>JAVGWX010000002.1:8889654-9489654 GCA_036924085.1 Ariolimax columbianus
CATGTTTGTCATGTTTACACTCAAAAAAAAGTATTTAATTTCCTGTGAGGATAAATATATTCCTATAGTATACACTGCTGTCGAGGATGAAGCGATAAAGTTTTCATTGGGCTAAGATTAGACTGTTATGATGTGGTGTGGCCAGTGTTCTTTCTCTCTGCCTTTTTTCCTAAAGATAAGCCAAGTACCCATTTACTGCTGAATCGACTGGAAAATTTGCACAACGAGGATCAAACCCAGTACCTTTCAGACGCTTAAACCTCTCTTACTAACTGACTACGTTTAGTCATTGACACCAGAAAGTTGAATAGCAGAATACGCAGAAGCTGAACAAGGAGAGTCAACAGAAGTTCAATAAAAAGAAGAGAAATTTGAGGATGAAAGAGAAGAACATACATATGCCCAGTTCTCCGCACAGTAGATGTCAGGTCCATCTTTCCATCGTATCACAAACATCTTTCTTACAAACAGTTGGGGCGTGGCAGTGGCAATGGCTGCAAGCCAAGTGCATCCTGGGAACACAAAGTCATGTATTAAAACACGTGCCAATATTATTTATTATTAATAGCCGTATATGTCACCGTGGCCCTATCTATCGTATTTTTATATGCCATCACTTGAATGTCAATTTTCAAACGCTACCAATTAGACTTTGTTCGTATTGATTTTTCGCTGCCTTTTTGAAACAACAATAATTTGATCGCCATAAAAATGTGATAAGTCTTTTGGAGAGTGTCGCTGTCAATGAATACCACTCTGGATCGGTAATCTCTTAAGTGTGTCTTTGAACCTTTTCCGCTGCCCAATACTTGCTGTCTTGCCATTTTGCAGTTAACCATAAATCAGATCTTTTGACATACATTAGTCCAGCATGCCTATCACTTGGCCAGCCCATCACAGCCGTGTTGCATAGATCAGGGAATATATACCTGTCATGCCCATCCCTTGGCCAGCCCATCACAGCCGTGCTGCATAGATCAGGGTATGTATACATGTCATGCCCATCGCGCTAACACACCTGTATTTGGTGTTACAGCACTACCATATTTCTCTTCAACCAGTTATTCTCTGAACACAATAATATAGACAACACCAAAACGTCTTATTTCAATACATAAATACCAGGTAATTCATTTATTACATAGTCTAATCATTTACAACATTATAAACTAATCTTTCTAAGAAGAGACTTTCAGAACCTAACCTCAGACTCTGTCTTCTAATCTGCTTCTATTATCTAAGAATTTCAACTATAATTAAAGCTATCTAATTTCTCGAGTCTTGTGATCCTCTTTCGTGGTGTAACTGGCTCATCTCCACTGTGGAATTAAAGGTTTTCTACACGACCTTTGTGAGTGTGCTCCGTGGGGAGTCTATGGTACACCTCACTGAGTCTGACCAGTTCTGTTTCTGCTGAGTTTACCGACTTAGCTTGTTGTTCCTTTCAGCTAACTCAAGAACTGAGCGTGTCAAATCTACAACATGTTTGTCATCAATTCTCTCACTCGAAGTGATCATTTTTCTCTCTCGGTCGCTGTGGTTCCGCTTCGCTACTCCTTCCATTATCCGCCTGTTCTGCTTTGTGTTCCATCCTTTATTGGCCGTATGCTCCTACCTATCCAACATTTCTGCCGGTCACGAGGTACTACTGTTCACACCCCGTTGACCAGCCAGTAACTCGTGCCACTACTCGGCCTGCTTCGCCTGTTAATCTATCAAGTTCCTCCTTTCTGGTGCCACTACCAACTATTATGGTTATCTTTTCTCCCTTTCAATCTCAACGTGACAGCATGTCACCAAATCGTGTGTAGCTCAAATCCCTTACCAATCTTTCCATAATGATTAAACATAACGGAATGCGCGGACTCAAATCACTCCTTACAACTTTTGTCCATGACAACTAGACAGTACAATATTTGTGATGTGCAAACTATCGCACAAACCTACTAAAGTAAAACTAACCATCTCTAGACAGTACAATATGTGTGATATGCAAACTATCGCACAAACCTACTAAAGTAAAACTAACCATCTCTAGACAGTACAATATGTGTGATATGCAAACTATCGCACAAACCTACTAAAGTAAAACTAACCATCTCTAGACAGTACAATATGTGTGATATGCAAACTATCGCACAAACCTACTAAAGTAAAACTAACCATCTCTAGACAGTACAATATGTGTGATATGCAAACTATCGCACAAACCTACTAAAGTAAAACTAACCATCTCTAGACAGTACAATATTTGTGATATGCAAACTATCGCACAAACCTACTAAAGTAAAACTAACCATCTCCTTTACCCCTGTCCTGATTATCGGTCAGAGGCAAATCCAGACCGCCTTTGTCAAAGAATGCAGGACGTCCGTGAACTCTGAAAACTCTTTCACATGTGCTAAAATCTGTTACAAATGATCTCAGCTAACGTTTTTTTTTTCACTGGTTAAGTTGTAAGTTATAACTCCAGTGCTTCATACGGGACATTTTACCCATATCTGACAGCAAGACTGCCACATTTGCACCGTGTTCTGCCATCTAATCCTCAGTAGTTTCCACAGGCAGTGTATGTAGAAATGTTTTAATTTCCCGACATGACAATAGACGGTCCAGGTCTCAATCGCATATAAAAGAGTAGGTAGAACGGTTGACCTCTGAGAGCTCCCAAACTTCTAGACAAAGAATCGAATCCTTCGAATCAAAATCTTACAGAAAGATCCTCAGAATACCCTGGGCGGAGAAAAAGACAAATGTAGACATTTGGCCAGAGTTGAGCATAGAGGAGAACTGGTTTATCAATTCCATTATGGCCAGTACATCTAAATACTTTGGTCACATCAAGAGAGACACAGCGGTCTTGAGAGATCAGTGATGGAAGATATGGTACCAGGCAAGAGAGGCAGCAGTAGACCAAATAGACGATGGTACCAAGATATCCATGAGTTCCTGGGTGTGACTGTTGCGGAGGCTGGAGTTTTGGCAAGGGAACGAGTTTCTTTCAGACAGGCTGTGATGGGAGCGACGTTCTATAAAGGACATGCTACATGATGATGACCTTTACGCTTATGTATATTAACAATGGGCGCGTTTTTGAATTCCTGTGGGATGCTCTTTTTCTTCTACATTTCGCCAAACAAATGAGCTTTTCAACTATCTATTTGCCGCCATATTTGTCTGCTGTGATGGCTTCAGCTCTCTGAGCGTTGTCGTGAGAGGAGGTCACTCGCTGCCCTAGTTTCGAAGGATCATCCATGCTCTCATTATTTCCATTTGCGGTAAAAGAGCAATGACCTCTTTATGAATAATAAAGGTTCTATTAAGCGCCTATTATTGCTGTACATTTTGGGCATGATGCCAGCACAGGGACAGACATTTTCATGAAATGTGCCTTCACATAAAACATCCAATATTTAGCCATCGACAGTTTGGTCTGCGGTTTTCACATCAAAATGATATTACATGTCTTTTAGTTTATGGCTCTTGTACGACAATCTGCTGCAGCAAAAGTATTTGTTTCATTTGTCCAACATGGTTTTAATTTCTACTTAAAGTGAAACATTTTATGAATCAAAATAGCAGCTTGGCTAATTCCGTCTTTATCTAAATTAATTTTCTCATATTTCCATTTTGGTGAAATATTTTTCAATTGATTCTGTACATAATTGTTTCGTGCCGATATAAGCAAAATTAATAAAAAAAACTCTGTTTTGAACACAAATTTCATCTGGCATGCTCTCTATCTCTCTCTCTCTCTCTCTCTCTCTCTCTCTCTCTCTCGCTCCCTCCCTCTCTCTCTCTCTCTCTCTCATTTTTAAAGCAAATAATATTAACTATGAATTACCCGTTGTTTGTAGTTACAGAAAAACCTGTTTAATATGTTTCGGGAGGTATGTTACAAACGTAGACATAAACACATGTTACAGGAGGTATGTTACAAACGTAGAGATGTTCTTTACTGCATTACCTAAGATGGTGGCTGAGACAGCAGGAGACCAATGGTATCTGAATGGGCAGGCCACGGCGATGAGTCGCTCCACCGATATGACGGTCAGGGTAAGCACGCTTGCTGTCACAGACATCACTGAAACACCATAAACAGTGACATTTAGAGAGATGCCAATGGCATTACTGAAATAATAAGCAATGCAATGACAGCCACATAGCTGTCATACAATACTGACACATCATGGAAAGCAACGGCACACATAGAGCTGTCACATACATTATTGTAAAGCCAGGAGAGGCAGGGACATTCAGAATCGTCATAGACATCGCTGAAACAATAAGAGAAATAGTTATATTCAATGAGATGTCACATATATTTATACGACTCCACGAGTAACAAGTACATTCACAAAGCTGTCACTTATATTTATACGACTCCATGAGTAACAATTACATTCACAAAGCTATCACATACATTTATGCGACTCCATGAGCAACAATTACATTCACAAAGCTGTCACATATATTTATGCGACTCCATGAGTAACAATTACATTCACAAAGCTGTCACATATATTTATGCGACTCCATGACTAACAATTACATTCAAAAAGCTGTCACATATATTTATGCGACTCCATGAGTAACAATTACATTCACAAAGCTGTCACATACATTTATGCGACTCCATGAGTAACAATTACATTCACAAAGCTATCACATACATTTATGCGACTCCATGAGCAACAATTACACTCACAAGGCTGTCACATATATTTACGCGACTCCATGAGTAACAATTACATTCACAAAGCTGTTACATATATTTAGGTGACTCCAGGAGTAACAATTACATTCACAAAGCTGTCACATACATTTATGCGACTCCATGAGTAACAATTACATTCACAAAGCTATCACATACATTTATGCGACTCCAGGAGTAACAATTACATTCACAAAGCTGTCACATACATTTATGCGACTCCATGACTAACAATTACATTCACAAAGCTGTCACATATATTTATGCGATTCCACGAGTAACAATTACATTCACAAAGCTAACACATACATTTATGCGACTCCATGAGTAACAATTACATTCACAAAGCTATCACATACATTTATGCGACTCCATAGTAACAATTACATTCACAAAGCTGTCACATATATTATACGACTCCATAGTAACAATTACATTCACAAAGCTGTCACAGATATTTATACGACCCTATCTTCCTTTCAATTGAATCTGAAACGTGTGGTATTGCGTGGTATCTAAAATAAAGTCGGTCTGCGTCGGCTACAGTCCACTGGTATACATGTGCTAGAAATCTCGTTGCTTCAATTATTATGGTATGCAACGCCCTCGATTTACAGAGGTCCGAAAAGGGAGTTGAAAAATAGTAAAACTATAACCTGCCAGGTTGTTGGGGATGGTGAAGGTATCTTATACGTATAGAGATATTAATCCACACACACTACAACAGGTATTGACAGATCGACATCTGATGACTTGGCATATATATTTTAGAGGCTTATGCTCCACAGGGAGCTGAAAAGACGTTGTTGTTTGTTTCTGGCCTCAAGTTACAGTGGCTATTCTGATGTCCCGGCGTGTTCTAAAGATATTGAACCTCGTACTTGCTGGTGTAGTGCAATGCTAGACTTCTCAATAGAATCAGCACTACGGATATCACAATGGCAATCCCCCTAGTTGACCCTGCTGCTGTAACACAGCCTGTTCACGTGTACACGGTGTATGAGTGAGGTGGGTGTCTTGGTTAGTGTGTTACCCCGAACGTGACACAACCGATTATCGCCGTGAATCCCGTTGTCAACGTCTATATACAAGTATCGTTCTGTTATCTCGTCTTTCATTTCCTAAATAAACATTCTTTTTCAACGACACATTTTTCCATGCTCAAATTATTCTAAGCAATCTCCTTTACTACATTGAACTTTGTTTCTTCCCTTACTGTCAGTTTTAATCCATCTTCTGTTCCTTAGTTGGTCATTTATTTGATAGATTCCACAGTAAAGGCTTTACTTGTAATATACGTGCACTAAAATTTTCATCGGGGCAGATTTGTTTGGTCTAGCATTTCACACCAGGCAAAGAGCACTGGGAACATTTGAAGCTCTCCATTTTTATAAACAAGAGTCTGTATGCTTTAGTTTGGTACATTCTAGGATTTCTAGACAAGGATGTTAAGTTTATGTACCAGTGTCTATCCACTGAGGTAATTACAATTATTTAACTGCGTCTGTGTACCAGGTTTCTCTGAATGGATTACGTGGTCTTTTACTGTGGAGTAAAAAACAGAAACTTCACCTCCACGCAAGTCGCATAAAATGACTAAGGAAAGTTGTGCGTGTGGCTAGCAACTTCATAGTGTAAAACAAACTGCTGCAAAAGTCATAACTGTAAGAGTGCAGAACGTCCTTGATTCCTGAAGGAGACCAGCTGTGGGGATTATCTAACTGGAAGAGAATGGACAAGAAGAAGATTACAAGTAGCAAAGTGGTAGAGCGCAGCATCTTATGGCAAAATGACTGGGTTTTTTTTGTTGTTGTTGTTTTGTTTTTGTTTTGTTTGTTTTTGCGTTCGCCTAATTTATCTATTCCCCAAGGCGTGTGTGCGTTACACTGTGGTTTTTATTTTTGCGCCTGTCGGCCC
This sequence comes from Ariolimax columbianus, assembly GCA_036924085.1. Taxonomy (NCBI): domain Eukaryota; kingdom Metazoa; phylum Mollusca; class Gastropoda; order Stylommatophora; family Arionidae; genus Ariolimax; species Ariolimax columbianus. The sequence goes on from JAVGWX010000002.1 coordinate 8,896,286, forward strand.
AGTGCATCCGACTTCAGCATGCATTTTATGTAAAGGTCTGCTTCCTCCTGCATTTTCTAAGGGTTTGCTTCCCCCGGGTAACGGCCGGTGCTGTGATGGGGATCGAACCCTGCAGCTTCTGGTTGTGAGCCGTGCCACTTAACCACTAGGCCACGCCGTCCCCGCTGACTGGGTTTGATTTCAGTTATCGACACTTTCCAGTCGACCCAACTTTACTGTTACGGAGGGAAAGACAACGAAGAAAGGAACTGGTCTCCACAATTAATAAATGACTGATGCCTAGTACAATGAAGTCTCAAGCACTTCGTACCTGACAGCAGTATTTCCTATGTTACAACCACTACCTTACCTGAGATCTAGTTGATTGCCCGACCGAGTTTCACAAAATTATCCCAAAGTCGTCGACTCACATTTTGTTACAATATACCATAGTGACTAATTGAATAGCTAAGATTAGCTCCCAATACGTCCTACATGAGATGTATTCAGAGTATGAGTATATATACGGCACTCTCTAGTTGACCCAGATGTAAATGGTGACATGGCTTGCTGATAGTGAATGAAGGGCGGTGTGAGAAAAGAAGTAATTACACCTAACCAAAAGCTTACAATAAAGTATCTAACGCTTCATCCTCGCCGGCAATGTCATGTCACAGAGTCATAAGGTTTTCGGAGCATGATAGCAACCTTTCCAGGATTTGTACATGTGTGGTGTCCTTAACGTAGAGGGGATATAAACATGCGGGTAAGGACACAAAGAAGAGCGACAAAATTGATAGTGGGATTCCAGAACTACAGCTAGGAGGAAAAACATAAAAACCTTCCTACGGTGTCTAGAAAAGAGAATAATTCGAGCTGACAATTCAGTTTATAAGGTAATCAACGGAAAGGATACATTAGACTATAACAAGTTTTTGTCTTCAAAATACAATCGCCTACACGAACACGAGTACACAGCCACAAAATACAGTCGCCTACACGAACACGAGTACACAGCCACAAAATACAGTCGCCTACACGAACACGAGTACACAGCCACAAAATACAGTCGCCTACACGAACACGAGTACACAGCCACAAATGAATTAAAGGAAGGTCCGGATTAGATACTAAAACATATTGTTTTAGTCAGAGAATGATGAATGCTTGGAATGCATTGCCACAGCAATGGTCAATTAATACATTCAAGAATAGAATGAATGCGCATAGTTTGTTTTTTTATCAAGTGAATGTAACAGAAATTGGTTGTATACAGACTCAGCAGAGCCTTCTAAACCAGTATAAAGACGTTAAGTTAAGAAGAAGATGGGAAAGAATGTTAGCACGACTCTGATTATAGGAGGTGTCAAGGCCTAAATTAATCAACGTAACGAACTATATATATACAATCAACTAGCCACACATTAGGCTGGCCTTCCCTGGCTGAGTCCTAGCTGTCAAAGTGTGTCACATGTTATTTCAGTGTAGTTTTGTGATTTGAATTTTATTATTTTATTGAGATGTGTGAAGTTAGTCCAACTTTCGTGTTACTTTCCGTGTCTGGTAACCATACACAGTCTCAGCCAAACACCTGCCACCGTCAGTGCTCGTTCAATAGTTGGCCGAATGTTGCTTTGGCCCGAGAGTGCACCAAAGACTAGCATCATTGTAATTCTGCCAAGCATTTCACCTCACCTTATGAATTTTTCAGAAATTGTAAGCCACACAAAGTGCAACAAATAAACGGAAATATTTAACTCAACCGTCCAAGACAGAAGAATGTCCTCTATCAACAGGTTCAATGACGTGATGTTGAGAAAGCCTACACCTTTTTTCGTCTAGTGAAAAACCGTTAGATTTTCAAACATTGCACGAACAGAAAGGCTGAACAGCCGACATTGGATACGACACACTACACGACTGGTATTCTGGAACTACATGAAACACAAGGAGCTGAGAACAGGGTTAATTGTATATATAGTTGACACGCTGAAGTCAACAGGACACACCGACGAACGCAAACATCATATTAAAAGTGTGGCTATAAATCCTATCAAAAGATGTCAAAAAGGCACAGAATGGTTGGTAGTGGGACCTAAATTGAAACTAGATACTTTTAAAAATTGTCCACAAGAGAATACCAATAAACAACATCCATTGATATTATATATCAATAAGAACACACAGACAACTAGACAGCGTATTAATATACATATATATATATATATATATATATATATATATATATATATATATATATATATATATGTATATATATATATATATATATGTAATATATCAATAAGAACACACAGACAACTAGACAGCGTATTAATATATATAAAGTAGCGCAGTTAATCCTTACTAAAAATAGCGCTATCAAAATAAATTATGCCATCATCGTCTACGATGGACGGCGGCATTTGCCTTTATATGTAAAGATAAGTATATAAACATACAGACATGCAACTATATCAACTATACTAGTATAAAGAGCGACAAAAATAAACATACAGTTAAGAATGCAGACGGCTAAGGGGTTGTCTTGACAACTGACCTTGTGCAAACGTGTTGAACTTGCACGGCAAGGGTCCAAACGGCCAGCCAGGTGAGATCTTGTTGCCCAGGTGAACCCACATGCAGAAAGTGCCAACCATCAGATCGCTTATTGCCAGGTTCATCAGTAGCACATTTGTCGTCGTTCTCATCTTTCTGTTCAGTATGATAATGAGGATAACGATGGAGTTCCCCACGATATCCAGGAGCATAGCGACGATGTAGAAAACCAGCTTCAGAGCCATTTCCCAGGCCGGACATTCCAGAGCTGAATATGGTGCGTCCATCATCTTTGTAATTGTAGCGTTTAGTTCGGTTCCTTCAGCAAGAGTTCCAGGAATACAAATAGCAGCTACCATTCCGTTGTGAGACAACTGTTACTTTGGAACAATGTATTTCGATACCAGGTATTGGAAACAAAAACTGCCAGACTGAAAAAGAAAGGAGAGATACTACCCTAAGCTTCATATCGAAAAGCTACCCAAGCATGGACTGGACCCATGCATACACCGACGGTTCTGTAACAAACACTACACAGAACGGAGGGGCAGGAGCATTCCTGAACCTACCAAATGGCAGAAAAATAACACTGTCATTCGCTACTGGTAAGTACACAAGCAATTTCAGAGCGGAGGCAGAGGCACTGAGGGCGGCAGCGGAAGAAATGGTGACACACAATGAAAATGAAAGCCATATAGTCCTGCTTACAGATGCTCTCGCCGTAGTCACAGCGCTAAAAAGCCAGAAAAACACTGAGCTTAATGACTTAAGAGCAGCACTCTGCAAACTGTGCCAGCAGTCCGCACCAAAAAGGGTAGTGGTACAGTGGGTCCCATCACACTGCAACATCCAAGGCAACGAGGAGGCAGACAGATTGGCAAAAGAAGGTGCAAGACTACCACAAACAGATACTAGTATGACGTACGAAGAGTCAAAACGGCTTATCAAAGCCAGATACATGACCAAATGGGAAACCGGTCATACTGGTTACACCAAAAACGATGCCTATTACCAGTTGAACCGAAGAGAGCAGGTCGTTGTCTTCAGACTTCACACTAGCCACAATTGACTGAGGTACCACCTATTCAACAAACTGAAGATAGGTGGTACCGACGAATGCCCGTGCGGTACTGGTAAAATGACCGCTGAACATCTGCTGCAGAACTGCCAGACATACGAGGATCAGAGAGAGCAGATGTGGCCATCACCAGTGGAACTGCAAGACAAGCTCTATGGCAGTGGCGACAGCCTCAGGATGACCGCCGCTTTTTTCGAAAAAATAATGGTTACTGTCTGACTGCGTACGATGAAGAAGAAGAAGAAGGAACAATGTATTTCGGCCTTGACCGTAAGATGTTGCCAGATTGTGGCGTCTGTAAGTACATGATCTGTTCCCAGATATTCGATAGCTATTCAACACGGAAGTTCATTGTTTTATCTCAGGAAATCACCAAAAATAGTTGGCATTTTTCTTCTGGGATCATTAGAATACATCTGTCATTCTACTATTATTTCCATATCTGGTTTCCGTCGGAGGGTGGAGAGGAAGTGGGTTATGAATTACCTCTTCGCTCCAAGTGCAGCATTGGGCCACTGCTACAGCAGCTGCTTTACTTGAAGCCTATATCCGAGCATTTGTGGTGGGGATTTGCGGTTGTGGTTTCAATGGTTTTTACATGATGAGATTGTTAGAATCATGCTTTGCCCTCTTTACTCATTTTAGATGACAGGATTGGAAGGTTACAGTGACTCTGTAATTTTCGACCTGGATACCGCTTGAGAGGGGGGCATTACAATCACATTACAATGTTAGATGTTACAACTGATAATTATAGTCGCCTGAATCACATTACAATGTTAGATGTTACAACTACTAATTATAATCTGTTGAATCACATTAGAATGTTAGATGTTACAACTGCTAATTATACTTTGTTGAATCACATTAGAATGTTAGATGTTACAACTGCTAATTATACTTTGTTGAATCACATTAGAATGTTAGATGTTACAACTACTAATTATACTTTGTTGAATCACATTAGAATGATAGATGTTACAACTACTAATTATACTCTGTTGAATCACATTAGAATGTCAGATGTTAAAACTACTAATTATACTCTGTTGAATCACATTAGAATGTTAGATGCTACAACTGATAATCAGGCGAAGCTGCGGTGGTAATGAAGATAAACATGAACAGTTTAGAAACGTAGACACGCGTGGCTCAAATACCGAGTTGGAACATGAATCCATTCTAGGTTAGGTCCAAAAGACTGGAGGTCTCTCCCAGATGATCTGAAGCTGAGCACCATTTTCATGTGTTCATCTTCTTCTTTTTCTTTTTCTTCTTATTCTATTTATTACTTGCTGAAGTCGGAGGTGTTGGACCGAAAGGTGCAAATATCGCAGCCAAGCTGTAAACTACAACAGAACGCATTCCGTTCTCTGGACTACATTCTGCTACTTACCCTTTCAGGGTTTGGTAGTGGGAGATTGAGAACGAAGAAGAAGAAGAAGAAGAAGATTCTATTTATTAATCATCATCATGTTATTCATAATCTTGCACTTCTTCTGCCAATTTCTCAGCATAACAAGTTATTCACTCCATTACAATAACGGAATTATGGAACAAATTCAAACACCTTTTTGGCTGTCAGGCTCGGACACGAAATCTGCACGACTGAACACTAGGGTTCCACCTGGGAACAAGAAGTCCTGTAATCATGTACCCGCACACATCTTTGTCAATTCGAATAAAAACCAGTAATTATGACATGAATAAGTATTGACTAAGTACGACATGAAGCAGCATTAGAAGGTCTTGCAAAGATTAACAGCTCCAGATGTTACACCATGTACTGGCTATCTGAAAACATTGAAATCTGTTTATATATGAGTTCGTTCACTATAACACAGTCCGCACGTCACTCCGTTATAATCTTGAGTTACTATCAACTAGTCTGGCAGAGGACTTACTGCGGCGAGACGAGACCAGGGATTATGCGCGTGACCTTTGCTGTGAGTGATGAATCACCTGATTCTCCCAGGACCTAACAAACTCTTTTTTTTTTAGTTGACACAGGCAATTAGCAAGAACACTTTGGTCCAGTGGCGCTACGACTTGTTTGGGGTTGTTTATGTTAGGCATTTTTTTATTTCTCCTTTTAGTGAGGCACCGCATTTATCAACCTCAGTCCTTTTGTTGATTTAAGGAGTGATTTTTTTCTTCAAATAAATGTCATGGCAACCAGACTACTACTAGATCTGATAAAGGTTGATTAACTTGTATTATAGATGCACCTGTCAGATAGGTGAACTGACAATATTTGAGATGCACCTGTCAGATAGGTGTACTCAGGTGCTAAACCAACTGGCAGGTAGCGACCACAGGCCGATCAGGCTAACCATTGACATGGAAGTAGGCCCACAGGAAACAAAACCGCTCCCACGTTGGAACTACAAACGAGCCGACTGGGACAGATTTGCAATCCTGACAGATGGGCTGTGTGAAACCATCAACACACGAAACACCAAAATGAAGCCCATGGTAGAGAGCCTAAGCAAGGCAATAATGCAAGCCGCCACTGAAACCATCCCAAGAGGAGCTAGGAAAAACTATAAGCCTACTGGAATGATGAGTTGCAGAAAGTGGAAGATGCAGTAACAAATGCTAGGAACATGGCAGAGCGAGAAAAATCCATGGAGGCAAACATCGCCCTCAAAGCCACCGCGGCGAGTACAAACACACTCTCAAGCAAACAGCAAGAGAAAGCTGGAAAAATAAAACGGAAAGTCTAAACCTGGACAGAGACGGGAACAAGCTATGGAAGCTAGTCAGAGCCATGAACGACGAAACCCCGTCAAATAAACAAATTACTATCAAGCAGGGCGAGAACTTGATCACAGGTAAGAAAGCCGCAAACGCCTTTGTCGATCACTATGCCAGAGCAAACCACATCGAGGTCCCTGCAGATAAGCATACAGACATTAGCGAAGAGCTAAAGGGACACGAAAACATAAATACGGCTCCTGAAGAGCACATGATGGCCAAACTAACAATGCGCGAAATGGAAGAGGCTATGAGAACACTAAAGAAAAGGAAATCTCCCGGAAAAGACGGGATGACAAACGATGGGGCTGGGCCAAACAGCGAAGAGGAAACTACTATCAGTCCTGAACCAAAGCTGGAAAAGGGGTATTGTACCCCAGGCATGGAAAGACGCAATACTGGTACCAGTACCAAAAACAGGAAAGGATAAAACAGATCCAAATGGATACAGGCCCATCAGCCTACTGAGCTGTGTCGGCAAGCTGATGGAACGGATGATAAATACCAGACTGATGTGGCATCTGGAAGAAAAACGAATACTAATTCCACAGCAAGCCGGCTTTAGACAGCACAGATCCACTGAGGACCAGGTCATCCTCATAGCCCAGGAAATAGAAGATGCCTACCAGGCACAGAAACACACAGTAGCTGTTTGGGTGGATCTGGAAAAGGCATTTGACAAAGTCTGGAAGGACGGACTTAGAGTCAAGCTAAGAAGAAGTGATGTCTGTGGGAAGATGTACAAGTGGATCAACCACTACCTCAAACAAAGAACGGCCAGAGTCCAAGTACAAGGGCATATGAGCAAAAAGGTGACACTCGAGCAGGGAGTACCCCAAGGGGGAGTATTGTCACCCACACTCTTCCTGGTATATATAAACGATATTACAGAGAATATACCAAGAAGAGTCCATAGCTCAATGTTTGCAGACGATCTGGCTATGTGGACCTCTGAAAAGAATCTCACCATAGCAAGAAATCGGATGCATACGGCCCTAACATCGCTGGAAGAGTGGGCGAACTCATGGCTGGTCAAAATAAACGAGGAGAAAACCGAATGAAAGCCAGAGAAAGAATGGCAATCATGAGGAAACTTGCTGGCACAAGCTGGGGAACAGACGAAGGCATACTAAAGAAACTGTACACTGGAAGAGTGAGACCAGTTCTCGAGTATGGCATTGCGGCATGGACAACAGCAGCGAAGGCGAACTTCGATAAAGTTAACAAACTTCAAAACCAAGCCATGAGAATTATAACAGGTGGCATGAAGTCAACGCCAATTGTAGAACTTGAAAAGATTACAAAACTGCAATCCATGACCGATAGAAGAGTCTGCAGAGCCCAGCTGCAGTCAGAGAAACTCCGAAGACTGACGGACCATCCAATGTACCAGAGACTAAACAATTTGGGAAATGGGAAACTAAAGCGGAGAAACTTTGCAGAAATATCCAAAGCAAAGATGCACGAAGATCCCATAAACGCACTAACAACACCAAAACCCATCACTACTGTACGAAAACCTACCTGGAGGCAGGATATATTTCCAGAGGTGGTAGAAAATATACCAGGTATTGCAAACAAAAACTGCCAGACTGAAAAAGAAAGGAGAGATACTACCCTAAGCTTCATAACGAAAAGCTACCCAAGCATGGACTGGACCCATGCATACACCGACGGTTCTGTTACAAACACTACACAGAACGGAGGGGCAGGAGCATTCCTGAACCTACCAAATGGCAGAAAAATAACACTGTCATTCGCTACTGGTAAGTACACAAGCAATTTCAGAGCGGAGGCAGAGGCACTGAGGGCGGCAGTGGAAGAAATGTTGACACACAGCGAAAATGAGAGCCATATAGTCCTGCTGACAGATGCTCTCGCCGTAGTCACAGCGCTAAAAAGCCAGAAAAACACTGAGCTTAATGACTTAAGAGCAGCACTCTGCAAACTGTGCAAGCAGTCCGCACCAAAAAGGGTAGTGGTACAGTGGGTCCCGTCACACTGCAACATCCAAGGCAACGAGGAGGCAGACAGACTGGCAAAAGAAGGTGCAAGACTACCACAAACAGATACCAGTATGACGTACGAAGAGTCAAAACGGCTTATCAAAGCCAGATACATGACCAAATGGGAAACCGAACATACTGGTTACACCAAAAACGATGCCTATTACCAGTTGAACCGAAGAGAGCAGGTAGTTGTCTTCAGACTTCGCACTGGCCACAACAGACTGAGGTACCACCTATTCAACAAATTGAAGATAGGGTGTACCGACGAATGCCCGTGCGGTACTGGTAAAATGACCACTGAACATCTGCTGCAGAACTGCCCGACATACGAGGATCAGAGAGAGCAGATGTGGCCATTACCAGTGGAACTGCAAGACAAGCTCTATGGCAGTGGCGACAGCCTCAGGATGACCGCCGCTTTTTTCGAAAAAATAATGGTTACTGTCTGACTGTGTACGCAGAAGAAGAAGAAGAAGATAGGTATACTGACAATATTTGAGATGCACCTGTCAGATAGGTGTACTGACAATATTTGAGATGCATCTGTCAGGTGTACAGACAGTATTTGAGATGCACCTGTCAGATAGGTGTACTGACAGTATTTGAGATGCACCTGTCAGATAGGTGTACTGACAATATTTGAGATGCATCTGTCAGGTGTACTGACAGTATTTGAGATGCACCTGTCAGATAGGTGTACTGACAGTATTTGAGATGCACCTGTCAGATAGGTGTACTGACAATATTTGAGATGCATCTGTCAGGTGTACTGACAGTATTTGAGATGCACCTGCCAGATAGGTGTACTGACAGTATTGGAGATGCACCTGTCAGATAGGTGTACTGACAGTATTTGAGATGCACCTGTCAGAATATTATAGGTGTACTGACAATATTTGAGATGCACCTGTCAGAATATTATAGGTGTACCTGATATGTGTTCCGAGTGACCCGCCGGGGGTCTTTGTATGTGACAAGGAAAAGAATGACACAACTGCCCCACAGAGAGCATGTTGTAAGCATGTCGTGACTACTTGTGTGACATGGCATAACACCGGCCATGATTAGATAATTTGTTAAAGCAGCATAGATGGCGCCTAACAGGCTCCGAGTCTTCTTTGCTCTAGTGTTTGAGTCTGTTAAGATAGACTCGCACATCGGTTAACTACCCTCTGCTGCACATGGCCAACGCAGAGGAGTAAATAATCTGTTCAAGCCTAGTCCACTAAGCAGGGCATCCTCCTCCAGACTACATCCAGCTCCCGCCAGAGCTGGGCCCTGCAAAAAGGCATCTGCCACAGAAGATGTACAGTTAGACTAAGTCTAAGACCTGACAGAATAGTATAGGAGTGCCTGTTAGGATATTATAGAAATATCTAAAGGCTTATCTGTTAGAATATCCAAACAAAATCTTTTAAGCTCCCTTAGGAGCAAAGGTCTTTAACAAATACAAGCCAAGCCATGTTATCTTCCACTTCTACTAAAGTTTGTGTGACTAAAGCTTCTTCAGGAAGTGATAGCTAGCCGAACTTACAACACTCCTAGGTCACACCTTACGATATTCCTGGCATGTTACAAAATTACTATTCTTTGTTCCCTTTTTGGTCCCCGTTATTTCTCAGTTTGGTCACAATATTCTTATTTTTTAAAACGATAATAACAAATACAAATTTAAATAATGAAAAACGTGAACAAAGAACAGAAAAGCATGTTACATAAACAATTTACAAAATCATCAATTTAACAGAATGTAGCAACATGGATTACATACAAACAGGCTTATCAAACACCAGGCTGAAATAAATGAAGGCCTCAACCCACAACGTAGTGTAATCCTTTCTCAAATACGAGAGAGCTTCTAATGAAAACCTTAAAAGTGGGATAGAAATGAGAAAAACCATGCCTTTGTACTGCAACTTGTTAATATGGTGTCTAAGGATATCAGGTGTGTCCTGCACGGGCCATCATAGTGCAGAGGAACAACATGACGTCATAATTGCAGGTTAAAGATCACTGCCCCACTATTAACATGCACGAAAGAGCAGCAGCGTTCTGTTATCTGATTTTTTAGCAGCGAAGGAGTGCAGCCTATAGAAATCCATTGGCGAATGAAGGTCCAGTATGGTGATGTATGCCTTTCATTAAGTCAATCGGCGATTTACCTTCACGAGCCGGTCAGCGGCCGCAATCGACTCTGAGGTCACTACTCGGTTTGCCTGACCCGGTTGTGAACAGTCTGTCACAAAACTCACGATGTTTTGGAACTATCTACTCCACTCATACACTTGCTGGAATAAAAGGCATGCATCAGCTTACTGAGTCTTCATTCCCCGATGAATATCTATAGGTTTCACTCCTTTGCTGCTGAAAAAAACGAATAGCAGAACAGGTGAAACATACTGATTAATGTGGGAGGGTAAAGTAATCAGGGTCAGGAGAAACATACTGATAAAGGTGGGAGCGTAGAGTAATCAAGGCCAGGTGAAACATACTGATAAAGGCCTCATCTCACCTGCTCGTTTGTGCTCATCAAAACAGGCTGTGTCTTAGCAATCTGGCCAACGAGTTGGGGATGGACACTACAGTTCTCATAGTGGTGGACTTACTGGGAAGCATTCGTATTGCACTACAGTCTAGATAACTTCAGTTCACATTCTCAAGTACGCCTGAGAACGTTAGAAGAGACACTGTAACTTGCTACCAAACAACCGCTGTAACGAGCTAACTCAACACACGCTGCTTCAAACAACAGCAACAACAAGAACAAGAACAAGAACAAGAACAAGAACAAGAACAAGAACAACAGCAACGACATGAAGCATGTGTCAAAGCACTGTGTGTCCTCTTGAAGTTGCAGTTTCTGAAGCTATTGTTTTATATTATGATGTTGCTAACCCCATGCACTGCCTACATTAGCTGTCTTCTATAACATGCTTGGAACCTGACAGTGGACCTTTTCTTTACTCTCTGTAACCCATACTGGTTGCACTCAGGGTTAGTCACTGCACATTTTGTCCACATTGAGTGTGACAAGGACAAGAATGCAGGAGTCTCACATTGAAAGCTAGTTGACGGCCACATGATGACAAGTTCAATGGTCTGAGAGCAGTATGGTGACAAGTTCCATGGTCTGAGAGCAGTATGGTGACAAGTTCCATGGTCTGAGAGACACATGGTGACAAGTTCAATGGTCTGAGAGCAGTATGGTGACAAGTTCCATGGTCTGAGAGACACATGGTGACAAGTTCAATGGTCTGAGAGCAGTATGGTGACAAGTTCCATGGTCTGAGAGACACATGGTGACAAGTTCCATGGTCTGAGAGACACATGATGACAAGTTCAATGGTCTGAGAGCAGTATGGTGACAAGTTCCATGGTCTGAGAGACACATGGTGACAAGTTCCATGGTCTGAGAGACACATGGTGACAACTTACTTTTGATAGATCGAACAGCAATAAAACACATGCTGAAGCATTATGGAATACTAGACAAATGCATAAGAATTACACACGATTTCTACAAATTGATGACATGTAAAATAATCTACAAAGGTAAATTGTTAGACCCATTTACAATTCAAATAGGATCAGACAGGGAGGCATATTATCTTCAACAATCTTTCTCATAGTTACATAGTCATGTTCAAGGTTCACATGACATCATGTCCATTGGTCAAAGGGCTGTATTCAGACAATCTAGATGCCCTTAATCAGCACCACAATTGAATTGGTTCACTGTCATTGCCAAGTGAATAGTTAAGTGTTCATTCTTGATTTGTAACGAAATCTAATATTAGTTTGCATGATTACGTTGTTCATTTCAGTTATATCTGTCTGTGCAAATAGTGACCTACGACATTCAGTGCCTTTTGTGGACGTGATATCGTTGGCATGCCAGATTGATTGACAATAAAAGAGCTCTCATCGTATTTTCGTAAGCAACTAAGGTAGAGGTAGTTTGATACTGTTAGGGTGGAAGTTATAAATACAATCAATTAATTGTCAAGTTTAATGGATGAACCAGCAATTTCATACAATGAAGAGAATAAATAGTTTCAGAACACACAATTGCATTTCAATTTATCCACCATTAATTAAAAGATACTGAGCACCGACTGGTCTGCCAAGAGTGCAGTGATATTGTTTCTTCATAACAGATAGCTGGCATGATATTTCAGTCATATATCTGTGGCGTTCTGTCATGATTGTTCCATGTTATCTGAATTGATCGATATGACTTAGCGCTGCCCTCTCTACCATCAGAGTCACATTTTGATTGGCACAATTGTTTTTTGTTGTACAAATATTGATATGGTGTTGATTGTGTCAAGGCGTTCTGACCCGTTAGAACGTCATATTATAGGAGAGAGAGAGAGAGAGAGAGAGAGAGAGAGAGAGAGAGAGATTGTGTGGTCAAGCAGTTAAGAGTACCGACCTTATAGTCCAGCGGGAACTAAACCAGTGGGGGGAGGGGGGGGGGAGGTTGAAGAAATGTTGAGGGTTAGAATTTCGAAAAGGAGGGGGGGGGGGTGAGATTGGGGCCAAAGACTTAAACTGTTGTAATTTTGATCATCCAACAAACTGTAATTCTACAGATTGTACATAACATAGTGGTCAGGACACTTTATTGTATTGTAAGGATATATCCCTTCCCTTTCACTCCCGTCTGTCACTCTGTTGTGTTAAAATCGGGAAAAGCCTAGATTGCTTCAGACTTCCAAGTCTGTAAAAGACAAATTGTGATGAAACGTTTATTTATAGAAACTGCTAGGTTGTTGGCGCCATGTGGCAGTATTTCCTCATTGGTCTTATAGATATTCAACACAGAAAGCTATAAGCTAGTGAAATTATACTTACGTGGCCAAGGATGCGTGGGTTGGACTGTTAACTCATTAGAACTTTGTCATATGAAAGGAAAATGCATTACCCAACGTAAAAGTGCTATTTTAAATTTATTTTCGCTAAAACGTGCAGCAGTTTCATTATCAACAAGTACTTTACAAAGTAAAATCAACAACGCAACACGCCTATGGACATCAAGGATCATGTTGTGCAGTAGATCAAGTCTGCAACATTTGGCTTAGTTTCAATTCAACTTGTTGCATTAACTGATATAACATCGCGTTCCCATCTCTGTTCTTGCTCTGTGTAAGATATGTTCACTCATGTTAATTTTATAGACGAGTCTCTCTTCTGTTCTCTTCTAGAAACAACTGCCATGACATCACATATTTGAGAAAAGGTTGTACCATTCTCTGAATAACAAAAATATTTTGAGGGAAAATGTCTGTGGGTACGGTAAAAATGGAGCACCAGCTGTGTTGGAGACAAAATCTGGATTTCAAGTTAATGTAAAAAAGACAAGATCCTCAACAGTGAAAATAAGTAATTGAATGATTCATAGTCAGGCACTGGCCTCAAACTATTCAACATGTGAATTTTGTCTTAGGTGCTCTCAACTTACGACTTTTCAAGCAAGTATGTATTGACGTGGATGAAGGCCATCATTTGCTTCGTTTCCAAGAAGATCGTCTATGCGTTCAAAATGTAATGTAACTGAGCGGGTATTTGATATTTTTTTAAGTTGGAAATAAAATGGAGAGTTTTGAAAAGCTGATCATCAGCTTCGCTTGTTAAGCTGATATTCTTGAACTGATCACCCGCTTCGCTTATTGGGCTGATATTCTTGAACATCACTCCAATCGCTTATTTGGCTGATATTCTTGAACTGATCACCCGCTTCGCTTATTGGGCTGATATTCATGAGCAGCAGAATAAACTAAATCTTCAGATGTAAAAGTGGAAAAGAAACAAATTTAATTGATCCTTTGGAATATTTCTCTTGCTGGCTGGGCAATTGGAAGAGAACGAACGGTTGAGTTAAGAGCTGCTGAAATGTTTGAGAAACTGCTGTCAGTTCGCTTGGCTGGTGGTGATGGTTACGTGCGCCTAGGAACAATTACAAAAAGTAGAAAACAATTTGCAGCATTTGACAAATTTGGATAATGACAATGCCGATATTTTCCTGAGCTCAGTGATGACGAGTTGGATTTAATATCCATTCATATTGTCAGTTGAAAATAGTTTCTGATGATTGTCAAGTTGAATTTCTGTAACTTATGACTGATTCAGGAGCAAGAGATATGTTCGATTTGTAATCAATCCTCTAATTGTGGCCCTTTGATGTGCGATTCTAACACAAGAGTACCAGAAATGTTATCTGTGCACTTTATCTATTTACTTCGATATGCAGGTGACAACTAAGTATCGAAGTAAATTGTATATTAAGAATGAAATGTGTTGTGTCTTTTCAAGCACTTCACATATGGAAGAACTAATAAAGAAAGAATTATCCCAGGTGTCTCATTAACCTTAATTTTCATTTGAAAAAACTGGATTATAATACCCTGAAAAAAACTGGATTACAATACCCTGAAAAAAACTGGATTACAATACCCTGAAAAAAACTGAATGACAATACCTTGACATTATTCGAACTTTTTGCTTTTTGGAGTACGCTTCATTTCATCTGTTGAGCAATGATTATACAACAAACTGACTTTTATTCAAGTTTTGAAATTCGCCAACATTTGATATTGCTATTATAAGTGTAAATCAGAATGCAAATAATCCAAGTAAATGTACATGTACTATTATAGCGAAGTAACAAATGTTCAATATTATAAGCTGATTATTTGGAATGGACTTTTTGAGTCAGACAATCTTGGAAATGCGGAAATGACACAGTAATATGTGGTGGAACAGATGCGCGAGGGCCATACATGTTGAGAATCCCTGGTTCAGTGATAGAATGACACAAATAATAACTTATGTAAGTAAGTATGTTTATTAAACACTGGAAGGAAAATATTAACCTATCCTGCATAATGTGTAAACTGCCAAGACAAGCCGCCTACATTCCTCAGCCCGTTATATGTCCCCATCCCCCCCCCCCCTCCTCAAGCAACATTTGGAAGCACCGCTGCTTCGATGGCTTCATCCTCACCAGGTTTTAATTCTGTGGTAAAATGTCACGTGGCTTCTTGTGGTATGATACCAAATACGTATCAGATCTCTACAATCACCTGGTCATATCAGAGCAAGTGGACGCCGTGGGCTAGTGGTTAAGTGACACGGTTCACAATCCGAAGGTACTGGGTTCGCTACCCAATCACAACACAAGCCGTTACCCAGGAGAAGCAAACCCTTAGAAATGCAGAAGGAAGTAGTAGTAGCCCCTTTCAGTCATGACTGATTATAGTAGCCCCTTTCACTCATGACTGATTATAGTAGCCCCTTTCAGTCATGACTGATTATAGTAGCCCCTTTCAGTCATGACTGATTATAGTAGCCCCTTTCAGTCATGACTGATTATAGTAGCCCCTTTCAGTCATGACTGATTATAGTAGCACCTTTCAGTCATGACTGATTATAGTAGCCCCTTTCAGTCATGACTGATTATAGTAGCCCCTTTCAGTCATGACTGATTATAGTAGCCCCTTTCAGTCATGACTGATTTTGGTTGTCTTTCTCATTGCGGCGTTATCTTTTTACTTCTCTGTGTTGCAAGAGCTTCGCTTCACCAAGCGTGAGCTGGCCATTCAGGGTACATCTCCGCCTGGATCAGTCTGCAGCCTCGTCTCCCCATGATGTCAGTATCATGTCCAGGGCCTTCATATCCCGCTTGCAGACATCTTTGAATCTCAACTGTGGTCGGCCGACTGTTTTCGTGCCATTCGCCAACTGTCCATAGATGATATCTTTGGGAATGTGGCCATCTTCCATGCGATGAACATGACCACCCAATCGTAGTCTTCATTGTCTAAGTAGAATGTACATGCTTGGAAGACCAGTGCGAGAATGCACTTCTGCACTTGTTACTCTGTCCCTCCATGTAATTCCAAGAATGGATCGCAGGCGCCGTAGGTGGAAGGTGTTAAACCTGTGCTCTTGTTTGGCATAAGTTGTCCAACTCTCGCTACCATATAAAAGTATGCTTACAACACATGCATTGTATACTATGGTCTTAGTTTTAATTGTCAGCTTCTCGTTTTTCCAAACACGCGTTGTGAGGCGAGCAAATGTAGCAGCAGCTTCGCAAATGCTACTGGCTATTTCTGGATGTAGTGAAAGAGAGAGAGAGAGAGAGAGAGAGAGAGAGAGAGAGAGAGAGAGAGCTTGTCATTGATTATGGATCCCAGTTATGTAAATTGATGCACAACTGCCAGTTCATAATTATCGATTCTAAGACTTGGCTAAGACGTGTCATCTAATTCATGTCCCAGAACATTTGTTGTGTTGAGACTTATTGTGAGCCCGAAACCTTTGCAAGCCTGGGAGAAGCGATCTATCAATCTCTGAAGTTCCTGATGACTATTGGTGATAATTGTAGCGTCATCAGCGAAAAGCAAGTCTATGATGGTGATCTATGATGGTGATTTATTTGCTAGCGCTATTTTTAGTAAGGATTTACTGCGGTTCATTTTCATCCTCACTCTCTCGTCTTGAGGCGCCCGACCCCAGTGGCAAGTCAAGGACAAGACGACTAGGGGGCGACGGCTTAACCACTTCGCCACGGAACACAGCCCTGCTTAACGTCACTTAGAATTTCAAGTGGTTGTGATATGCTACCATCAAATTTATTTGTTCTTGGCATGCTCTCATGGAAAAATATTATTAGTCGCAGTTTGTTTGGGCTGCCTATTTTAGAGAGGATTTTGAAGAGGCCATTCCTAATAACCAAATCAAATGCCTTTGTTAGGTCAATGAAGGCAACATGAAAGGACTGGATTTGATCACGTGACTTTTCCTGAAGTTGTCGAAGAGAGAGAATCATATCAATCGTTGATCTTCCAGACCTGAATCCACACTGTAACCATGGATATACACGCTCAGCCTATTTCTGTAGTCTTAGAAAGATAACTCTGGCAAAGACGTTGCCTACAACACTAAGCAGAGAGACACATCGATAGTTATTACAATCACTTCTATGACTTTTGCTTTTGTATAATGTTACAATCTGTGCATCTCTCATATCCTGAGGTATTGGGACCACTTTGCAGCTTTGACATATCATATACAGCGGTTGCAAAAGCGTATCTTTACAGTGTTTGATCAAATCGGATGAGATCTCGTCGCTGCCTCGTGCTTTTCCCAGTGTCAAGCTGTTAATAGCTTTATTCAGATCTTCTCTAGGTGGTTCGATGTCAAGCTCGTCCATACTGCGATAACTTTTGACAGCTTCAATGACTGTGGGAATGACTATATTGACACACGAGTAGAGCTAAAAAAAGTGCTCGACCCATCGCTTCATCTGCTTTCCTTTATCTATTTTCTCACCAGTGATGGATTTGAGCAGTGCTGTTTTCTTACTCGCATGGCTAATAGCTTTCTTTATACCATCGTACATTTGTCTTATGTTCCCTGTTTGTGCTGCAGTCTGGATGTTTTCGCTAAGCTGTAGCCAATACTCATTTGCACATAGACGAGCTATTTGTTGCAACTGGCTTCTGACGGACTTGAAGTTGTACAGAGTACCTGCATCTGGAACTTTCTTGTATCTAATCAGAGCAGTGCGCTTGGCCTCAATGACGGGTGTCATATCCTCTACTTTCGCTTCAAACCAGTCATCTGATTTAACAGTTCTTCTTCCAAATGTAGCAAGAGCAGTGT
Organism: Ariolimax columbianus; assembly: GCA_036924085.1. NCBI lineage: Eukaryota > Metazoa > Mollusca > Gastropoda > Stylommatophora > Arionidae > Ariolimax > Ariolimax columbianus. The sequence goes on from JAVGWX010000002.1 coordinate 8,914,337, forward strand.
TTTGTGTGACATTTCGAAGATGCTGCCAGGTCTCTGTAACAGCAGTGTAATGATGTTGGATATTGAGAGTTACCTGAAAAGAATTGTGAAATCTCTGTACCAGCGCAGGGTCCGAGATTGTACTTGCGTCGATGCGTGGCTTGCCTTTGCTTCTGGTGTGACAGAACTTCTATGGCTGCAATTTTATTTGACAGCGAACCAAAGAATGATCAGTATTACAGTCTGCACTATGGTAAGTGCGTGTCAGGAGCACATACTTCAGGAGAGATTCTCTGACAAGAATTAGATCCAGCTGATGGTGAGTGTGCGTCAAGAGTCCACACTTAAGGAGAGATCTTCTGACAGGAATTAGATCCAGCTGATGGTAAGTGCGCGCCAGGAGCACATACTTAAGGAGAGATCTTCTGACAAGAATTAGATCCAGCTGATGCCAATGCTTTGATCGTGGGCGTATCCAAGATAACTGTTGTTGAGGATTGGTTTGAAAATAAGAGTTGATCATGCTGGACGCAGAAGAGATGCAGACCAGCGGACATTGCACACCTGCCCCACTGTGTCAACACCCCAGGTGGCGGGGAATGCTAGGCGTACCATCTCTGCATAGAAGCCAAGAAAATAAAGGGAGAAAGAGATACCCCACTCACATGCAAATGCTACGTTTCTGGCAGGACGTGACGATCATGGGATACAGACACACTGGAGTGCCTCTCTTCTGGGTAAACCAGTCCATCTCATATATCATCTCACATATCATCATTGCACCCTATAGACACGAGTAGTGAAGACTCGATAGTCTGGTAAGACGACTTCCATAAGAGAGACAACTCTGATCATAAACAACTGCTGCCTTGCAGATAGGCTGGGGACAGCCAAAGGCTAAGGAGGGCATCCCTACAGAAACGCCTGTTGAAATCGGATGCACGGGGCCGCAAGCTTAACAAAACAGTGCAACGTAAATCGCAGCATGATGACAGTACAACCGATTAGAAAAACGCATGGCGCTCATCCTGCGGAGTCCCGCCAGGCAGCGATAGTGCCGGGCCTCACGCCTCGAAGGGGCCCACCCTTGACTACTGGTGGTCATCCACCCATGTGTCGTGGAGTCAAGGCACATGGCTATGGGGCAACTTCTATTGACCAAAACCTCAAGACCCTCAAAATACTACAGTGGAATTGGGAGGGAGTCATTAACAAAAAACTTTCCCTAACACATCACCTGCATGAAGGTAAGATTGACGTGGCATGTATCCAGGAAACGCACCTCAACAATAATCATAAATTCTCAATCAGAGGATACCAGACCTTCCGTCTAGATAGAGAAGGCCACAAAGGAAAGGTCCTGATACTGACCAGAAACTGCATACCGAGTAGCGCGGTATCTGTCAATCACACCGGACAAGCAGAAATTGTAGGAGTTGACATAATGGCTCAAGAGACGAAGCTCCGCATTTTCAATCTGTACGGACCACCAAATAGAGACCTATCGCTCTCAAGTATGGAGGTCAGAGACTCCAACTGCATAGTAGTTGGAGATTTCAACAGCCACTCGGAGAGATGGGGATACTCTGACACAGACAGCAGAGGTGACGAAGTGGAAGATTGAGAGATAGATGCAAATCTCTCCCTAATCAATAGGCCGGAGGATAGCCCTAGCTTCTATTCAAGAACATGGCATACCACCTCGACTCCAGATTTGGCCTTCTCCACACAGGACATACACCATAAAATAGACCGCCAGGTGCTAAACCAACTGGCAGGTAGCGACCACAGGCCGATCAGGCTAACCATTGACATGGAAGTAGGCCCACAGGAAACAAAACCGCTCCCACGTTGGAATTACAAACGAGCCGACTGGGACAGATTTGCAATCCTAACAGATGGGCTGTGTGAAACCATCAACACACGAAACATCAAAATGAAGCCCATGGTGGAGAGCCTAAGCAAGGCAATAATGCAAGCCGCCACTGAAACCATCCCAAGAGGAGCTAGGAAAAACTATAAGCCCTACTGGAATGATGAGTTGCAGAAAGTGGAAGATGCAGTAACAAATGTTAGGAACATGGCAGAGCGAGAAAAATCCATGGAGGCAAACATCGCCCTCAAAGCCACGGCGAAGTACAAACACACTCTCAAGCAAACAGCAAGAGAAAGCTGGAAAAATAAAACGGAAAGTCTAAACCTGGACAAAGACGGGAACAAGCTATGGAAGCTAGTCAGAGCCATGAACGACGAAACCCCGTCAAATAAACAAATTACTATCAAGCAGGGCGAGAACTTGATCACAGGTAAGAAAGCCGCAAACGCCTTTGTCGATCACTATGTCAGAGCAAACCACATCGAGGTCCCTGCAGATAAGCATACAGACATTAGCGAAGAGCTAAAGGGGCACGAAAACATGAATACGGCACCTGAAGAGCACATGATGGCCAAATTAACAATGCGCGAAATGGAAGAGGCTATGAGAACACTAAAGAAAAGGAAATCTCCCGGAAAAGACGGGATAACAAACGAAATGCTGATGGGGCTGGGCCAAACAGCGAAGAGGAAACTGCTATCGGTCCTGAACCAAAGCTGGAAAAGGGGAATTGTACCACAGGCATGGAAAGACGCAGTACTGGTATCAGTACCAAAAACAGGAAAGGACAAAACAGATCCAAATGGATACAGGCCCATAAGCCTACTGAGCTGTGTAGGCAAGTTGATGGAACGGATGATAAACACCAGACTGATGTGGCATCTGGAAGAAAAACGAATACTAATTCCACAGCAAGCCGGCTTTAGACAGCACAGATCCACTGAGGACCAGGTCATCCTCATAGCCCAGGAGATAGAAGATGCCTACCAGGCACAGAAACACACAGTAGCTGTTTGGGTGGATCTGGAAAAGGCATTTGACAAAGTCTGGAAAGATGGACTTAGAGTCAAGCTAAGAAGAAGTGATGTTTGTAGGAAAATGTACAAGTGGATCAACCACTACCTCAAACAAAGAACGGCCAGAGTCCAAGTACAAAGGCATATGAGCAAAAAGGTGACACTCGAGCAGGGAGTACCCCAAGGGGGAGTACTGTCACCCACACTTTTCTTGGTATATATAAACGATATTACAGAGAATATACCAAGAAGAGTCCATAGCTCAATGTTTGCAGACGATCTGGCTATGTGGACCTCTGAAAAGAATCTCACCATAGCAAGAAATCGGATGCAGACGGCCCTAACATCGCTGAAAGAGTGAGCGAACTCATGGCTGGTTCAAATAAACGAGGAGAAAACCACATGCACAATATTCTCGCTTTCATTAAAACCCCAAAGTACCAAATTAAGTCTAAATGGCAAATTCCTGCAGCCAAACGACAACCCAACCTATCTGGGAGTCACATTTGATCGGCGCATGACATGGAAAAGTCAGATTGAGAGAAACCGAATGAAAGCCAGAGAAAGAATGGCAATCATAAGGAAACTTGCTGGCACAAGCTGGGGAGCAGACGAAGGCATACTAAAGAAACTGTACACTGGAAGAGTGAGACCAGTTCTCGAGTATGGCATTGCGGCATGGACAACAGCAGCGAAGGCGAACTTCGATAAAGTTAGCAAACTTCAAAACCAAGCCATGAGAATTATAACAGGTGGCATGAAGTCAACGCCAATTGTAGAACTTGAAAAGATTACAAAACTGCAATCCATGACCGATAGAAGAGACTGCAGAGCCCAGCTGCAGTCAGAGAAGCTCCGAAGACTGACCGACCATCCAATGCACCAGAGACTAAACAATTTAGGAAATGGGAAACTAAAGCGGAGAAATAGCCAAAGCAAAGATGCACGAAGATCCCATAAACGCACTAACAACACCAAAACCCATCACTACTGTACGAAAACCTACATGGAGGCAGGATATATTTCCAGAGGTGGTAGAAAATATACCAGGTATTGCAAACAAAAACTGCCAGACTGAAAAAGAAAGGAGAGATACTACCCTAAGCTTCATAACGAAAAGCTACCCAAGCATGGACTGGACACATGCATACACCGACGGTTCTGTAACAAACACAACACAGAACGGAGGGGCAGGAGCATTCCTGAACCTACCAAATGGCAGACAAATAACACTGTCATTCGCTACTGGTAAGTACACAAGCAATTTCAGAGCGGAGGCAGAGGCACTGAGGGCGGCAGTGGAAGAAATGGTGACACACAGTGAAAATGAAAGCCATATAGTCCTGCTTACAGATGCTCTCGCCGTAGTCACAGCGCTAAAAAGCCAGAAAAACACTGAGCTTAATGACTTAAGAGCAGCATTCTGCAAACTGTGCCAGCAGTCCGCACCAAAAAGGGTAGTGGTACAGTGGGTCCCATCACACTGCAACATCCAAGGCAACGAAGAGGCAGACAGACTGGAAAAGAAGGTGCAAGACTAACACAAATAGATACCAGTATGACGTACGAAGAGTCAAAACGGCTTATCAAAGCCAGATACATAACCAAATGGGAAACCGAACATACTGGTTACACGAAAAACGATGCCTATTACCAGTTGAACCGAAGAGAGCAGGTCGTTGTCTTCAGACTTCGCACTGGCCACAACAGACTGAGGTACCACCTATTCAACAAATTGAAGATAGGGTGTACCGACGAATGCCCGTGCGGTACTGGTAAAATGACCGCTGAACATCTGCTGCAGAACTGCCCGACATACGAGGATCAGAGAGAGCAGATGTGGCCATCACCAGTGGAAATGCAAGACAAGCTCTATGGCAGTGGCGACAGCCTCAAGATGACCGCCGCTTTTTTCGAAAAAATAATGGTAAATGTCTGACTGCGTACGCAGAAGAAGAAGAAGAAGAAAATAAGAGTTGGTCACACAAAGTTCATGGTAGGCACAGAGTTCTAGGAGCCACTGACCATTTTAATTAATTTGTCCAACTTTAAAAATTAAGGCCACGAGTTGTTATCAGCGCCCACTCTAGCATTGAAATCACCCAGTAGAACAAGATGTTATGGATGCTTTTAATGATCGCTGATAAATCATCATAGAACTCATCTTTGACGTCAGGTGTGGAGCACAAGGTAGGTGTATATATACTGACAAGTGTGACGGGACCTACAGTAGTATGGATACGAAGCGTAAGCAGGCGTTCTGAACCATTCTCACCTGGTTCAACCATATGTAATAGAGACTTTTTAACTGCAAAGCCTACACCGTGCTCTCTCTTTTAGGTGGGATATTTTTTTTGCCAGTAGCATAAGTAGACCCTAACACAAAATGTTTGAGGACGTCTGATGCACTGGGTTGACAGGCGCAAAATAAATACATAGTGCAGCAACTTGGGGAATTGAAAAATAAGATGACCGAAAGAAAAAAAAAAAAAAATACCAGAGCAATATATTCGTGTATTTACCTCAAAGATCAATAAACAAAGAAATATGAAAAAAATAGCTTTATAAGATGTTGGAAAGCGTATCGAACATAAGATTATAGGCCAACCATTCGTTCACTCACTTTTTCGATTTTTATCCTGTCAAACAGTGACACTTCTACTCGTATTCGACAGAAGATTAAAACTCATTTTCGATGCTTCCCTATTTATTAACTATTCTGTGATAATAATCTGGGTCTAATATAACTGCTGATTGATAAGCTTACAATATCTCACATTTTTCTTCGTCATCACGTCACGGGCTACATCCCATGACTAATTTGGCTGCATTATGTCAGTGGCCTACGCGTTTGAGCTCTCAGTATTGGAAGAACCGCAGATGAACAGAAGGAAACAACAACTAATTAATTAACCCTGTTATTGAACACATAATGTTAGGGTGTTTGTTCAGTGATAACGGGACCAGAGACACGACATAAATCGGTAGCGACGAATACGTGCAACCTTTCCCACAACACGGGACAAAACAAAATGTAAAACACCGGACTCTCAAGACGTTGTCATAACAACCAGAACCGTTATCATCGGGAAGAAATAATTGGTTAATAATTTTGGCTAAAATGTTCACAGGATTATCTCGAAATTGGGACCAAGTTTGTCAGTGTTTTCAATCCCTTCCTTACAATAATTCGCCAAGATTTTAGTATGAAAGTATTCACACGAACAAAGGTATTAAAAATATTCGAAATATCCCAAAATGTTGTTAAAAGCTGTGATTGGAGACGGGAACAGATCTCAATCCTTAATACATTTTTCCTTTCTGAGAAACCATATTCTCGACCTTTTACAGCCAAAGAAAACAGTGACCAAACCTTGCCAAGCCAGAAATCACAATGGTCTCTACTCGGCGTATCAAGAGAATACCATGCCCTGACCATGCCACAACCAGAGAATACCATACTGTCACCCTGCCACAACAAGAGAACACCCTACCCTCACCCTGCTACAACCATAGAACACTCTACCCTGACCCTGCCACAACCAGAGAATACCATACTGTCACCTTGCCACAATAAGAGAATACCAACCCTGACCCTGCCTCAAGAGAACACTATGCCGTCACCCTGCCACAACCAGAGAACACCATACCCTGACCCTCCCACAACCAGAGAACACCATATTCTCACCCTCCCACAACCAGAGAACACCATATTCTCACCCTCCCACAACCAGAGAACACCATATTCTCACCCTCCCACAACCAGAGAACACCATATTCTCACCCTCTCACAACCAGAGAACACCATACCCTGACCCTGCCACAAATAGAGAACACTATATTCTCACCCTCCCACAACCAGAGAACACCATATTCTCATACTCTCACAAACAGAGAACCCATAACCTCACCCTACCACAAACCAAGAACGCTGTATCGTCCCTCTGCCACAACAACATTACATCCTGGTTTGTGTGCCAGGTTAGCTGCTCAATCAGCAAGCCCTGCACTCAATTACTAGATTGTGCTTCGTGCAAGACTTGTAATGGTTGACAATCATTAACGCGGTGGGCATAGGTCCAGCACTGGAGTATAGGTCCAGCACTGCTTCTGGGTGGAGTATAGGTCCAGTACTGCTTCTGGGTGGAGTATAGGTCCAGCACTGCTTGTGGGTGGAGTATAGGTCCAGCACTGCTTGTGGGTGGAGTATAGGCCCAGCACTGCTTGTGGGTGGAGTATATGTCCAGCACTGCTTGTGGGTGGAATATAGGTCCAGCACTGCTTGTGGGTGGAGTATAGGTCCAGCACTGCTTGTGGGTGGAGTATAGGTCCAGCACTGCTTGTGGGTGGAGTATAGGTCTAGCACTGCTTGTGGGTGGAGTATAGGTCCAGCACTGCTTGTGGGTGGTCCTAACCAGCTCTTTGAGAATCCTAAGTTCATATCTTCACAGTGCGATTTTAGTAGCAATGATTTTTGCACAACGTGGCTGCTAGTCCAATGTACAACCTTTCCTAGTCGCTTCTTGCAACATGCCGGGAAGTAAACGGTTGGCATATTATGTTCAACCCGAGAACAGCTGGTATGCCGAGGCGAGTCCTACGGGTACGATCTACGGCGCGACCGGAATGCGGAGATATGAATCAGCTGCAGGCAAATAAATCTGAAAGTTCAGGCTGGGTCTTAACAGTTCGAGCGACCTGTAGATGAAGAAACATTTGCTAATACCACCAAGATCTGCACCCGGTTGTTGACAATTTTTGTTTTATTTAGATATTCTGGCTTTTTTAAAAGTTTGATATGAACCAGTAGAATTCAACAGAGCAAAAGGTAAATGTAGTCTCAAAGCAGACACTGCTGTCAGGAATGACGTGTTAACAAGCTTTTTTGAGGTGGGATGGTTAGTTTCTTTCGTAGACATGTGTCATTCCATAATCGTAAGCAAGGCACTCATTTGCAGACGTGTCGACTGGAGCGTGTTGATAACGCGGATCGGACATGGTACCTCTTCTGTAAGAAGTAAGTGTTTTATCACACCCAATATGTTATCTGAAAACATTTAGCTAATTTAAATCCCGAGCAAAGTACGATTGAGATCTAGTACAGAATGAATCACTAGAGCCAGTAGTAGCAGTACTAAACAATTGAGATCTAGCACAGAATGAATCACTAAAGCCAGTAGTAGCAGTACTAAACAATTGAGATCTAGCACAGAATGAATCACTAGAGCCAGTAGCAGTAGTACTAAACAATTGAAATCTAGCGCAGAATGAATCACAAGAGCCAGTAGTAGCAGTACTAAACAATTGAGATCTAGCACAGAATGAATCACTAGAGCCAGTAGTAGCAGTACTAAACAATTGAGATCTAGCACAGAATGAATCACTAGAGCCAGTAGTAGCAGTACTAAACAATTGAGATCTAGCACAGAATGAATCACTAGAGCCAGTAGTAGCAGTACTAAACAATTGAGATCTAGCACAGAATGAATCACTAGAGCCAGTAGTAGCAGTACTAAACAATTGAGATCTAGCACAGAATGAATCACTAGAGCCAGTAGTAACAGTACTAAACAATATCTTGTAACGCCCAAACTTAATCAAGTGGAATTAGTTGTAACGGTCCTTCAAAACACAATCGGTGACGTCAGAACCATCAAAGATAAGAAAACTGAACAGGGTATAATTGCCCTCGTGATCTTGTAATGAAACCCTACACGACTTCCGTTGTTACCAGTTAGACTCCTACCGAGTTAACTTTTCATGAACTGCCAGGAGCGCTCTAGGACAATAGTCGATCTTCTTGGTCAATGATCCTTAACTTGTTTTGGCTTGTGGACCTTAGTTGTTTTCTTGTTCGGTGTCACACAGCGATCGGCGTAGAGAAAATGTTGCTAACTTGTGATATATAGTACACTCTCAAATGAGGCCATATCCGCCGATGAAATTTAGAGTGAACTGTCATTCTATACAAAACTAAAAACCGTTTCTAATCCGTTCCTCTGATCTAAACCAAAATTTAGTATAGTTACGTTTTAGGACCCCTATGGCATTATTTAGGGTTTAGAAAGATATAAAAGAAAATTATTGACATCTTTTCGAAACATTTGCAAAGGCTGTGGAGAAAAATATGCATTTTGACCTCTGTAACAGGGTGAACGAGTCCACAGAGTCACAGGTACCAAGTACTATGAGTCTACCTTTACCCAGTCATCTTCTCATACCATCTCAGTCTAATCTAGGCCGGTATCCATATATCTTCTGTATGTGTGTCTCTGTTTCACAGTACGTGTGGGTCTCTTGTCTGTGCGTTTTTTGTTCTGGTTGTGTGTATTTTCTCTGCGTCAGTATGTGTTCCTCTCTGTGTTTCTTTCTATGTATGTATGCATGCACTTTTTTCGTTGTTGTATTTGTTGCTTTACATGTTTCAGAGCCATACAAAAGAACGAGCTTTACATTAAAGTTGTGATTACTAATTTTGTTTTGGACTTAATTTATTTAGATTTTCTAAGTTCCTTAACGCAATGACAGTTCCTCTCGACATACCATTAAAAAAAATATTTATATATGTATGTACCTTCTACTTTGTCGAAATGTCTTCCAAGATATGAATGATTCTACATCCTGTAGGTGTGCCTTTATTTAATTCAGCTGTACATAAACATTCTCAAACGATAGCACAGAGAGTGTTTATGTATGTATGTTGAGCAAATATTGTTGTAGATATCTTCAAAACTGTTAATCTACGTACTCATATTGTGTTTAGTAGGGTCACGCTCCAGTTTACACGTCTGAAAATACGTCGATCTTTGTTATAGATGGGCAAAGTAAGGCAGAGTGTAACAGAACTGGCCAATCACGTACAGGAAACCTGTAACCCCTTCTACGCATGCTTGAATTAGTGCTCTTTCTGTTGTAATTCGTTTTACATGATAACGTTGCTAGCTTTCTCTACAACCTTCTTTAGCCGTCTTTTACGACTTGATTTCATTACTCCTCTGGTATTATGCTTCCTTCCTCGAGCACCCCTCAAATGAACAAAATTCTATCCCTACTAAGTCCTGCCTAGTTTTTCCACCAGAAATCGTGAATCTCTCATTAAACATCCCGCACTAAAACCGGAACCTGATATCCAAAAATAATCACGCGTGCGCAGGTTCGATCGCAATTTTCATGCGATATTGATCCTACAAAATTGTCGGACGTTACTTTGCTCTTTCTCTCTCTCTCTCTCTCTCTCTCTCTCTCTGTTTCTCTCTCTCCATCTCTCTCTCTCTCTCTATCTCTCTTTCTCTCTGCTTCATTCTGTGCTCGCTCTGGAGTATGGATTCCAACTTACAACAACACACACATTATAGCATGGTCACGAGACATACATTTATCTAATTCGTTACAAAGGGCCTACATATTTGAGACTCTCTTCCCTCTCTCCTCTCACACCCCACCACAGTATGAAACCTACACCCGAGCTTTGCTGTTCCTGATAATAATGGCATAACACCGGCCATGGTTAGGTGGTTTGTTTAGAGCAACATAGATGCGCCTAACAGGTTGCGGGTCTATTTTGCTCTAGTGTTTGAGTCTAGTAAGATGAACTCGCACATAGGTTAACTACCCAACGCAGAGTAGTATTAAACTGCTCAAGCCTAGAACGCTAAGCAGGAAATCCTTCTCCCTGCTATATCCAGCTCATACCAGCTCATGACCAATAACGTAGCAGGGTTTCAATCTGTAATAGAGGCAAATGGGCAGGAACTTGAGGTGGTAAAACGTTTCAAATATCTGGGATCATTGATCAGCGAAGAGGGATCGAAGCCAGAGGTAATTGCAAGAATAGCACAAACAACAGCGGCGCTGAGTAGGCTGAAACCTATATGGCAAGACAAGCGGCTCGCCCTCGGCATAAAAGTTAGACTAATGCGCTCTTTGGTGCTATCAATATTTCTGTATGCCTGCGAGACCTAGACCATTACAGCAGATATCCAGGGCAGGATACATGCAATGGAAATGCGGTGCCATAGAAAACTCCTAAATGTTACATATAAAGATCGCGTCACGAACGTAGAAATCCGTTAGAGAGTTGAAGTCGCTATTGGTCCTTTTGAAGATCTGTTCACAGCTTTCAAAAGACGAAAGATGGCCTGGTGCGGGCACGTCGCGAGGTCCAACGGAATTACCAACTCGATACTCTTTGGGTCCGTACCGGGACAGAGAGGGCGAGGACGTCCAAGGAAGAGATGGGTGGACAACATCACTGAGTGGTCAGGCCTTCGTCCCGGTGAGATACGTCAGGCGGCGACAGACAGAGAGAGCTGGCGTGGGATTTTCATGTCTTCATGTGTGCCCCAACGACCTGATGGGTTACGGGATGAACTGAACTGAACCAGAGCTGAGACCTGCACAGGGGAATCCCATGAGTCCCATGCTAGTAATCACATGTGATCCTATCTATTTCTTCCCGGGTTACACTCTAAAATGATTATATCTGCATAAAAACATGAATTGTTCATAAAAAGGACAAAATATGTGAAACTAAACTTAAGAACTTACCTTCATTATACTGGTTTAGAAGGCTCTACAGAGTCTGTACCCAACCAGTTTATTCTGCACCACCGATACTGAAAATACTGTGCGCATCCAATCTATTTTTGAATGCATTAACTGGCTTTGCCTTCACAACATTCTACGGCAATTTATTCCAAGTATTCCCCACTCTCTGACAAAACAAATATTTTCTAATATCTAATCAATTTAAACAATTTGTCGCTGTGCCCTCTTGTTGTTGTAGCCGGTTGTACTTTGAAAAAACTTGGTATAGTCTAATGTATCATTTACATTGATTCATTTATACACTTGAATTAAGTCCCCTCGAATTCTTCTTTGTACGAGGCACTGAAGACCAGTTTTTTTTTTTAGTCTTTCATAACTTTAATTCTGAAACCCTGCGATCATTTTTGTAGCTCTTTTTTGTATCCTTTCCAGCATGTTTGCATCCACTCTATGATAAGTACTCCGTACCTGAACAAAATGCTCGAACCTAGGTTTGAGGTCAGGTCAGGTCATCCCGTAACCAGTGAGGTCGTCGGGGCACACATGAAGACATCCTCACAACCCAACGTCATTCTTCTCTGTCAGCGGCCGATGACTGTGCCTCTTCTGGTCGGAGATTGGTTCATTCTTTTATGTTGTCTTCCCACCTCTTTTTGGGACGGCCTCTTCGTCGTCTGCCTTGCACCCTTCCGTGCAGGATCGTATTTGCAAGACCATTTGATCTCGATATGTGACCGTAACAATCGAGTTTCCTTCTATTGACTGTTTTCAAGAGGTCATGTTGCTGTTGTAATTCTTTCTCGTATTTCCTCATTTGTAACTCGATCTTTGTACGTGACGTTTAAAAGTCTGTGGAAACCTCTCATCTCCAAGGTCAGTATCCTTCGCTGCAGATCAACTGTAATTGTCCATGTCTCACAAGCATACATAAATATTAAGAGTACCAATGTACTCATTAATCTGATTTTCGTGCAAAGTGCTAACCGTTTATCTTGTCAGATTTTTTAAAGATTTTGTTGCAAGTGTCGCTATGGTCTGTGATATTCTGGTCAACACCTCCCGTTTTGATCCCTCATCACTGACAATCGAACCCAGATATTTAAAACATTCGACCACCTCCTGGCCATTAGCTTTTACCCTGCTGTTGAAGCCCTCGGCGTTGTTGGTCATTAATTTTGTCTTTCCAGCCTTTATCTCCGTACCATAGTCAAGAACTGTTTTATCGAGCCTTCTGACCCATTCCTGGAGTTCTGCTTCCGAACCTGCCAACCCGTCGATGTCATCTGCAAAACGAAGGTTGGTAAAGGTTTCGTCCACTATCTGTACCAACAGTACCAATCTGGCCTCCAAGTGCCTCACTCCTAATTCCCTCAAGCATATATTGAAAAGAGTTGGAGAGTGTACAGCCCTGTCTCACACCAACCGATGTGCGAAACCAGTCTCCTCGCCTCCCATTCACAAGAACTGCCCTGGAAGCCTTGTCATACAGGTGTTCAAGGACCGTTATAATATTTCCGTTGATATTATACTCCTCATGGTTGCCCAAAGCGCTTTATGCCATAACCTATCAAACGCCTTCTTGAAATCAACAAACGTATGTTACAGTTTTTGCTGTTGTTCTAGATATTTCTCGCTAAGCAGCCTTAAATTAAATATATGTTCTTCCCTGTCTGAACCCTGCTTGCTCCTCAGCGATGATATTCTCTGCTTGGGGTTTCAATCGGTCGAGGATTAATCTAAGAATGACCTTGCTATGGTGGCTAATGAGGCCTATTGTTCTGTAATTTTGGCACAGCTCTAGGTTTCAAGACTTATGTAACGGTATAACCATTGATTTTGTCCATAAGTCCAGCCAGTTTCCTGTCGCCCATATTTTGTTGCAAATGTGTGTCAGGTCTTCCACCACTACCTCTCCACCTGCTTGTAAGAGCTCTGCTGGTATATTGTCCACGTCGGCCACCTTCCCTCTTCTCAATGTCTTTACCGCTGCAGCTACCTCTTCCTTCGTTATCAGTTGGTTATCCTCTATAGTTGTTGGTGTTGGAGGGATTGTTTACCCAGGTTCGTTCCGTCCCTCATAGTTATATAACTCGGAACAGTACTCTGTCCATCGTGCCAGTACGTCGTTGTCATCAATAAGGCACTTGCCGCTTTTATCCTGGATCCTAACGTTTCTGTCTTGTCTTGGTGTTACCAGTTCTTTGACCAACCTGTATGCTCCTTTCACGTCATTTCTGTCTAATCTCGCTTCGATGTTTGTACATTGCTCACATATCCACGTTTCTTTCTCCTCTCTCATCTTTTTTTATCCCTTTCCTGATCACGTTATATCTGCCGACCTCATCAGGTGGATGTTTTTGGTTTTTCAGTGACCTTCTTCTATTACAAAGGTCTAGAATTTCTTTGGTCACTCATGGCTTCTTTTTTGTTTGGTGGCACCCCAGCATCTCTGTTGCTGTATCTATGAGTGCCGAGTTAAGAGATTATGTTACTGTATCGCTATCCAGTCCCTCTCTGAGAGCCATCAGTGGAGCAAATCGCGCTCCTATCTTCGATTGGAACACTTCGATGATTGTTGGGTTTTTTAGTTTGTCCAGGACAAACTTTAGTCTAGTCACTTCTTTCTTTGCGACTCTCTTCAATCGCAGACGCATAGTCATCATAATCTAGGTCTAACCAATGCTTTATGTAGTTTGACTATTACTTCCTGACTTTTATGTGACATTTTTCTTTTTATCATGCCCAGCATTACATTAGCCTTGTTCACTGGGTGGGTGATCGGTGATTGCGTCACTTATTCTGCCTTCTTCGAAGCAAGTATTTGAACGCTTATATATACCCCTTTCATGCGACTGTTTTGAAACATGTGAGCTAGTACATTGATGGACATAAAATAAAATGATACTTAATTCATCTTTCCATTGTTGAATTTAGGTGCCGCTTTGGTAATAAAGTAATCGTATTTGCCCGCGGATCGATTAAATTAACATAATTGTGAAGGTCGTATTCAATTAAGATGGACCGTGAGCAAGATTCATTGCAGATTTGTATTTAAATCTAGGACTACCTTTTCCTCAGTGATATTAATCAATTATTGAAAATCTATTACTGCGGCAAACGGTTTTTATAAACAAATATTTGTTTTACAAATTAGAAGTCTCTTCTTCACCTATATTTCTACTGTTGCTCTAAAAGCGCCACATCCATTTACTATATTGATGGTGTGGATCACGGGGAATATAGAATAGTTGCACTTTAACCTTCCAAGCATATAATAAAATGCATCTACAGAGTGGTGGTTGCGGGTAGGGATGGCAACCTCAACATGTAACACATTGCTACAAAAAACGTTCACTTCAAGACCACATCAGAGATGCATAATGCTACTGGATTACTTTCATGGAGAAGAGACATACAAGTAAGCCAAAATACTTTATAAGGCAAGACTATACGATTTGAAATTTGCCCCTCTAAAATGTAGCAGCTTCGCCCATTGTAAGAAGAGACTTATATGACATCATCAAGTGTACGTTATTTGAGTGACCGCCATTCTGGCTTACCGCCAAACGAGATGGCAGATAAGCTTGAAAAAAAAAAAAGGAGAGATTTTGAACAAAAAGACTTTGAAATCGCAAACTTTGAGAAAAAGAGAGCCAACAAGTCTGTCAGAAGAGAACAGAACAAACATAGAGACAACTATCACAGCAGTGAACGGCTGTGACAGATCATCATGATGTCCATCAGGACAGACTGAACAGAAACGTGGACATATTAAGTCTGTCTGCTTCGTCCCTGTACACCTGTGGACTAAACGTACACACTGTTGGGTATGTACTGCAGGACTGTTACACGTGCGGCCGATTTAGGAAGAAAAACTGCTCCAGCGATTCAAAACTGTACAGAGCTAATGGGGAGCACTACACAATGGTCGAGTTCACCACGCAAATTAGGCGAGTTCACCACGCGAACTAGCCGAGTTCACCACGCGAACTAGTCGAACTCGTCGGATGGTGTCAACATCAAAGATGCAATCACGACAAGAAAAACAACACACACAACGGTTTGGTACAGGCTTCCTGTAAGATGTCAACAGCACTATGCTTCGCAGGGAGCGAAATGAAGATAATACATCATCAAATTTCCCTTTAAAAACTGAAGATGTCACATGGTTCTCTCGTGGCCATACAGTTATTTTCATTTAAAAACATTGGAAATGGCTTTGCTGTCACTCATTTGTTTTCGTGGCGCCAGATTAAGTGTACTTTCTGTCTTCTAGGCGCTGTAGCAGATGGCGTGTGATTTATGTAAAGATATGATCGTTAGACAGAATGGAGGCTTCCAATAGGGGCTTATCTCCGACACAACAGAAGATCTACACAACTTTTGAACAAATATCTTTCCAGAAATATACGACCTTTACATCAGGGTCACTGACACAATCATAAATATTTATTGAACACATTTTGTCAATGTTTATCTGGAAAAGATAAGAGCTTTGCCGTTAGAGGAGGAGAAACAGGGAGGGGGTGAAGGGGTGGGGGGGGGGAGGGGTCAGGGTTATACTGGCCATGTTTGCCAGCTATTTCAGTTTGTTATACCTTTGTAGTGCCGAATAAATAAAATGTTGTTAAAACTAAAATTATAAATGCTTTCGAAAAGTTATTTGCATTCTTTGCTTACAGTGTCAGACTCGATCTTTATACAAAGCACAAATGACGAGTGTACGCATGAATTAAAATGTTATCAGGAGAGGCGGAATGAGAAATGATAACATTAGAGATATTGAGTGAATAACTTCCGGTGTCAAATATATATAGCAAGACAGACAATAAGATAGCGAGGTCATCGTTCTCAGGAGAATGGATTTAAATCATATGCGATTGCACGCATATATATATATATATATATATATATATATATATATATATATATATATATATATATATATATATATATATATATATATGGTTGTGTTGACAGGAAATCAGACAAAACTGCAACAAGTGAACATACGTACGATGAGCATAATGACGTCACTTCTGGTGTAATTATCACATACCAACCGTCAAGTTTGCAAAATATCATTAACCTTCGACTCATAGTTTCCTCAGCAGACCGTTGAAAACATGGCGGTTGTGATACGTAATCCGTCCAGAGTTGATCAGCGAAAGGTGATTCGGTTTCTAACAGCTGAAGGATGTCGACCAATTCATATTCATCACAGAATGCAGGCAGTGTATAGTGACACACGTGTATCGAACACAACAGTGAAGAACTGAACAGCGATGTTTAAAGAAAGGCGTGAGTTGACGAAAGATCTTCCGAGACCAGGTCAGGCGCATATTGTTGCGTTAACTCACGTCCTTCTAAAACATCGTTGTCAGTTCATGCCATCCGCATGTCTGAGATTATTTATTAATATCAAATGATTGAGTGCTGACATTTCCTATATCTGTCGAAAAATGGGAATTGAGTAAATGTTAAGTAGATGGATAGTTAAATGGATAGTTAATCCCTGTCACAGTTCTCGTTGGTTATCTGGACTTAACGAGTAAAGCCTGTCAGATATTATGATCGATGTTTCATGTTGGTCATGATTTATTAACACAAAAACAAACATCATGTAGAAGATCGTTGCTATTGTTGCTGTTTTGGCCTCAGTGTAGCCATTGGTTTGTCGGGTTTAATATCAATCAATGTCAAAATCTTCATTACAATCGTCATGTGCCTTGCTTTGGGGGATATAACGATCAGTTCTCTCTCCATTGACTGGGCACATTTAAATGTATTATTTTAAGCGTTATCTTATTTTAAACGACGTAAACATTGCACTATGTTGTGTGTCCTATTGTCCAGTTCATCCGACCTAAACCCCAATTTTTGTAACTGAGATTACTTCCTATAGGCGTACAACCTTGCTGTTCCGAGAACACAAAACGACAAGTTTGGGTCGGGAGCCATGTCACTAGCGGTTTTGCCACATCGCCCCTGTCTGATGTGACCTATTTAGATACTCCTCTTTCATCATGTGATAAAGTCGAATTGTTCTGATTCTCGTGGCATCAAGTTTCTAGAGAATGGGATACCAGACAGGGACTTTAAAAACTGAAAAAAGTACAAGAACAGGTGAAACAACAGAAAGGCAAGTCTGCGATTGAAGGGAGTCGCAAAGAAGGATGTGACCAGGCTAAAGTTTCACCTAGATAAACTAATGGACCCTAAAATCACCGAAGTGTTCCAAGCAAGGGTAGGAGGAAGATTTGCGCCACTGTTGGCTCTCAGAGA
Organism: Ariolimax columbianus; assembly: GCA_036924085.1. Classification (NCBI taxonomy): domain Eukaryota; kingdom Metazoa; phylum Mollusca; class Gastropoda; order Stylommatophora; family Arionidae; genus Ariolimax; species Ariolimax columbianus. The sequence goes on from JAVGWX010000002.1 coordinate 8,932,040, forward strand.
GGGACTGGATACAGATACAGTTACAGAGTCTCTTAACGCAGCTCTCATAGATACTGCAACAGAGATCCTGGGATGCCACCAAACAAAAAAGAAACCATGGGTGACCAAAGACATTCTAGACCTGTGTGATAAAAGAAGGTCACTGAAAAAACACAATCACCCACTGGAGGAGGTCGGCAGTTACAAAGAGGTCAAGAAAGCCATACAACAAAAGAGGCGAAAGAAGCGTGGATATGTGAGCAATGCGCAAACATCGAAGAGAGACTAAATAGAAATGATGCTAAAGGAGCATACAAGGTGGTCAAAGAACTGGTAACACCAAGACAAAGCAGGAACCTTATGATTCATGATAAAAACGACAAGTGTCTCATTGAGGGAAACGATGTACTGGCAAGATGGACAGAGTACTGTTCCGAGCTATACAGCTATGAAGGGTGAAACAAACCTGAGAAAACATTCCCCCCAACACCAACAAATATAGAGGAGAACCAACTGATAACGAAGGAAGAGGTAATTGCAGCGGTAAAGACATTGAGAAGAGGAAAGGCGGCCGGCGTGGACAATATATCAGTAGAGCTCTTACAAGCAGGTGGAGAGGTAGTGGTGGAAGGCCTGACACACATCTGTAACAAATTATGGGCGACAGGAAACTGGCCGGACTCATGGACGAAATCAATAGTTATACCGTTACATAAGTCTGGAAACCTAAAGCTGTGCCAAAATTACAGAACAATAAGCCTCATTAGCCACCCTAGCAAGGTCAGGCTTAAATTAATCCTCGACCGACTGAAACCCCTAGCAGAGAACATTATTGCCGAGGAGCAAGCAGGGTTCAGACAGGGAAGAAACACTACAGAACAGATATTTAATTTAAGGCTGCTAAGCGAGAAATATCTAGAACAGCAGCAAACACTGTATCATGTGTCTGTGGATTTTAAGAAGGCGTTTGATAGAGTATGGCATAAAGAGCTTTGGGCAACCATGAGGATGTATAATATCAACGGAAATATTATAACGGTCCTTGAACACCTGTATAACAAGGCGTCTAGTGCAGTTCTTGTGAATGGGAGACGAGGAGACTGTTTTCGCACATGTGTGAGACAGGGGTGTACACTCTCTCCAACTCTTTTCAATATATTCCTTGAAGGAATTATGAGTGAGGCACTTGGAGGTCACGTTGGTACTGTCAAGATAGGAGGCCGAACGATTACCAACCTTCGTTTTGCAGATGATATCGACGGGTTGGCGGGTTCAGAAGCAGAACTCCAGGAATGGGTCAGAAGGCTCGATGAAACAGCTCTTGACTATGGTATGGAGATAAACGCTGGAAAGACAAAACTAATGACAAACAACGCTACGGGCTTCAACAACAAGATAAAAGCTAGCGGTCAAGAACTCGAAGTAGTTGACCGTCTTGGGTCGATTGTCAGTGATGAGGGATCAAAATGTGAAGTATTGGCCAGAATAGCACAGACAAAGCGGCGCTTGCACGGCTTAACAAAATCTGGCAAGATAAACGATTAGCACTACGCACGAAAATCAGATTAATGCGTACACTGGTCCTGTCAATATTTCTCTATGCATGTGAGACATGGCCAGTTACAGCTGACCTTCAACGAAGGATACAGGCCTTGGAGATGAGATGTTTCCGAAAACTTTTAAACGTCACGTACAAAGATCGAGTTACAAACGAGGAAATCCGAAATAGAATTACAACGGCAATAGGGCCTCTCGAAGATCTCTTGGCAACTGTCAAAAGAAGGAAACTCACTTGGTACGGTCCCATATCGAGATCAAATGGTCTTGCAAACACATTCCTCCACGGGAAGGTGCATGGCAGACGATTAAGAGGCCGTCCCAAAAAGAGATGGGAGGACAACATAAAAGAATGGACCAGTCTCCGACCAGAAGAGTCACAGGCAGCGGCCTCTGACAGAGAGAAGGGTGGCGTGGAGTTGTGAGGATGTCTTCATGTGCGCCCCAACGACCTCACCGGTTACGGGATGACCTGACCTGACCTGACCTGACTCTTCACAGACCCACTGTTTGGGCAAGTGGTACTCTTCACCGACCCACTGTTTGTGCACTAGGAAGCCAAAAAACATTCTTCAAACATGGTCACATGTTCAATAGAGATGTGATACATTGGATTCGATCTCATTGTAGCATTCTTGGCAAGTAAAAGGCTGACAGACTGTGAAGTAAGGTAGAAAGCTACCTCAGTCTGATATATGTATAACTTATGACAAGGCTTATAGGTTACCAGGTGAAGATACAGGGACAAGTGGGAAGAAGAGCACATAGGTCATCAATCAAATGACGCATATAACTGCTCAACTGAGGTCGGGACAGTTCCAGCTGTAGCGTGGGCGTTTAGGGCAGGGGAGATTGGACTGGCGACTCTAAGAAACAAAGGTTGCCTGAATGCGTTGGACGAACGCAGGTCACGCCAGGGTCAATCACCGTATCGATACTAGATCGACAAAAAAAAACCAACGAGGGGTTTAGGTAGAAGCTGTTTAGTACAGGGGTAACTGTTACAAGGTAAGCGAGTGGTAATATTTAAACTTCGCAAATGTAACAAAATATTTAGATACCATCTATTCGATACACAAAGGATATGGCTTGGCTTTGGCTTTGTTCGTTCTCAATGTCCCGCTACCAAACCCTGACATGAGCCTAAGTAGCAGAATGTAGTCCAGGGAACGGAATGCGTCTGTCGTAGTTTACAGATTTACTGCGAAATTTGCACTTTTCAGTCCAACACATCCGACTTCAGCATACATTTTTTGAGTACCGGGTTAGAATTTCCTCTTCGATCCCTTCTCCTTTTCCAGTCTGCTCTGTTGCAGCCTGTTATCCAGGATCACTGCTAGGAGATGTAGAAGAGTCTTAGCATCTCTGGTTCGCTGCCCCTGACGCTAGCAGTCAGCTATCGGTTGCTGACCGCTGCAGCTCATGCGCTGCTCAGCGTCGTGATCCCAAAACTAAGGATATAAGATACAGATGAATGTATCTGTTAACCTTGTAGAAAGGATTGAAGAGCATCTGCTAGAGAGGTGTCCAACATACGAGAAACAGAGACAGTAATTATGGTCATCACCAATACCATTCGTTGGACATCATCTATGGAGATACCAACAACCTCAGACTGACCACTACTTTGTTTAGATATATTCACGTTGATGTGTGAAGCCGAAAGAAGAAGGAGATATCTTTAGCATATTTACATCCATTTTTCTGAATTCATTCTATCCAGACTGTCTGTTCATGACATCATTTCGTTGCCATTATAATCTATTGTGACTCATGCCAGTTGTACATCTCAATCTATTATGACTCATGCCAATTCTGCATTTCAATCTATTGTGACTCATGCCATTCTGAAAATAACTGCTTGATCATTTCTCCTCAAATAATAATATTATTATGTTTATGTGTCTGACAAACGTCTGGGCTGTTAGTAAGTTCCACTTGGGCCAAGTTGATATATCGTTCCACTTTCCTGTGAGAATCTGTCCACTTCTTTATTTCCATATATTCTCAATGATAACCAGAGTCTGTGCACGTCGTTTCATGCACGTCTGACATCTGGTATGTCCAGAAGGAAGAAGACAGCAGGAAATATGTTTGAGAAATGCAACAACAACAAAAAAACGGAGGGCCCTAAAGCAAAGTTCGTCGTTGGGGATAGTTTAAGAGACTTCAATTTGCCAGACAGAATCTATTTTAAGATCAAGCCACCAGTCCTTTCCTAGCTATCCTGAATTTTTCAACTAAACAGTCAGGTTTCCATCGACAGCAGCGTGGGGCAGAGTTTGATGTGACAAGTCTACATATACTGCCTGGAGCAGAAGCAATGGATTTACACGTTCTCTGTGACTGGGGTTTGACCCCAAAAATATACCAAAACGAAACAAACAATAACAACGCTTACTTTCAAACCAATGAAACATTTTTGTTTAGAGAGAAACCAAATTTAATTCGAAGTAAAGATACTAGAATCATCCGGATCATCAAATCATGGCCAGTTAGTCATGAATAACTTCCCTTGCTATACTTGTTCTCCAATTGGGCCGGTTAATGCAGTAGGGAGCTGAGATTGCCGTTCTTGGGTCGTGTCCGTTCGTTTTAAAACCACGTTATTGGAGAACAGAAGGCATGGCGAACTCACAGCCGACTCAGCAAATGTGTCCTAAGTGCAACAAAGTCTTTCGTGCCAGGATTGCACTTTTCAGCCATTTGAAATCAAATCCCGCAGCCCAAGTCTCATCTTCGCTTGCGAAGGAACTATTAACATAATTATCAAATATATGGTGATTGTAAATTCAGTACAATTCGAAATAAGGCAATATTTATTATTTAATTGTGTGTGGGTGTGTGTTTATGTTTGTAAGTGTGTAGGCGGTGGTTATATCCCCAAATATTTTGAATGTGTGTGTGTGTCAGTGTGTGTGTGTGTATGTGTGTGTCAGTGTGTGTGTGTGTGTATGTGTGTGTGTGTAAGTGTGTAGACTGTGGTTAATTACCCAAACATTTTGTATGTGTGTGTTAGTGTATGTGTGTGTTATGTGTTTGTGTGTGTGTGTGAGAGAGAGAGAGAGAGAGAGAGAGAGAGAGAGAGTGTGTTTGTGTATACGAGGTACCTTCAACAGGTTCCCGGAATTAGTGGACTGTATAGAGTTAAATTACAATAGAATTGTCTACACTACATTTCCTTCAAAGTAGTTCCCTTCGGCAACTACACACTTTTGCCAACGTGCATACAGCTGCTGGAAACATTCAGGAAACTCATTCTTGGACACCTGTCTCAGCTTTCTTGTCGCATTGGGGATCCTCAGCATCCTTGAATCGCTGTCCTGTCAGTGCCGATTTCAGTCGAAGGAACAAGAAAAATGAGCCATTGCCAGGTCGGGAAAATATAGAGGAAGTTTGTGCTTTGCAAGGTACTGCTTTACCAGTAAGGATCGATGTGCTAACACATTGACATGGATCATAATCCAATTGTTTGTTCTGGGTTTTTTTCTGATCATTTTGTTTATTGCATCTCCTAGACGACAGAGGATATCAAAGTCCATTTCCTTGTTAACTGTTCAGCCTTCAGGAATGAAATCCCGGTAGACAATAACCTGGGAATAAACAAAACTTCTAACATAACTTTTTCATTGCTCTTGTCCAAACGAAATTTATATGTCCGGGAAGATGTGGGAGATTTCCATTCAGAGGACTGACGTTTTGTCTGAGGATCAGAGGACTGACGTTTTGTCTGAGGATCAGAGGACTGACGTTTTGTCTGAGGATCAGAGGACTGACGTTTTGTCTGAGGATCAGAGGACTGACGTTTTGTCTCAGGATCAGAGGACTGACGTTTTGTCTGAGGATCGTACAAAAAAACACCAAGTCTCATCTCCTGTGATTATGTTGTTGAGAAAATTGCTATCTTGATCAGCCATTGTGATTAGGTCTTCTGGCAGGGTCAATCTCGTTTCTTTCTGTTCAGGAGATAACATTTTAGGAACCATGTGTTGACAAACACGGTGCATGTGCAGTTCATTGTGGAGAATAATGTGGCAACTTCCAACTGATATCCCAACTTCTGAGGCTATTTTCTTGACACTAAGCCTTCTGTCAGCCCACACAACGTATCGAACACGCTCTATGTTTTCATTGTTGATCGAGGTTGACGGTCGTCTATTACTTGCATCATCATCGACACTAACACGACCTTCACGAAACGCTTGTGCTACTCAAATAATTGCGATTTCTTCATTGCGGTATCACCATATGCTTTATTAAGCAATGTTTGTGTCTCTGGGGGTCACTTCTCAAAACACATAATTTGGCATTTGTGCATTGTTCAATCAAAGACGTTTTTAACTCCGACGATGGAACGAGTACAACACACAAACACAATTCTGTAACTTCTGTTCTAGAGTATATGTGAAGGTCACGTCTGCCATTACATTTCGTCAAGGTCACTACCAACTTATAAATATATATTCTCCATAATATCATCGTTAATTCAAACACGAGTCGACTATTCCGGGAACTTTTTGAAGCTACCTCGTATATATGTGTATGTTTGTGTGTGTGTGAGTCTGTGTGTATGTATGTATGTATGTATATTTGTGTGTGTGTGTGTGTGTGTGTGTGTGTGTGTGTTTGTACGTATGTATGTATGGTGGGTAGGGAGGTCTGGGCTGGACGTCCCGCTTGTTAAAGGAAAGTGAAGCGTCTTATATGGCCTCTGCTTTCCAGGTGTAGAGATCGCCGCCGGATTCACTGTTCGGCTTGCTGTTCAAGGGTTTCCATGCCAATGGCCTCTCCTATTGTGTCCCCAGCAGCACCTTCATGAAGGGCTCCCTGTTTCTTACAGAGCCTGCCGTGGGGCGCGACCGAATATCCGGCGGTATAACTGGGTGGGCAGATTGGGCTCATTAGCCTTGGTTGGAAGCCAATCTAAGAGAAGGTAAACTCTGACTCTAAATTCGAGTATACGAAGCTCGCTAGCCTGTTCAGGCAGTTCGCCTAGGAGAGGACGAACACTGATTTTAAACCCACACGTCCCAGGGAGTATTGGCTAGTCTAGGGACGACGAGAGTAGAGTATCATCGGATGTCTCGAGTAACTAGCATCTGCGGGCAACGATTCCACTACCTTGTGGAAACCTCGGGAGAAGGGAGGGTTACGTAAGCAAACCCAGACAGAAAATCCGGAGTGGTAGCACCTAAGGCGAATGGTTTCAGAATTGCTCTTGCAGCTGAGCTGGCACCAAATTGTCATGCTTTCCATTCCTTTGGATTACACCACCGAGGCCGAATGGGGTTGGGGGGGGGGGGGGGTCCTGCAGTTTGGGTAGCCTAGAGTCTCAATATTCATCGCCCAGGCTTGCGTCCTGAGAGGCCACTCACAGGGTGCCACGTGCACAGTCTGCAAAGACTGAGACACCTATGAATGTGTTTATGTATATTGAAGATTTGATTCACATATTCGCTCCAAGTGGAGCATAAAACCACAACTACAGTTGGTCCATTCACAGGAATCCCGTATTTGAGCATTTTCAATGGTCGTTTCTATTAGCATTGGTTTTGTATGACGAAGGTACTGACTCCATGCACACCCTTCTTAAGTGGCTCCTGCAAGAAGATTGGAACGTTACAGTGACCATACTCCTTTCAATATGGACACAACTCGAGTGTGTATGCCCATCTTTTTCCACTAGGATTGACAGAAAAAAATACAATCCTAAATTTAAATCCAAGTTCAATCCTTATCACATTCTCTTTCCTGAAAAGTTGAAGTCAGGGCAATAATTCATATATTTTAAGATTAACTGAACTTCCCTCGGCTTTTCATTTGTTGAACGTCTGATATTGAATTTGACTTCCACGGCGCCTGCATAGCCTCATTCAGGTATTTGCAGTTTGAGTTTAAAGCAATGGTTTTGACATTGTGTGGTTGCCAACTCCAGACACAACTTTCATTAGTCGCTCTTACGGCATCCAGAGACACGAAACTGCCCTGTAAATCCAGACCAACCTGCTATTATATAACCCAAAGGACTGTCTGTCTGTACGTGAAAGAAACTGCTTTTGTTAGTAGGTAGATACAGTCTAAATATAATTAAAAAATTAAACCATGTGTGAGTGGACCGAAAAGAATGTGAGGAATTGCTAAATTTACTTCATGAGAATAAAAATTACAATAATGATAAAAGTAACAATTACAATAAATGTAGATATTAAATGAAAACAACTATCAGATAATTACATTTAAAATTACAATTGTGTTAGAAATACATGGAAATCTAGACTGTAAAAACAAAACCTAGAAATAGATTCACAATGTTCTATGCTTTACTGTCTTCTGTCATGTGAGCATTTCTTGTGCTGATAATTCTGAGAAATATGTGAACAAGGTGTCAACGGATCCAGGTCTTTTATTGTTGAGATACGGGCTAGCACCACATTAAGGTCAAGGTTTTGTCTTTCTGAGATTGAAGGAAAAACCTAGCGTGCATACTCTGCGGCAACTACTTCTGTAAGTTATTTGCATTTCTCAAAAACTATGAGCGTATCGTATGGATCTGGACAACTGGAAATAGACACAATAATTATCTCTTTTTTTCATATCTTCGTTCATCTTATCGATAGTCATAGAGTTATCTATTCTTCAACTATCTACACTTTAAAAACACTTCAACTATCTTCACTTGAATCGCCTTTCAAACATCTACACTTGAATCGCCCTTCAAGCATCTGCACGTTTAGTCCCACTTCAATCATCTACACTTTTAGTCCCACTTCAACCATCTACACTTTTAGTCCCACTTCAATCATCTACACTTCAAGTCCCACTTCAACCATCTACACTTTTAGTCCCACTTCAATCATCTACACTTCAAGTCCCACTTCAACCATCTACACTTTTAGTCCCACTTCAACCATCTACGCTTTAAATCCCACTTCAACCATCTACACTTTAAGTCCCACTGCAACCATCTACACTTTAAGTCCCACTGCAACCATCTACACTTTAAGTCCCATTGCAACCATCTACACCTTAAGTCCCACTTCAACCATATATATATACATACACACACATGCGCGAGCACACACCACACGAGAGTCAGTAAGTAGGTAATACATTGGATGAAAAATTCAGTTGTCAGTTTATTAAGGTGTCATTAGGTGGTATCAACATCCAGCTGTACGACTATTATAGGAAGCACACGCTAGGTGTCGCATGCATGTGCGCAGGTTGATACACAATGGCGTCGGTGCACAAAGTGTACAATCAATGAACACCATAATGCTGTGCGTATTTTAGAACAGGGGGAGGGGAGGTGGCAAAATGACTTTCTGCAAAGGATTTTCAGAAGGAAATGCTTCTTGTACACGGTGAGAAGTGTTTTCTTGTCTTAACTTAACGTCTTTATACTGGTTTAGAAGACTCTGCAGAGTCTGTATACAACCCGTTTCATTTACATCATCTTGCTCTAAAAGCTATGCGCATCCAATATATTCTTAAATGCATTAACTGTCCCTGCCTCCACTACCTCCCGTGGCAACGCATTCCAAGCAGACACCACTCTCTGACTAAACAAATATTTCCTAATATCTAAAATCTGGATTTCTCTTTAGTCAGCTTGTAGCTATGCCCTCGTGTTATTGTGGTTGGCTGTATTAACAAAAAACTTGTTATAGTCTAATTTATACATTCCTCTGATCTTCTTATCAACCTGTATTAAGTCACCACGAATTCTTCTCTCTTCTAGACACTGTAGGCCGGTTTTTCTGAGTCTTTCCTCATAACTGTAATTCTGGAATCACACTATCAGCTTTGTCGCTCTTTTTTAAGAGATAGACTAGGTAAATACAGTAAATGGGTCACAAATGAAAAAACAAATTATAAACGAACTTGCAGCTCGAGTTCTTCCGGTATCACATGAGGTTTCGGTGCTGGGCGATCAACAACGGTAATGATATTTTCTGTCCTTCAACTCCAAGAACAAAGCCGAGAGCAGAGACGACCACTATTTATCGCGCTCGTTGACCTCACAAAAACGTTTGACGCATTCTGCAGATCTGGATTATATAAGGTATTGAAGTACATTGACTGCGTCCAAAACCTATTAAACTCATTGTCTCGTTCCATGAGGACATGATACCAGCGTATAGTTCGATGGCAGTGCACCTGACAGCTTTGAGGTTCAGATTGGAGCCAGGCAGGACTGTGTCCTTCCCCCCACCCTATTTGCTATCTTCATTGCATTCTTGATGGACAATGCCCTCAGTGATGCTACTAGTGATGTCTTCGTTCGGACTAGATCTCGCATGAGAGCCAAAACAAAAACAGCAGAACTTCTTCTACACTGGTATGACGCTGCCCTTGTGACATACAGTGAGTCTACGTTGTAGTCCCTATTTAACAATATGGACAAGGGTTGTGATCTGTTTTGTCTGACTATAACTGTTAGAAAGACTAGTCTTAAGTCAAGAAACTGCTACCCTAGTAAGTATTTATACAAGTATAGATATCACTTTAAACGACAACATAATTGCGGAAACAACATGTCTGCTATTTGTGGTAACATGTCACCGCCATCCTTTCATTTGACGAACGCGTCTATACACAGATAAGAAATGCAGATACTACCTTTGGCGGACTTTCTAAAAGAGTGTGGGACAATAATAAATGAGCAATGCAAACGAAAACTCAGATATATTGGACCGGCGTGCTTAGCATCTTAGTATGGCTCCAAAGCGAGGATCACTCATCCGAGACACGAGAGGAGACTCAACATCTCTCATTTTCGTTTTCTATGCAAAATAATACAAAGGAAGTGGCAATCAAACATGCCAACACAAAGGTATTGCATCGAGCCAAGATTCAATCAATCATCGGGACACTAAGTAGTAGAACACTGAGATGGCTGAGACATGTGAGAAGAATGGAAAACAACCGCATATCCAAACTTGTGCTTTTCTGTGGAACTTTCGGTGAGATGGTACCTGTAGGTAGACCAATGTTAAGATGCAAAGATATATGTACGAACACAATACAAGATTTATCTATAAACTATAAAAAGTGAAAGGAGATGACTGAGGATAAAGTTGCTGGAAAATCGACATTATATAGAGGCGTATAAACTTTCGAAGACAAGCTAAAAAAAAAAAAAGAATTGGAAAGCAAACGACAAAGGTGATCAAATATATGCAACACAATATGCCAGGCCTGCACCCACTGTCACAAATCGGCAAGATCAGCTGTGTAAAGAGCTGCCACGTGAGACTTTTACTCGCTTAAAATCATCTTTAGAAACGAAGAGTCCTATTATATGTATGAATACACACAGGCCTTGACAAATTTTAAGGTGGCTCACCAGTCAATCAAAAATGTCACCAGTCAGCAAGATCGGACTACAGTCTGGCAATTTATGTTAACAAATTTACACTAAGCACTAATTCACCTTTATTTCTAACTAACAATGCGTACCAAACCAAAATATTGTATTACTTACACAGTATTAGCCTATTTCTGCTGTAGAAAAAATGCACTGCTGTCAGAGGCATGGCGTGTGTGTCCTTGAACATGCTTGGTAGTTTTAGCACTGAAGTACCATTTATCGATGGCTTTAGTAGGTTTAAATTGTGCTAGTGGAGGTCCATTTAGATTCACCGTCATAAACTAGCTTATATTCAATCTATTTCAACAGTAATATCATAAAAAATCGTGCGAGAGTCGCTATGTAGAAACCATTAAAAACGTCATTAACGATTAAAAACGGATATTGTTTTGGTTCCCGCCATCAACAATTTGTACCTACCACAAACGAGCAGACGAGCGCTTTTGTCAAGCCCTGTATATAAATATACTGAAATATTTTCATCGTAACGTTACTGATTTTGAATGTTCATGCGTGCACACTCCGACATAACCCACGTGTTAAATGTAATTATCTAAATGCTATTCTGACTGGAATCGTGCAAGGTAAAAATTGGTTCGGACCTATGCTTCAACAAATTGCTGAACTGGTTTATGATTGGAATCGTGCAAGGTAAAAGCAGGTTCGGACCCATGCTTCAACAAATTGCTGAACTGGTTTATGACTGGAATCGTGCAAGGTAAAAGCAGATTCGGACCCGCTTCAAAAAATTGCTGAACTGGTTTATGACTGCTGACACTGTGTCCATCTATTCACTTATTTTTGGTTTTCGTTTTTAGGAATATTCTACACATTTTCACGTTGGATGACACTGAAGATAGAAGCTGGCTTATCCTCAAGGATGACCTTCTCCTGAAGCTTCTTTGGTGTTGATCTTCCTAAACTGCTTCTCTCCGTGACAGAGCCAGAAGTAGAGGTTGGTGCTCTCTCGATGCCCAGTTTCCGGAGACACAGCACGAGCACCCTCTTGTTGCAGACGTAGGACACGAATATGAAGACACCTTGCAGTCCATTCAGGATGATGGCTATAATCCTTAATAATTGGGAATATCAGAAATGGTTACAAAGGTTTGTTAGGAGAAGTGCTATATTTTCTTAAGTGAGGTGGGTTATATTTTCTTAAATGAGGTGGGTTATATTTTCTTCAATGAGGTGGGCTATATTTTCTTAAATGAGGTTGGTTATAGTGAGGAGTGTAATATTTTGCTAAGTGGGGAGCGTACTATTTTGTTGTGAGATGTGTGATATTTTGTTAAAGCGAAGTGTGTTATATTATATTAAGTGATGTGTGTTATATTTTATTAAGTGAAGTGTGGTAAATTTCGTTTAGTGAAGTTCGATATATTTTGATGAGTGATGTGCAGTATGTTTTATTGTGGGAATTATTATATATTTTGCTAATTTTGGTATACTTTTAAATTGAAGTGTGGAATATTTTGTTAATTGAACTGTGTATATTTTATTAAGCATATTGTGGTTTTGTTATGACAAAAGCGTGAAATAATTTGTTGAATAGAGATATTTGTTGCTGAGTAAAATATTAATTGATAGTTGTATATTTTCTTGAGCAGAAGTGGCAAATTGTATTAAGTATACAGCTGTATATTATTTCAAGTGGAAAGTGTTATATTTCGATGAATAAAATGTGCTATATTTAATTGAATATGAAGTGTAGTACATGTTGTATGGTGAAGTTTGGTATTTTGTTGTTGAATGGAGTGATGTATATTTGATAAAAAAGAAGTGTTTAATATTGTGTTGTGCGGAGTGTAAAATACTTAATTTTTGAAAATAAGTTTGTATATTTTGTTGAGAAAAGCGAGGTATATTTTGTTGAGAGAGGTGTAGAATGTTGTGTTAGGTGAGGTAAAGTATATTTTGTTAGATGAAATGAGGTATATTTTATTAGGTGAGGTGGGGTATATTTTGTTAGGTGAGCTGAGGTATATATTTTGTGAGGTAAGGTGAGGTATATTTTGTTAAATGAGTTGAGGTATATTTTGTTAGGTGAGCTGAGGTATATTTTGTTAAGTGTATATTTTGTTAGGTGAGGCGAGGATTATTTTGTTAGGTGAGGTGAGCTATATTTTGTTAGGTGAAGTAAGCTTATATTTTGTAAGGTAAAGTAAGGTGAGGTGTATTTTGTTAGGTAAGGTGAAGTATATTTTGTTAGATGAAGTGAGGTATATTTTGTTAGGTATGGTGAGGTATATTTTACCAGAGTGTACTTTTGTATATTTTGTGAGAGTTAGTGTGGGAGAACAGTTAAGTTGCTAAATAAGTTTGCAGAAACATTCATAAAGAGACACCTGCTCAGAATACATGATTGAACGTGGAAGGTCATCAGCGACGCCTGATGGAAAGTTCTAGTCAGACCTTCGTGGAACCAAATATGAAAAGAATAAGCTGGCGCTGGAAAAGGCATACTTTGCGAAAAGAGCCAGTTCTGGAACACAAATGGTAAGAGGAGAAGCAGGCAGACTAAAGCACATTTGGAGAAGAAAACAGGAATTTAACAGGAAGGACTGTTCTGGTCAGTGCCTGATTTAAACTTCATGAGATCTTATGCTTGACGTAATGTTGAGGGTCGTTTGGTAAACGTTGTATTACCAACGTTTTTAAAGAGTTAATAAGCTATCTTATCTTGAGGCCCTGGGCTCCAGTTTAGGAAGTCTATTGGAAAATACGGCACTGGTCCTGGCTTATGTTGATGAAGAAGGCCGAGAAGAGACTTGCAGGTTGTTTGCTGGAAGCCTGTGCTAGTCGGTGAGCTTGCGGACCTGGATTAAGGGACTGAGTGGTCTCGAGGTAAGACTTCGGTCTCGGGTGCTAGAGATCAGGGGTTCAAACCACGTTACAGATCGGGATTTTTTTCACGTTGGTTTCTGGTCCCCCCGGATCTCTTGGTAAGCGATCAGACGCCCGTGGACAATGTCGCGCACATTAAAAATCCCTCGGCAGTTGGAAATCTAAAAGAGTAGGCCTAAAGTTCGCTGGCCGAGCAAAATTCAAAATTATGTTAAAAGTCTATCCAACCTATTACGGGGTCCTCTCCGGTAGCTACGGAGTTCGTCCATTGTGCTGAGATTCTCCGCACACAAACATATATGGAGAAGAACAGAGACGTATGGGTTAAACCGTGTGCAATGACATTGACTAATTGATCAATATATTCAAAACCACAAATAATTTTTTTTTTAAATGACCGTAACGAAACAAAAGAAGACCAGGGACCACAGGGACAAGAAGCAAGTCATCGGAGGTTGTTGTTGTTTAATGCCCATAATGAGGAAGTTTACTCTTTTATGAAAATGTCCTTAAGTGGTGCGTTGTAGTAGCTTCCCTCACATTCCTAGCGTGCTGATGAAGGTGGGTAAACCGTGGTCGTCCAGTCGGTTGTGCTATACTTGACTTTGCCTGTGTTACGCTCAAAACTGCGGGGATCACGTCGATCTACATTTAGTCAGTTATACTGCCTTGAAAAGAGTATGTTTTCAGGTAACGCTGCACACAAGAGAGATACTCGTCCTGGTAAGTATTTTTTGCTTGCCTAGACTAGCATCTCAGTTCACCAAGTCATCGGAGCTGAAATTAAAACAAAGCTTGGACAGTCCGTGACGATTGCAGGAGCAAATCTTTATTCATCAGTTCCACAAATTGATCTCTCCGTCCCAACAGAACACTTGCAATGGATATGTACACCATAAAGATAATCGCTTTTCTTCATTAAACTGTATGGCGACGAGAGAAGCAAGTTGAAGAGTGAAAAAAGGCGGTTGAGGGAGATGAGTGAGGTGGGGGGACGGCAGGGGTGTGGTTATGTGCGTGTATGTAGTCTAAAAATGAGTGGTACGGCCCACAAACCAAACGTGCGTCTGTCCGGATTCATAGACCAGCAGGTGACACCTCTAAGAGAAATTGAAAGGATCAAGATAGTCCTAGGAGGCACGGCTGTCGGGATGAATGAGGGCACAGCTTATTTAAGGGGTGGGGTTGGCCATTTCCCTTTCTCGCTGCGGCTTCCTCCTTAACAGTAAGCCAGGTATCTATTTAGAGGTAGACGACCGGCGCATTTGGGAAAATAACCTGAGTAGCTTTGTAACTTTGCTGTGAAAGGTGAGTGCTTTACCACTGACTACGCTAACCATATACATGAGTACTGGAACGCGAAACGCTGGACCGTATGACGCAAAAACACAGTACAGCGCATTTTTGTGTGTGGACCAAGCCCCAAGGCGAGCAGCAACAAAATATTGGAAAATAGTACAGATGACGATGACGAAAAAAAAAGTAGAAATAAAGAAGGAGCAAGGGAAGAAGAAGAAGAAGAAGAAGAAGAAGAAGAAGAAGAAGAAGAAGAAGAAGAAGAAGAAGAAAATAAGCAGAACAAGAAGAAGAAAAAGAAGAAGACGAAGAAGAAGATGATGATGGAACGAAGACACACAAGAAACCTGCACCTACTCATGACCATGAGCAACAAGTCTTGTTACCTCAAACCGTCCACGTCCGTCACCTCAGCAACCACAAATGTTACCCAGAAGGCGCCAGTCATTGTGGACAACTTGATGTAGACGTAAATGTTCTGCTGGTCGTCTTTCTTGGGCGTGGCGTATTTCTGAAGTTTGCGGATGCGATGAATGTTGAATACAGTGACCAGAAAGAAAGTTGTGTTCAAGACAATGATCACAACCAAAGGGCCAATCATCACCGTTCCTGGGTGGAATATGGTAAAGGAACAAGTTGTTTTAGGTTTAGAGAAGTACAAAAATAGAAGCACTCAATGAATCCAATAAATGGTTGTTATCAAGGATATGTCAATCAAAAACTACATTGAAGAATAGCTATGCATTGAACGAAACGATGACTACTTTCTTCTTCTTCTTCTATCTTCTTCTTCTTCTTCTTCTTCTTCTTCTTCTTCTTTTTCTTCTTCTTCATTGTCTTCTTCGTTTTCTTCTTCTCCCCTTGTTTTTCGTTTGCTTCTTCTTTTACTTCTTTTTTTCGTTTGCTTTTTTCTCTCCTTAGTTTTCTTCTACTTATTCTTTCTTCTTCTTCTTCTTCGTCTTCTTCTTCTTCTTCTTTTCCTCCTCTTCCCCCATTTTCTCTTCTTCGTCGTTGTTATGCAGATGACATGATACATTATGTCGCAGTATACGACGAGGTGGGATATCTGCGCTTTGGACCCGACAGATCCGATTTCATCACTGGATATTTGTTATACTTAATTTGCCTTCCCTCTTCAATCCCTATCATTACAGCTAGTTTGCAACGATTCAGCCTGTTTCCAGGACCGCCACTTGGAGAGAAAATATGATTGTTAGCAGCTCTGGTTCTCCGACCTTGACGCAAGGAGTCAGCAATGAGTCGTTGACTTCTGCCATCTCATTGTCTCTGGAGCCGAATAAATCAAGATTATTTATGTATTTTATATTTTTTAAAGAAAACAGCCATTACAACTTTGCCCTCATTTCTTGGATCAGATGGTATGATTTTTACAAGCTTTTAATTTTCACATGACCATTGTCCGTTTGCGTGCACATCTATTTCTCCTATTTTTCTCCCCCATACACAGTACTACATTAGTCAGAAAAACGAACTAAGTAGGATATTACATAGGGCTAGAAATCTCATCCCACGAATAGGTACAAAGAAAACAGATGGCAGCGAAACTGCTCAAGCCAAACTGATTCATACTTGTCCATTAGTTTTATTAATGTATTCTTACTTTCTGTGTCCATTGTACTACGTCATGCAGCAGAAATCCAGTGTTTGGATCACACTTTTTTTCTTGGCACAAAAACATGGATGACACCTACGTTACCGTAACAAATGATCTTCATCTGGGACAACTTTCAACTGAACCAGAGAGTGAGGTGGATGACAGGCGCAGTTCCTTCCTCACTATAATCCAAATACAGTGAAAGTTACATCATCAAGACAAATCCGTCTGTTGGTGTGGCCATCATCGCTTGCGATTGGCAACTAATATAATGCCTATATATGCTTCTATCACCTATTAACCTTCAGTACCGGCATATCTTCGATGTATTTATCCGAAAGAGGATCGTCTGGATATGAATAGCGCCTGGACATTTTTTAAACACGTTGACATGTACTTACCGACAAGCAGGTGTGAATTCAAGTAGCAGACACTGTCTCCGTATCCGATATCATTTCCTCCAGACGTGAAGTAAACGACCACTATCACACCAGCAACAACGACGGTGGGGGCCATCAAGGAGAACGTGATGTTCTTGATAAGCAGCACGGTCTGGGAGCGAGAGGCGCCGATGATGCTGCGAGTTTTGGCGCCGAAAACTTTGTACATGTAGAAGCAACATATGAAACTCCACGAGAACATGCATAGCCATAGGAAGTGGGTGGCCATGCCAAGTGGAGCGCATAAAGTGGAGTTGACGTCCCTGTCGTGACAAATAAAGTAAGAACGTATGTAAACTTGACAATACTTGAAGGTCAGTTCCAGACTTAGGCATAAGTAGAACAAGATATAACCTATTGCCTCACGATCGCCACAGAACTCACACTTTTTCAGAACCCAGACAAAATAAAATATTATCCGCAAAGATCTGTATGAAATCATTCTTCAAGATAAGATTTATTTCGTGTTCAATCAAATGATTGGATTCAAGTGCTGGATCAGTTGGTCGGAAGGGGTGGAGGGTGGGGAGTGGGGAGGGGGTGGTGGTGATGGAGTAGCAGGTGAGGCTAGAATAGGTCAAAGCTGACCGAGACCCCCCTGCCAATCAGTTATGGGATTCGAGATCGGAACGTGTATACAACCTTTCCGTGAACCGCACCAGCTGTGCGAATGTGCCTTTCCTGGTGATCGTCCTGTCTGACTGGCATTCAATAGCCAATTCAGAACTGGTACAGGTCAGAAGTAAAAAAGATTCTGGGTGGTTGGCAAAAACAAGAGATCCAAGGCATCAATTCTAATGAGCGGAAAAAGGGGAAATAACTGCTACAAAGCCGAACCGTACGGTTAAGAATCAGCAAGAGCTTGGAGATTTGCTCCGAAACAGACGTTACATTATCTCCCTTGGTTCCGCGGGAAATACGCACATCCTCTCTGCTGTTCAATCTTTAAGTCCCAGTGGCTCCCTTCCAGGAAAGTCAACATAGGCGACTTGAGATTTTTATGATGGGAAAAAACCATTGCAATTAAACTACACTTCAAAGAAATGGATCCAGGATTACTTATAAGCTGGATAAGGTAAATATAAATTTTGGAGTTGGGTCTATGCTCCATCAAAAGGAGCGACGGGTTTATTATTGTTTTATTGTGTGGAAGCAATATTACGACTATTTTTAGTTGTGATTGTAAACACTTGTTCAGAAGAAAGGTCATATTCACAGCTAACGAGAACAGAAAGCTGAACTGAGAATAGCCGGTTCTCAACAAAAACTATCTACACATCGTTTATGTCCATAGGAATCCATAGGCTCTATAACATCTCATTTGAAGACATCATTCTTGATTTTCGTTTTTTTGAAGTCAAGAAGAAAATGTTGAAAGTTGTCAGCCTGTGATTTCCTTTTTTTTTATTTTGAAAACTTGTTAATTGTTGCTTATACTAATACAAGCCAACCTCTGATTACTTGTTTTCTAAGCATTTTGTATATACTAGCGTATACATGTATTTTAACAGTTATTTTATGAATGACAATCCACTATTTTTTCAAGTTTTTATTCTATATTATAATCTGTGATAAAGATCAAGGCAATCAAATGATAAATAGATAGTTAGTAAATGCCTTCATTTAAACAAGATATGTATATTTAACTTTAAATGACTAACTATTAACTATTTAAAGGATACATGATATCACGTTTTGTGAGACCTTCTGATGTCATTTTTTAAAGCAGGACCTCCAGGCTTTACATATGTTATTGCCTTAGTAGGTCTACATCCGGCACTGTGTTAAACCATGTCTCTCATATTGACACAGCAATAAACGAAACTAGCCCGATAGTTAAATGGTTACTAAAAATACTCCAACTGAAAAATGTACCCCATAATCGGCATAGAACCCCATGATGCGCCAAAAAAATATCGCATCAGAAATCGAAAGAGAGAGAGAGACAGGCAAATGACACAAGGCCCACTATGTTTGAACACCAGGTGCCGTGCACAAGACTGAAATGTAGACGACGTTTCTTAGTCAACAAAGTTCCTACAGACTAGCCCTGGAAAACGCCTGAAAAGGATTTGTGATTTCTGTTTGTGTGAGCTTGACGTTAAACATTCAGTTAAATTGATAGACCATCTCCCCACCGAAGGTCAGCTGCAATGAATATCCAACGTCCTCTGTTACTTCTTCTTAGGTACAAATAGTCCATCTTTTGATGTTTACATATCCCGTAAAGATTTTCCTTCATCTAGCACGTGCGCCGTCTACATATCCTTCCAGTACGCTTATTAGTAATGCTTTATGTTTATCATCAACATTTATAAACTGGCTGACTCTGATTGAATAAATTCATTATCCGTTTGTACTTCATTTCTCGAAGACGTCCTTAACTATTTTCTTTTCTTCCCCCAAGATTCGTTCTATTGTTCTATGCATACATTTCAAAGACTCGTGCATTATCTATGTTACTGAATATCCGAGCTCATTTATTGACTCTCCCCCCATGACGAATGCTGGCATTTCCTCATCTGTTTAAACATCTGGCGTTTGCAAATATTATTGTATTGTATACATACCCTTGTATTGTTCCTGATTTAACACCCATTACCTATGTATGGCGGGTAAACTTTGCCAGATCATACTATTGCAATTGGCTCTCAGTATAAGGTCACTGAGTATTCTTGAACTCTTCCGCCCGTTCCTAACTCTGCCAGACATTTATTGAGTTTCTCAAGCTGGACTCAGTTAAGGCCCTTTAAAAAAGTGTTGATGTTCAAAATATACATTAGAGTTAGTCATGCAATTTGTTTTTGTGTTGCCTTAAAGAATTGTTGCTGAATTTGTACAGTTATAAGTACAATGGTAGGCAAGGAATAAGTAAACACACAATATTGATTTGTTTATGTCAACAATGCTGCTATGATCACAAGGTAGATTACTCTGAACGTATATTGTATGATTCTCGTTCCTTGTATACATGGCAAAGTGACAGTCGTCATTCGCTTTGTTCTTGGAGTGAGAGAATGTATTAACTGAATATTTTGGGACGGCATGGGCTAGTGGTTAAGTAACACGGCTCACAAGCAGAAGGTGCTGGGTTCGATCCCCATCACAGCACCGACCATTACCCCGGAGAAGCAAACCCTTAGAAAATACAGGAGGAAGCAAACCCGTACATAAAATGTATGCTGAAGTAGGATTCACTGGGCCGACAGGCGCAAAATAAAAACCACAGCGCAACGCACACCGCCTTGGGGATTAGAGAAATGAGGCGAACGCAAAAAAATAAATAAATAAATAAAAAATAAAAAACAAACGGAATATATATATAAATAAGTGAAAATAAATCAGGTTTCCAGGTGTGGCTTCTGGGGTACTTTTACTCGACTGGAACTAACTGAACCACTGACCTCAGTTCAAATGTAATAAAAGGCGATTGAGTAGAGGTTGTGTGATAGGCAGTCATCTTCGCCATATAATACAACGCAGTGCTATGTAGAGGAAATTGACGTAAACGTTTGAAGGAGGTTAACTATAGGTGAGGCTACATGCTTCTCGTGTAGTCTAGTGGACAGTGAGCTGGCTTGCTAAAACTGGGATTATACCGCGCCAGGGCTCGAAATCAAGGTTAGACAAAAAATAAACTCGGGCGTGGTTTATTCCTGATACCATCGCTCATCCAGTCGACACAGCTGTAAATGAGTAACTGACGTATGAGTTGGGAAAGGTATAAACAGCAAGGAAAGAACTGGCCACCCCACCTCACTTAGAATAGAGCTTAGTCGATAGAGAGTTATCTTGATCCCCGACGGCAACTGTTGCTATGGGACCCACCACTTGCATGCTCGTACTTTAGTTAAAGAGGATTCGCGATTGTGGTGGTGAAATCTGGTTGTTAGTTTTGTCGTGAGAAGCAAGAAGTTAGCTTGAGTGGGCATAGGTTCAAAACCCAGGTAAGTGCTAGTTTTATTCTGTCTGAGGTGAACATTTTTTATTTTCTTTCCTTGTTCGCATCGTTTTTTTAAAGCAGAGTGCGCTATACTATGCTTTTGCGTCTTTTGGCACAGTAAATTCGACTCCAGCACGACGTTTCTAACGGGTTTTCTTCCCATGTAGGTACCACCTTCACAAATTACTTGGTGAAGTCTGGGAAAGTGAAGACATGCCAGCAGACTGGAAGGTTGGGAATGTGGGCAAGTTGTCGGAGATCTCCAGCAATGTATACGTTATTAGGGGAATACTGTTATAAGTGATTGTGAAGCTACTGAACAGAGCCATACTAGAGAGATTAACCGAAGCCATAGACAAACAGCTGAGAGAATAACAGACATGATTCAATAGAAATGCATCATGTGCAGCCCAAATAGCTATGTAGAGGCTACACAGACTGAGGAAGTTATGACAGAATACCAGCAAAAGTTACAATTTTGAGAACCTGTGTTTTCCGTAGCAGCATACGGCTGCGAAACACGGACAGTTACCCAAACCACAAGGATGAAAATCGAGTCCGAGTCGAAATGTTATAGAAAGATCCTCAGAATGTAGTAGACCGATAAAAAAGACATTCGAAAATAGTTGAGCATAGAGAACTGGTTCATAAATTCCATCAAGAACAGAAAATTGAAATAGTTTGACCACACCAAAAGACACACCGGTCTTAATACAACGACAATGGAAAGTATGGCGCCGGTCAAGAGAGGCTTAGGCGGGCCAAGAAGGC
This sequence comes from Ariolimax columbianus, assembly GCA_036924085.1. Classification (NCBI taxonomy): domain Eukaryota; kingdom Metazoa; phylum Mollusca; class Gastropoda; order Stylommatophora; family Arionidae; genus Ariolimax; species Ariolimax columbianus. Next base: position 8,953,861 of record JAVGWX010000002.1, read on the forward strand.
GATGGCAACCAAGATTTCAAGGAATGCTTGGGCATGACAGAGACAGGTTGGAGATTTGGGAAAAGATCTAGTTTCTTTCAGACGGACTGTGATGGGAGCGACGCTCTGCAAAGGACACGCTGCATTATAATGACATCATTTTGGAGGCATTCATTAGATGGACAATCTAGAAACCGTTAATTTGCACGTGTGTTATTAATTTATGCACATTAATAATAATAATAATGTTCGTTTAGGCGTCTGATGCCCGTTGCGTCGGTCGGCCCCATCCATGACCCAGAGCTGTGGCGTGGTTCCAGACCTCGTCCACGGCGGAAGTAAAGTAAAGTAAAGTAACCCATAGCATTACTGCCGTAGGGGAGTGAGGTGTTAGCGATCTCACATTTCAAAGGCTCGGCTATATGAGGACGGCAGCCATCTCCTCTCCTTCGCCGCTTTTACTTCCCGGACTGAACCGGTACCCATTTAAGGCTGGCTCGACCCGGGAGCTGTTGCGGTCTGAAACAAACATTTCCGCCTCAACTGGAAATGAACCCAGGACCACTCAGATGCGAAGCCAGCGCAATAACCACTGCGCTACGCGGCTCTGGAAGAGGAGGTAGCAATTTGATAGTCATACTGTTCAGGAACGGCCTCTTCTACGCCTCCAGCCGGTCGAAGGAAGACGTTTGGCGCCGAGGAATGACTTGTGTAGTATCTTGTGGGCAGGACTTTCCTGGTCCAGCCGTACAACATGACCGAACAAAGAAACTCGGCGACGGTCAAGTGTTTCTGAGACCTCCCCGTTGCGGATGTAGTCATGTCATCAGATGCCCAGGATGCGCCTCTGGTTGCGCATGTGAAAGGCTTCCTGTCTCGGCATGTCATGTTTCAGCAACGTTAGTAGTACTCAGTTTAAACAGATAGATAGTTACTTCCTGTGTTCTGTGCACGTCATTACAAGAAACATAGGCGTTGTAAATGAAATTTGATCCGGGCAAACAATGAATCAAATTCGTAACACTTGAAAATATCGCAATGAAAGTATATTTAAATATTTTTGCAAAAGAGGCTAAGCGAGGGAAGCTTTATGAGTGTACATCAAAGAGGCTAAGCGAGGGAAGCTTTATGAGTGTACATCAAAGAGGCTAAGCGAGGGAAGCTTTATGAGTGTACATCGAAACCGTCGCAATAAGCACTTTAAAAAAAAAAAAATACATACGCGCGAAGGAGATTGAATCGTATTTTTACTCGGTACTCAAATTTATGACATTTTGTAATGGAAATTGAAGACTCTCTATTTCGGATCACAAGTTGCATGAGAACTTGCCTGTGGTTATGGACTAGCAAATCTTCGCCACCCCCTTCCCTAATTTGTCTGATCTCTACACCTCCTCCTTCTTATCCGGTGTCATTTGTAGCTGGGCCATCTGTATAGGCATATGTCAACTTGTCTGATGGATAAATCAACGTCTCTGTACTCTTCTGTAATGTGTCTTCCCCACAGGTCTGTCTGCACCCCTTTTACTTTGACACCTTGTGTTTTTCATTGAGCCCCAATTGAGTGTACATTTGCCCGAGTCATGTCCAACAATAATTGAAGGTCGTCGGACTTATCCGAAAAAATACTCAGGAAACGTCACATGTATAGGCCAACTAAATTACAAAACTCATCATCACTCATATTGTGCCAATGTTTATAATCAATCCATACATCGTTCACACTCAGAAATAAAACACATTAACGGTACAAAACACAACAAATCTCCGTTGAGAATGATCCTTTTACAGAATCCTGCCCTGAAACAAACTGAATACCCACCTTCTTTTCATTATTTAAGGTATGCAACAACCAGCACTACCAATGAAACCAGTCTTTTGAAATGATTACCACTTTTATGACAGTGAGTATTTTTGAAAGTAACATGTTCCCTGTTATTTTCGAAATCTGTTCAGCTTCAGGTGATGATGGTGGTGATGGTGATGGTGATGGTGGTGATGGTGATGATGATGATGGTGGTGATGATGGTGATGATTGTGATGATGATGATGGTGGTGATGATGGTGATGGTGGTGATGATGGTGATGATGGTGGTAATGATGGTGATAGTGATGATGGTGATGATGGTGATGATGATGGTGATGATGGTGATGATTGTGATGGTGATGATGACAACGGTGATAATGATGATGGTGATGATGGTTATGGTGATGGTGATGATGGTGATGATTGTGATGATGGTGGTGATGGTGAGGTCGATGATGGTGATGATGGTGGTGATGGTGACGATGATGATGATGGTGATTATGGTGATGATGGGTGTCATGATGATGGTGATGATGGTGATGATGATGGCGATGGTGAGGTCGATGATGGTGATGATGGTGAGGTCGATGATGGTAATGATGGTGAGGTCGATGATGGTGATGATGGTGATGATAATGAGGATGAAGGTGATGATTGTGATGGTGATGGTGATGATAATGATTATGTGTGAAATAGTTGATAATTAAATGAAACTTACGTGTGGAAACTTGCGAGTAGACACGCTTGTGCCGTGAGCAGGCTCGCACTGAGGCACATATTATTCCAGCCTGCCACACTGCGTAGAATTGGGAACATTGCATACGCGGCCACTGTCAACAGTAGGCACAGCATGGATACGCCCATGCACGCTAACGATAAGACATATTGAACCCTCTTCGGTGGATCAGCCTTGCTAAACTGATTCAGCGATTCCATTTTCTCGTCAAGTAACTCACGACAAATATTCAACTCTCGATTCTTACCTAAAGCTAGTTTGCTCAACTGAAAATCATCAGAAAATGTCAGTTTAGTCGTACTGATGTCGAGTTTTACCACAATAACCGGTCGGAAATCCTTCAAATGTGTCTCGATGACATACTGAGTTTCCTGGAAGCTTACATAAGTGCATGTTAGCACTTTTGTGAAGTTTAGAAATAGATGTAGTGTGTCTGAATACTCGTAATCGTTCATTGTGTCTACTGAAGCGTTGGAGCATTTAATGTCAGGATTGATTTGTTCAATCTTTGAGCAGTACGATTCAGTATCCGTATCATACCACATCACCATTGGCTTGAAACTGACAGAAACATTGTCGGCAAAGTCAACAATAACATCTCTGTTCAGAATCTGCTCCATCATGCTCTCTTCCACCTCATCCCTACTCATGTTGCTCCTGGCAACGACAAAGCCACTTAGCCAATACAAATATGGTGTTTGGAGAATGTATTCATGGGAGCTGTCTGTAGGCGTGGGGGTAGTCAGAGATGGAAATAATGTTGCTAAATACGTGTAGTCAGTCCTGGAAAGGTATCCAAGAGAAGGTATTGCCAAAGTAGCTTCGGGTGCATTCAGAAAGTCCTCCATCTTGGAATCGTTGATGACGGCTCCTACAGTGAGCTTCAAGTCTCCAAAGAGAGGATCTAGAACCGCAACAAGCTGAAAGAAAAAGCAATGATTGGTCAGTTTTTCTCAAAAGGTGGGGTGCATTGACCTAGCTGTCTGTTTCCTTAGAACATGTGGCCCACGGACATTTCATAACTTTGCGGGGAAGGAATGATATATTTGCCTATGGGGATATTGTGGAGCAAAGACTAGTTCTACTATAACTTTTCATTTATGTCGTTAAAAGGATATAAAGAGGCATTGTGTATAGTGCTGGAAACGTCATCATATAACACAAACTGCTGCCAGAAACAAGTACCGCAAGAATTAGTAATGCACCAAATTCAAGTTCCTACTATTCAACCGGATAGAGGTTTCCTACTATTCAACCGGATAGAGGTTTCCTACTATTCAACCGGATAGAGGTTTCCTACTATTCAACCGGATAGAGGTTTCCTACTATTCAACCGGATAGAGGTTTCCTACTATTCAACCGGATAGAGGTTTCCTACTATTCAACCGGATAGAGGTTTCCTACTATTCAACCGGATAGAGGTTTCCTACTATTCAACCGGATAGAGGTTTCCTACTATTCAACCGGATAGAGGTCTCTTACTATTCGGCAGGATAGAGGCCTTTCACAATTAAGCCGGATAGAGAACTCTTGCTATTCGGCCGGATATGGATGCGAATAGTGAGGGAGTGAAAATACAGACATAAGAAATTACGTTTGTTCAGTACTTCTACCAACATTTCATATAACTATTTTTCCATTTAATTTGTCACTGATCTTTGAGTTTAAACATTTGGCTACCTGACATCAGGCAAATCCTTTGTCTAATTTAATAAATGATTACAGATGACAAATTACTGCCAAGCGTTGCATTACGTGCAAAAGCGATAGGACTATACACCGATGACATGCGCATTGAGATCAGGAAACGCTTGCAACGCTTTGGTTCGATCGTTTGTTGAGAGACGAGCGCCTAATCTCTCATCTATAAACGACCGATACCCTTTCCATCCTCTCCCCCGAGATGCAAAAATTGCTATTTTATTTATTTGCATGAATGTTGTAATTGTTACGTCATCGTTAACATAAGATTTATTATAGAAATAATGCAGAGAGTAAAATGTCGTCGTACACATATGCTTTATAGATTACACGAAAACGCTCGACTGTGTACAGCACCAAGCGTTGTGGAACATAATGATAGACTTGGGGTTCTCAACGCATTTGATTCAATTGATCGAATCACTCACTATACGAGGAACAACACGCTTATGTCAGAATAGCCGGCGAAACGTCACACTGATTTGACGTTTAAACGGATGTAAGACAGAGATGCATACTTTCCCCTTATTTATTCAATATCTATGCTGCATCAATCATGAGGAACGTCACAAATGATGTAAATTATGACAGGTTCGAGCCAATAACATTCGGTGGGATCGAGATACCAGAGCTCAGATCTGCAGATGACACAGTTGTTCTCTCAAAGATGGCTGCGGGACTGGAACGGATGATCCTGTCGGTAAACAAGACAGCTAAGACCAAAATCAAAACCCGAATATAAGTCAAACTAAAAGACCAAATCTAAAGTTATTCTAGATCAACAGGAAATTGAGAAATTCACAAGTTTTGAGAAGCTCGGTTCAATTATAAACAACAATGGAGATTGCCTGAAGGAAGTCAGACGGAGAATGGCTATGAAAATGCAGAGGTTGAATAAAATGAGAAAAGTATGGCAGAGATCTAATAAAATGACGAACATAAAAATCCTGCGAATTTGTATCTTCCCGGTGGCAACGTACGGAAGTGAAAGGTGGACCACCACACAAACACTTAAGAAAAGGAATGAATCTTTTGAACTAAAGTGCTCCAGAAGGGTGCTCAGAATACCATCGAAATCAACAGGGAAAATGCAGATATCCTACAAGAACTGACCATCGAGGAAAATTGGTTAGCAAACAATATCTTGTTCAGAAAGGTAAAGTATTTTGGCCACATCAAACCCCAAAATGGTCTGGAGAGAACGATACGAGAGGGTTTGGTGCCTGGAACACGAGGCAGTGGCAGATCGAGGAGAAGATGGACACAAGACATCACGGAGGTCCTGGCTATGACAGTGACAGAGACCGGGGTTATGGCTACAGATCTTGCCTTTCAGATCGGCTGTTGTGAGAGCGACGTTCTGCAAAGAACATGCTTCATGATGATAATGCTGATCATCAATGTTGTAAAACTAGTTTGATGACCCAGTTTCCCATTCCCTATGAAAATTAAACAAGTTATAGATTAATACTAGATTCCACGTTTTTCAGAGATGGAGTGACCAATTATCTTCTTGTGAATATGTTTTCTCTAACTGTAAGACAATTATCAATTTACAGCTGAGTGTGTCAGTGCGTGCTTTTCACACCCAGCAAATGACTGTGAGATTTATTCGCACATCAGGCGATTAATATATCCGTCGATCGCTTCTAAAAGAAATCGCCTCAATGTTCAGTGGTTAATAAGTTGGGTCATTGTTACTTTCCCACTAGTGTAGAAGCCATTATCCAATAGCAGCACATTACAACTAGATAGATTCAGGATTCCTTGTGAACTGGATAGAGTCAATCCAAATGTAGTGTTGTACCTAGACTCCTCCAGTTGAAGTGACGCGTTACATAATAATGATCAAAATAATAATAATAATAGTAAAAGTAACAATGTAGATGGAGGTCGAGAATAAAGCCTTAAAAACCAGGTGTTCAGGCTTTACTCTACGAAGTCTCAGTGAGATAACCAGTTCCTTATCTCAACTGCCTTTTATTTCCAAATATGAAGTAATGTTCCCATTTGCAGGTGGGTATACTAGACCATTTTGAGACGCAGGACCAGACCCGTTTTATTTCACCCGAGAGACAATTGTACTCACTCCAGTAGCTCGGGATGGAAAATATAGGACAACAATAAATTGTCAAGAATGTGGTAAAATGCAATTAAAGTAGGCTGTTCGTGTTGGCTGCAATCTCATCATGTAACGTGCTTGTTCCTGAAACCGCCACTGCAAGTTCTCGGATTAAGTGAACGAGCTGTGGAGGTGGTAGCCACTTTGAATAAAACGATGAAAGAAGAAGAAAAGGAGTCCCGAAGAAGAAAAAGAAGAAGAAAAAGAAGAAAATAAAGAAGAAAAAAGAGGAGAAGAAGCAGTAGAATAAGTAGAACAAGAAGAAGAAGATGAAGAAACAAGAAGAAAATGAAGAAGAAAGAAACAAGAGAAAGAAAAAAAAAAGAAAAAAGATGAAGAAAAAATGAAAAAGTACGAAAAATAAAAAAGAAGACGAAGAAGAAGAAGTTGATATTTGCAGTAGTGTACTACGTTGTAGTAGAAACATAAAAGAAGCGGTAGAACAAGTAGAACAAAAAGAAGATGAAGACAAAAGAAGAAAATGAAAAAGAAAAGAAACAAGAAAAAAAAACAAAAAATAAAGATGAAGAAGAAAAAAGCAAATGAAAAAGGACGAAAAGGAAAAAGAAGACAAAGAAGAAGAAGAAGTGCTCGTGGAAATAGACTGTGTACAGCAGCCTGGCCAATCAGGGGAATATAGACAATGTGATCCCCATAGTGTTTCGCCTAGTGAGAAGCCGGACATTGCACTGCAGCCAGGAGAGTCCAACTCCACATATTTAGCATGCCCTTGAATATGAGAAGAGCCACCCCATCCTGAGTCATACTGAGGAGTCAACAATCTTACAATCTAGCCTGCCTTTTTATTTTGAAAACGGCGACTATGGATTGCTGGGCATGGACCTAGCTACCGACTCATGTAGACAATTTAACATGCAGAAACTGTAATAGATATGGGCAGGTCATCATGTCATGACTGAGCATGTTTATGTTAAAGACCTATGCTTATAGGGTACTGTCACTATTTTGATTGATTAACTGTAACCTGCGTATCTGAGAAACAGCGTCAAGATTGCTTATTTCGGTGTATTTGACTTTGAACAACAGCGACAATCACTCGATCTATTTCAACCAACCTTTTCAAAAAAATGTTGTAAGATCACGCTTGAAGGAGGGACGCGTATTTTGTAGGTCTCTGATGTAACGTTGTCCAGCTGTGGGACAAACCATAATCCAAGTCTGTATCCAAGGCCACATATCCGAATCAAAGATGTGCTGCAGCTCCCATTAAAGATCCCTTTGCCAGGAGAGCAGCTTACCGGAACACACGAACCCTGGGAAGCAGCATTGTATGGAAACAAATGTCAATGGTACATAAATGGTTATATGTCACTTAAGTGTGGGCAAACATACTTTAAAATTGCTGTTACGACTAAAAATAATTCCTCACAGACAAAGAACAACACAAATGAAAACAAGTAGCATTCCTAAACGGCAAAGGATGAAAACGGAAACAGAAATGTAATAATTTCTGCTTACTGAACAAACAAGTTCAAAAACGAATAATAAATATACACGTATCAAGAACAGAATCTTCTTTATCAATGTGTTTATTATTTTCTTCTACTGAGGCAGAGTCAAGATGCAGGACAATCAAACGATCATTATCAAGTACGTTGCATGTTTTGCTGTGACGAGGATTGTGGACCATCCACAATGTCTTCATAGAGTCTCTAAGTTATAGCAATATCTGTGCGTGGCCACTCGACACACTCAACTTACTTAATACGAAACGAGGAACATCAAACTTCTCTTAATGCAGCCTATTAATGACTCGCATGTAACGTTTGGATTGTCAACTTAAACTTCATGGAACCTTTGGATCATTAACTTGACTTTGCCAGGTGTACGATACATCGGTGCATTCTCTGACGACACCAAAAATGCGCGGGGTGAACGTCTGGCTATCTTTGTTGCAATGAAAAAGTTCCATATAATCAATAGTTTCTTCGACAAGCCACTTGGAAAAAAAACACTAAAAAATACAGTCCGATTAGGGCAGACATGAATCTGAAGACTTTCCCCACTGAAAGAGATGAACAACACAGTCCTTACACAGTGGACAATGACAAAGAGGGTCAGAGACAGATGCGATGAGCAACACAGTCCTTACACAGTGGACAATGACAAGGAGAGCCAGAAACAGATGAGATGAGTATTTCACACATACTTACTTGTCCCGAATGCATAAGCAGATGGCGGTATAGAATGTGTACAACATCATTGATCGGCACAGACCCCCAAATATATTGCGTGACAGATTAGTACTAAAGTAGGAATTCAGGGAGGCAGTTAGAAGAAGCCCTAACTACAAGGCTTCAAGGTACAGACAACATACCCGCAGATGCCATAAAAGCCTGTCTTGATGTAAGGGTAAAGAGGGCTCACACATTTCTTTAATCAGGAGTGGATTGAAGAGAAGGTGACTGGTGATTGACAAAGAGTGGTGGTCTTCATTGATCATGAAAAGGCATTTGACCGGGTAAATCGAAGTAAGCTATGGGAGGTAATGGAGGAGAATAGTGTGGAGGGTCAATTACACAATGGCGTTCGTGCCGTGTACGTCAACAGCGAAGATGCAGTATGAACGAATACAGGTACGACAAATTGGTTTCCAGTGCTGGGTAGTGTACGACATGGGTGTACGACAGGGGTGTATACTTTCTCCGCTTTTATTCATAACTGAGATGGAGAACGATGCCACGGTTGGCTGACCCTCACAAGGTATCCCTAAACGAACTGTTGTTTGCTGGTGATCAGGTCATCTTTTACCAAAATGGAGAAGACCTACAACACCACCTGAACTATCTCAATTTCGCCTGTAACGAATATGACATGAAGATCAACACAGACAAGACAGGGACTATGATGATATCGCGCAAACACAAACAAAGATGTTTTCCCATCAGCAACATAAGTATCAAGCAAGTACGAGAGTTCAAATACCTGGGTAGGATGTTCTCTGATGACGGCAGAGTGGACAGAGAGATTGCACATAGAATTCTGAAGTCGAACAATGTCTACTATCAAACTACACCGATTTTGGAACACCCAAGAGTGTTTCTTTCAACTAAGAGGAGGCTGATAAATACACTGTTATTCCTACATTGTGTTATCAATGTCAATGTTGGTCCTTACTATAAACACCTAAACGTAAGATTCAGAGCTGTGACATGCGCTGTATGAGAAATTCAACTGGAAAGACAATCCGTGACCGAATATTCCACATCACGCTGAGACAGATAATGGGGACAAACCCAGTTAGTGCTTACTCTGGCGTCCAAAAATTCAAGTGGTTTGGTCATTTATTCAGAAAGCATTATGACCAGCCTGCAGCAGAGGACATCGTATGCAGTTGTCCGGTCCACGTGCAAGGGGCTGACCTCGACGTTGATGAATTGAGGGTATCTCTGACACACTCGGGAAGTTACAGGCATTCCACCTGGCGATAACAAAAAGAAATCTACACATCCCGCATCTGTGCGGCGCCTCATGGCAAGAGCAGTAGGACAAATGAAGAAAAGAAAGGACCTTTAGTTTGGAAACCACTAAATTACATTATGTGACCTACCAAGAGAGCAGCTGAAAACGTACTCACATTTGGGCTAGTCCAGTCTGTGTCCAGGCAGTGTCCCGTTGGCGGCAAGATAGGTAGAATCTTGTCATTTTTTAGTCTAAACAACACAGAAAATGGCGAGTCTTGCCATACTCCCTTCTGCACCCCATTGCTGGCTGACTCACAAGTGTTGTACTCTGGGTAGGTTTCCTGGAAATGGAGAAAATATCCCAGATAATCATTTGTGAACCAAAACCCTTTAATGAAAGATTAGTTGCAATTACTGAACGACACAACGGTATATTAGTTCACAACAACAACAACAACAATACCAACACAATACAACTTCAACAACAACTACTACTACTACTACTACCACTAATACAGCTGCTGCTGCTACTGCTACTACTACTTCTACTACTACTAATACTGCTACTGCTACAACTACTACTACTACTACTACTACTACTACTACTACTACTACAACTAATACTAAGATGGTGGCTTCTTCACCTTGTGTAGGACTTCAGGTGTCCAGTACTGAGCTGCTGTCCACGCGTGTCGTATCTTGTATGTATACCGGCATCAGTACTATGTATGTTATCAGATAGCTTAGCCGCAGAGACCACGCTTAAGAGAAGCCGGGACTAACACACCACCTTTTTTGACACCATTTATGACCGAAAAGGCCCAAGACAATTCTTTGATATGCAGTACTCGAACCATCATCCCACGATGAAATTGACGAAGGGCCGTCATGAATCTGCTTGAGCAGCCACATTTCGCCATGATTTGCCAGCGCCCTTTCCTGTTATAGGCAACAGTAATGACTTTAACAAAGTTCTGCATGTCAAAGTAATAACATCTCTGGAAAACATAGGTATAAATGCGAAAGACACAATAATACCAAGACACCTATAGTGGGAGCAAACTGCCAAGATTTACTCACCCTGTATAGATGTAAAAAGATAGAGTGTGACAAGAACGCTTACTGTCTCTTTGTCTGTTTAACATGTACACATAATATTATTTCTAAAGATAGAGGAGATGCTAGGACCCAATATCGGTGGCGTATCAATAGATAATATCAGGTATGCAGGGTAGCACAGTCCACCTAAATGAAAGTGAACAAGAATTACAGTAATTGGTGATTCAAGTAATGATAGAAAGTCAAGTACGCAAATATGGAATGTACATTAATATTGATAAACTAGAGACTGGTAAATAACAAAGAAGACATGTAATGTACTCTACAGATACAAATAGATGATTCAATACTAGAACAGGTCGAGAGGTTCTTATATCAGCAAGACCCAAGAATGTAATTTCCACCTCAGAAACAGAACGGCAAAAAGAGAACTACAGATCAGATGACAAGAACAGAAGCTGGGACAGAGAGGCAACAAGAGAACTAAAGATCAAATGACAAGAACAGAAGATGGAACAGAGCGGCAACAAGAGAACTACAGATCAAATGACAAGAACAGAAGATGGAACAGAGCGGCAACAAGAGAACTACAGATCAAATGACAAGAACAGAAGATGGAACAGAGTAAGACTTCAAAACACCTGGGGTTAAAATTGAATCGCAGAATATCCCATGCGATACACTGCCAGGAAAAAAAAAAAAAAAAGATACATGCAAGAAATAATATTAGACAAATGACTGCCAAAACATAGACAGCACAGCTAGATTTGTTACAAACATTAGCATATACCTTGTCCTGCTCCGTAGCAGAGTACACCTCACCAGTTTGGAAAAACCCTGTCAATGTAAAACTTAATGATGCATCAATATATAAGTCTGACATGGTAGTTACAGTATCTTCTCCAACTTAACAAAATAATCCTCATTATCGGCGTAGCACCAAGTGTCGCGCCAGAAATCGCGAGAGATAACACATAAACAACCCAAGGAACGTAATGTTTGGACAGCACGTACAGAGCATAAAACTGAAATCTAGTCGAAGTTACGTACAGACAATCCAGCCCCTTCATATTAGTCCCAGAAAGGGTCGTATCGAGAATGACCTGACGCAGGTCTCCTGGATTGAGCTACTGGAGGAACCTCCGCCTCAAAGACAACCTAACTTACGCAACATGGAAGTCACTAAATAGACCCCGAGCTGGTGTTTCTCAATGCAGGACGAACTTGCAGAGATAGGAATGCAGGGATGATGAGACATGATACTGCGTCGCATCACACGACCCAACCCACATCCGATGAACTGCCCAACCCTTCTGGAAAAATGCATTACGCAATGACATGTTGATAGGAACGGCAGGGAAATACACGTGGTCGAACATTGGACCCATGATATCTGATGTGGTGTCAAGGACACTGAAAGTAATTAAGTATCTTGGAAATATAATAACGAAGGACGCAACATGCGGTGTGGAGATCAGGAAGAAAATAGGGATGTCCAAATCTGTTTTTACCATCACGAGTCAGATATTGTCATCCAAACAGATCAAGTACACATTAACAATGAGAGTGATCAGGTTCTTAAGTATGCTTATCTTTACCGGGTAGCTTAGAAATGTTTGGGATACCTTTGGGAGAACAACCTGATGCCTTTGAAATGCTGACATATTGAAGAACAGAGCGCATTGCGAGGAAAGAAAAAAAAAAAGCAAATAAGGAAGTATTGGAGATATTATAGCATATCATGAAAAGATGGACAGAGAAAATCCTGTAATATTGGACCATCAAGACAAAAGACAGGTCATGTTGAAGGTCTATTGCAGTCAACTTTCGACGTGGAGATGGCACTTGAACTAAACCAGACATGGCATATTATGAACATCTGATTATGAAATAATTGATGCGAGTACCGCCATCAGAGTACAAATACCCCCCTGATCATTTATAGCTTTTAAAAATATCAGTTTTTGGATCACGTACCATATTGCAGATGGCACAGAATATATTCTTGTACACCAATGTTTCTTCATCACCTGTCGACAGCCAGCGAGATTTGACAACTTTGTAGATTTGCCCACTGATATTGGCACAGGCTTCCGCGATGTCCTGGTCGTAGTCGCGCCACAGGCCAGTCACATTACAAGTGTCCGTCACTTTGGAACTATCAAGTAAGATATCATCATTATAATCGTTATCGTAATTATCATCATGTTAATTTTCATTATCATCATCTTCATCATAATTAACATTGTCATTAACATAATTCAATTCATTATCTACATAATTTTTATAATCTTAATAGTAGTATTACTATCATCACGATCACACAATTCACCCATCAAATTATTATCAATTTTATTATTATTATAAAATCGTAGATGTCGCCTTTTCAGTCGCGTCCAACTATATGTTGATGCGACCTTGGAGTTGCAACTCTCTAAAGTATAAATTAGACCTAGATTGGAGTACTGTGTACAGGTGTGGAGTCCTTATCATAGAGGGGATATAAACATGCTGGAAAGAGAACAGAAAAGAGCGACAAAGCTGATAGTGGGATCCAGAATTACAATTATGAAGAAAGACTCAGAAAAACCGGCCTACAGTGTCTAGAAGAAAAAAGAATTCGATGTGACAATACAGGTTTATAAGATGATCAGAGGAATGGATAAATTAGACTATAGCAAGTTTTTTTCAAAATTCAACTACCCACAAGAACAAGAGGGCATAGCTACAAATTAACTAAAGAGAGGTCCAAATTAGATATTAGGAAAACTATTTTTAGTCAGAGAGTGGTGAATGCTTGGAATGCATTGCCACTGGAGGTAGTAGGCAGGGACAATTAATGTATTTAAGAATACATTTGATGCGCATAGCTTTTAGAACAAGGTAATGTAAATTAAACTGGTTGTATACAGACTCTGCAGGGTCTTCTAAACCAGTATAAAGATGTTAAGTTAAGTTAAGTTAAGTTAATACGTTTTTGGTTTTCCTTTTCCTTTCGGCATTTTCTCTTCACTTCCCTGTGTTGTCTCTTCACTTCCCTGTGTTGTCTCTTCACTTTCCTGTGTTGTCTCTTCACTTTCCTGTGTTTTCTCTTCACTTCCCTGTGTTGTCTCTTCACTTCCCTGTGTTGTCTCTTCACTTCCCTGTGTTGTCTCTTCACTTCCCTGTGTTTTCTCTTCACTTCCCTGTGTTGTCTCTTCACTTCCCTGTGTTGTCTCTTCACTTCCCTGTGTTTTCTCTTCACTTCCCTGTGTTGTCTCTTCACTTCCCTGTGTTGTCTCTTCACTTTCCTGTGTTGTCTCTTCACTTCCCTGTGTTGTCTCTTCACTTTCCTGTGTTGTCTCTTCACTTCCCTGTGTTGTCTCTTCACTTTCCTGTGTTGTCTCTTCACTTCCCTGTGTTGTCTCTTCACTTTCCTGTGTTCCATGAGCTTATTTTCGCCCAGCCTGAAGTGACTCTTCGGGTAACATCTCCATTTGGATCGGTCTCCAGCTATATCTTCCAAGATGTTTGATCCATATCCAGATCCATCATGTCTCGCTTATACGTGTCTTTGAACCGCACACCAACTGTCCATAGAGGCTATCTTTGGGGATGCGATAGTCTTCCATGGGACGAAGATGACCAAACGATCACAGTCTTCGTTGGCGAAGGAGAGTGTACATACTTGGAGGACCGGTGCGAGAATGCACCTCTGCAGTTGTCATCTTGTCTCACCACGAGACGCCAAGGATGGATCTCATGCGCCGTAGGTGTAAGGTGTTGAGCATTTGCTCTTGTTTGGCATATGTTGTCCACGTTTCGCTGCCATATAGAAGAGTACTGACGACTCATGAATGGGGTCTTGAAGTATTTACAGTAACTACAAGATATGAGAATCAAATATTTACGATAACTAACAAACACTACACAGATTTTCTGTAACTTAGAAATACTACAATAATTTATTATTAAGAAATTCACAAATTAATTGTTGCTGTTGTTGTTTGAGAATGCCCATTATGAGTAGGTTGCTCTTGTGTGCCCCTTGAAAAGAACGTTAGTGGCGGGTTGCAGTAGCTTTTCTCACTTCTCGAGCGTGTTGATGAAGGTGAGCCGAGATCCTCCAGGCGGTAGTACTATGTTTGGCTTTATCTGCGTGTCACCCACTACTACGAGGATCACGTCGATCGCTTACCTTATTAGCCAGGATGCCATGAAAACAACCCGTTTCCAGGGAGGGCTACTAGAAAGCCGAGGTGAGGGTCTTGGCCAGTATGTTTTGTCTGACCTTGACTAACATGTCTGATCAGCATATTTTATCTGACCTTGACTAACATGTCCGATCAGTATATTTTGCTTATCCAGACGTTAGTCTTCCTCCCCACAAATTCATAAAATACATTAGGCTTTGAGAAATTCAAAAATTATAACCATCAGATATATGCCCAAATCCCAACGTTTTCCAAATATCTATTTATCATAAATTACAAGAGTAAAATAATATGATATTTACTGCAATCTGTAGATAATTAAACCATAATAAAATATTTTATAGTGCCTTCTACTTGTTAAAGGGACAATTAATATATGGCTTGTTTTTATTTAATAACTGTATCGACACGTGATTAGCAGCTTTCACGTATTATTGAATTTAAATACAAATTTAATTGCCCATAGCAAGCAACATGGTGACACACGTCAAGATAGAGATATTTTGGGGAGGGGGAGGGGATCGTTCAAGGTCAGACACGACAACTTGCGCTTTAATTAAATTTAAGTGAGGGAGATTTGCGCTATCATCAACCACGGTCTTCCGTTCTTAGCTTGTTTCACTGGCATGAGGTGTAAGTCGAGATGACTGGAGGCAGCATAAATGTAATTTTTGTTCTTGGAGTTGCCCTCTGGTAGATTGCGTATTGGCTTTTAATTTCATTATTTGTTTCAAATTTTGCCCGGACATCGGCTCCTACAGTCTGCCCGTTTCATACTTTTGTGCTAACGGTTCTTGTACATGCCAGCATGTGCACTGGGCTACCCAGTTTTGTGTTCTTGTGTATGCAGAACATGTGCACTGGGCTACTGAGTTTTGTGTTCTTGTACATGCCAGCATGTACACTGGGCTACCGAATTTTATTGCCCATCTGTGATAGGACCAGACACAAGGTCTCACCTCTAGTTGAGACCACGCGGAGCTTGAAACTTGCGCGAATCGAACGCCCCACTGTTTAATGCTTTCTGTCCTTTTCTTGAGACAATGGAACCTTGGAATTCCCCATTTTTAGCTATACCATTCAATATACCACGTCTGACCACAACGGTGTTTACAGAAGCCCTGGCCGTAGTCACATCACTAAAAAGCCAGAAAAATACTGAACTTAATGATTTAAGAGCAGTACTCTATCAACTATGCCAGCAGTCCGCACCAAAAAGAGTAGTGGTACAGTGGGTTCCATCCCACTGTAACATTAAAGGCAACGAAGAGGCAAACAGACTGGTAAAAGAAGGTGCAAGACTACCACAACCAGATCCTAGTGTGACCTACGAAGAGTCCAAAAGGCTTATTAGAGCCAGATACATGACCAAATGGGAAACAGAACATACTCGCTACACAAAAAACGATGCCTATTACCAGTTGAACAGAAGAGAGCAGGTCGTGGTCTTCAGACTCCGCACAGGACACAATAGACTGAGGTACCACCTATTCAATAAACTGAAGATAGGTGGCACTGACGAATGCACGTGTGGTACCGGGAAAATGACCGCTGAACATTTGCTGCAAAACTGCCCGACATACGAGGATCAGGGAAAGCACATGTGGCCATCACCAGTGGTAAGACTAGACAAGCTCTATGGCAGTGTCGACAGCCTCAGGATGACCGCTGCTTTTTTCGAAAAAATACAGGATGACGTCTGACAGCGTACGAAGAAGAAGATGACCACAGCGGAACTTCCCCATTTCCAGCTATAACCTTACCTGCTCCACGGCTGACCACAACGGGACTTCCCCATTGCAGCTATAACCTTACCTGCTCCACGGCTGACCACAACGGGACTTCCCCATTTCCAGCTATAACCTTACCTGTACCACGGCTGACCACAACGGGGCTTCCTCATTTCCAGCTATAACCTTACCTGCTCCACGGCTGACCACAACGGGACTTCCCCATTTCCAGCTATAACCTTACCTGTACCACGGCTGACCACAACGGGACTTCCCCATTGCAGCTATAACTTACCTGTACCACGGCTGACCACAACGGAACTTCCCCATTTCCAACTATAACCTTACCTGCACCACGGCTGACCAAAACGGGACTTCCCCATTGCAGCTTTAACTTACCTGTACCACGGCTGAGCACAGAACACGGTGCTGAATGGGTCGGGGTTTATTTGCTGTACGTGGCACATGGAGTCGGGGTTTAAAGTAGCTCGCACGAGATCGTCCTCAGTCATCGCAGAATACACGCGTATGTAGTTGGTACATTCAACACCATTCTGCCACTTGTCGTACTGGGGGTTAGGAAAGATGATAATGGTGTTTGAGAAGCGGTATTATCGGTAGCAGTAATTGTAGTTGTTGCTGTAGTGGGGGTAATTTTAGTTGTTGTGCTTGTAGAAGTGGAGGTAATTGTAGTTGTAGTGTTAGCTGTTGTAAGGGTAGGAGAAGTAGTTATAGTTGTTGTAGTAGCAGCAGTAGAAGTAGTTATAGTTGTTGTAGTAGCAGCAGTAGAAGTAGTTATAGTTGTTGTAGTAGCAGCAGTAGAAGTAGTAATAGTGTTAGTAATATTAGTAGTATTAATAGTAGGATTAGTATAGTAGTAGTAGTAGTAGTTGTAGTTGTAGTAATGATAGTAGTAGTAGTTGTAATAGTAGTAGTAGTAGTAGTAGTAATAATAATGGTAGTAGAAATATTTATAGAGGTAATATTAGCAAATGTAGTTGAAGTTCTGGTTGTAGTAGTAATTTAGGTAATTATTGTTTCAGTGATAGTAGTTATAATATTAGTAATTGTTGTAATAGTTGTAGTATTACTTTTGAGGTCAATAAATAGAACTTTTCCGCGCTACAAGAACGTCGCAAAGATCGGCTAAGGAAGGTTGTATATGTGTCTACCAACATCACTTCAATAATAAAATGCTGCATTAACAAGCACGGAATAAAGCCCATTAAGTGCGAGGCACTGTGTACTTCTTGTGGAACCAACAGACATGTTGTGTCCTTAATTTTTTATTTTTTTTTGCGTTCGCCTAATTTTTATTTTTCGAATCTCCAAGGCGGTGTGCGTTGCACTGTGTTTTTATTTTGCGCCTGTCGGCCCAGTGCATTCGACTTCAGCATGCATTTTATGTAAGGATCTGCTTCCTTCTGCATTTTCTAAGGGTTTGCTTCCCCGGGGTAACGGCCGGTGCTGTGGTGTGGATCGAACCCAGCACCTTCGGATTGTGAGCCGTGCCACTTAACCACTAGGCCACGCCGTCCCCGTCATTCAGTTTAAATTAGCAGAAATGGAACAGACAACATAGATAACTCATTGGCAACAATATTTATAGCACATTCATTAAATTCACTCTGTCTAACTGTTTCTCTCGCACACTCTCTTGCGTAATCTGTTTCTTTCTTAACCAATCACACTATTAATATATATATACATACACACACACACAAAGGAATTCCATAAAGGGACCGGTCTTTTAAAACGAACGGAACAGCAACTAAGTGAGGCAAGAGCGAGTTACTGCTTGTATTTGTACTAGGGACATTGACCTTCAGGCTAATAATAGATGCACCAGGTCACATCCGTTAGTATTCAATTTCTATCTGGTGAAAGGAATACACGTGTAGTGCACCAGGAGATTTTTAAAAAAAGGAGTAATGAAGAATCTTGAAGTCCAACTCGCTTGCGTGGTCCTATTTCAAATTAGGTGAAACCTTTCCTGAAACTTTTCAAGTGCTGAAACAAGTCATTTACAGGTGATGAAACATGGGTAATTTGGATACTATGTCGGCACAAAAAGGCAGTCATCACAGTTGGTTGGAAGTGAATCACCGCAATCAATAAAATCACGTCAGAGTAGCTCAAATGTGAAAGTTCTTTTGAGTCTTTTTTCATTGGAAGGGCACCTTTCATCATGAGTTTATTCCACGCGACAAGACGATCAATAAAGAGTATTACTTGACTGTTTTGAAGCGTTTGGGAGAGGCAGTACGACCAAAGAGGCGTGAAACATGGACAGACAAAACCTGGATGCTGCTTCCCGACAGCTCATCTGCACACACGTTACTGGTTATTCGTGACTTTTTGACACACTGTGAGATGACTGTTGTCCCAAGGCCGACCTATTCTCCGGACTTCGCCCTTGCAGACTTCTTTTTGTTCCTAAAGTTGAAATCCCCACTTAAAGGTCGTCGAGTTCAGGCCATAGAAGAGATCAAAGAAAATTCACCAGCAGACATGTACACTATTCCAGATAACCAGTTCCAGGACACATTGGAAAATATATTGTAAGCAGTGAATCAACAGTGGAAGAAACTATCTCCAAGCAAACAAGTTAGAATAAATTGTAAATAAATAAATTGTTTTCCTATATACAAAGTTCTGTTTCTTTTTGGACTGCCCTCACGTGCGCATATATATATAAATATATCAATACAAAATATGCCAGCTCCCTGTAGAGCTGAGGTCCTCAACAAATACTCGTCAAGTTTTCCTATCATGAATCATCTGAGCTAATTCTGTCCACGTCGTGTTTACATTTTCCCCCAGTTACCTCTTCCATGAGTATCTTGATCTTCCTCTGCTTCTCTTGCCCTGTGGGTTCCAGAACAGAGCTTGTCTGGTAATGTTATTCACTAGTTTCTATAATATGTGGCCTATCTATCGCCTCCTATGTATTTCAAGCTCTACTGATATTTGTCCAGTTTTTCCGTCAGTTCCACGTTGGTGATCTTGTCGTATCAATTCAACCCTTGTATTTTGAGCAGGCAACCATTGACGAAAGTCTGTAGCTTTTTTATGTCCCTATGTTGTCCTCCATGTTTCAGAGCCATATAACAGAACATATTTTACGTTGGAATTGAAGATTTTTTATTTTGGTGGTGTTTCAATTTCTTTTGAATTCCATAAATTTCTCAATGTAATGAAAGCTCATCTCGCCTTTTGTGTTCTTAACTGAACAACGTTTTCTGTACGTCCTACTATGTCTATATTGCTGCCAAGGTAAGTGAAAGATTCCACATTCTGAAGGTAGGTGGCTCCCAACCCAATTCTTTCATTGTTCATTGCACTTATTTTCAAAACCTGTATTTTGTCTCTGTGTATTTTTTAGCATCAATTGTAGTGACCTCTCTTCGAGTATACGTATCTTATTTTGCACCTGGCTGTGGGCATGGGACAGAAGAGCCAAATCATCGACAAAGTCGAGATAGCAAAATTCTCTCTTCAATGTCCATTTAATATCGTTGTCGCTTGACGATGTTGACTTCATAATCCAGTCGATGGCCAGCAGGAAGAGTAATGGTCATAGTAGACAACCCAGCCGAACCCACGTTCTTATTTTAAAGTTTTCAGAAAGCCGACATTTGTGTAGCACTCGACATCTCGTTGCTTCATATGTTTTCTGGATTACATTAGAGAACTTTTGTAATATATATAGTGTCTGAGCAACTTCCATAGTGATACCCTGTCCAAGCAATCAAAAGCTTTCTCGTTGTCCACAAATCCTATAATAAGCGGTGAGTTCCATTTCACACTTTGATCATTTATTATTCTCAGTGTTGCTATCTGGTCTGTACAGGATCTGTTTTGTCGAAGGCCAGCCTGCTATATATATATGTGTAGTTTTGTCCATCACAAGTGATGAAGACCACTCTCTGTGTTCAGCCGTGTGGACAGTCGTATCTCTTGCTGTGTCCGCTGAAATGGGTGACTTGCGCGGAGATTTGGATTAAAGTGAGGAGAAACTGCGCCTTTTGTCAACCTCACTCACAGAGCCTAAGCTACCTTTTGCCAGTGGCAAGACATTCATCGAGACGACTGGACATAGCATAGGATGCAGATTTTGCCTCAGTGTTACCACCGAAGCCTTTCCGTAAACATGTTACCCGCAGGGTAGAAAGGTGGGAAGGCATCTAACGCAGTTTGTCGTACCTTTTCGATAACCACAAGAGGTCGTATGGACAACAGTCAGCGTGTGAGTGAGTCTGGCATCTCTCCCCAGCTGTATTCAGTTCATCATAGTAGCATCTAAAATTCCCACACGCCATATTCGTGAAGGTGAACCGGCAGAACTAACCCGTGAGATACGACACATGTATAACTAGTTTAAACGTAGCGCCATTTAGCCGGCGTCCAGACCAGGATAAACGGATGGAATATATATATATACAAGGCTTGAACATTTATATTGTGCCTCACCAGTCAGTCATACATGTCACCAGTCAGTATGGTTGGACTACGGCCATGTAATTTATGTTAACAGATTTACACTAGGCAATCATTCCCCTTTATGTCTATATAACAACACGTACCAAACCAAAATATATTGTGTTATTTAAGTATAAGCCCATTTAAAAAAAACAAAAAATGCACTGTTGTCAGGGCGTGGTGTTTGTGTCCTTTAACATGCCTGGTAGGTTAAACCCTGAAGTACCATTTAACGATGGTTTTAGTAGTAGTGTGGGTCCATTTAGATTCGCCATCATAAAGTCATCTAAACTTTCAGTATCTAAACATTATCTGAATTTGTTTGTGATCAGATTTGTCTGGCTGAAACCCCTTTCATAGCTCGCTGTTGCACCTGGTAGAACAGATGAAACCCCTTTGATAGCTAAGCTAACTGTAGCCAGGTGTAGCTAGCTGTAGCAACTGGTAGAACAGATGAAACCTCTTTGATAGCTAAGCTAACTGTAGCCAGCTGTAGCCAGCTATAGCAACTGGTAGAACAGATGAAACTCCTTTGATAGCTAAGCTAACTGTAGCCAGCTGTAGCAACTGGTAGAACAGATGAAACCCCTTTGATAGCTAAGCTAACTGTAGCCAGGTGTAGCTAGCTGTAGCAACTGGTAGAACAGATGAAACCTCTTTGATAGCTAAGCTAACTGTAGCCAGCTGTAGCCAGCTATAGCAACTGGTAGAACAGATGAAACTCCTTTGATAGCTAAGCTAACTGTAGCCAGCTGTAGCAACTGGTAGAACAGATGAAACCCCTTTGATAGCTAAGGTAACTGTAACCAGCTGTAGCTAGCTGTAGCAACTGATAGAACATATAAAACCCCTTTGATAGCTAAGCTAACTGTAACCAGCTGTAGCGAGCTGTATCAACTGATAGAACAGATAAAACCCCTTTGATAGCTAATCTAACTGTAGCCAGCTGTAGCAACTGGTAGAACAGATGCCCTTTTATAGGAGCTTCAGAAGAACGGAAAACTAGCCACCGTGAGATATTGACGTTCTCAGTAAATCTATCAATGACAGAACTTTTGCACTTATTGTAAATTCATACCATACACTTAGGGCTGTGCGAACTATATCTTATGTAACCTTGTGTTGCAAAAAGTCTTCTTGCTGAGATACAATGACTGTTACTTCCTATTTACCACATCTTTCCAAAGAAGTTTCGGTCCATGTGAAAGTACTACATATTGACATATTGTAACAGATCTTAGCTGTAGAGACAATATATAGGTAGGAGCTTAGACAACCATTTATTTATTTCTTCTTGGTGGGATTTGAGTCAGTGCAGCTTAACTCAGTCCCGCCAGAATTTGAGCAACCAAATCGAACCACGACGTAACCTGACGTAAGTTTCAGGCAATAATTTCACAATAATTTCCTTTCTATCACATTCCAACTTGTTTTATCCATTTACAATTTCACCAAGCTGAATTTCACTGTACATCTCAGTCACTGAAGTACCATTTAGAAATTCCTTCTCCATAGGTCCTGGATTATTTCCATGCTCCTCGTGTGTGGAGCCGATTATCATTTGAACTACGGACATTCTGAACATCTTAGCCACACCAGTCTCAGCATTTTACTCTAGCCTCCTTGAAATATTTTTTTCTTTTTCTACGTTCAGGTATTTTTGGTCATGCTATATCTAGTCCATAGTCCTCTCCAGGCCCGGGTTGCAGCTCCACAAGCTTGTGCGTCACTGCGGCTTCCTCTGACCAGGTTTGGCATCACATGCGCAAGGGTTTTAGTTCTGTCGAGACTAAAGACCTGGTTTCGTTCCTCATCACATACTCACCATCTCTGCCACATACTCACCCTCTCTTACACATACTCACCCTCTCCCCCACATACTCACCCTCTCTCCCACATACTCACCCTCTCTCCCACATACTCACCCTCTCTCCCACATACTCACCCTCTCTCCCACATACTCACCCTCTCTCCCACATACTCACCCTCTCTCCCACATACTCACCCTCTCTCCCACATACTCACCCTCTCTTACACATACTCACCCTCTCTCCCACATACTCACCCTCTCTTACACATACTCACCCTATCTTACACATACTCACCCTCTCTCCCACATACTCACCTTCTCTTACACATACTCACCCTCTCTTACACATACTCACCCTCTTTTACACATACTCTCACTCTCTCCCACATACTCACCTTCTCTTACACATACTCATCCTCTCTTACACATACTCACCCTCTCTTACACATACTCACCCTTTCTTACACATACTCACCCTCTCTCCCACATACTCACCCTCTCGTACACATACTCACTCTCTCTCCCACATACTCACCCTCTCTTACACATACTCACCCTCTCTCCAACATACTCACCCTCTCTCCCACATACTCACCCTCTATCACACATACACGCATACTCACCTTCTCTTACACATACTCACTCTCTCTCACACACACTCACCTTTTATCACACATGCTCAACGTCTCTCTCACACACACGCAAATTACAGCTCCCTCCTACTTTCTCCTTCCCTCACTGCCACCACACGATGTACTAACCTCCTGACGCCATAACACTCACCACACGATGTACTAACCTCCTGACGCCATAACACTCACCACACGATGTACTAACCTCCTGACGCCATAACACTCACCACACGATGTACTAACCTCCTGACGCCATAACACTCACCACACGATGTACTAACCTCCTGACGCCATGACACTCACCACACGATGTACTAACCTCCTGACGCCATGACACTCACCACACGATGTACTAACCTCCCTGACGCCATGACACTCAGCACAGTACTGGTTGTAGTACACAACCTTGGTACTGATGTCCGTCACAAAAGCCAGAGTGTCTAGTGTCAGCTCTTCTTCAGGTACACCAGTCTCACATCTCTGAACCACATCATTTGACACGTTCAGCTCAAGGTCACACGACCTAATGTACAGAACATGTACAGATTCAGCACATTCTAACTTGGGAATCCTGTTCTTGTCTCGAAAATTGTCGAAATAAGCATTGTCGGCATCATAAAATGGTTGACTAGCGTTTAGTGGCGTTGACATTTCCGTTGTTATCTCCATCAGGGAAGTCAAGTATCCCAAGACCGGGTGTCTTTTGCTGGTGGACATTTGTGCGTTTTCCATTTGTAAATCATGATCTTCAGGGAAAGATGTCTGATCCTTCTCGAACTTCTCATTAAATTCCTTCTCAGGTGGTGGGAAATATTTCTCTGAAATGTCCGGACAACAAATGCCATAGATCTGACATTGCGGACGCGTACACTGACACCCAAAACAGGAAATATCCGGACAGCTGTTAACTGTCTCATGTACGTGCACAATTTCGCCATTTTGGCATCGCCGAAGGCAATAACTCTGCTGGAAATCATTAGGAGATACATTTACCTTGTCCCAAAAATAAATTGTTTTTCGGGGTTTCACACTAATCACTGACGAGAAATCGTAGATCACCGCTAACATTGTGTCACCTGTTGTAGATGGATCCAGAACATTAGTAGAAAATGATGTCTTAGTCATATTTCCTGTACCTGTACTGAATTCTTCTGACATATTACTAGCAGTCCGCGTTTTTGAGACTTTGCTTCCAGTTTCTGGTATGGCCGTTGACATTAACTCCGCATTAATCACTTTTGAGATGGTGGTAACGATTAGTATATAAATGCAGTGTGTTGAATATCTCTCCATTTTGGCTGCAGTTTATTAAAGCAATTTGTACAGTTATTTCAATCACAGAAAGAATTTGTGGTTATGTCAGAGCACGCGAGCCATTATATCATATTTCATATAAACTAGCAGCATGAAAAACTACAAATGACTTCAGTACGAAAAAGCTGCAGTCCAGGTCAACTACCGAACTGTCAGAACTGCGGCAACATTGTTCAGTCAACAAAATATATTGGTCGCGCGGGAAAACAGCTGTTACACTAAGGTCAGAAACGAGAGATAACTTTTCGCGCGAGCAGTCACCAGGATTCCAGCTGACCAGGTCTGAGGAGCAAGCAATTATTCTATTCTGACAGACAAAATATGTTTGTTTCCATCAATGTTGTATGAATATTCAAAGGCGGAACATTTATGCTGTAAGATGGGTTGCGGGCATTTTCACAGATGTAATCACCATAGTGATGAACCTAGTGAGTTGTCTCTCCTTACACTGCTTATCTTAAAATCTAGGAAGATGTTGACGTACTTTTTAGAATATAAACACACTAAATAAACTGTACAGGGTCTCCAAAGCACTTCCCTACTTGCATTTCAAGTAGTAACTACGCCACTGAGAATCAAATATTCAAATTACTTTGGCACATAAGCAAACCAATCACATTCATTGATTGAGAACGCGCAGTTTCTATGATAGCCGCTAATGATGTTCAACACCATCTACTCCAACCATTGACAAAATGTCACAATATATTACTCAACCATGAAATTGACAAATACAACGGCCTTTCAACCTCACGACCCGCGGAAAACGCTGTTCAAAGATACGTCTAACGATTCACGAACCATTGGTGTATTCAACAACAGAGTAGCACTTAAATCCAGTTGATGGCAGCTGTTACCCGTAGCAGTCAAGTTATTCTGACAGTACAAACTGAATTAGATCTGACTGGGCGAATAAGTAAATATGACGAATTCAACCAGAAGCCATCTAGGTTAGTGAGTTCCCTTACTGGGGTATCTCTGCGCATGGAAGGACGTTTAGGGATGCGGAGGATGGGGAGGTGGGGGAGGGGGCGTAGCCTGGAGGAATCTTTCATGTAAAGGAGCTATAACAAATGAGTGGGTGTATACGATCCGATGACGTCATTGTTACTTTCGCGTCCGGTTTGAAGAACATATTTAACGGTTGTCACTTATTTGTTTATACCATCCTTGATGGTGCTTCTTCTTTTTCTTGTCCTTTTACTTCTTCGCTCGTTTTAAGCATGATATAGTTTGAGCCGCATTTGAACTTGGAACTAGATATCTGCTAATTTTAGACCGGCGTAATCGTCCTTTTGAAGACTCGATTATGCCCACTTGTCTCCCGCAAAGAAGAAAAGCCCCCACTACGATAAGACAAGGTGGTGAATAAAAACATTTTGATAAGACCAGCTGAAGAACAACCTCCACTTCAAAAAGAAGAATAGCCTCCGCCCCTACTTCGATAAGAAAATCAGCCCCCCCCCCCCCCCCACTTCGATAAGAAGAACAGCCCCCCCCCCCAACTTCGATGAGAAGAAAAGCCCAAACTTTGATAAGAAGAACAGCCCACCCCCCTCTCCACTTCGATAAGACCAGGTGATGAACAGCCCCAACTTCTATAAGACCAGGTGATGAACAGCCCCCACTTCGATAAGACCAGGTGATGAACAGGCCCAACTTCGATAAGACCAGGTGATGAACAGGCCCAACTTCGATAATAAGAACAGCCCTCACTTCGATAAGACCAGGTGGTGTATAGACTTTGCTGTAAGATCCTACCACCCGGGCTTGTCTTGGGAGGATATAGACAGCTGGTCCTAAATGCCACTCCCGTCTATGACAGTTATTTGAATAGGATACTATGACGATGTACACACTATTACGTTGTCTTCCCTCCGACACAACAACCGTCCTCTGCCGGTTCTTCTTACAGCGTACATTAGTGTGTCCCGGTAGTTCCCATAGAAGCATGGGAGAAGTCACTCGATTTTTATTCCTATTTTGGACTGCATTTAATTGTTTCGCCCACGAGATCCCACCTTCTTTAGCTTCCTCGTCCAACCGTTTATCTTCCAATGTTCTAAACAGAGAAACAATGAACCGACGTCCTTAAAGAAAAACAGGTGTCTCCATTCAATTATTGTAAGAAACTCGAGCTTAAAGCCGTGTCGTTAAAATAGATTTAGCAGAAAGCAGTTCAATTCAATGTCGTCGTATCAATGCATGTCAGCAGAGACAAAGAGATGACAGCTGATGCATTTCATATTTAAACCGGCCCTGAACTAGCAGTGGCACATGGCTGGCTAAATGTTAACGGAACATGTGTGACTGAATGCTCACAATTGTTGACAAGATGAATTAAGTGGCACAAACTGCAAGATAAAGTAAACGAATGAGAAACAATAAAACGCAAAGAAACTTGAAAAATAGTACGATAACAAAATGGGAGATAGAGAGAGAGAGAGAGAGAGAGAGAGAGAGAAAGAGAGAGAGAGAGAGAGAGAAAGAGAGAGAGAGAGAGAGAGAGAGAAAGAGAAATATAGAAATCTGGAATCATGTATGAACAATATCAAATGACAGAGTGACAGAAAGTGAAAGAAAGAAAAAGAGAGTATGAGAGATAGAGAAAAATAACGAGAAAGAGAGAGTAGAAGTAAGAAAAAATGAGAGAATGAGGGAGAGAGAAAGAGAGAATGCAACCAGATTAATTGCCAACATTAACAAAACTGACCAGCTGACCTTCACTGTGGAGATGGCACTCGATCTGAACTGACCCTCTGACCCTCACTGTGGAGATGACACCTGGTCTGAACTGACCAGCTGACCTTCACTGTGGAGATGGCACTCGATCTGAACTGACCCTCTGACCCTCACTGTGGAGATGACACCTGGTCTGAACTGACCATCTGACCTTCACTGTGGAGATGACACCTGGTCTGAACTGACCATCTGACCTTCACTGTGTAGATGGCACTTGATCTGAACTGACCATCTGACCTTCTCTGTGGAGATGGCATTCGATCTGAACTGAACCTCTGACCCTCACTGTGGAGATGACACCTGGTCTGAACTGACCATCTGACCTTCACTGTGGAGATGACACCTGGTCTGAACTGACCATCTGACCTTCACTGTGGAGATGGCACTTGATCTGAACTGACCATCTGACCTTCTCTGTGGAGATGGCATTCGATCTGAACTGACCCTCTGACCCTCACTGTGGAGATGACACCTGGTCTGAACTGACCATCTGACCTTCACTGTGGAGATGACACCTGGTCTGAACTGACCATCTGACCTTCACTGTGGAGATGGCACTTGATCTGAACTGACCATCTGACCTTCTCTGTGGAGATGACACTTGATCTGAACTGACCCTCTGACCTTCACTGTGGAGATGACACTTGATCTAAACTGACCCTCTGACCCTCACTGTAGAGATGACACTTGATCTGAACTGACCCTCTGATCCTCACTGTGGAGATGACACCTGGTCTGAACTGACCATCTGACCTTCACTGTATAGATGACACTTGATTTGAACTGACCATCTGACCTTCACTGTATAGATGACACTTGATTTGAACTGACCATCTGACCTTCACTGTATAGATGACACTTGATCTGAACTGACCATCTGACCTTCACTGTAGAGATGACACTTGATCTAAACTAAACTGATCTGACCTCTGTAGCTATATCCCTTGATCTGAACTGACCAGCTGACCTTCACTGTAGAGATGACACTTGATCTGAACTGACCATCTGACCTACACCGTGGAGATGACACTTGATCTGAACTGACCTAATTTGACCTCACAAACATGTCGTGACAGGCGACGATCAACCCGTAAACCATTACTATTGAAACAGCAACTGCAATAACTGGATACAGGCTTCCTGTAAAGATGGCAGATGTAGTGGTAGTCATTTGTTTCACCTGAGGCGAAGAATAGAAACAAGTAACACAATTTGACGTTTAAACCTATATTTGAACTTTACCTGTGATTCTAAAGGCTTCGATAGATGAATTAGTCGTTCTGTGATACACAAACGGAACCTACAAATAATGGTGTTGGCACGTCGTCATATCTTGGTTGAAGACAGGTTAATCCCGCACTCATCTTGTCTTAACTCCAGATTTAAAAGACAAAATACATACGCCATTCTTCCATCTCAGAAACAGTAGATCAGAAAATCAACATTGAAGGATCAACACCTTTAAACCGATCTCTTCTGTCAATCCGTTTAATCTCATCTTAGCAACAACCTTCAGATTAGAGACGGAAGCAGTCGCCTCAGCTCTGAGATGACTCTCTAAGACTTCTTTTAATAAAGACAATCATCGCCTCAGGCCCCCTAATCCTTATTTTTGAATGTACATATTGTTCTGGCTAAGATATGATTGGATGGCAGCTGCAGAGGCAACAAACCTGATGGGATTGGTATCTTAATCATTCTTCTGCTCTAATCAACGAAACAACTGACATTCTAGCTTGATAATAATCCAGTATGAGTAAAAAAGCTATGGATATGATTAACATTTTGAAGTCTATCGATGATCGTCTGTTGGACAAAGACACCACAATACACGAATCAGACATTCGCAGACTGCAGAGCTGTGAAATAAAACGAGGTTCGGGTGGACTGGGGTGCAACAGAGGACGGCTAAACATGCTACATGAACCATCAGTATCCACACGCGTCACCATTTTCTGAGAGACACTGACCACTTCTATGTATGCCGGAAGTAAATTCTTCTGAATTGAACAGAAAAGACCGATCTCTTCTACAATTCGTGTAATCTCATTGCATCTGTCCTCATCTGTTGTTTGGTAATGTGAGGAGGTACAAAACAGAAGATGGACCTAGCAAAATACCAACAGATAAGAATCGATTTCTTATACGAAATGGTCTTATCTCATCTCATTGATCAAGTGTGTCGCAGGGAGATGCAAACTTCTTTCGTGTTTAATGTGTGTTCACATCGCTATATTCAAGTCATCTTCTTTAATGTTCCTTTAACATCGTCAGTCGATCATGTATTGGTTTTCTCTTTGATCTGAAGTCGTCATACTGTTTTCAATATGCAGGTTTCAGTCCTTTCTTGTTGAATGTTCAAACTATTGAATTCTCTCCATTTCAACATAAACCACGTGTGACGCCATTCTACTGGAGTGTCATCTGAGTTGAAAGGATAAGTCGACTGTAACGATCTGAAATATAGATCTATAGACGACTAAATAGAGTTCTGAATGGGGTTAGCAGCCCCATAATGTAAAAGCATCGTTAATCAAACCTCAACTGCAAACGCTGGTATATATACTTGCTGTAGTGGAGTCAGGTTTAGTGGTGGCTTTACTGGGAGCGAAAAGGTGTAATCAATCATCAAAGTGTTATTTCCACATATTCAAGGTGTCACTTCTATTGACTGACAGCATCTCGCAAGCAGTTCATTTGACAAGTTGCTGTCATTCATTATAATATCCCTGCCGATTCGTAACTTTGTTCAGATTTCCCCCTGCATAGTCCCCTCGGATCCGACGTTTCGCCAGTTTTTTCGAGTCGAATCACAATTTATTGGTCCGAGGTCGGAAACTTACACCATAGACGAAACCACGTGTTTACGTATTACAGCATGTTGATCCAAGTTTATACACAATATTCCTCTCTCACAAACATTCACACAAACATTTCAAACACGAATTGTAAATGTCTCCAAGCGTATTTGTCGGGGAATAAATTGAGTTTGATCATAGAGAGCTGTTTCCTTGATCGAAAGTTGATCTAGTGCTGCATTCATTAGTGTTGTCAATAATTTATGCAAAGCTTTAACTGACCTGAAAGGTTCTTGCAGACAGCGAAACTGGGTCAGCGATATTTTATTTGTAACTAGGACGAAGTGGGGATTGGCATTTAAAACAGATAATTATTAACGTAATACATATTTAATGTTTATTTTTGAAAGATGATCTTTGTTTGTACAAACTGAGGGGATTTGAAACATGATTGACAAGTGGAGATGAAATATTGTTTTAAAATGTTTCTATTTCTAGTAAACGCATTTGCAGTGAAAGGATACACTGGAGGTATAAAAATATGAATGACATGTATAAACAATAAAACCAATGACACTCGGAATATTTTATATATGTAATATAATATAATTTAATATATAATGAGATAACGCAGCACAGAAAGCAATAAATGATGGATTAGGGAGATTTCAAAGGGAGATAAATATAATATTTATAAAATGAGGCGTGTGACATTAGCAAAACTAGATATTGAGATCATTTACTCATTGGTGTAACTAGGGCTGTCGGTAAATTGATGTGAATATAGCTGTCGGTAAATTGGTGTCAATAAGGCTGTCGGTAAATTGGTGTAAATAGGGCTGTCGGTAAATTGGTGTAAATAGGGCTGTCGGTAAATTGAGATGGAAAGGTATCTAGAAAATCTAGAGAAATGGAGCTTTTGTAAGTTGGGATGAATAGGACATTTGTGAACATGCGCTGTTATTAATGGCTAGGACATTTGTGAATATAAATAGACATGATATGTACGAATGGAGCTGGATAGGATATTTACAAATGTAGATTGATAGGACAAGGAATAATGGAGATGAATAGTACATTTGCAAATATAGATACATAGGACATTTGTATATATCGTGTATTCCTGTTCGTCCTTTATTATTGCTATGACCAAGAGAACCAGAAGTTCGTGTATTCTTGTATAATATTTCGTATGTTGCTTCTAAAGTTTTCTGTTTCACCCAAAACGCCACTGCATACTCATCTGGCGTTTGGTTGTGTGTGAATGGTGAGGTGTGGAATCCCAAGGGTTCGAGAGTCTTCTACAATAGAGATGTTAGTGGACTGCACTCCGGCTACATGCTCTCAGTGTGTAAACGTTCCATTCTCGTCTCTATCGTAAACAAAGCTCAATGAACATTACTTTGAGAAGTCTAACCAAAGTGAAATTGCGTACTGTCAATGAATCATGATAATCATAAGGTGGGTGACACTTTTACAAGTTGTGCTACCAAACAGACTCAGGGTTACGACACAGCTGTCTTTGTCATGCGCGTCTAATGTGTTGGCCTATCTACGGCCCTTAGGATATGCATGTTATCTATATGTAGGCCTTGGAAAATCGAGGTTGACTCCATGCTCTCATTGAATCTACCTTCGACTGGTCCTTGAGTCACCAAATGTGCCATCATGTAGTCCTTCAGTCACTGATTTTGTTTTAATGTGATTCCTGTTTATTCAAATTTGTTTATCTGATCCAAATGTCTTCATGTAGATTTTGAGTCACTGAATTTGTGATAATGTGGTCCTCGAGTCACCGAAATTGTTTTCGTGAAATCCTTGAATCATCAATGTGTATTCAGACGGCCCTCACTCCATTCGGGTTTGGGCCGACTGAGTGTTAGCTGTTAAGCTATGCATGTCCCGAGGTCGCTCACAATAAAACGAGAGGAAAGTACGAGAGATATTATTTTCCATCCCCAACCATCTACCGCCTAATTTGGTTGGAGAAATCACATGTCTGTGATTGGAGGGAGAAATGATGGAGATGGTGATGTTGTTGCCCATCCCGCCACAGACAGACTAAATCACATGTATCATTCTAGGTTTGGACTCGTCAAGGGTGAGCCTGCCAAGCGATCGCTTGGAAATACAAACGACATTGGAAAGGCTAGAGACGAAGTATCGTAGATTGAAACAACTGTAGATTCACAAAGATAAAACTCCGATTTTGAGTATAATTAATGTCCACGACATTCGTATTCACTTGTACGGTAGTACACTACAGGGGATGGGCCCGTTTACTTGGAGCATCATATATAGGGTTAGCGGACATGGGGCATAACATGAGATCAGACTGATAATACAGAAGGCAAGAGGGGCCTTACGACAAGGTTGGTTGATACAGTACGTCACGGTTGGTTGATACAGAACGGCACGGTCGGTTGATACAGTACGACACGGTTGATTGATACAGTACGACACGGTCGGTTGATACAATACGACACGGCTGGTTAATACAGTTCGACACGGTTGGTTGATACAGTACGACACGGCTGGTTGATACAGTACGACACGTTTGGTGGTTGGTTGATATAGTACGACACGGTTGGTTGATACAGTACAACACGACTGGTTGATACAGTACGACACAGCTGGTCGATACAGTACAACACGGCTGGTTGATACAGTACGATATGTTTTGGTTGATATAGTACAACATGGTTGCTGACTTTGACCTATGGTATAACAATGGACAGCTGGCATTAGATCAGCAGACAAAGAGAAGACGTTTGGGGATTGCTTGATTAACATGTTTTGCGTTTAGTGGAGAATGAAATCGCGAGACAGTCGTTGTTCTGGAACCCGAAAGGCAAAAGACATAAAGGTTGACTTGCCGAAGAAAAATTGTGATAGCCACTAGAGAGGCAAGATAGACGTTGCGGATGAAGGCGCGAGACAGACACACTTACGGTGTGTTAGTTGAAGACCTTTATTCCGCAGGGGGCTACATAGTTTTCATTGATTGATTGATTTATTGACTGAACCTGCTATTTTTCGAAGACCCTATTCTTGTTTTGATTGATTTATTGAATGACTGAACCTGTTATATGTTAGCAGACGCATTTCCATTTTTATTTCTTTCTTCTCAAATAGTACCATTCTTTCTGATTCATGTGACCACATTGAGGCTGTCTCACTCTTATTGTTTACATATTCAGAACTGGCACGGTACTGATGCATTAATTGACGAACAGCATACGTTAATATCTCTTTACGGGATTCAACCCACCCTGCCGTTATGCTCCAGTCTACTATATCACCCCACCTCCCAAAAAGGTGAGGTTTAGTACAGTGATGTTTCTAACACGTGTTCCTCGACGGCAGCGTCTCTTATGGGACTGTCTTCACCTGTCTACCTGCTGTCAGGAAGGAAGAGTAATCAGGAATAGGTGAGACATTCTGATCAAGTCATGCCTCACGTATTCCTGGAAACAGGAAGCCTCTGGTCAACAAGGTGAGGATCGATACTTTTATAGCATAGCGGTGAGCTTTCTAAGTAGCCTCCTAATGCACTACAGTCAGGAAGACCACGGTCCACCCTCTTAAGTACGAATCGAGATGTAACAAGAGTCCCTGTGACCTGTTACTTAAAAACCGTGGAAAACGAACTCACCCCAACTGGAGCAGCTTGGACCAACATGTTACCCTAACCACACATGTCATTAGTGTTTTCCCACATCCTCTGTAGCTACAACTGTCACTCTTTTGGAGATGTGCTGGAGCAATGGTCTCAAGCACACGACCCGCGGACAACATGCGGCCCGCGAAAATGTTCACCTTGATGGCACGCCATTGATTGATGACAACAACAAGCCAGTGACTGTATTGCACAAAACATAAATAGTTAAAAACTCCGATGAAGATGGATGTGTCGGATCGAAAGGTGCAAATATCGCAGTCAAAATGTAAACTAGCGACATAATGAATTCCGTTCTCCATACTACATCCTGCTGTTTGCAAAGCCCTGTTCAGGACTTAATAGTCGGAGGTTGAAAACGAACGCAGAAAAAGAAGAAGAAGATAGTGAAATAAATGATAACCCACAGTAACATAATGTGTACAACGTATAACACAAATCTAAAACAAGATTTCACAGGTCAATCTAGAAATATAGCATTTTAGGAAACACGTAACTTTCACACAAAGTTAAAGACATAACCTTAATGATAATTTCATAAACCACATGGCAGCAGATAATCAGAATAAACAACAGAATCAGCTGATGACAGAATGGCTATAAGTTCTGAAGTATTTTAAGTATTGATTTTCCTTTTCAGGGACGTTTTGTGAAAAATTATCGAAACTTATTAACGTTCTTTTCGTTTTTGAGCAAATCACTTTTGCATTTGTACAACTCGTTCTGGCCGTCCTAGCAATGCTATCAATATATTGTACCACTAGTCACTGGTGGAACCATACATTCTGAAGACAACATCAGTTAGTTACAAACTGTCAGAAAATTGCTATCGAACAATTGCTGACCAGTATTTAATTACTAGCTGTAAAAAGATTTAGCTGGAAGAACTAATGACCTGTTTTCATTAGAACGAGCATTCTTTCAAATAAACTCTTGGAAAATATGTTTCTCGTTGATTTGGAGAATTTATGTGTTATTTATTTACAAAATGTCAGGGTAAAGTTCAATACATAATTAGTTTTAAAAAACAATACATGCTAGCCACTAGGACACTGCTGGCTACCACTAGGACACTGCTGGCAACTACTAGGACACTGCTGGCTACCACTAGGACACTGCTGGCTACCACTAGGACACTGACTACCACTGGGACACTGCTTGCTACCACTGGGACACTGCTGGCTACAACTAGGACACTGCTGACTACCATTAGGACACTGCTGGCTACCACTTAGGACACTGCTGACTACCACTGAGACACTGCTGGCTACCACTTAGGACACTGCTGGGTACAACTTATGACACTGCTGCCTACCACTGTGAAACTGCTGGCTACCACTGAGACACTGATGGCTACCACTGGGACACTGCTGGCTATCACTGGGACACTGCTGGCTGCAACTAGCACACAGCTGGCTACCACTAGAACACTGATGGCTACCACTAGCACACTGATGGCTACCACTAGCACACTGATGGCTACCACTAGGACACTGATGGCTACCTCTATGACACCGATGGCTACCACTAGCACACTGATGGCTACCACTAGAACACTGATGGCTACCAATAGGACACTGATGGCTACCACTGGGACACTGACTACTACCGGGACACTGCTGGCTACCACTAGGACACTGCTGACTACAATTAGGACACTGCTGGCTACCACTTACGACACTGCTGGCTACCACTAGGACAATGCTGGCTAACCACTAGGACACTGCTGGCTACCACTAACACAGTGCTGGCTACCACTAACACAGTGCTGGCTACCACTAGGACACTGACTACCACTGGGACACTGCTGGCTACCACTGGGACACTGCTGCTACCACTAGCACACTGATGGCTACCACTGGGACACTGCTGGCTACCACTGGGACACTGCTGGCTAATACTGGGACCCTGCTGGCTACCACTGGGACACTGCTGGCTACCACTGGGACACTGCTGGCTACCACTAGCACACAGCCTGATACCACTGGGATACTGATGGCTACCACTAGCACACTGCTGGCTACCACTTAGGACACTGCTGGCTACCACTAGCACACATCTGGCTACCACTAGCACACAGCTGGCTACCACTGGGACACTGCTGGCTACCACTTAGAACATTGCTGGGTACCACTGGGACACTGCTGACTACCACTGAGACAATGATAGCTACCACTGGGACACAGCTGGCTACTACTCAGGACACTGCTGGCTACCACTTAGGCCACTGCTGGCTACCCCTGGGACACTGATGGCTACCACTGGGACACTGCTGGCTACCACTAGCACACAGCGGGCTACCACTAGGACACTGATGGCTACCACTAGGACACTGATGGCTACCACTATGACACTTCTGGCTA
Source organism: Ariolimax columbianus (assembly GCA_036924085.1). Classification (NCBI taxonomy): domain Eukaryota; kingdom Metazoa; phylum Mollusca; class Gastropoda; order Stylommatophora; family Arionidae; genus Ariolimax; species Ariolimax columbianus. The sequence goes on from JAVGWX010000002.1 coordinate 8,990,433, forward strand.
ACCACTAGGACAGTGATGGCTACCACTAACACACTGCTGGCTACCACTAGGACACTGATGGCTACCACTAACACACTGCTGGCTACCACTAGGACACAGTGCTGGCTACCACTAGGATACTGCTAGCTACCACTTAGGACACTGCTGGCTACCACTAGGACAATGCTGGCTACCACTAGGACAATGCTGGCTGACGACTGTGACACTGCTGGCTAGTGCTAACACAGTGCTGGCTACCAATAGCACACTGCTGGCCAACACTGAGACACTGCTGGATACCAATAGCACACTGCTGGCTACCAATAGGACACTGCTGGCTACCCCTGGGACACTGCTGGCTACCACTGGGACATTGCTGGCTACCACTGCGACACAGCTGGCTACTACTGGGACACTGCTGGCTACCACTAGGACACTGACGACCACTAGCACACTGGTGGCTACCACTGGGACACTGGTGGCTACCTCTAGCACACTGCTGGCTAACACTGGGACACTGCTGGCTACCACTGGGAGACCTCTTATATCATCCCTGCAAATGAATAGAGGAAGCAGTTCAAACAAGTTCCTAATTTCACACCAGTGGCCACCTCCATGGGCACCAACATTGAGTTAGGATATGACATGAAATACCTGGATTCGACAGAAGTCTCTCTTTTAATAAATATGTTGACAATGTGATTCTGAAAGCAAAGAGGGGTATCAATGCAGTTAAAGATGGCAGCCACAGACATGCAACAATGTCCTTTCTTCCTGTTGATGCAAGCACTAGTTTTGTCTGTCCTGGGCTACGGTCTTGGTTTAGTCACGCTATCGCAGACAACGGTAGATAGATTGGAGAGAATCCAGAACGAGGCCATGAGAACAGTTCTGGGATGCACTAGAGATACTCCCATTGCTGCCATGAGATTTCTGCTTGATTTGCCAAACATCAAAGTACGACATCAAGTAGCGCAGGTAAAGGTACGACATCAAGTAGCGCAGGTAAAGGTTCGACATCAAGTAGCCCAGGTAAAGGTACGACATCAAGTAGCGCCGGTAAAGGTACGACATTATGTAGCGCAGGTAAAGGTACGACATCAAGTAGCGCAGGTAAAGGTTCGACATCAAGTAGCCCAGGTAAAGGTTCGACATCAAGTAGCGCAGGTAAAGGTACGACATCAAGTAGCCCAGGTAAAGGTACGACATCAAGTAGCGCCGGTAAAGGTACGACATTATGTAGCGCAGGTAAAGGTACGACATCAAGTAGCGCAGGTAAAGGTACGACATCAAGTAGCGCCGGTAAAGGTACGACATCAAGTAGCGCCGGTAAAGGTACGACATTATGTAGCGCAGGTAAAGGTACGACATCAAGTAGCGCCGGTAAAGGTACGACATCAAGTAGCGCAGGTAAAGGTACGACATCAAGTAGCGCCGGTAAAGGTACGACATCAAGTAGCGCCGGTAAAGGTACGACATCAAGTAGCGCCGGTAAAGGTACGACATTATGTAGCGCAGGTAAAGGTACGACATCAAGTAGCGCCGGTAAAGGTACGACATCAAGTAGCGCCGGTAAAGGTACGGCATTATGTAGCGCAGGTAAAGGTACGACATCAAGTAGCGCAGGTAAAGGTACGACATCAAGTAGCTCCGGTAAAGGTACGACATCAAGTAGCGCCGGTAAAGGTACGACATTATGTAGCGCAGGTAAAGGTACGACATCAAGTAGCGCCGGTAAAGGTACGACATCAAGTAGCGCCGGTAAAGGTACGACATCAAGTAGCGCCGGTAAAGGTACGACATTATGTAGCGCAGGTAAAGGTACGACATCAAGTAGCGCCGGTAAAGGTACGACATTATGTAGCGCAGGTAAAGGTACGACATCAAGTAGCGCCGGTAAAGGTACGACATCAAGTAGCGCCGGTAAAGGTACGACATCAAGTAGCGCCGGTAAAGGTACGACATTATGTAGCGCAGGTAAAGGTACGACATCAAGTAGCGCCGGTAAAGGTACGACATTATGTAGCGCAGGTAAAGGTACGACATCAAGTAGCGCCGGTAAAGGTACGACATCAAGTAGCGCCGGTAAAGGTACGACATTATGTAGCGCAGGTAAAGGTACGACATCAAGTAGCGCCGGTAAAGGTACGACATCAAGTAGCGCCGGTAAAGGTACGACATCAAGTAGCGCAGGTTAAGGTATACGCCAACGTTGCCAACAACCAACACCACCCTTTGCACCAATAATTTGATACACTCAAGGACAGACGCATTAAGCGAGGAAGGTCATGGATGGCAGAGGCAGAAGACTCCCTGATGAGGGTCTGTGCATTGGAAGAAGTGGGAAGAGGTAGTGAATTGGTAGAAGTGGGCAACGAGTGCCCCCTGACAAGGGTGGAGATACAACTGAGCAGATAGTGCCGCGACTGGGGCGGCACTAGGACAGAAGCTTCAATATAGGAGCTGATCCAGCAACACTCAGGACCACAAGACGCAATTATGTACACAGATGGCTCAGTCGGCAGAGATGCAAACAAGTGCGGGGGGGGGGGGGGGGAAGGGGGGAGAGGTGGGGGGGGGGGTTGTGGGCTACCAAAATTGCAAGTAGGTGTTGGAGAAATTAGCTCCCTACTCCACTGTCACATCGAGTATGAGGATGGAGATTGATGCAGTAACAACGGTCCTGACTTGGTTGGGGACGCAACCGGTGCCACACTCAGTGATACAGTCAGACTCGCAGGACATACTTCGTAATATAGAACAGTGCATGCTAAGAAGGGAGTGGGTCTCTCTTCTGAACAACTCTAGTGAACAAGGTGTCACATGGATCTACTTCCCGGGACATGCAGGCGTCTGGGGCAACGAAAGAGCTGATGCAGTGGCGGGACGAGCTGTGGTGAACGACATTCTAGTCTCACAACAACATTCTAGTCTCACAACAACATTCTAGTGTCACAACAACATTCTAGTATCACAAGAACATTCTAGTGTCACAACAAGATTCTAGTGTCACAACAACATTCTAGTGTCACAACAAGATTCTAGTGTCACAACAACATTCTAGTCTCAAAACAACCTTCTAGTGTCACAACAACATTTTAGTTTACAACAACATTCTAGTGTCACAACAACATTCTAGTGTCACAACAACATTCTAGTCTCAAAACAACATTCTAGTGTCACAACAACATTCTAGTGTCACAACAACATTCTAGTCTCACAACAACATTCTAGTGTCACAACAACATTCTAGTGTCACAACAACATTCTAGTGTCACAACAACATTCTAGTGTCACAACAACATTCTAGTCTCACAACAACATTCTAGCCTACCAGGAAGAAGACTAAGGGAAATATGCTTGACTGTAGTGCTGCCCTCGAGCCATTGAACTTGGTCTTCGATGTGGTTCCAATTTGAGATCTCTATTCTAGCGCCTACGTCTGGTTGTCCACTGTTTTTCGATGGTTCATACACCCTGTTTCTTCTTCTACTTCTTCTTCTTATTCCTCTTCTTCTTCTTATTCTTCTTCTTAATCTGCTTCTTCTTCTTCTTTTTCTTGTTCTTCTTCTTTTTCAACTTCTTCTTTTTCTTCTACTTCTTCTTCTCTCTCTTCTTTTTCATCCTCTTCCCATTTTTCTTTCCCCTCTTTCTCCAACTTTTTGTTATTCCTTTTCCTCTCTTACTTCTCCTTCTTATTCTTCTCATACCCAACCTCCACCTGATCCTTCGTCTTCTTCTTCTCCCTCTTCTACTACTTCTTCTTTAGTTGTTTTTCTCCTTCGCTTGTTCTGCTCTACTTCTTCTTCTTCTTCTTCTTTTTCTTCTTCTTCATCTTCTTTTTCTTCTTCTTCTTCTTCTTCTTCTTCTTCTTCTTCTTCTTTTTCTGCTTCTTCTTCTTCATCTTCTTCTTCTTCTACTTCTTCTTCTTCTTCTTCTTCTTCTTCTTCTTCATCTTCTTTTTCTTCTTCTTCTTCTTCTTCTTCTTCTTCTTCTTCTTCTTCATCTTCTTTTTCTTCTTCTTCTTCTTCTTCTTCTTCTTCTTCTTTTTCTTCTTCTTCTTCTTCTTCTTCTTCTTAATCTGGTCTTCCTCTTAATCTGCTTTTTCCTCCTCTTTTCCTTCTTATTATTTATATTTTTATTCATCTTCTTCTATTTTTTCCTTGTTCTTGTTCTTCTTCCTCTTCTTCGTTTTCTTCTGCTTCTTCTTTCCCCTCTTTTTCCACCTTTTTGTTATTATTTTTCCCCTCTTACTTCTCATTCTTATTCTTTTCTTACCCATCCTACACCTACTCTGTCTTCTTCTTCTTCTTCTTTTTCTTCTTCTTCTTCTTAATCTGCTTCTTCTTCTTCTTTTTCTTCTTCTTTTTCTTGTTGTTCTTCTTCTTCTTTTTCTTCTTCTTCTTCTTAATCTGCTTCTTCTTCTTCTTTTTCTTCTTCTTCTTCTTAATCTGCTTCTTCTTTTTCCTTTTCATCTTCTTCTTCTTAATCTGCTTCTTCTTCTTTTTCTTCAGCTTCTTCTTCTCCCTCTTCTTCTTCATCTTCTTCATCTTATTTGTTGCCCTCATTCTCCACCATCTTAGTGTTAGGATTAGGTTTAGGATTAGGACTAGGGTTAGGGTTAGGTTATGGTTATGGTTAGGGTTAGGGTTTGGGTTAGGCTTATGGTTAGGGCTAGGGTTAGGACTAGGGTTAGGATTAGGGATAAGGTTAGGATTATTGTTAGGAATAGGGCTAGGATTAGGGTTAGGCTTATGGTTAGGGCTAGGGTTATGGTTAGAGAAGATTAGGGCTAGGGTTATTGCTAGGATTAGGATTAGGGTTAGGATTAGGGTTAGGGTTATGGCTAGGGTTAAAATTAGGGATGTAGTTAGGGTTAGGGTTATTGCTAGGTTAGGATTATGGTCAGTGTTGGGATTATGGTCGGGGTTAGGATAAGGGTTAGGGTTAGGAAAATGGTTAGGGTTAGGATTAGGATTAGGGCAATGGTTAAGATTAGGATTAGGGCTAGGGTTAGGATTAGGGTTAGCGTAGGGTCAGGGCTAGGGTAAGGATTAGGTTTGGCGCTAGGTAAGTGTAAGGATAAGGGTTAGGATTAATGTTACTGTTAGGCTTAGGCTTAGGGTTAACATAATTTCTACACTTCAATTTTTATCTGTCTTTAATTATGTAGCAGAACCCACTCTTTGTCCTAGGGTTATTCTAACTTAAAACATTATCACACTCATCAACATCATTCATGACCACACACAGCAGATGGCATATTTATTATATAATACTCATACCAGAAAAATGAGTAGTGAAATTACAAACACAATACAATACATATCATCTGAACTAATTATTCCTATATTATATATGTTAATAATCTATTGCAGCAAGCGCCACTGCCCCCCGTCTGTCACTCACCCGCCACTGCCCAAATCGGAACGCTAGTGGTCAGTTCCTACCTGTACATTCTTTCCCCAGCTCCGATTTCCTTTGTTGAGACGGTGAGTGACCTTGGCGTAGTGACCAGACAGAGAATGACCTTGGCACGCATTCAGGTACCCCTTCTCATCACATCACCCCTGCCCTAAACTCTCATGCTCGGGGTGGAACTGTTACAATTATTTTTGTCTTTTTATTAAACCAGAAGACAGCTTCCCCTTAGCCCTAAATGGAATGTTCCGTTACAGTCCTCATCTGTCAAACAACTGCGATTGGAACAAAGGGAGCTCTGATTGGGGCGAATTAAAATACAAGTACCAGCTTTGTAAGATACGAGCTTTCGATTTGTGAGTTCCCAATTCTTAGAGAGAGAGAGAGAGAGACAGACAGACAGAGAGAGAGAGAAACCTTCCCCACCTTCCACAGACAGCCCTCCCCCCCCCCCGCCAACCTTTCCCACCTTCCACAGACACACCCCTTCTCCCGCCAACCTTCCTCATCTTCCACAGACAGCCCTCCCCCCCCCCCCGCCAACCTTCCCCATCTTCTAAAGACACACCCCTTCCCCCGCCAGCCTTCCCCACCTTCCACAGACACACCCCTTCCCCCGCCAACCTTCCCCACCTTCCACAGACACACCACTTCCCCCGCCAACCTTCCCCACCTTCTACAGATATACCCCTTCTCCCGCCAACCTTCCTTATCTTCCACAGACAGCCCTCCCCCCCTCCCCGCCAACCTTCCCCATCTTCCACAGACACACCCCTTCCCCTGCCAACCTTCCCCATCTTCCACAGACCCCCCACCCCCACAAACCTTCCCCACCTTCCACAGACACACCCCTTCCCCTGCCAACCTTCCCCATCTTCCACAGACCCCCCACCCCCACCAACCTTCCCCATCTTCCACAGACACACGCCCTCCCCATACCACCCCGTAGATTACAAAACGATGAGTAAGACAGGTTGAGAACATGATATGTTATGTTCGTGAACCTGCCAATTTCTACAACCTAGCAACTACTTCTGGTTGTCAGGGGTTGACGTTGACTAATTCATCTGTATCGGTCCAATTGAAAAACAGAGCCATCCGTACAACTGGCCCCTTCACAGGAAGCCTGTTTACATCATTCGCTGTAGCGTCTTAAATAAAAATAATTTGTCGTGATGAGGATTCTAACCCTATACACAGCCACCGCTTGTTGTCTTCTGTGACATACCTAGAAGGTGACGATGTGGTGGAGAGGTTGTTGTTGTTGTTGTTACGGATCCAGCAGCATCTGGGCTCTCGCCCTTCGACCCGATGCCATGTGATGGTATCTGCACGTGTTTATCAGCTGTTGTCTAGTGCCATACAAAGTGTTCCATGTATCTGGCCACGGAGGAAGAAGCATTTTCCTAAAATCATTGAGCTCTGAGCACTCAAAGAGATGATGATTAACGGTTTCATATGGGTGTGTACACAACTGGCTCTCAGGAGTATGTTGTGCTTGGATTATGTTCAGGTGTTTGCTCAGTGGGATGTGTTGGGTTCTCAGTCGGAAAAGGGTGCTTTGGTCCTTCCTTGTTAGTTGATTTACACTGTCATTTGGACTGGGGCTTGCCATATGTCTGTAGACCTCCCTTCCCGTGTTTCCCATGGCCCATCTGTTCAGCCAAATTTCTTTGTTCGCTGATCGTATGAGCTGTTTGGCTGTTTGTAAAGTTGTTGCTGTTTGTGGTTGTTCTTGTCTTGATCCCTCCTTTGCTAGTTTATCTGCCTTGTCATTATCAAGCGTGCTTGAGTGTTCAGGATCCACTGCAGAACTATTTTGACAGCACTGGAAGTGATAATGTGGTCAATGTCTACAGATATTTGGATACGGTCAGGTCTACAATGACCAGAATCTGGTAATGCTTGAAGAGCTGCCACTGAATCTGTGAAAATAGCAGTGTTTTGGACCTTTGAAGGAAAGGCATAAAAAAGGGTCCTCAGATGGTACAAAACGGCTTCAAGTGCAGTGATCTCAGCTTCATGGTTGGAGCAAACCTCCCGGCAAGCATCAGACAGTTCATTAGAGGATTCTTCCGGATATTTTAAATAAACGCCATATCCTGCTTTGATGGAGGCTTTAAACGCAGATCCATCAGTATATGCAGGTATCCATTCATCAGGATAGGCATCAATAGTTCTTTGAGAGTACTTGGATCTGAACTTTTGGTTGCATCATCTACTAATTTTGCCAGTATTTCTGGTGTTTTAAGGAAAGTTTGTGGAGATATGTCGTTTACTACTCTCTGTAACTCTTGTAATCTTTCTGGTAGATGATACCTGTCTTTGATTTCACTAACATGGTGAAGTACAGACTTTTGTTTATTTCTGCTTTTTGGCTGCCAGTCTTCCACAAGGCGTCTGTTGGGATGATCCCGTTTCATTCTGGTACTTCCGTTCTCTGGATTACATTCTGCTTCTTAAGTCCTTTTACAGTTTGGCAGCGGAGATTGAGAATGAACGAAGCCAAGCCAAGCCATTCTGCTAGTTCGCTCATAAACTTCCATCCTTGCTTTATCCCTCCTGCCTTATCTCAAGGGGTTCCACTTGTATGTGGATTTCGCACGCTGCAGTTGGTGTTATCCTCATTGCTTCACTGATGAAGTGTAGTTAACTAATTTGCAGCCTGTCCAGGGATTCCAAGTTAGATTGTGACAAGTTGTAAGGTATAAGCCTCTCAAAGTATCCTTGTCTGATCCCTATGATGTACTAGCAAGCCTCTTTAAGTGCTGTAGACGTCTCACCGGTTAATTCTTTACATTGAGGCTGAGTTTTTGGTCAAGCGTGACTCCAAGATATGTGGTGTGTCCTTCTCTAATCAATTGGTGTTCCTCTAATCTCAAAATTACATTTTGTTTGGCAAATTTCTGGCTCTTGGTGAAGATGGTATACACTGACTTTTCACAGTTGATTTTTAGTTTCCATGTTTGGCAGTGGTCATGCAGTCTCCTCAGGTCTCCATTTAGCCTTCGTGCCCCACTATCAATGTCTTCATGGCTCAGCTATTTTGCCAGGTCATCAGCATACAAAGCTTTTTCAGCTTTGATCTGGTCAGCCAAGTCATTGACATGGATCAGGAAAAGAGTACAACTTAGGGATGAGCCTTGTGGCAATCCTTCTTCTTAAACTTCTTTAGAGGAGATCGCGTCCTTTACCTTTGTCTGGAAAGTTCGCTCAATCAAGAAGTACTTTATCCAATGTGAGATTATGCACAAGTTTAAAGTGGCCCATTGTCTCAAAGGAGATGGGACCAGAGCGCATGCGTACTGTCTTACCTCCTGTCGTCTTCACTCATATCTTGTCACTGACCCAAGGTTGCTCAGGACCATAGATTGCCGTTTATGGCAAGCACAGTGTCTTTCTCACTAGAATCCAAATACAGCGCAAGATACATCTTCAAGACACAATCAATTGATGTCTCCAGCATTGTTTGCGATTGGCAACTGATAAGACCATGTCAGTGGTCCCATTCTTTTCGTCCCGGGTACCACTCGTGGAAAACCTCATTATGGTGGTGCAACCTCACCCCCTGGAAAGATTTATTGTATTTAGAAGACCACTTCCCCCCCCCCCACCAACCCCTCTCCACCTTCCTCCTCCCCACATGCCACAATTCGTGTACAATGGAGAGCTACACATTATATTTCAACAATAATCGGTACTTCTAATCTCCGACCTGTGAACTTCCAATCTCCGACCTGTAAGAACTCCCTTAGAGAGTCACACAACAATAATCGGTACTTCCAATCTCCGACCTGTGAACTTCCAATCTCCGACCTGTAAGAACTCCCTTAGAGAGTCACACAACAATAATCGGTACTTCCAATCTCTGACCTGTAAGAACTCCCTTAGAGAGTCACACAACAATAATCGGTACTTCCAATCTCCGACCTGTAAGAACTCCCTTAGAGAGTCACACAACAATAATCGGTACTTCCAATCTCCGACCAGTAAGAACGCCATTGGAACCATAAATATAGACGTTATTGCTAAAACAGTCTAAACCAGGTTTGCCAAGAACTGGTCACCATGAGGCTCTCATGAAATCACGTTATTGGGATAAGAGTCTCATTCCCTGCATGTATCGTTAGAGGCGACTACGGAAGGTTGTGCATGGGAATAGCAACTTCACCATTTAAAAAAAATGCTACAAACAAATTTATTCATGATTCAATAAAATTAGGTTTTGGTAAACCAAATACAGTATTGGAACAATGCTCACCATCTTGAGCGACAGATAAATCTTCTTATTCTTTTTCTTCGTCTTTGTTCACCCTTCTTCCTCCTATTTTTCTTTTCTTCCTCTTTTCTTCTTCTTCTTCTTTTTTCTCTTCTTCTTCTACTTCCACTTCTCCTTCTACTTCGTCTTCTTCTTTTCTTCCGCTTCTTCTTCTTCTACCTCTACTTCTTGTTCTTGTTCTTCTAGTTCTTGTTCTTCTTCTTCCTCTTCTTCCTTTCCTTCTTCTTATTACACATTTGCTTACTGCACATTTGTTCCCTGCACATTTGTTCCCTGCACATTTGTTCCCGGCACATTGTGACAAGAGTCACCTCTATTAACATTCATCAGCTATGTTCTTCCCAGGTTTTTGCTCTCGTCTCACGAGGGATGGTCAATCATGTGCCAGGCATTGTGGATGTTCACCAGGGCTAATCTGCCGCATTAACAGAGTGCCTAGAAACACTTCAACTCCTTCATCATCACTACCCGAGTTCTGTTGCCGGACTGGCTCGCACAGTGTCCTCAACATGTGACCTAATGTGGGGCTTGCGAACTCGCATTGATATTTTTCAATTATATTTTATGTTTATTTAATATTTGAAAAAGTCTGGATCTTTGAAACAGAAGAAATTAGGATATACTCGGTGATATTAAGGTTTTTCAAAGAAATAAAACTTTCTACAGTATCAATTCATTTCTTACACTCTGAAAATGATCTTTCGTCTATTTTTTGAAGGTTAGTTTTTTTGAATCAGCATTGACGATGAAAATTCCTCTCCAGTTTCATTGGCTGGATGCCTGGCATCAGGCTCAATCAGATCTCCTGTAGTGTTTAAAAAAAGGTCATTAAGTACTTAACTGCATTTTTTAACACTTACTGTGCGATACAACTTGTCAGCTTTTGTGAATGTTCTAAATAAAGAAAGAAATAGTAACAGACTTAGTTCAGAACAAGACCTATGCTTGATATTATCGTTTGTTGAGCATCATCTTCTAAAACTGAAAGTAAAATAAACCAACACCAGCCATCATATTTGGCGAGTGTTTAATTCTCAATAAATATCATTACACAGAAATGATAATGCTTGAGCTTAGTTTTTTTTTTTAAAAATTAATATGAAATTGGTACGTATTTCGCTACAAAAGTGTGTCTAATTTTTTAAAAGTGTTTCGTCGTGTGACTGGGAAGAGTAGGGGACCTGGGCAAACTATCACTGCACTCCTCGAGTCTGCGGTCTAAAACGTTTGGGAGATACTAATCCAGAATAGCCTACAATAAATGTCATACACGTTTATCAGTCTAGAATAGCTGGCACAATTCCAGACATAACAAGACTCCTAACCTTTCCATGACAGCAGACCTTCAATGATTACCCAAAATATACCCCCACCCCTTTCGTCAGATTGTTGAAATCATCACCAACATCACCAGTCCTATTTAGGATGTGAATATATATTTTACTTGCCATATGGATAGCTAGGAACACAACAACTCACACGATATCATCAGAATTTTGATGTTATTTATTTATAGAATAAAAAGCGAATCGCGGAAACATTTCTGTAACATTTGAGAAAATAATTATCTTTCTTGTTTTATTACTTCAAATTATCATTCGTACCCACAGAAATCAGAAAGAAGTCAGTGATATAATACGACATCAATATTTATCATTACAGTACTAAATGGATTAAGAGATTAGGTAACATGTTATCAAGTTGTATGTTAGTCAATGTGTTATCAAGTTGTTGTATGTTAAGTCAACGTGTTATAAAGCTGTTGTTGTTGTATGTTATCCAACATGTTATCAAGTTGTTATTGTATGTTATCCAACATGTTATCAAGTTGTTGTTGTATGTCATCCAACATGTTATCAAGTTGTTGTTGTTGTATGATATCCAACCTGTTATTAAGTTGTTGTTGTATGTTATCCAACATGTTATCAAGTTGTTATTGTATGTTATCCAACATGTTATCAAGTTCTTGTTGTATCTTAGCCAACGTGTTGGTGTGTTATCAAGTTTCAGTACGTTAGCTAACGTGTTACCGGTTGTTATTGCATGGTAGTCATTTGATATTAGATAGCAGTGCTCTGGAGTTTGCATTTCCTTTCTACCCGATGCAGAAACCAGAAATGTTTCCCTCTCTCCCGACAAGAAGGAACATATACCCTCAACGATGTGCTGAGTGTTGAGGCAAACATGTTTCAAATAAAAACCTCACGTAGTCTCCAATGCATTCGATACAACTCCACTAGCGCTGACACAGAGCATGCATTCATTCCTCTAATAAAAAAACGTATTTTGGTTGCATGCGTAGCCCCACTCATTGGCCAGATGCTCCAGCTCCTCGTGGGACCTAGCAGTTATCACTCCCATCGCCACTTACTTCCTCGCTCGCTTGGTTTCCTAATAGTGTTAGCTGAGGTTTCATCGCCAGAAGCAATTCTCGTCTAAGCCCCACAGAATTTCTTGATGGGCATCATCACGTCGCTGTTCCAACTCTAGAATCAGATGCTGCCATGATACCCACCTTGTGGATTCTAAGTGAAATTGGTGCACATCGTGGACAGTGTAGTGGGGTGCATATTAACCAATATAAAAAAAGTGTGGCTATTTCATCCACAATTCCATGGCTATTTTCCATCACGATGTGTACAACTGCTGAAATCAACTCTCACTACTCGGTGTCGGATCGGGTAGAGAAGTCTACGCAAGAATTCCCAATGTTTTGAAACTTCCTATTCCATTACAACACTTGCTGGACTGACAGGCATGCCCCAGTGTACTGATCATTCATTGGCCGATGAATGTCGATAGCTTTCACTGCGACAAAAACTGGATAACATATCACCGCTCCTCTTTGGTGCATATCGCTACTGCATTAAACAACAACAAATATGGCCACGATAGTAGAGATATGCACCAAAGAGGAACAGCGATCTGTTGTCCAGTTTTTGTCGCAGTGAAATCTATCGACATTCATCGGTCAATGAATGATCAGTACACTGAGGCATGTACGTTTACTCTTCTACGCGCCATGACAAGTGCGTTAAAAGACAGGTTGCAGTAGCTTTCTACACATTCCGTGCGGGATGATAAAGATGGACTGCAATCGTCCAGGCGGTTGTGCTATGCTTGACTTCATCTGTGTAACACTCACTACTACAGGGATCAAGCTGATCCCCATGACGTCGGCCAAAGTGCCTTGAAAACAGCCTTTTTTCATGGAACACCACATAGAAGAAAAATAGTGGGCTTAGTCAATATATTGTGCCTGACCCTGACCTGACGTCCTGCTCAGTATATTCTGCCTGACTGGACTAGTCTCTCAGTTCCCGGATGACCATATTTAAACAGCTTCCATATCGTCATGTCGTTCGTCTGCATTGTATGTCACGCGCTAGACCATCGGGACCTTAAACAACGACACTGGCAACTAACATGACACTGGCAGTCTTTTTAATTTTCTATCGCAGCTTAACATTTGTCTCGACCTCCTACCTGAGGAACTCAGGTGAGCTTACCTACCACTTTCATCACTAATATAACTGAAACTTTGGGCAAGATGTCACAGTTTTCTCTTGCTGTTTAATAAAAAAAATACACTCTAGTTCCAGCTATGCAAGCGTTCCTAAACGGAATTTTCAAGCAGAATGACCGTCGAGAGATAGAATGACAATTGAGAGATAGAATGACCGTCGAGAGAGATAGAATGCCCGTCGAGAGATAGAATGACCGTTGAGAGATAGAATGCCCGTCGAGAAATATAAATTCCCTCCGAGAGATAGAATGCCCGTGGAGAAATAGAAATTCCCTCCGAGAGATAGAATGCCCGTCGAGAAATGGAAATTCCCTCCGAGAGATAGAATGCCCGTCGAGAAATAGAAATTCCCTCCGAGAGATAGAATGCCCGTCGATAAATAGAAATTCCCTCCGAGAGATAGAATGCCCGTCGAGAAATAGAAATTCCCTCCGAGAGATAGAATGCCCGTCGAGAAATTGAAATTTCCTCCGAGAGATAGAATGCCTGTTGAGAAATAGAAATTCCCTCCGAGAGATAGAATGCCCGTCGAGAAATAGAAATTCCCTCCGAGAGATAGAATGCCTGTCGAGAAATAGAAATTCCCTCCGAGAGATAGAATGCACGTCGAGAAATAGAAATTCCCTCCGAGAGATAGAATGCACGTCGAGAAATTGAAATTCCCTCCGAGAGATAGAATGCACGTCGAGAAATTGAAATTTCTTTCGAGAGATAGAATGTCCGTCGAAAGATACAATCTGTAAACGACGTTAACAGTTAATAAATTTCTGTAAATAATTAATTTCTTGACGTTTCAATGAGCCCGTTGTTTGTTTGTGATTTTTATGACTCAGTTTTTTTTCTACATATTGTCTAGCTGTTCTAGTTTTTATTTCCTTCATTGTATTTGTATCTCGTCATTTTGTCTGTACGCGAGGCTAACCCCGAAGTTCATTCCTGACTCGCTCTCAAATATCCACAAGTGTCTATTCATTATACTGGAAGTGCATCTCAGACCTCTCTCAAATAACTGCATCTATTTCTGTCAGACCTCTCACAAAAAATATATATTTCTGTCAGACCTCTCCAAACTTCTTATTCATCGTACGCAGTAGACCTCTCCAAACAACAACATCTATTTCTGTCAGACCTCTTTCAAATAACTACATCTATTTCTGTCAGACCTCTTTCAAATAACTACATCTATTTCTGTCAGACCTCTTTCAAATAACTACATCTATTTCTGTCAGATCTCTCACAAAAATATATATTTCTGTCAGACCTCTCTCAAATAACTACATCTATTTCTGTCAGACCTCTCACAAAAAATATCTATTTCTGTCAGACCTCTCACAAAAAATATATATTTCTGTCAGACCTCTCCAAATAACTACATCTATTTCTGTCAGACCTCTCACAAAAAATATATTTTTATGTCAGACCTCTTCAAACAACTACATCTATTTCTGTCAGACCTCTCACAAAAATATCTATTTCTGTCAGACCTCTCTCAAATAACTACATCTATTTCTGTCAGACCTCTCACAAAAAATATCTATTTCTGTCAGACCTCTCACAAAAAATATATTTTTCTGTCAGACCTCTCCAAACAACTACATCTATTTCTGTCAGACCTCTCACAAAAATATCTATTTCTGTCAGACCTCTCTCAAATAACTACATCTATTTCTGTCAGACCTCTCACAAAAAATATCTATTTCTGTCAGACCTCTCACAAAAAATATATATTTCTGTCAGACCTCTCCAAATAACTACATCTATTTCTGTCAGACCTCTCCAAAAAACTACATCTATTTCTGTCAGACCTCTCTCAAATAACTACATCTATTTCTGTCAGACCTCTCCAAAAAACTACATCTATTTCTGTCAGACCTCTCCAAAAAACTACATCTATTTCTGTCAGACCTCTCCAAATAACTACATCTATTAACTCTCCCAAACGCATCATAACATCAAATTTATGTTCTTTATAAATAGTCTCACCGCATGGAACAAACGCATGATGAATGCTGCCCCTCCAATAGTAAAAGACAATCAATTGAACCGTCTTATTTGAGTGACTCTAACGTGTTTTATTGGTCGCCGCCATGTTCTTCCAGTCCACCGTAATGACTGACTTTTTGCATGGACATCAATAAACCCATTCTTCATCACCTTTTATGACATTTTTCAGAAAATCTTAATCAGCATCTAGTACAAGTTTGACCTCATTTGAAGCAGAACTTCACACACACACGTTGCTCTTCAACATCACACATTGCTCAATTTTTTTTAAAATGGGAAGTACGCTACACGTGCATTCACTTCACCGGATGCACATCGAAGACTTACCGCCGGGGTGGGATGCGGCTATGGTTAAACTGAAGGTCAATGTTACCGGCACACATACAATCACTTTCTAACCATGGTCATCTGTTGTTTAGAGATGGCCATGTACTAACTCACTGCCTCACTTAGTTGCTGTGTCGTTTTAAATGTCCGGTTTGTTATTTTTTGGACTTTCCTCGTAAATATTGTCACTTTAACTTTTCATGATAACTAGAGCGTTATTCTGTTATATCAGATTATCAATGTTTTCTAGAACACATGTGAGTTGTTCCTCCTTCCATAATGCGTCATCTAGACCAGAGATAAAGACCTTGAAGGTTAATTGCAGCCGATGTTTCTGTAAACCCGTTTGCCTCTTTTAAATGTTTCTCTTTTCTTTGAAGTCTTTCTATTCTGTAAATGTGCTAGTCTTTTCTCTTTCTTTTGACTGTCCTTTTATTCTGTACATGTAATTGTCTCTTTTAGTCCTTTCTCTTTCTTTTGACTGTCTTTTTATTCTGTACATGTAATTGTCTCTTTTAGTCTTTTCTCTTTCTTTTGACTGTCCTTTTTTTCTAGAAACCTTTTTAGTGTTGTTTCAGTTTCTCAACACTGGGTCTTCAAACTCTTACCACAGCTGACAATCAGGAAGAGTGTGTCCTTACTATGCCCTTTAATCATTTCTACCGAACAAATAATGCACAAAATCAAATATTATGATTCATTTTCAAAGTCAACATGTATCATGAAATCGATTCCCATAGAGAATCAAAAAGACAGTATTATTTTAGCGTTGTGAATGCAAATGTAGCACAAAGAACTAAATGACAAAATGGTGCAAACATTAGCAGAGCGAAGGCCTGAGCATGCCATTGGCATTAAAATGTCTCTTGAAATGTCCACAGTGGCTCTTTAAGTTGCATGCGATTTATTGTTCCGTGACTTGGACATCCTATTCGTATAAATGATCTGCGTTTTTAGGTAAATGCAACAGCCGGTATGATCAGCCACACATACATGCACACACATACACAAATATCTGTTTCCATTAGTTAAAATGTTAGAAAACCTCATTGCTTGCGTTGATATAGTGGTCTGTGACAGCACTACACATCCACTACACAGATGACGATTGAAGGCTGTTCATTGATTCGTCCAAGTTAAGCTTAAAAGCTGTGCAGCTCCATAATGGTAACGGTTCACCAGCTGTTCTAATCGGGTATCCCTTTCCCATGACAGAAACGTGCAACAACATGAGACAACTGTTACACACCAGCCACTGTTATACACCATCAACTGTAACACACCATCAACTGTTACACACCATCAACTGCTACACACCATCAACTATTACACACCATCAACTGTTATACACCATAGACTGTTACACACCATCAACTGTTATCCGCCATCAACTGTTACACACCATCAACGGTTACACACCATCAACTGTTACACATCATCAACTGTTACACACCATCAACTGTTACACACGATCAACTGTTACACACCATCAACTGTTACAAACCATCAACTGTTTCACGCCATCAACTGTTACATACCATTAACTTTTACACGCCATTAACTATGACAAGTATCAGTCACAGATTTGTGATGACCTGAAGGTCATTACCATTTTGATAGGGATACAACAGGGTTACACAAAGTTCTGCTGTTTCCTCTTTCTGTGGGATAGTCGTGCCAGGGCTTCCCACAGCAAGTAACATGATTTTCCTCAATGACAATAATTGGAAGCGGGCACAAATAATCCACGCAACTGATCACTTGTTGAGTCCCACAAGATCGTGTTCCCTCCTCTCCTCATCAAAGTTGAACTAATGGAGAATGCTGTAAAGCATATGGATCGAAATTGGGCAGGATTTGTTTACCTTGGCGATAAATTTCCAAAACATCATCATCATCATCTAGCGTGTCATTTATAGAACGTCGCCCCCATCACAGTCTGTCTGAAAGAAACTCTTTCTCATGCCAATGCCAAAACTCCAACCTCCGCCACAGTCATACCCAGGCATTTCTGGATATCTTGGTGCAGTCGTCTTTTTGGTCCACTCCTGTCTCTTGCCTGGCACATTACCTTCCATCATTTGTCTCTCAAGATCACTGTGTCTCTTGATGTGATCAAAGTAATCACATTTTCTGGCTAAAATTGAATTGATGAACCAGTTCTCCTTTATGCTCAACTCTTGCCGAATGTCTAAATTTGTCTTTTTCTCTGTCCAGGGTATTCTGAGGATCTTTCTGCAACATTTTGACTCGAACGATTCTATTCTTTGTCTAGAAGTTTTGGTAATCGTCCATGATTCGCAGCCATATGCTGCCACAGGAAGAACACAGGCTCTCAAGACTTTCACTTTTGTCGTTTTATTGGTAAAAAGTAAAGATCCCATCACGCCATGAGGCGCATAGGAAATATGGTGTTAGGCCCATATTATTTTGTATCCCACGAGACTTATTGGATGATGTAGTCAGCATCACGCCGACAGCCTTTACTTCCCAGACTGAACCGGTACCCATTTAAGGCTGGGTCGACTCAAGAGTCATTGTGGTCTGAAAAACCATTTCCCCATCAACTGAGGAATGAAGAAGGACCACTCAGAAGCCAGAGCGCTAACCCCTGCGCTACGCGGCTCCTTCGTTTTGTTGATGCTCTGTCACAATTTCTTCAGGCTGTTTAGTCTCTGCGTTGCCATGGCAATTCTTCTTCTGATTTCTTTTGAGCAGTCGCCATCATTATCAATTCTAGAGCCCAGATATTCAAAATGGTTGACCTGATCTATTTCCTCACCATCCTCTGTAAATTTATGTTGACATCGTGTTTTTTCGGTGGTCATTATCTTTGTTTTGTGTATGTTTATAAACAGGTTTTGATATTTACTGTGTCCATTTACGGCTAAAACTAGCTGCTCTATTCCTTCTACACTTCTTGATAGTATCACTGTGTTGTTTGTGTCTCGTGACTCTGGAATCTCGTAACCACCAATCGTAAATGTATTCTCGTCTTCTCTAAAATTTCTCATTATACATTTCCAAGACTTAGTGAGGTCAAAATCAAGGAAGGTGTAATTGTGTAATAAGATATACCAGCTGCTCCAAGATCAGCGATTTGATGATATCATCACAGGTAACGCTTTGAGTGCATTCCATGATATGGTTTAGACTGTCTAGGAAACAATAAGGATGACGATTTTCAGGAATTTGTGGAAACCATATTTGAGCCATTCGAAAGACTAAGGCCCAGCTTATCCTTCATATTTCAATGTTTACACTCTCGTGTGGATTTCTTCCGTGCTAACTGCGGTGCTGTCAGTGTCAGGGTGCTGTCAGTGTCAGGGTGCTGTCAGTGTCAGGGTGCTGTCAGTGTCAGGGTGATGTCAGTGTCAGGGTGCTGTCAGTGTCAGGGTGCTGTCAGTGTCAGGGTGCTGCCAGTGTCAAGTATGGGTAACAATTGTATTAGGACATTACTACCCTCGACCAAAAAAGGTATCAAGTAAAAAGAAATACACCATTGTTAGCAGACTATTGTTGGACCCTTGTGAGAGACCTTCCAGAAACGCATTACAAGCGACAGGCAGAAATGTGTCGCAGAATATGGTATATACATTTACATGTATATGAAAATGTGTAAAACTTGTTTATATATATATATATATATATACAGGGTCTTTCAAACTGATTTTAACGACTTCAGCTTGTTATATTACAAATGGTCGTTTGTCTACCACCTGGAGGTAGGATTATAAACAATGGTAAACTCAACGTAAACTTGAGAATGTGTTTGAATGTGTCACGTGATATTCGATCTGTGGTAATGTATTTCTCGTAGAAAGTTTTGTTATCGGTCAAATCATTTTGAAAGACCCCGTTTATTTAAAATCTAGAACTAAACTGGTATTTTGATGGCCAAATCTATTTTGGGCAGCCAAAAACAACGTATTAACTTAATTTAATCTCAGACTCACGCACGCACGCATGAACGCACACACACACACACACACACACACACAAGTGTCAGACTTCTAAATGGTTTCCTCGTGAGTTGTTTGTGCAGGCTATTAAAGATGGCAGGACAAAGTACTTGACTCTGAAATTCTTAGCCTTAAACAAGTTGAACATTGATACACTTCAGCAAAAAGCCCATATAAAATGGGAGGAGCGCCCCCTCCCCTCCCAAAGCAGCTGGCAGCTGCTATATGTAAGCTCAGAACAAGTAGACCCTAATCAGGGAAACAGAGCAAACGCTTCACAAATTCATTTACCATTTCTCTGACTATGTGGACATTGATGTCACTTCATGGAAGATGAATGCACAGAATGGTTCCACATGTCGCGGCAACATCACACAAGGTACTCAGAAAGCAAAGCAAAACGTAACCGCCGAGACTCAGAGAAAGCGAGCTCTCCGAAAGAATAGAACGCACAATGACATCACAGCCTAATCCGAGTGTCCAACAAGTGAGGTAGAACCTGCCGTGTCATGATTTGACTTTACACTCATATAAGATCACATGCCCCATAACAATTCTCATGCTGTCGCCATCTTTGCTCACGATGGACAATTACACTTACTATTAACGGAAATAAAGAGAGCATGACAATTCAATCATTAGTTTTGTCTTGTGTGTGTTGGTTTCATACAAGTATATGTTTTCTGTTATATTACTTTGTCTACATCAATGTCTTTTCACCGACACAAGATATCCATGCAATATCACATTGTGAAACAAACACTCTCAATTGTTCAACTTAAAATAATAATATCTCTGCCTCCTTGACTCGGACATCTGTTCATTTATTTATCTTACAACTTTGTCTACTCCATGTATAAAAATTCATATACTCCTCTAAGCGACTGCTTCCTCCATTCTAAACAATGTCAACACAATCTAAAAAAAGTTAAAATATAGATCATTTTCACACAGCTGCATCTCCAAAACTATATACTCGTATAAGCGTCGTAGTATAATCAAATAAAAGATTATGCAACCCTACATAATTCATAACATGTTTAGCTTATTGCCCTTGGTTTACATAAAGGGACGTTATCAAACGATCGATACAGTACGGCTACGAGAAGATCAAAGGGTCACATCAACCGTAGGCACTGCTGTGGAAATCAAGAATGTTTGCCAAAATTATGAAATGGTGGAGACTAATGACGTCTGATTGACATAACAATAGAGCGCTTGCCTTTTACAAAAAAGATAGCTAGTTTTCAAACAGTAAGGCAACAGTCATGAGTGTAGCAGTTAACATGAAATACAGCGGCTGTCAACTTCAGGCAAGTTATAAGCTGGTGTACCGCTCAACCCTTTGCGCAAACATCTCACGCATGGCCACCATCTCCCAGACGGTCAATGCACGTCAGCTGTAAGAGAAACGACAGGACGAAAACGAAGATTTGTAAGTCGTGTTTATTAAATGCATGAAAGGTTATTGTAGCATCAATACTGCAGATTGTTGGACCAGTTCCCGCCACTAAACTTGGTTTTGTGTCATGATTTTGTTCTAGCTATGGACTTTCCCGTCCACTCTCTGATGTTTTCTTCCCGTCAATTTTTCTGTCTCCCTCTCTTACCCTTCCCAGGCATAGTACCTTGCAGGACCGTCTTGGTCAACCTAGGCGATCTTGAAACATGCCCATACCACGGGGGCTTGCGGACTTTTACCGTGGTCATTAAGTTTTTATATTGACCGACGTCTCTCTTAACGGTGTCCCGAACTGCCTAATTCGTGATGTGTTCTAGATATGAAATGCCGAGGATTTTGTCCCGCCATAGCGGCCTCAGTTTGGTCAGAGCAGCCATGATCATGGCTGTTCTTGCCTAAATCTCAGTTCTGTAACCTTCCGCGTCCATCAGTGCTCCTAGTTATTTCTCAGTTTTGTAACCTTCCGCGTCCATCAGCGCTCCTAGTTATTTCTCAGTTCTGTAACCTTCCGCGTCCATCAGCGCTCCTAGTTATTTCTCAGTTCTGTAACCTTCCGCGTCCATCAGGGCTCCTAGTTATTTGAACTGTTTAACAATTTGCATTGGTTTCCCCCTGATCCCAACCGTACTCGTTGGGCTCTCTGTAAAGCTGACAATGATTTTACTTTTCTCTACACGAATTTCCATTCTAAACTTTTGAGCGGCATCGTCAAGGTTTGAGATAAGACCCGCAAGTTTTAGATCCGTTCCAGCCAGCCCGGTACAGTCAAGGTTTGAGATTAGACCCGCAAGTTTTAGATCCGTTCCAGCCAGCCTGGTAAAGTCAAGGTTTGAGATTAGACCCGCAAGTTTTAGATCCGTTCCAGCCAGCCCGGTAAAGTCAAGGTTTGAGATTAGACCCGCAAGTTTTAGCTCCGATCCAGCCAGCCCGGTAAAGTCAAGGTTTGAGATTAGACCCGCAAGTTTTAGATCCGTTCCAGTCAGCCCGGTAAAGTCAAGGTTTGAGATCAGATCCGCAAGTTTTAGATCCGTTCCATCCAGCCCGGTAAAGTCAAGGTTTGAGATTAGACCCGCAAGTTCTAGCTCCGTTCCAGTCAGCCCGGTAAAGTCAAGGTTTGAGATTAGACCCGCAAGTTTTAGATCCGTTCCATCCAGCCCGGTAAAGTCAAGGTTTGAGATTAGACCCGCAAGTTCTAGCTCCGTTCCAGCCAGCCCTGTAATGTCATCAGCAAACCTGAGATTGGTGAGTGTACGACCACCTATGCTGACAGTACCTACGTGACACGTGACACGTGGACATGATACGTTCAAGAAAAACGTTGAATATGGTAAGTGAAAGACTACATCTTTGTCATACACCGGTTGACGTGCGGAGCCATTCCCCAGTATTCTGTATGGTAAGTGAAAGACTACATCTTTGTCATACACCGGTTGACGTGCGGAGCCATTCCCCAGTATTCTGTATGGTAAGTGAAAGACTACATCTTTGTCATACACCGGTTGACGTGCGGAGCCATTCCCCAGTATTCTGTATGGTAAGTGAAAGACTACATCTTTGTCATACACCGGTTGACGTGCGGAGCCATTCCCCAGTATTCTGTATGGTAAGTGAAAGACTACATCTTTGTCATACACCGGTTGACGTGCGGAGCCATTCCCCAGTATTCTGTATGGTAAGTGAAAGACTACATCTTTGTCATACACCGGTTGACGTGCGGAGCCATTCCCCAGTATTCTGTATGGTAAGTGAAAGACTACATCTTTGTCATACACCGGTTGACGTGCGGAGCCATTCCCCAGTATTCTGTATGGTAAGTGAAAGACTACATCTTTGTCATACACCGGTTGACGTGCGGAGCCATTCCCCAGTATTCTGTTAAGGAAGACTACACTTGTTGCCTGGGAGTTGCGTTTCTCAATGACAAAGGTAAGTCGATACCCCATCCTATATTTTCGCATAGTTGCCCATAGGGCATCATGTCAGACCACGTTCAAAGTTTCTTTTAAGTCACTTTTTAATCTTTAATCCTTGCAAATTGCAAGCTACGACAGAAGTATACATAAATGTGGGCAACGAATTCGTGTTTGTTGATGCCTTCTGAAAAAAAGAACACACGCATACATGACACACACAGGCGCACGCACCCACCCTCCCAACCAACTCACCCACACACACACACACACAACCCAACCCACCCCACCCACCAACATACACACACATACACACATGTGTGTATATGTATATATATATATATATATATATATATATACATATATGTATATATTAGTATGTATGTATATATGTATGTATCTACGCATGTATGTATGTATATATGTGTGTGTGTATGTGTATATTCTTGTTGATTTCGATAATATTGTATACCTCCATAATCATATGCACTTTATTGAATGCATTTTAAAATATTATTCTGAGAAGGGGTTATGTACTTCACCAAACTGCAAAGAAAAAAGTTAAAGAACTGCTAAATGGATACATAGATTTCACAAGACTGCTAAAGGTATACACAGACTTCACAAGACTACTAAAAGTGTACACAGACGTCACCAAACTCCTAAAAGTGTACACATACTTCACAGGACTGCTAACGGTGCACACATACTTAACCAAACTTCTAAAGCTGTACACATATTTCACAAGACTGCTAAAAGTGTACACAGACTTCACCAAACTCCTAAAAGTCTACACAGACTTCCCCAAACTTCTAAAGAAACACAATCCACTAAAAATGATCAAAAAAGCTTGATTTACTCCGCCTTCAAGTCTTTAGCCAGCTTGTCCCAGAATGCATTCCGGTACTTGGCATGAGGCGTGTAGAACGTATACGTGCTGGTTTTAATGTAAGACATGACGTCAATACTCATCATGGCGGCGGAGATGTCTTCGAGGAAGAGAAATACTATCACGTCCCTACCTGTGTTGATACTCTCCATGCGGGCCATCTGTGCCAGATATATATGATATATACAAACAATACACATGTATTATTACAAATGTTACCATAATCAATATTCTGCACTTCATTGGGGAAACAATATATTCATTAACTTAATAACATTCTAAAAAACATATTGGGTGAAATCGAAGAGAAATAATGTCTCCAGAAGCTGCTAAAACAGCTTTTCTACTCAAACTGAGATCTTCTGCTAAAACGGTGGTCCTTTATTCAAACTTTCATTGCTGGGACTAATTGCTGGGACTAATTTCTGGGACTAATTGCTGGGACTAATTGCTGTGACTAATTTCTGGGACTAATTGCTGGGACTCATTTCTGGGACTAATTGCTGGGACTAATTGCTGGGACTAATTTCTGGGACTAATTGCTGGGACTAATTTCTGGGACTATCCGGGATAATTTATAGGACGTAGAAAAAGGACGCTTGTACATGTAGTCGCAACGCATTGTAAAAGATCATTTTGTTTGTTAGCCCCGATATAAAAGGTATGACTTACTGAAGGTTGCACTCCCTACTTCAAGGTCAGAAGACCTTGACCAGTCCCTCCTCGAATGCGTTCTTCAGTCTAGACACATTATCTCTGTCAACAGATCCTGTTGGATCTTCTTATACCTGGGCGTTCTCGGGGGGATGTGCTGTGCTATCACTATAATAGCGGTATGCCAATCTCACTGCTGGGGGTATCACAATGACAATCCCACCTTGCTGGCCAGGCTACAGTAACACATCCTGTTTTCATGTGTACATAGTAGACATGAGGTCAATATGTTACCTCGCCTTAGCATCCAACACAATTAAACAAAATACAATAATTTATTCATAATTACAAGTTCTCATTCAATTAATGTTTTGTGAGAATAAAATTCTTAAGCTAACTTTTGACAAAAATGTTCTGATTTCTTTATATTCCCCTAAAAGTGTGTTTCAACCCTGTACAACAGGCTAACATTCTGTGTCTTCGTGTTCTGACTTGAATCTTCCTATCAACATAAAAGTGTATCTCCCTGTATTCTTTTGTTGTTGTTGTTGTTGTTGTTTTTTGTTGTTGTTGTAAGTAACATTTTCAACATTGTAAACAGAATTTCTTCTTGCTTTTTTCGCCATTACGCATCAATATCCATGGCTATGACAAAACCATGTATGATTTCGTCCTTTCTGAGGTTGGTTGTGTTGCACAGTGTTCTGCACCTAGTGACCTAGTGCAGTTGTCTTCGGCATACATTTGTTTGGGGGAGCTTCTCTCGCTATTGGCTGTTCCCATCCTACCTGCTTGATGTCAGAGGTGTTTCCCCAGAAAAGTTGGCTTGCTTCTCTACAGGGTTTTTCCTACCCTCTGAAAATGTATGTGGTCGACAAGTTTGAGGTCTAATGATGTATTACATATAAGAAGGAAAACAGAATCTGTTACTTTGTTGTCAATTGGACGTTTCAAGTTGGCCGTCATTCCTGGAAGTAACCAGGAAAGTGTGAGACGTGGTATGCCAGTTATGAAATAAAGTGGACCAAAAACGAAATGGTCAATGATGCAGTTTAGTTCAAGTGCCATCTCCGCATCGATGGTCGGCTGGTCAGTTTAGTTCAAGTGCCATCTCCGCATCGAAGGTCGGCTGGTCAGTTTAGTTCAAGTGCCATCTCCGCATCGAAGGTCGGCTGGTCAGTTTAGTTCAAGTGCCATCTCCGCATCGAAGGTCGGCTGGTCAGTTTAGTTCAAGTGCCATCTCCGCATCGAAGGTCGGCTGGTCAGTTTAGTTCAAGTGCCATCTCCGCATCGAAGGTCGGCTGGTCAGTTTAGTTCAAGTGCCATCTCCGCATCGAAGGTCGGCTGGTCAGTTTAGTTCAAGTGCCATCTCCGCATCGAAGGTCGGCTGGTCAGTTCAAGTGCCATCTCCGCATCGAAGGTCGGCTGGTCAGTTTAGTTCAAGTGCCATCTCCGCATCGAAGGTCGGCTGGTCAGTTTAGTTCAAGTGCCATCTCCGCATCGAAGGTCGGCTGGTCAGTTTAGTTCAAGTGCCATCTCCGCATCGAAGGTCGGCTGGTCAGTTTAGTTCAAGTGCCATCTCCGCATCGAAGGTCGGCTGGTCAGTTTAGTTCAAGTGCCATCTCCGCATCGAAGGTCGGCTGGTCAGTTTAGTTCAAGTGCCATCTCCGCATCGAAGGTCGGCTGGTCAGTTTAGTTCAAGTGCCATCTCCGCATCGAAGGTCGGCTGGTCAGTTCATGTGCCATCTCCGCATCGAAGGTCGGCTGGTCAGTTTAGTTCAAGTGCCATCTCCGCATCGAAGGTCGGCTGGTCAGTTTAGTTCAAGTGCCATCTCCGCATCGAAGGTCGGCTGGTCAGTTTAGTTCAAGTGCCATCTCCGCATCGAAGGTCGGCTGGTCAGTTCATGTGCCATCTCCGCATCGAAGGTCGGCTGGTCAGTTCAAGTGCCATCTCCGCATCGAAGGTCGGCTGGTCAGTTTAGTTCAAGTGCCATCTCCGCATCGAAGGTCGGCTGGTCAGTTTAGTTCAAGTGCCATCTCCGCATCGAAGGTCGGCTGGTCAGTTTAGTTCAAGTGCCATCTCCGCATCGAAGGTCGGCTGGTCAGTTTAGTTCAAGTGCCATCTCCGCATCGAAGGTCGGCTGGTCAGTTTAGTTCAAGTGCCATCTCCGCATCGAAGGTCGGCTGGTCAGTTCATGTGCCATCTCCGCATCGAAGGTCGGCTGGTCAGTTTAGTTCAAGTGCCATCTCCGCATCGAAGGTCGGCTGGTCAGTTTAGTTCAAGTGCCATCTCCGCATCGAAGGTCGGCTGGTCAGTTTAGTTCAAGTGCCATCTCCGCATCGAAGGTCGGCTGGTCAGTTCATGTGCCATCTCCGCATCGAAGGTCGGCTGGTCAGTTCAAGTGCCATCTCCGCATCGAAGGTCGGCTGGTCAGTTTAGTTCAAGTGCCATCTCCGCATCGAAGGTCGGCTGGTCAGTTTAGTTCAAGTGCCATCTCCGCATCGAAGGTCGGCTGGTCAGTTTAGTTCAAGTGCCATCTCCGCATCGAAGGTCGGCTGGTCAGTTTAGTTCAAGTGCCATCTCCGCATCGAAGGTCGGCTGGTCAGTTTAGTTCAAGTGCCATCTCCGCATCGAAGGTCGGCTGGTCAGTTTAGTTCAAGTGCCATCTCCGCATCGAAGGTCGGCTGGTCAGTTTAGTTCAAGTGCCATCTCCGCATCGAAGGTCGGCTGGTCAGTTCATGTGCCATCTCCGCATCGAAGGTCGGCTGGTCAGTTCATGTGCCATCTCCGCATCGAAGGTCGGCTGGTCAGTTTAGTTCAAGTGCCATCTCCGCATCGAAGGTCGGCTGGTCAGTTCATGTGCCATCTCCGCATCGAAGGTCGGCTGGTCAGTTTAGTTCAAGTGCCATCTCCGCATCGAAGGTCGGCTGGTCAGTTCATGTGCCATCTCCGCATCGAAGGTCGGCTGCAATGGATTTCCAGTGCACTCTTTCTCTTGCGTTAATGGTGCAATCTGAGATACTTGTTCCAGTCATCTCCTGATGTTACCCGTCGACTTAAAACGGTGTCTGCCTCTTGAACGACTGCCTTGCGCCCTACCCTCCAGTATGGTCTTCAGTTATATGACCAAAATAACGTAACTGTCTAATCCTGATTTCGGTTATTAATTCTCTTTTCACCCCCAACTTTTTCAATATCTCCAAATTTGTCTTCGTCTCTTTCCAAGAAATACGACACAATCTTCAATGTACCCATATCCAAGGTTTCAATACTCTTACCAACTTGTTATTCATTGTCCATGTATCTGCGCCATAAAGTAGTGACGAGTATATATAACACCTGGCAATTCTCATTTTCAAATTCTAATTGATCTGTTTGGATGTCAGTATGTGTCGCATGTTGCTGAATACCATCTTGGCCATACCTATTATATTTCTTATTTCTTTATCACAGCTGCCATCTTCCATTATTATATGGCTTGGCGTGGCATCGTTCGTTCTCAATCTCCCGCTAACAAAACCTGAAAGGGCTTAAGTTGCAGAATGTAGTCCAGAGAACGGAATGCATTGTGTCGTAGTTTACAGCTTAACTGCGATATTTGCACCTTTCGGTCCAACACATCCGACTTCAGCAAACATTTTTTGAGTACTGGGTTAGTATTCCCTCTTCGATCCCTTCTCCTTAGCCAGTCTGCCCTGCTACAGCCTGTTATCTAGGATCACCGCGTGGAGGTGTAGAAGGGTCTTGGTAGCTCTGGTTCGCTGGCCCTGACGCTAGCAGTCAGCTATGGGTCGCTGACCACTGCAGCTCGTGCGCTGCTCAGCATCTTGATCCCTCATTATTATATGACCTAGATAAGAGAAACGCTGCACCTGTTCAAGTAGTTGATATTTTATTTGTATCTGCATGCATGGTTTCTTGTAACTTTTCCCAGTTATCATAGTCTTTGTTTTCTTTATGTTTATGTCTAATCCAAACTCTTTACTTATTTTGTATATTGTTGTCACAAGCTTCTGTAATTCTTGCTCACTTTTTGCCATCAAAACGTATCATCCCCATATCTAAGATTATTCATTGCCACCCCTCCAATAACAAGCCCTGGCATCCCCTGTATCTGTTTGAATATTTGTTCTGTGTATATATTAAAAAGACAAAGGGGATAATACACATCCCTGACTCACTAATCTTTTCAGTCAATGATTACACACAGACAAAAATAGGCGAAAGCATTAACAATATTACACAACCAATAGTAAAAAAAATATAAAAACATGAAGTGCAAAAGAAACAAAAACAACACGCACACACAAACACATACACACACACACACACATACACACACACACACAAAAAAACACACACACACACACAAAAACACCACAGCCCACCCAGTCGACATAGTGCTGGGTGGGGAAATGTGACCGTAAGAAGTCAGTGATAGCGGGTAGATTGAGAAGGATTTGGGTTTTATCTCGCTAAAACTTGTCTGTGGCCGCGAAGATCTTTTGTTGACGTCCATTCTTTGATGCCACCGAGATCTTTTGATATTTTCTCTTGATCTCTTCTTTTGATAACTATTTGAAATAAAAGGAGTTGTTGATGTTAATTCAGTGCGTTGGCCCGAAGAGTAGAGAAAACTTTTTGAAATGACACGCAGAAGAAAATTTATTTGAAAACTGTATCCTGCTATTAGTGGACTTTACTTAACTTATCGGGACGTCTTTATATTGGTTTAGAAGATTCTGCAGAGTCTGTATACCACCAGTTTCTTTTACATTCACTTGATCTAAAATGATGCTGGCAAAAGCGTTGTTGTCGTAAGGTAGGTGTTGTTTTGGTTCTGTCCTGGTGCTACCTCTGAGCTCTGACCTGATATGTTTTTATCAACTTTTCATCTTCAGTACCGCTTCGATCTATTTATGTTGTTAGTGTAAGTACGAGATAGTAAGAATGGCAAAGTACTTCTACAAGACGAACTGTCGTCGAGGATTGTGGTTGATGATGTGGCTGTTGTTGTGGTTGATGATGTGGCTGTTGTTGTGGTTGTTGTTGCGGTTGTTGTTGTGGAAGCTACTTGTACTAAGTTAATTCAACTCTTGACATTTATTTGGTGCTGTTTACCTTGGCTTTCCTCGCGTCCCGAGGCGTACTTCAGAAGATGCATGTAGGCACATGCGAGTTCGCTCTGTAAGTTTACCACTATCAGGACAGCAGTGCTAGTCCCCGCCTCGTTGGTCAGGCTGTTATCTTTAGAGGGCCCAAAGAGAACGTAAGGAGGGGTCTTGATCAGTAAGTTTAACTTGACCGTGATGTTACTTGATCAGTAAGTTTAACTTGACCTTGATGTCACTTGATCATTGTTTAACTTGACCTTGATGTCACTTGATCAGTAAGTTTAACTTGACCTTGATGTCACTTGATCACTGTTTAACTTGACCTTGATGTCACTTGATCAGTAAGTTTAACTTGACCTTGATGTTACTTGATCATTAAGTTTAACTTGACCTTGATGTTACTTGATCAGTAAGTTTAACTTGACCTTGATGTTACTTGATCAGTAAGTTTAACTTGACCTTGATGTTACTTGATCAGTAAGTTTAACTTGACCTTGATGTTATTTGATCAGTGTTTAACTTGACCTTGATGTTACTTGATCAGTGTTTAACTTGACCTTGATGTTGCTTGATCAGTGTTTAACTTGACCTTGATGATACTCTTCGCTTCCGATCATCCGGGGTCTTGTGTTAGAATCCTTTCACATGCATTTGGTCACGTTTTTTCTTGAAGTAGTTTGACTAGCTCCCTGGCTAGTTACATCTCCTTCTATAACTGCAAGTCCGGTGTCCATTTACAATCGACAGAATGGATTTTATTACGACTTCGAAACCAACCGTTTCCTTTTACCGCGCGAGAAAGCGCCTAATATATCTGCCACTCAGAAACTTCAAGAACAAGACGAGAAAGAGAAATACAATATACAGATAAGCCATTACTAAAGAAGCATACGGGAAATAAATATACATTTTTAGGAGAATATCAATAACCTCTTTACGGTAAAATGCTCTCCAACCAATGGGGTTGCACAGCCAACCCTTCAGACGGGGCAACAATTTGCGAGCGTGGATTAGTATTCTGGGCTTTGCAGAAAGCTCTAGAAACAATCCCTCGTGTATACAGTACAGGAGGGCACAAACAGTAATCAGTCAGGACAAACGCACTGATCCTTACTGCACGTCTCGTTACCGTCCGTGCTCCTGGAAACAGGCCGCGTCACAGCAGTCTAACCAACAAGGTGGGGCAATCCCTGTATTGTGTGAGCTGAATGAGGACATCTTATTGCACTACAACTCGGAAGACCATGGTCTACCTTCTCCAGTACATCTCATGATATAAGCAGAGTCACTGTAACCAGCTACTAAAGAAACGTCGTCAAGAGGTAACCCAACTCAGCTCACATAGTCCTGACCAACAATAACAACAACAACAACCCGTGATACCGAAATAAATTAACATACATATTTACGTAAAGTCAGAAAGAAGGAGAGAAATATAGATAACATCAAAGGGAACTGAACGACAAACCCAACTTGAGTCTTAGAGGCCAACATCACCAACCTGCAGCTCAAACGTGCACCATCGACTGGCCAGCAAGCATCGGGTCAGGAGAACCAGTGTCTTGCGACTCTGACGGACAGCCATGCAGATATTTTCTGAAATGTGTCGTCCGGCCTGGAACTGCTCTCCGTGGATCATCAGCGACAAGGCCCGCTTGGTACTCAACT
Source organism: Ariolimax columbianus (assembly GCA_036924085.1). Taxonomy (NCBI): domain Eukaryota; kingdom Metazoa; phylum Mollusca; class Gastropoda; order Stylommatophora; family Arionidae; genus Ariolimax; species Ariolimax columbianus. The sequence continues at coordinate 9,021,629 of JAVGWX010000002.1, forward strand.
CGGGAATCAGCTCCTGCATTACAAATGTATTTATTTATTATGTGCCATATGATCTCTGCCACAACCAGAAAGCCAAGACACGCAAGAAGAAGAATTTGGTGCATTGCCAGCTCCCAAACCACATAATAACTTTTGTGCACAGGGACCATCAATACCAAATCGTTTAATTCGACCGTCCTTAAAGAAGACATGCCTCCTAAATTTGGTCTGTGACTCGGATGGTAAAGATGTTAGTTTGCCTATCTTCTTTTAGATAAAAAAAGAAAAGATAATTGCTCCTAGAACGGACATAATTGCGCAAAGAGGCCACCATACGCGCGCAGTGCCTTTCATTGCCGACAATAAAGCACAAACTCCATAGCTTGCTCGACGGATACAAAGTGTTTTCTCTGAATGACAGACGCGCTTATACCACAAAAAAACCACGTCTTCCAGAGTGGTCAAACTAAGAGCAGTTAGAACCTGGCAGGTTGGGATTGTTCAACCAGGGTCACAAAGCCTAGGTCACAAGTACAGGATGTCCAAACAAAGCCCCTGTCCAGGTAGCCGTTGACCAGTTACGCGCTATCCAGGTAGCCGATGACCATATACGTGCTGTCCAAGTAGCCGATGACCATATACGCACTGTCCAGGTAGCCGATGACCAGTTACGCGCTGTCCAGGTAGCCGATGACCAGTTTCGCGCTGTCCAGGAAGCCGATGACCAGATACGCGCTGTCCAGGTAGCCGATGACCAGATACGCGCTGTCCAGGTAGCTGATGACCATATACGCGCTGTCCAGGTAGCCGATGACCATATACGCACTGTCCAGGTAGCCGATGACCAGTTACGCGCTGTCCAGGTAGCCTATGACCAGATAGCCGCTATTCAGGTAGCCGCTATGAAGGTATGCGCTATCAAAATAGTTGATGTCTATGTAGCCGCTTTGAAGGCATGAACTGTCCAGGTAGCCCCTGTCCAGGTAGATGCTTTCCAGGAAGCCGCCGTGTAGGTACGCACTGTAAAGAAAGGCCCTGTCCAGATAACGTGGTCCAGGCAGCCACTGTGAAAGTACGCGCTGCAAAAATAGCTGCTGTCCAGGTAGTCGCAGTTCTGGTAGCCGCTGTCCAGGTAACCACTGTTCAGGTAGCTAATGTCCAGGTAGCCGCTGTCAGGTAGCCGCTATCCTGATAGCAACTGTCCAGATAGTTGCTGTCCAGATAGATGCTATCCAGGTAGACACTGTTCCGGCAACTGCTGTTCAGATAGACACTGTCCAGATAGACACTGCCTGTACAGACACTGTCCAGGTAACTGCTGTCCAGACAGAGACTGTCTAGATATACACTGTTCAGGTAACACTGTCCGGATAGACACTGTCCAGGTAACTGCTGTCCAGATAGACATTGTCCATGTACACATTGTCCAGATAGACACTGTCTAGATAACTGCTGTCCAGGTAGACACTTTCCAGATAGAAACTGTCGAGATTGACACTGTCCAGATAGACAATGTCCAGTTAACTGCTGTTAGGAAAGATACTGTCCAGGTAGACACTGTCCAAGTAGACACGATCTAGATAAACACTGTCCATGTAACTGCTGTCCAGATAGACACTGTCCAGGTAGACCCTGTCCATGTAACTGCTTCCAGATAGACATTGTCCAGGTAGATACTGTTCAGATAGACACTGTTAGATAGACGTTGTCCAGGTAACTGCTGTCCAGGTAGACACTGTCCAGGTAGCCGCTATCCAGACAAAAACGCTAAAGGTAACATAATTACTACTCCATTGTGGCCTGTATAGCGGTCAACAGAAGACGACCCATCTATCATAGAAATACACAACATGCCAATCACCTGTTTGTCTGCACACTCCATTGCAAGTACGAGGTGTGTTCAAAAGATCAAACGTGGATACAGAATACGGTCTACAGCAGTAGTAATACAATCGCAACAAGTAAACACAGATATGAAAATGATGCAATATTAGCAGCATCTGTTACAGTTCAAGTTCCTTAATGGCACGCTTCAGTTGACCCAGCTGAAAGATATAGAAAGGCAGGGAGAAAGAGAACTTTTCACACTCATCCCAAAATCAAGCTTTGGCCTCGTATAATGAAGTCTCTAACACCTCATCCCTGACAGCGGTGTTTACTATATGAAACAGAGTTACAAGGGTTCCACGAGCCAGGGTCAGGGAAGCCATGAAAACACGATTCGAGGTACCTACACATAACTTTAAAACCCTGACAGAGAAATGAACAAAGATGTTTTCCGCTGTCCATAAAAAAAATATATATTTAATAATGAAATTCCTTTCTCTAGCTATTCCCAGTAAGTCACAGGAATTCAAATCGCAAAAAGAACACAATACAGACAGCCTTCGGCTACGTGGCAGTATGTATACTCCTGTCTGTTTGAATACCAGGATTCCAAGTCAAAGTGTACTCGAACATTCAGAAACGGACTGCCATTACAACACACAACGATGTCGCTCGTTATTCGTAGCTTCCTTTGTCGTGTCGATTTGAAGGAACCAATAAACGCCGAATAACGAGTACCTACTGTCGTTCTTTATAAACATACTCCTGTCTCGATTTCTTCCCTCTTGACGAATGTTCTTTAGTAGCAGGTTACAGTGGTTCTTCTTACATCCAGGAAAGTACTGAAGACAGGGGACATGGTTCTCGTCTCTGTGGAGAAATGCAAGACATGTAGGCAGGATAATGGAACGAAAGGTAATCAAGGTCAGGTTATCATTATTGATCCGGGCCCCACGTATCGTCCTCTTTCGAACTCCTGGAAACAGGCTCTGTCACGGCAGTCTGGCCAGCGAGTGGGGATCGACACTGTAATTCCCATACCAGTGAGGTCACTGAAGTGCCTGGCACTGCACTACAGACAGGAGAACCCAACTTCTCAAGTACACATCGGAATGAAGGAAGAACAACTGTAACTCGCTACAAAAGAAGCGTCGTCAGGGCGAAACTCAACTTAGCCTGAGTAGCTTCAAGAAACATCAGTAGGCTCGCAACTACGAAGATCAGTGTCCATCCTCGCTGCCTGTGCCAGACTGCTGTAAGACGGCCCGTTTCTAGGTGTAGAGCCTGGACGTTAGGAGGAGTTATTATTAAGATCAGATTTGAGCCTGGCAAGTCAATGTTATCACACGCGGCCTTAATTCAAATTCTAAGTTTTGTCATGCTATATGTGTCCACGTATCGAAGTGGTTCAGCGCTGGCTTCTCACTAAAGGGTACCTGGTTCGAACCCTTTTATCGACACGCTCCATCTAACTGAGCTGTAAATGTGTACCTATTGAGGATGTAACCGATGTGAGGACGAGAGCTGCCCATCCTCATCTCATTTTTTAAAAAACTGGGAAAACTGAGATCTAGTACAATGATGTCTCTAACACTGCATCGATGTCAGCAGTGTCTGCTATAGAACCACCATTACTTTTGCATGTATTTATTATTCGTTCATTTAGTTTCCTAAGTTACCAATGTTTTGCTACTGTTGGCCTAATGCATCCAACTTTAGCACACGTTTTTTAAATGGGTTTAAGGCTTGCTGAATCCGGACATATCTTTTTTGGGTTGTGAGCCTAATCAATAACCACTTCGCTCACCTTCCACTCTCTTCTCCCCCACCTCCCCTCCCCCTCCACGTTTCTCCATACTTTAACCTGTACGACGAAGTTCACATCTTCACTTGCGTAGCTCACGAAAACGTCATATTCAAACTCGTCACAACTGTGTGGCCTCTCTGATGACACTTTCAGCTTGACCACATGATACCAGTAGAATAGTGTCCACCTGTGAAGATAGAAGAACTCATGGAGGATCAAAGCAGTAGCAGGTAGCAGAATAAAGTCATCAACCAACAGCAGAGACAACTGTATCGTGAACACTCGGGAAACACATCCGTAGCTTGACATTTATGAGATTGATGCTCTTGGGGTCGATTGGATGATTACACCATCAGACGCGCTCTGGCGATGAGCTCCCCTTTGTCTCGCGTCTCTCTTTAGAGCGGTACAGCTCATAGAAGTTAGGAAAAGGTGGTTGGGGGAGGGGTGGGGTGGTGATGGAGCTTATAGAAGTTAGGAAAAGGGCGGGGTGGGAGTGGGGGCGGGGGGGCGGCTGGGGCAGATATGCCGAGACTTAGACAGAGCACGGCGCTGCATCTGTTTGGTAGAGATATACGAAGAGATCATCAGCATGGAATTTATTTAACGCTGTACTCATCCATAAAGAACGAGATCTCCGTGATACCGTTGTTTCCGGTGCTCCTTCAGGCCAGGTATCGCCATATTTAGCGATCTCTTCATCGATAAAGTGGGCTCATCCGTGCCCGATCTGACTGGAGATAAAACAAAGTTCGCTTGAACCTCGTCTATTGTACAATCCAACTTCCTGCTAGAAATTTGGAACACAACCTTGATCGGCAAGGACAGATCACCAGTCTTCGCCTGAGGACAGGAATAGACTGAACAGACACAGGTACAAGCAAGCTTCAACTATTTGTTTCACAACTGTGCACATGTAGACTAAATGAACAAACTGCCAATTATGTGTTACAGAAGTACCCCTTGTAGGAACAATTAACGAAGATACACTGGTCTAATGAACTAACACTAAAATAACAGCTGTTATGTGAGCTGAAGATGAACTAGATAACGGACAAATTCATCATGGAAACTCTGCTGAAGGTGTAAACATCAACGATGCGATCACAAGAAGAAGAAGAAGAAGAAGAAGAAGAAGAAGAAGAATAAAAAGAATACAAATAATAATAATAATAATAATGATAATAATAATAATAAGAAGAAGAAGAAGAAGAATAAGAAGAAGAAAACATAAACAGTACACAATAAAAGTGGTGGTCTAATCTATCTATGAATGCTAGACGTAAAACCTTCAGTGTGTGATAGTATATGGGAACAGGAATTCAGTGTCAGTGGTCTGTGATTCAGTGTCAGTGGTCCGCGATTCAGTGTCAGTGGTCCGTGATTCAGTGTCAGGATCCAAGGGTCATTGATACAGCAGGGTCTCGACCGGATCACAGGGATGATCTAGAACCAACTTGACCATTGAAAGCTAACTGTAACTTGGCCATTGAAAGCTAACTGTAACTTGATCATTTAAAGGTAACTGTAACTTGGCCATTTAAAGCTAACTGTAACTTGGCCATTTAAAGCTAACTGTAACTTGGCCAGTTAAAGCTAACTGTAACTTGATCATTTAAAGGTAACTGTAACTTGGCCATTTAAAGCTAACTGTAACTTGGTCATTGAAAGCTAACTGTAACTTGGCCACTGAAAGCTCACTTTAACTTAGCCATTGAAAGCTCGCTGTAACTTGGCCAGTGAAAGCTAACTGTAACTTGGCCACTGAAAGCTCACTGTAACTTGACCATTGAAAGCTAACTGTAACTTGATCATTAAAAACTTACTGTAACTTGGCAAGTGAAAACTAACTGTAACTTGGCCATTGAAAGATAACTGTCACTTTGGGAGTGAAAGCTAACTGTAACTTGGCAAGTGAAAGCTAACTGTAACTTGACCATTGAAAGCTAACTGTAACTTGGCCACCGAAAGCTAACTGTAACTAGACCATTGAAAGCGAACTATAACTTGGATATTGAATGATAACTGTCACTTGGCAAGTGAAAGCTAACTGTAACTTGGCGAGCGAAAGTTAACTGTAACTTGACCATTGAAAGCGAACTATAACTTGGATATTGAATGATAACTGTCACTTGGCAAGTGAAAGCTAACTGTAACTTGACCATTGAAAGCTAACTGTAACTTGGCGAGCGAAAGTTAACTGTAACTTGACCATTGAAAGCTAACTGTAACTTGGTAAGTGAAAGCTAACTCTAACTTGGCAAGTGAAAGCTAATGCTGACTTGGTACAAATCAAGGAAACTGGGTGAAACATAATGTCAGTGTTCAGACAAACGTTAGTTGGTATTGGCCATTTCGAACACAGCCGGCCAGGTTCCTAAATGTAACTGTTTCTTTTCTGGAAAGAAGGTCAATGCAAAGTTAACTGGTCAGAATTACTATTGTTTATTATCGACGTTTATTATCCACAGTTTAGTGAGTTTGTTCTGCATGTTGGACACGTGTCCATGTCATGTTAAACTTGGGGATTAGTCTTAAGATTGTTTAGTTAGAAGGGGCGTTGTGGAGGCGGTTGGGGGGGGGGGCAGAATTATGATTGATGGTGGGGAAATTTGCAGATCCACCATTGCTGTAGTGGTGCATTGTTCGGAGAAAGGTGGTGGAGGCATTTCTAAAGATGAGGGATAATTCAGAAAGGGTGTATAAGCGATCATGCCAAGGAAAATCTTTCACACGAACTTATTCACAAAAAGGGAACTTTAAGTACCACGTGAGTTGCGCAAGTGTAGCCATAGAGGAAGGTCGAGTTAAAGGAGAGAGATAAAAGGTGTTGTATGTGAGATTTCAGCAGAATGGCAAAGAAGGCTACCCGATGTACTTATTTTAAGTTAGCTGCGTTAATTCTATAATTGATAGAACTTCGAGTTTGATCTGACAATACGTAAATAGTTTCAGAATATTTGGTAAGTTCAAATATGTGCACGAATCACCTTTAGACGACTCTACAGTCTGACTCCAATAAGTATCTGTCGAACGTCAGTGGACTGTTCAAAGCCTTTCGAAATCTCATTCACTTGTTAGATGGGTATGCAAACCCATACAACAGAAGAACAGGTGCAGTTCAGACACCAAAGATTGTTCAAAGTCTTTCACGGTTGTCAGACGGGTGTGCGAACATCTATGACAGAAGAACAGGTGTGGCCTAGACACCAGAGATCACACCCCATAGCACCTTCAATATATTTTTTCTCTAGCGGAAACTAGAAAGACGGAAGCTGCCAGGATATCAGAGGCCAGACAACCTACAAGAGATGAGAGCCACAAGACTCAAGATTTTAGTTAGATATTATATTATGTTATTAGGGAGAGCAAGGACTAGATTATAAGCAGGAGATAATTGGATTTAAAACCAGAGAAAACATCAGGCTGTGCAGAAAACTTCTGATACGAGAACTTAGACAAAAGATAGATGAAACTGAAATTTATGTGTTCGTATACAGTTATGTAAATAAATGTTAAACTTAATTTTTTTTTTGGGTGTGAATTAAACATTTTTTGTGTTTTTATTTATGTTTTTCTGTAAGAAGGGGAATTGATTAATTTTGTTGTTGTTGTTTTTTTTTTGCGTTCGCTTTATTTTTCTATTCATCAGGCGGTGTGCGTGGCACTGTGGTTTTAATTTTGCGCCTGTCGGCCAAGTGCATCCTACTTCAGCATGCATTTTTATGTAAGGGTCTGCTTCTTCCTGCATTTTCTAAGGGTTTGCTTCCCTGGGGTAACGGCCGGTGCTGTGATGGGGATCGAACCCAGCACCTTCGGATTGTGAGTCATGTCACTTATCCACTAGCCCACGCCGTCCCCACAAAAAGAGAAATAATTATAGATAGGTTTGGGTTGCGTGTGTCTGGTACAAGTGTTCTGGACATGTCTATAGATTCTATAGTTATTCGTTTATTGTTCAGTACTATCTGTGCGAAAGTACTTGGTGCATTTATGCTGTGGTTGTTTCTGCAGCGATAATTACATGATGAAGTTGCTAGCTCTATGCGCAACCCACTAGTATCACCGCTAACGACATGTTAAGACGCCCCAGTAGCAATTCTCCAGTTTAATTAAGATGAAAAGCCACCCACCTGAAACGATATAGTAGACTGGCGACGACGATTCCAACGACGATCAACGCTGCTCCTGTTATACAAAGATCAAAGTAAAGGTCAGAACCACACAGACGCCGGAGCCTCACCACTTCTCTGTCGTATCCGTTATTCATATCATTATTATATTTCCCTTCTGTAGGAAATTCACAGATGTAATTGGTGAAGTTATTGCCAAACATTTTCATCCTCACCACTCAGACCAGAAAGTCCTTGTTTAAACATTCACAGTTTATCGGGTTATGTTGCATATTTACTTGAATACTGGTCCTGTTATGTACCAGGCTGTCAATATGATCCATGACAAGTTTAGTAAGACTTGATATAAAGTTTGTACTTAAAATGAGCTTTGTTAATCTGTTCATGTGAATAATATTGAAGCTTATTACACTTAATCTGTTTCCTGCAAGGTCAAGAGTTTCTAAGTTCTTAAGGTCTTGAAATATTTTTTTGTTAAGTTGGTACAGGTGGTTGAAACTAAGATTAAGGATTTTGAGGCTGCTTAGATTGTCGAATACCAATCCGTGGACATCCCTGGCGAGACAATTCCCGAGGTCATTCCATGATAGTTGTAGTTCTTCCAGGTTTTGAAAGCTGTCCAGTACGACTGGACCTATCCATTGAAGTAAACAATTGGACATGTTCAATGTAATAAGTTTGTGAAGGCCAGTGACAGATCCCTCCAAGATTGTGATCAAATTGTGACTAAGATCGATGTACTTGATTTTGTTTAATCCAATGCTGAAGTTGTTAGTAATCTTGTAAGCCAGATTGGTACCATGCAACGTAAGCTCAAGTAATCCCGGAGGCATAGGTAATTTAAAAGGTTCTTTATTTTCTGAACACATGTTTTCTAAATCTTCTTCTTCTTTGCCTTGATCAACCATTAAGTTTTCTTGATCAACCATTAAGTTTTCTTGATCAACCATTAAGTTTTCTTGATCAACCATTAAGTTTTCTTGATCAACCATTACGTTTTCTTGATCAACCATTAAGTTTTCTTGATCGCTTCTATGTTTTATTTGTCCTTGTTTATGGCAATGTGTATGTGATGGTGGGAAAGAGGTAGGGAAATTAGCTGGATGGAGATACTTGTCCAGGTGTAAATAGCGCAACCCAGTTAAGGAAACCATTTCTTGCCAGTATGCCCCAAATCTGATCATGTTGTTTGTTAGATTCAATATTCTCAGCGTGCTGGGTAATGCCCGAATTGCTCCTTTCTCGATCATTTCTATTTCATTTCCCGTGGCCTCTATTATCTCTAGTTTGGTATCATTGAAGCATCTAAGCATATGTTTGTAAATTTTCACACACGGGGTTGATTCGCGTTCAACTCTTTCTATTTTCAGGTGTTTAAAGTTGCTATTGTTTCGTATGCCACACATGAATGTTCCTACTGTTTTTAAACCAAGGTCCTCATTTCTGGACACATCCAAGTACATCAGATTTGTCAATGAAGTGAACGTCTCACTATGTATCTGAGACCCAATAAGATTGCAGTTTGCAATATATAATTGGGATAGGTACTTTAAGTAAAAAAATGAAGAGTTACTCAGAGAAGTGATATTGCAATAACCGTACCAATTTCCATCCACGGAAAGTCTGGTTAGTTTCGTGAGATTCTCAAATCCACTTTCAAAATCCTTTCCATTAAGGCCGTCTATACAAAGAAAGGTGAGGTTTTCCAACACTGAGAGCGCTCTGTCAGGATACACATAAGATGCCTGCCCCATGTCTAATGTGTTTCTGCTTATGAACAGTGTGCGTAATGTGGTTCTCAGAGGGTAAAATACACTTGAATTCCGAAACGTGTCATTTAGTGTAATAGAGTTATTGTACAGATTCAATGTTTTCAGTTGGTGTAGTCCATTGAAAACGTCTTTATGAATATACGCAATGTTGTTGGAATCTAGATAGAGAACTGTTATTTGACTGTATCTTGCGAAAACATCTCTATCCAAGCCTGTATGCTCGTTGATATTGTTCTGGGAGAGAAACAAGCGAGAAATATCGTATGCCATGCTAATGGGCACATGCTCGAGATCTCGACAAGAACAATCTGCGATGCCATCAATGATGCTGCAGCTACTTCCAGGCATGGCTGTGCACCGAAATAAAATGTCCGGACAATACGTATTGATCCTTTCACCTGGCCTATAGTTGGTGACGTTGTTTGTTGCTCGTATGGTGATTTGATCACGATGATTACCAGAAATATTCGAAATATTCCGATTTTGGTTAGCGCTGTGAACTAGACCAACAGGTGCAAATCTCTTGTGGTTTAGGCGGGAGTCACTGACAATTGTTGCTTTATCAGTCCTAACATGAAAAGCAAAATGTCCCAGTTTGTTCACACTGGTCTGTTTACTATTCGACCGTTGTTTATTGTTAGAGTTATGTTTGTTGCTGTATTTGTTGCTGTGTTTGTTGCTGTGTTTGTTGCTGTGTTTGTTGCTATGCTTTCGCTGATTATTGTTCGGCCGCGTTGAATCTTTATAATGAAGCAATTCAGCCTGCAAAGTGGAAGGATAAAGGCTAAAGTAAGGTACTTTATCAACTTCTTTCGTGTCCTCAACGTCTTTCGCAGATATCACTTTCTCGCCTGATTTGATATTTGCTCCAATCGTTGTATGGCCTGGCTTGCTCTTGCTAGACTTCACATCAGAAAGTTCACATAGCGACAATAACGTGGATGAGAGCAACAATAGTATCAAAGTGGGATGACATAGCTCCATGGCTGTCTCGTGTTGCAGCCCAGGACATGAAAGTAGTACTTCACATTCCTGGAATATAGATGGTAAAGGGACAAATGCTTTTTGTAAAATATACATTTCTGAACTATACGTTTGATACTTTACGTCAATCAAATGTGCTATCACTTGTCAATAAAAAGCACAAAACAGAAAACAACTACAAAATTGTCAAAGTGGAATACATTACAAACACGCATTCATATATTAGTAAACACATCCACATTACAACCACGCATTCATACATTAGTTAACACGTCAACATTACAAACACGCATTCATACATTGGTAAACACGTCCACATTACAAACACGCATTCATACATTGGTAAATACGTCCAGATTACAAACACGCATTCATACATTGGTAAATACGCCTACATTACAAACACGCATTCATACATTGGTAAATATGTCCACATTACAAACACGCATTCATACATTGGTAAATATGTCCACATTACAAACACGCATTCATACATTGGTAAATACGTCCACACCCAACAGAGAAATCTGTGACAAGGATGATGTCGGCGGTCCTCATCGACAACGATGGACAGCTATTATTATTACAAACACGTCCATATTACAAACACGAACACATTACAAACACATACAATGACTGGGCAATACGTCCCGTTGTCACCCAAAGCACTACGGTTAGTGGTTGAAAGAGGAGTGCCTTCGCAAGTAGAATCATATCTTTAATTAAACAGACAAAAAGGAGTGGAAAGATTCAACACTCGACACTTGCCATTTAATATTGTAACACTTTCTACGCTTGTAGATTTAATATTGTAACACTTTCTACGCTTGTAGATTTAATATTGTAACACTTTCTACGCTTGTAGATTTAATATTGTAACACTTTCTACGCTTGTAGATTTAATATTGTAACACTTTCTACGCTTGTAGATTTAATATTGTAACACTTTCTACGCTTGTAGATTTAATATTGTAACACTTTCTACGCTTGTAGATTTAATATTGTAACACTTTCTACGCTTGTAGATTTAATATTGTAACACTTTCTACGCTTGTAGATTTAATATTGTAACACTTTCTACGCTTGTAGATTTAATATTGTAACACTTTCTACGCTTGTAGATTTAATATTGTAACACTTTCTACGCTTGTAGATTTAATATTGTAACACTTTCTACGCTTGTAGATTTAATATTGTAACACTTTCTACGCTTGTAGATTTAATATTGTAACACTTTCTACGCTTGTAGATTTAATATTGTAACACTTTCTACGCTTGTAGATTTAATATTGTAACACTTTCTACGCTTGTAGATTTAATATTGTAACACTTTCGATACTTGAAGATTGAAATATTACACTTTCAACATTCGTAGAGGAAATATTGTAACAAATTCAACGCTCGTAAAGTGAATATTGTAACACCTTCAACGCCCGTAGAGTGAATATTATAACACCTTCCTGTTGAAGTCAGATGTGTCATACCGAAAGGTGCTAATATTGCAGTCAAGCTGTAAACTACGACACAAGGCATTGCGTTCTCTGGACTACATTCTGCTACTTGCAAAGCCATTTTCAGGGCTTGGTAGCAGGAGATTGAGAACGAAGGAAGCCAAGCCATACACTTTTGACACTCGGAGATTAAAATATTGTAACACTTTCTACACTAATTGAGTGGATATTGTAACACTTTCGATACTCATAGAGTGAATATTGTAAAACTTTAGACACTCGTAGAGTGTTATTGTAACACTTTCGACACTTGCAGTGATGGTTGTAAAATTGTTGATACTTATAGACCTGACTAAACAGTTGGATATAGATGGCAGTATCATATTGAAATTGTTTCCAACATGGCTCTGTGTCTAACAGAAAAGAGAACAAGAACTGATGATTGACCTTGGCACGCATTCAGGCATCCTTTGCTCTTAGAGACGCCAGACCAATGACCCCTACCCATACTCCAGCTGGAACTGTCACACCACCAAGCAGTTGAGCTAAGTGAGACTTGGCCACTAGCCACCAAGCAGTCAAGCTAAGTGAGATCGGGCCACTAGCCACCAATCAGTCGAACTAAGTGAGACTTGAGACCACTAGCCACCAATCAGTCGAGCTGAGACTAGGCCATTAGCCACCAAGCAGTCAAGCTAAGTGAGATCGGGCCACTAGCCACCAATCAGTCGAACTAAGTGAGACTTGAGACCACTAGCCACCAAGCAGTCGAACTAAGTGAGACTTGAGACCACTAGCCACCAAGCAGTCGAGCTGAGACTAGGCCATTAGCCACCAAGCAGTCAAGCTAAGTGAGATCGGGCCACTAGCCACCAATCAGTCGAACTAAGTGAGACTTGAGACCACTAGCCACCAATCAGTCGAGCTGAGACTAGGCCATTAGCCACCAAGCTGTCAAGCTAAGTGAGATCGGGCCACTAGCCACCAAGCAGTCGAACTAAGTGAGACTTGAGACCACTAGCCACCAAGCATTTGACCTAAGTGAGACTTGAAATGCCTAGCCAAAATGCAGTCGAGCTGGGACTAGGTCATTAGCCACCAAGCAGTCGAGCTAAATGAGAAAAGACCAATAGCCACCAATCAGTCAAGCTATTTGAGACCAGTCCACTAGCAACCAATAAGTCGAGCTGAGACCTGGCCACTAGCCCCCAAGCAGTCAAGCTTAGTGAGACTTGAGACCACTAGCCACCAAGCAGTCCAGCTAAGTGAGACTTGAGACCACTAGCCACCAAGCAGTCCAGCTTAGTGAGACTTGAGACCACTAGCCACCAAGCAGTCCAGCTAAGTGAGACTTGAGACCACTAGCCACCAAGCAGTCCAGCTAAGTGAGACTTGAGACCACTAGCCACCAAGCAGTCCAGCTAAGTGAGACTTGAGACCACTAGCCACAAGCAGTCCAGCTAAGTGAGACTTGAGACCACTAGCCACCAAGCAGTCCAGCTAAGTGAGACTTGAGACCACTAGCCACCAAGCAGTCCAGCTAAGTGAGACTTGAGACCACTAGCCACCAAGCAGTCCAGCTAAGTGAGACTTGAGACCACTAGCCACCAAGCACTCCAGCTTAGTGAGACTTGAGACCACTAGCCACCAAGCAGTCCAGCTAAGTGAGACTTGAGACCACTAGCCACCAAGCAGTCCAGCTAAGTGAGACTTGAGACCACTAGCCACCAAGCAGTCCAGCTAAGTGAGACTTGAGACCCCTAGCCACAAGCAGTCCAGCTAAGTGAGACTTGAGACCACTAGCCACCAAGCAGTCCAGCTAAGTGAGACTTGAGACCACTAGCCACCAAGCAGTCCAGCTAAGTGAGACTTGAGACCACTAGCCACCAAGCAGTCCAGCTAAGTGAGACTTGAGACCACTAGCCACCAAGCAGTCCAGCTAAGTGAGACTTGATTCCACTAGCCACTAAGCAGTTGAGCTAAGTTAGATCAGGCCGCTAGTCTTCAATCAATCGAGCCACTAGCCACAACTAGAACAGACCATCAGAATGTCTACACCATAGCACATATAGTCCTTAAAAACCCCAAACACCATGCCACACAATCGCTTATATGTCATGGTATAACCAGAAAGACTGTGTGGTATCTTCACAGAATGAAGAGTTAACCTCCAAGCCCACAACGTAACCTTTTCAGTTTGAAAAAAAAAGTCTAGAAACAATAACCTTTACATGATACATGAATTCAAGTACGAAGAACTCAAATTGCAAGGAATCGGAGGAAGAAGAAGAAGAAGAAGAATAAGAAGAATAATAATAATCTATGTCATGCGATATATTACACAGATTCCAGACGATATATCCTTAAAACATGTCAAAATATGCATTGATCTGAAACACAACTAGCAGATTACCTGTTACATACGATTCACCGTGAACTATAAAGCCTATTTGAACGGAATTAGTACTTCCATTTCTGGTAATGTAACTTTATCAACTCCTAAACACTGATAGAAATGCACACCAAAATACATTACAAACAGAAACAAGGAAGAATAATTGTCAAGCAGGATAAAAATGACTCAGGTTAACATCCGTAAGTCCCCCATCCACCCAAATACATGAGAAAAAAAATACAACTGAGAAGTGACAGAATAAATTTGTACAAATCATTGAAGGTTACAAGATCCTGATAATAGAATTCACTTTCTCCAGCTGTTTCTTCTTCCTCACTCAGGTTACTTGGCTAGGTTAGATCGGCTGGTTTGTCGCCAGGACAAAGTCCAGTCTTTTCAAAGTTCAGCTGTCACCCCACATCCTTTGTACTTTCAGACCAGGTCTGGCACTATTTCATGTGACAATGTATTCCAAGCATTCACCACTCTCTGACTAACAAAATATTTCCTAGTATCCAATCTGGACCTTTCTTTCATTAATTTGTGGTTGTGCACTGTTGTTCTTATAGGCGGCTGTATTTTGAAAAACCTGTTATAGTCTAATTTATGCTTTCCCTTGATTATCTTACAAACCTGTATTATATTATCTAGAATTCTTCTCTTTTCTCGACACTGTAGATCTTTAATCATAACTATAAACCCGGAATCCCACTATTAGGAAGCCTCTATCGGTTACTTGCAGTGGTAGTTTCAAACCAATGATTTTACATGATGAAGTTACTAGTCTCATGCATATCTCTCTGTAATCGTCTTTTACGACTGGGTACCTTGCAGAAAGAGGGAATAGTTCATTGTGCTGGAAATAATATCAGATCATTTAATGTTTTGTTGCGGTTTGAATCATCCGATTGAAAAGACAGGACTGTGGTAGCAATTGCTGCGAGATCAAGACGGTTGCCTCTTAAGACATGATCCAAAGATAACACAAAACATGGTGTCAAAGGAGGTGAGATCGGAGATTAGTCCTATTAGAGATGAACGATTAACTCTGGTGGTTCCATGTATACGCTGTGCACGCAAAATAACCATTAGCAGTTGAAACTTGAGAGCAGACTATTAGCCGCTGTCAGGACAAACATTCAAAAGGAAACCAAGTTTTTTTCTCAATAGCGGCCGGCATGAAGGTAAAAAGGAGGTGGCCACTCTATCATGCAGACACAACAGGCTAATCACGTACTTTTCTCCACACTCGATTGCAAGCATATTTTTTTTTTAACCGTTAACTCTACACCTTAATGGTAGAAAACTATATATTCAGGTTAGAAGAGAAATGACTAAGTAAGTAAGGTAGAAGACTAACGTCTGGTCAGGCAAAACATACTGATCAGACACATTAGTCGGGGTCAGGCAAAACATACTGATCAGACACATTAGTCGGGGTCAGGCAAAACATACTGGCCCAGACCCTCATCTCGGCTTCCTAGTGGCCCTCCCTGGATGGAAACTAGCTGTTTTCATGGCAGCCTGGCTGAGATGCGGGATCGACGTTATCCTCGTAGTAGTGAGTGACACTCAAATGAAGTCAAGCATAGCACAACTGCATGGAGGACCCCTGTCCACCTTCATCAGCACACTTGGGATGTGAGTAAAGCTACTGCAACCCACTTAACGCCCTTTTCACGGTGCACAAAACCTACTCATTGTGGGCATTCGAAACAACAACTAAGTAAGGTTCTCAGGGTAGAAGAGAAACGACTAAGTAAGATAGAATACTATTCCCTCAGGGTAGAAGAGATATGACTAAGTAAGATAGAATACTATTCCCTCAGGGTACAAGAGAAATGATTAAGTAAGATAGAAGACTATTCCCTAAAGGTAGAAGAGAAATGACTAAGTAAGGTAGAATACAGTCTCATGGAAGAAGGGAAGTGACTAACAGACAGAAAGTATAAGAAATACGAGGAGTCACACACACACAAATACCCTTAACATGGCATATTGAGTTGATGCCAAAATATTAAGGTTACTTTTTTAACTCTTCCTTGTGCAAGAGGAAGATAAATAGTTTAGTGAGGCAACTAAACAAATATACAAAATGCATGTTTTCGGTTTTGTCATGCCTTAAACATGTTCCTTGTTTTTTTTTTAAAAAGAAGTATTACGTTATCAGCGCACTGCACCTGTTTTTATGTTTTGTTTGTATTTGGTAAGAATGATTTGTTTATAACATGATGTTTCCATCTCCATTTCTTTCATTAAGAAGCACAGGGGCACACCATTAGATGGCTCTTTACAGGAAGCCTGCACCAAAGTCCTTAGCATATTCTTGGAATGATGGTTTCTGTACAAACGTGTTTTACATGATGAGGTTGCTAGCAACATGTACACCCCTCTTTGGTAACCTTTTGCGATATGCATGGAGTTGAAGTGACTCTATTCCATCTTCCCCTGTATATGCATGGCGGTGAAGTGACTCTATTCCATCTTTAAGAGGCCTAGTTGGGATCTACACAACTGACCAACAATATGTGCCTGATTGTCTAGGCCAGTGTTTTATTGCTGCTCGTAATGAGTTAACTCTTGGCATTTCTTTGGTAGCAGGTTACAGTGGCTTTTTCCTACATCCCAAGAAGTTCATGATAAGGTGGAACAGAGTCCACCTGGCTGTAGTGAAATGAGAAGCTCATTGGTAAGCTCAAGGCTATGAGGATTACATGTTGATCCCACCTTGTTGGCCAGACTGCTGTGACAGCCTGTTCCCAGGGAGCCTGGCAAGGACATATTTGATCAGTATGCTTCACTCGATCCTGATACTACTCTTTGCTCACCAGCAAGTCCCTTTTTACAGAAAGCATTCCAGTTGGTGCCCATGTGTTACCGGGGCCTGAAAGGGGAGCAAAGAATAGTGACACTGTAACCTGCTATGTACGAGGTGTGTTCAAATGAAACCGGACCCCAGTGGCTCTATTACAAACATATAAAAATTACATCATCTGGTGTGACAGAATTAAATATAGCAATTGTTATGAAGCAAACATGCCACAGGGTTAGTTAGAAAAAGTCGCCATAAGCATTCAGACACGGATCCCACTGCTTGCGTAGATGGCAGATGCTGTCAGAAAAAAATGACTTTGGTTGCTCTTTAAACCACTTGGTCACCGAGGCCATGATGTCTGCATCGTAGTCAAATCTTTGTCCCTTCAAAATTTTTTTTAATGGTCCAAACAAATGGAAGTCCCAATGGGACATATCGGGGCTATAGGATGGGTGTGGCAGTACTTCCCACCTTTTTCATGCTAACGGTTTCTGAGCAATGTTTGCGACATGTGGACTCGTATAATAGTTCCAGCAGAAGCATGGGCGTTTAGGGCAGGGGTGATGGGGCCGGCAACTCTGAGAACAAAGGTACCTGAATGTGTGCCAAGGTCACTCACCATTTCGACACTATGCCAAGGTCATTCACCATCTGACACTAAGTCGGCAAAGAAACACAGGCGGTTGGGGGGAAAAATGAGTCTGGTACAGGTAGGGGTTAGGAGCTGACCACTCTGGTGTTCTGATTTGGGTAGTGGAAGGTTAGTGACAGACAGAGGCCAGCAGGGCTTGCTGCAACATTTTAGAGTGACAGGAAATCAGAGTGATTCGTTCCAATAACAACTAAGTAGAGGTAGATCCAAACTAAAGTGATAGCTGTTTCGGCCATCCCACAGAGTGCCATTGGACAACCCTGATACTGCTTGAGACTATATAATACTAGGCAAAGTTTAACTCAAGCAGGTTGGCCATGGAGAGAGAGATTGAGAATTTAGCTAGGGGTCTATTTAGTTAACTGACTTTATAGAAGAGCGATTGTTAGCCTGCTACTAGTTGAGCAGGCTGTTTTACGAATGTTAGAGAGATAGAATGAAGTGCAGGGTGACTGAACCAGCATACACCTTTAAGTCTTGGCCAGTCACTCTATAAGGTGTGTGTTGGGCATCCTGTGACTAGAAGAGATCTAGATGTGTGTGTGGTGTGTGAAGGACACAGAGGGAACGATGTGTGTTCCGAAGTACGTGATCACATGTAAGTATACGATGAACAGATTAAATGTGAAATATCAAGATCACCTGCCTAAAGGGATCTGAATATATAATATAAAAATCCCCTACCTAAGGGGATCTGAGTGTGAGTGAATGCACAGAATACGATCGTGAAGATGAGTTTATGAGACTGGTGAGTGTACAGATAAAGAACTGAGAGTGTAGCGACTAGAACTGGGTTGGATTAGTCGGAGGCAATATTTAAAAGTTAATGCTTACAATCTCCACAATTATTAATAATAATAATAGATAAAATATGCTTATTTAGTTAAGATGTATTTCTTGTGTTGTTTGTAATCTCATTTCACTCACTTTAATAATTTTGTTTGAATGAGATATTAATAAATCTGCCACCTGCTGTTTGATATGTTATTTGCTGTGTGTGGTCGTGAAGGATGTATGTGGTAACATTCAAGATAGAAAAACCCCAGTGAAAACCTTGGACTCTGCCACACACGCATTGTCGTGCAACAGAATCACACCATGCGAAAGCATGCCTGGTCGTTTATTCTTGATTGTTGTATGCAGCTTGTCTAGTGTGTCATTGTAGCAGATGGCATTGATGTTCACACCAGGCTCTCTAAAGTCTACTAACAAAAGTCCTTCATGGTTAAAAACGCTGTCAGCATAACCTTACCAACAGAAATGTGTGACTTGAATTTTTTTGGTTTCGGTGATTTGGGATGTTTCATTGCATGCTAGCAGTTTTGCTGCTCGGTTGAAAGTGGTGGCACCACAATTCTTCACCTGCCACTTTGCGCAAAAGAAACTAATCACCCTCCTCCTCGTATCGCAGCAAGTGGTTCAAACTCCATCCCATGCGTTATTCCTTATGGTGGTTGGTCAGCAACCGAGGTACCCATTGTGAACACACCTTCCAATACTTGAGTTTCTTGCTAACCACCATTTGAACTGTCCCTAGCGACACAGTGAATTGCTCTGCTAGCAAACGTAAGCTCTGGTGACTGTCCACCCGAATTGCTGCAGCAATTTTGGCGATGGCATCTTCTGACGCAACAATATGTGCCTGACCTAGTCTCAGAAGATCTTTTGTTAACTCAAGTTCTTCTTTAAACATCGTTGTCCAGTTCTTCACTGTTGTCTTCGACATACTTTTGTCACCATACACTACATGCATTCTGTGATGAATGTCAACTGGTCGACATCCTTCAGCTGTTAGAAATCGAATCACCGCTCGCTGATCAACTCTGGACGGATTCCGTATCACACCCGCCACGTTTTCAACGGTCTGCTAAGGAAACTATGAGTCAGAGGATAATGAAATATTGCAAACTTGACCATTGGTATGTGCTGTTTACACCTGAAGTGACGTCATTATGTGCATCGTACAAATGTTCACTGGGTGCAGTTAGGTCCAGTTTCATTTAAACACGCATCGTATATCTTATAAGCTGGCTAAGGTTGTGCGTTTGGCTGCCCACCACATACCGCTGAAACTAAGCCAAGAAAATTAAAAGGAGATCTCTACACGAAAGAACAGAAACTAAGTCCCATTTCTCTTAATTCCAGCCCACTGTAATGTACTTTACAACATACAGACTTGCCAGGGAGCATCTGTGCATCAAAGCAACATATAGACAGCACATAACCAGACAAAACATCACATAACCCAAAAAAACCACATTTCACCAGTCACAAAAACCACATACAAGAAAAAAACCACACATCACACAAAAACCCCAAAACAGACAAAAACAAAATAATCCAACAAAAATACCATAAAGAATCAAATATAACATATCCAGACAAACTCCCATAACCAGACAAAAACCACACAACTAGATAAAACCTCCATAACCAGACAAAAACCTCCATAACCAAATAAAACCCCATGACCAGACAAGACCCACACAAGCAGATAAAACCCCCATAACCAGACAAAACCCACACCACCAGACAAAAACCACACAACCAGACAAAAACCACACAACTAGATAAAACTTCCATAACCAGACAACAACGTGCACAAGCAAACAAAACACCATTTCCAGACAAAAACTTCAAAACAAGACAAAAATCACACAACCAGACAAAAACCCCATGACCAGACAAAACCTCCATAACCAGACAAAAACCACATAACCAGACAAAAATTCCATAACCAGACAAAACCCCCATAACCAGACAAAACCCACATAACCAGACAAAAACCACATAACCAGACAAAACCTCCATAACCAGACAAAACCTCCATAACCAGACAAAACCTCCATAATCAGACAAAACCTCCATAACAAGACAAAAACCACATAACCAGACAAAAACCACATAATCAGACAAAAACCACATAACCAGACAAAACCTCCATAACCAGACAAAACCTCCATAACCAGACAAAACCTCCATAACCAGATAAAACCTCCATAACCAGACAAAACCTCCATAACCAAACAAAAACCACATAACCAGACAATACTTCCATAACCAGACAAAACCTTCATAGCCAGACAAAACCTCCATAACCAGAAAAAACCTCCATAGCCAGACAAAACCTCCATAACCAGACAAAACCTCCATAACCAGACAAAACCACATAACTAGACAAAAACCACATAACCAGACAAAAACCATTATAGCAGAAAAAACCTCAATAACCAGACAAAACCATATAACCAGACAAAAACCTCCATAACCAGACAAAACCACATAACCAGACAAAACCTCCATAACCAGATAAAACCATATAACCAGACAAAAACCACATAACCAGACAAAACCACATAACCAGACAAAAACTCCATAACCAGACAAAACCACATAACCAGACAAAATCTCCATAACCAGACAAAAACTCCATAACCAGACAAAATCTCCATAACCAAACAAAAACTCCATAACCAGACAAAAACTCCATAACCAGACAAAAAATCCATAACCAGACAAAAACTCCATAACCAGACAAAAACATGCATAACAGCTGCGTTTAGATCAGGATTTCTTGGGTAGGTAAAGGGAAATCGTGGCAGATTGCGGAGTAGTTGGTGGCTCACAAACCAAACTTCATTGTATTCGGATTCATGGGCCAGCAAAGTCGTATCTCTATGAGATGTAAACCATTAACAAAATATTTCCTTAAATCGGATGCACTTTGTAATAAGGTGCAAAAAACAGAAAAATGCACTCCACTTTAGGCAAGAAGGAGAATCACCCATAACTTTGCTACTAATAGTAAAATGTGAGTCCGAAAGGCATACCTAAAGGTTGTAGAATTCTTTTTGTATATACTTGCAGTGAAGTGTGCAGACAAACTGGTGATTGTCCTGTTGTGTCTTTGCATGATGGATGATCACCTCCTTTTTTACCTTCAAGCAGGTCACTATTGGGTAGGAACTCTGTTATCTTGCTCAGCTGAGCTCTCAATTCTAAGTAAATGCTCCTAAAGTATATGCAGCATACAGCCTCTGAAAGAAAAAGCACAGATCCTGGCCTTCTAATGGCAGGATTCCGGCTAATTGGAGCAGCGTGAGTCTGTGGTGCCTTAAAACCAGAATTCTCTAGATAGATGACACAAGTGGTGGTATTTCATCTTGGACAAGAAAACTATGACTTCAAGTTATCTGCTGCCTTGCCGACAGTTTGATGACAGCCAACGGTTAAGGAGAGTTGACCTGATTAAAGAGACTTGTTTAAGGCAGATATAAATTCTTTGCCCCCATCTTTGCGCCACTCTTACAAATGTGCTGGACCAACATAATAAAAAACTAGACAGATGTTATTATTGTATAATTTTTATGCAAACTTCAAACCGATATTGTAGCAGCCCAATAGACATGCAACAGGAAACAATAGTAACTCCTTCGCAAGATTTGCGATAATGGTGTTATCTACAGTACTTTAATCTTTACTTTTTCAACAAAAACTTTAGTTTAAGCAAGAGATAAAAGATTACAAAATTTATAAACACATAAATAATTTTGGGTATTTGTTTTTAGTTTGTGTATGGTTATCCCTTACTGAGTTTTCATTACAAAGTAGGCTAGTAGATACCAACCACAAAAACATCTATTTATACACTGTGAAAAACACATTGAACAAGCAAAGAGAAAACAGAGTAAAAGGAACCAAAAAAAACCTTGTTTTCCAGGCTATCTCTAAGCAAATGTTGAAGGTTATTGATACCAATGGTTCCAGTAGTTAGCAGGTTCTATATACTCCTGTCTTCTAAGGTGTCCTTTCTCTGTCCAACCTACATAAATGACCGCCTCCTGCAAGCTGTGGATCATCAATGCATCGGCAGCAGCGTCATCCTCCAAATGGTTATTGTTATTGATTGAATTCACAACAGAATAATTCATCTTGTTATTTTGGAAAAGTCATGTTAGTATCATCTCTAGTTTTTCATCTCTATCTATCCTTTGAATTCAGCAACTTTGTCCATTGTACTTTTTTAATTTGACAAAACAACTCGATGATCTGGACTTTGCTGATGACTTGACTTCTGTCTCATAACCACATTAAAAAAATAAGTATACTTGATGAGAGGTCACAGAAATTGAAACTGAGAATACACAAAGGAAAATAAAAGATTATAAGAATAAATGCAATTAATGACAATCAGATTATCTGGGAAACACATTCCTAAAATATGTGGAATCATTCATATAATCTTGATAATAATATAAACAAAGTAGGAAGTAAACAAAACAAATATCAAAATTTGAATACAAAATGTGAGAGAAATTTTCATTTGGGGAACATGGAAATGATAAGAAATTTTCAAGTCCAACATAGAAATAATAATCTTCAGTTCTAATGTCAAATTAATTCTATTGTGAGGTTCTAAAACATTTTGAAGAAATACAATGAAAAAAGTACACACTTTTACAAATGGGTGCCTCTGCAGAACAGAGATATTGAAATGGTATGATAAGATCACTAAAGTGGAACTGTTGGAAAGAACAAGACAGAGACCAGTGGAACTGTTAGAAAGAACAAGACAGAGACCAGTGGAACTGTTGGAAAGAACCAGACAGAGACCAGTGGAACTGTTGGAAAGAACAAGACAGAGACCAGTGGAACTGTTAGAAAGAACAAGACAGAGACCAGTGGAACTGTTGGAAAGAACCAGACAGAGACCAGTGGAACATGGCTTGAGAAGGCACTGACGAATATAAATTTATATAGATAATATTCATATTACATTTACCTCTGTATAATTTGACAAAAGTCAAGAATTCTGCCTATAGAAATATCTTAGAAATATCAACCAAATCAACCCTGTGTCAATTTCTTACAGTGATTGAAAACTTGTGCGATGTTAGTTCTATAAAAAAATGTGTTGGGTAGGCAAGTCTTGATAGTTCAGTGAGACAACTTTCTTAGAAGAGACAATTCTAACAACAAACAACTGCTGCCTTGCAGGTAGATCTGAGACAGCCAGAGAATAGGAAAGTAAGTGCTCTCCTCCACCTCGCCAAAAAACAAACACACAAAAACAACAAACGCATGTTGAAGACAAATATACTGGTCGCAGAAGACAGTGCAAGGTTAACTTACATCCGCAGTCTTTGTTATAGCCACTAATGTTGGTGCCGGATGACAAATGTGGATAAAGATAACACATAACCGCTAATTTTGTAACATAGTCAAGTTACACTTTCAAGAAATCAACTATTGATCCTTGATCCTTTAAGAAATATCAATGCTTTTAGCTATAATAATAGTTATTTAATTAGACATGCTTTTTCTGTACAATTTTTCTCTGTCCATCTCCTTCAAATTCAATTTACATGCTTGCATATTTTTTCATGTATCTTTATTCCTCTCATATAAGGTCAAACTTGATATAAATGACATCACAGACTTAAATCAGAGACACCCCACCAAGGACTGATATGAATGACATTGACAAATCAGGGACTCCCCCCCCCCCACTAAGGACTGATATGAATGACATTGACAAATCAGGGACTCCCCCCCACCAAGGACTGATATGAATGACATTGACAAATCAGGGACTCCCCCCCACTAAGGACTGATATGAATGACATTGACAAATCAAGGACTGATATGAATGACATTGACAAATCAAGGACTGATATGAATGACATTGACAAATCAAGGACTGATATGAATGACATTGACAAATCAGGGACTCCCCCCCACCAAGGACTGATATGAATGACATTGACAAATCAGGGACTCCCCCCCACTAAGGACTGATATGAATGACATTGACAAATCAAGGACTGATATGAATGACATTGACAAATCAAGGACTGATATGAATGA
Source organism: Ariolimax columbianus (assembly GCA_036924085.1). Taxonomy (NCBI): domain Eukaryota; kingdom Metazoa; phylum Mollusca; class Gastropoda; order Stylommatophora; family Arionidae; genus Ariolimax; species Ariolimax columbianus. The sequence goes on from JAVGWX010000002.1 coordinate 9,046,311, forward strand.
CATTGACAAATCAGGGACTGATATGAATGACATTGACAAATCAGGGACTCCCCCCCACCAAGGACTGAAATGAATGACATTGACAAATCAGGGACTCCCCCCACCAAGGACTGATATGAATTACATTGACAAATCAGGGACTCCCCCCACCAAGGACTGATATGAATGACATTGACAAATCAAGGACTAATATGAATGACATTGACAAATCAGGGATTCCCCCCACCAAGGACTGATATGAATTACATTGACAAATCAGGGACTCCCCACCAAGGACTGATATGAATGACATTGACAAATCAGGGATCCCCACCAAGAACTGATATGAATTACATTGACAAATCATGGACTCCCCACCAAGGACTGATATGAATGACGTTGACAAATCAGGGATCCCCACCAAGAACTGATATGAATGACATTGACAAATCAGGGATCCCCACCAAGAACCGAAATGAATGACATTGACAAATCAGGGATCCCCACCAAGAACTGATATGAATGACATTGACAAATCAGGGATCCCCACCAAGAACTGATATTAATGACATTGACAAATCAGAGACCCCCACTATGGACTTTCAATGATGCAATAATCTTGACACAATGTCTTACTCCTACACATAATAGACGGCAATTTAAATGGAAAAATAAAATGAAACTATCAGTCTGGTAGAAATATTTATGTTTGCTGCCTACGTTAGCGTAACTAGAATTCTCATCGAGAGGATGTGCCATGTTTACTGCCTACATAATTCAAAATGGCTGACTGCAAGACTTGCACACGTTGAGCTTCCTCTTCTCGCATTCGAACCAACTCCAGTTCACGACCTTTGACCTTCTCCTCAAGTAGAACAACATCTTTATCCTTCTCTTCTAGAATCTTACGGTGCTTGAGAAGTTGCTCTGGAATTGATGAGGAAAAAACATACAATTATTTCATATGTGATACTACATACAAATAATACAACAAAACTATCTTTGTGCTGTTTACTCTAATTGCTAGGGGGAACACCTACACATGCAGTCACTGTGCAGTGCACAGGATAGGTCACTGTTATTTCACCCCAATTGAAAAAACAACAGCTAAAAAGGCAGACTACTTTAAAAAAATTTGTGCCTGCATGGAATAGGGAGATTGAAATGGTGTGATTGGATCACTGATGTGGAACTTGTACCAGGCATATTTAGGTGGAGCATGACGTGAGGAGAAGGTGCTGGTATTGGGAGACATATTGAGGAGGGAGACTAGCTAATAGTATTCTAAGACAGTCTCTGTTCTGGAATCCCCAAGGCAAGAGAAGTAGAGACAGACCAAAACACACATGGAGAGGAGAGCCCAAAACAAAAATAAAGGAAACATGGAAAACATGGACAGAACTGGAAAGAATGGTTCTGGACAAAAGGATTTGACAGGTATTTGTTGAAGGCCTATGCTCTTTCAGAAGTTTTTTGATTGATTAATATAGCTCTGCAAGAGAAACCAGTTTTAGGACTGCACAAAAACTGATCAAATTTAAAAAAAAAACATGCTGAGGACAGTCACAAAAGGTAATAGTAGTCCCATAACATTGACTGCCACAGTCGATTTGAATATTAGAGACTTCGTTGGACAAAGTCTAAACTTTTTGTGTGAGGTAGGACAACCAGCTGCCACCTTACTGCCTTGCCTTCTTAACTGCTAGTCAGGTTCACACTTACTACTGGGTAGATAAGAGCATGCAGTGACCTGGGCATGAGCACTGTCCTATTGCTGCAGCAGACTTGGATTCTAACCACTTTGCCACACAGTTGCTCGACGCAATGGTGACTACGTCAAAAAATGATACAGTTGTGTTTAACTTTTTCAGAATAAATTTACCCAAACAATTTGTTTTAAGGTTTTCATTTAATGCCCCTATGTATATTGCAACCTTGATATGAACTTCGATACAACATAAATAACAAAACGTTTTTTTAAAGATACGTGTTGAAGACGAAGATGAATTCAAATGATAAAGTTAAGTCACACATCATGTTAATAACATTAAACAAAATGAGGTATTGTTTCTTATACTGGTATCCTGGTATTGCATCAGTCCTATGAAGTCATCACATATAAACCAGCAATTCATCTCCTCGTGATTCTCACCTGACATCTGACTATCAACAGCGGACAGTTTCTCCCTGAGCTCTGCCTGTATAGATCTCTCTTGGTCCAGCTTGTTCTGCGACCTAGTAAGTTCGACCTTCACCTTCTCAACCTCTGCCATGGTGTAGCTGCTCTTCTGTGCCAGTTCCTGAAAACATATAATATTGGATCATACTACACATTGTGGCAGACTGTTATAGATTGTGCTGCTATAGAGTTACAATATTTAACACCGGACGATAAGACTTCCTCATAGTCAAACACTAAAACCTTTGTTAAACATAACATCAGATATTTATTATTACAAAATCAAGTAAATGATACACATTAATAAAACCTAACCTAACTTACTAAACAATTATGAATATAGTTAACTCAGGGAATATTAGTATGAACTAGATGGAATCCCTGAAACCATAAAACCCAGTTCTGTAGTCTAATCTAATACACATATGAAATTCTATACAAATCCTGTCATTTCTACTTAAATACTCTTGTCTGCAATCTCGTGTACCAGTCCTGGCAGTTGGTGCTGATGACCTCTAGTGGTCGCCTGTTCTGCGTCACGTGATTATAGCTTCTCACGATGTTCGCGCATGTGCTCCCTGAGGAGTCTTAAGATAAATCTCTCTTCATATCTGCATCTGCACGCTCTCTCTTTCATCCCCACAGATCAGAGCGTTCACTGTGGAGACTATTTATATGTACTCTTTACCACTGTATACGTAACGTTTTCTTATCTCTCGTCCCCACAGATTAGAGCAATCACTGTGGAGACTATATATGTTCTCTCTTCGATCATACAAAGTGCCACCATTTCACTCCAAAGGACATAAAAGCGATGCCTCCTGGAGTATAGTAAGTCAGCCTTCTAGATCTGCTCTTGCAATTTAATCTCCCAAATCTAATCTTCTCCGTCTATATAGGGACTAATTTTTCGTCCACTCACATTACCCTTGCTTGCTCGAACATCTGTCAATTATCTTTCGCTCTTCCCCTCCCTGTCTTAGTCTAACAGTATACTATTTTTGGCCGCTTAAACATGAAAGGGCGTTCACTAGTAACCACATGGTCTCCACTTGACTGGGATTGTTTTAATCTTAGTTTTCCCAAACTTGGCAGGAACAAACTGTTGATGCTACCATTTATCTTTTCCTGGTCGGTGGTCCTGTTATACACTCCCTGATACATAACACTGTTACACACATGGTAACTAGCTCAAATATTTTCTAAGCACAATACCAACTCAACAGAGGTCGGCTCCAGTTTGAAGCTACTCGTGCTGAGTTGAGGTAACTCTTGATATTTCTTTGGTAGTAGGTTACAGTGGCTCTTCCTAAGTCTCAAGACCTTCTTAAGAAGATAGACCAGGATCCTCCTAAGTAAGCTCAACACTATGAAGATTATAGCGTCGATACCAACCTCATTGGCCAGATTGTTTACAAGAGCATGAACGAGGACGTGAGGTGGGGTTCTTGATCAGTATGTTTCTCCTGACCCTGATTACTCTTCGCTTCCCAACACAGGTGACACAGTGGTAATCTTTAGACTCCATACTGTTCAACAAGCTAATTATAGGAACTACCGATGAATGTGTCTGCAAAATATGTCAAATGACTGCTAAACATCTGCTACAAAGGTGTCCAACATACGAGGAACAGAGAAGGCACAAATGGCCATGAGTAGTACCATTCCTGGAGAAAGTCTATAGAGATACCAAAAACTTCAGACTGACCTCTGCTTTCTTTAGATATATCCAAATTGAAATCTGAAATCATACAAAGAAGTAGAAAAAACTATTTTCTAGAATTAAAGATTTTAAAAACCATGAATGTTGACGTAGCTATTAGAGGTGATGTTGGAAAACGCCTGGTAGCAAGAGCTCATACAATGCCAGCTCATCAGTTATCAGTTACCAGCACCACCAAATGTAGAATGCAGGCCCTATACTGCTGGGTAGGATAAATGTTGCAAGGGGAAATTCTGAAGGCTGAAGATCCCAGAGCTGCACCTTTTTAGTAAGCCGTAAGTAAAAAAATCTGTGAAATAGTGAAACATGCAAACCAGCGAAGACGAAAGGATAGCTTTTGGCTGGGCACCTTACATTAGGCACTGATCTGCCTGATTGAATACACGAATTTCAGTAAAATTATTATGGCACCTTTGGTAGCCACTGTCTTCAGGGATGAAAACTTTTTTGTACACAATAACCAGTAACCTTCCTCTCCGCTTTTTCTTCACCAACAATAACAATAATGTTTGCGTAGGCGTCAAAGGCCTGGTTGAGAATATCGACCACTACCATGTCCAATTGCTGAGGCTGTGTTCATACGTAGCTTGTCGACCGAAATCCCTACAGACTACCCAGGTGGAGCTGAGTACTCCGCTGCCTTAGAATGAGGGTCGCGAGGAGTGTATTAGACTAATGTTTGTGTTAGGCTTTCCGTGTCTGTCTATGTCAAACTCCCTGTTTTTTTTCTGTCCATCTTTTGGTCAGCGTGACCCTTGCTGTGCTGAGAATACGAGGTTAGGAGAGGTATCGTGTGTAACCTCTTGTAGAGGGAAGGGGGGCAGGAGGACGGCCAAGCAGGAAGGTCCTTGACTAGTGATAACCTAGACCAAACTCTAATGTGCAGCCAAGCGGAACGCCAAACTCCATCATAGACTGGCCTCCCACGGTCCAAGCCAGGCATGAAATGCAGCATAATAAACAGGGTAACCAATCAAAAACACATCAATTCCACAGAACAAAGTCGCTGATACCACCTGGTAAAGGAGTTGTGAATTATAATCTGAACAGGAACTACCAAACATCAGAAAATTCGACACAAACACTGGAGCGAGTCAAAAGCGCAGCCATTAAGACCAGCAGTATGTCAGGATCTATTTACAGTAGAGCAGACTGAAGCATGTTGAGACCAGGATTTGAACCCAGCACTATGCTATTTGAAGCCAGTGATTTAACCATTCTGCTAGTCTAACACTCCACAAATCTACAACTATACTCATTGATAGTGGAAACAAATTTGCAACCTATCACAACAAACTCCTGAGTGTCAGCTGTGTACACACACATACAAAACAGTTGACCATCATCTCTTTGAGTGCTCAGCGCTCAATGATGTTAGAAAAATGCTACTTCCTCCAAGACCAGATAAATGGAACCCTTTGTATGGCACTAGACAATAACTGACAAGCATGTACGGATATCATTACATGGCATTGGGCCAAAGGACTAGCGCCCTGGTGCTGCTGGATCCGTAACAACAAGAAGAAAATTAAACTTTATATCCACCACATCAAAAATTGACCCAATTTCTCCTGTGGATGCACAAATTTTCAGTACCTCATGTTTATCTATGGTTATTGAGTTTGAGAGCCTGTAACTTTTATATTTGATGGTCTATAGATATGACTTTTTTGTATATGTAGAGAAATAAATTAATAAAGAACTTGTTGGCATTTTTGTTGTATGTGTGTTAGTTTCTGAGACACAAGAAGGTGAAAATGTTGAAAAACAGCACAAACATTTAGGTTCACCTATTCTGAGTGTGTCGGATGTCAAGTCAATTTTTGAAATTATCACAGAGGACAGATAGTAAGTACTCATTTGCAAGATCAACATATCTGCTAGTTCGTACTACAAACGTATTTATTATATCTACATAAACAAACTAAACAGAATGAATTCCAAAAGATCCCATTGCAAGACCATTAGGCACAATAATTTCACCATCATAAAAAATGGCGAATCTTCATATCCGATGAAAAAAGAGAATATATGATTTCAAAATTCTCCATACAATATTCTAAGCATAGTTCCCGGGCATTATTCAAGAAGAAAGGAAGCGAACTTCATATTAAATTCAAATACCTGTATGCTCAGCCATTTTTATAGCATTAACCCGGATGTTTGGGGAATTGAGACACTAGTCCAGTCAGGCACTGACCAGGACGTCGCGTCAGGTCAATACACTGACCAAGACCACAATCTCTCTTTCATGTAACGTTCCCTGAAAACAGGCTGTTTTCAAGGCAGCTTGACTGACGAGATGTGGATCGATGTGATCCCTGTAGTAGTGAGCACCATACAGATGAAGCCAAGCTTAGGATAACCGACTGGAGGGCCGTGGCCCACCTTCATCAGCATGCTCGGGATGTGAGGAAAGCTACTATAACCTGCCACTTAATATCCTTTTCAGGTCGCACACAAGAGTTAACTTACTCATTGTGGGCATCCAACAACAATAATGACCCGGATGTTTATACACTATAAAATGGTGACTAGCGTCTGTCACTTCTACCTGACTTCGGTTGCCAGAGGTATTTTTTTGCCTGTCTCGCCGGCATGACTGCTGTGGTGAAAATACTACCATGCAAAGGAAAGAATGAAAATCATTATCATGATAATTGAAAAAGTCAAAGTCAAGTCTGTGGGGCTCGGCCAAGCCTATGATGAAAGCGTACCTGATTAAGTTCATCCCTGTGTCTATGAAGTGACTCTATTTCCAGTTGTAAGTTGCTGTTCTTATGCTGCAGCTGAGAGATGGTTGATGTCTGCTGGTTACAGTGGCTTTGCAGCTCATCCTTGCTGGTCTGCAAAACACGAATCTTTTCTTCCAGCTGGACATGTCGTTGTTCCTGCAAAGATCACAATCAGGTTCTTCATCCATTTGTGACTATAACACAATCATACGCAAGTGTATTTCATCCATTTGTGACTATAAGACAATCACACATAAGTGTATTTCATCCATTTGTGACTATAAGACAATCACACATAAGTCTATTTCATCCATTTGTGACTATAACACAATCACACATAAGTGTATTTCATCCAATGTGACTATAACACAATCACACACAAGTGTATTTCATCCATTTGTGACTATAACACAATCACACATAAGTGTATTTCATCCATTTGTGACTATAACACAATCACACATAAGTGTATTTCATCCATTTGTGACTATAACACAATCACACATAAGTGTATTTCATCCAATGTGACTATAACACAATCACACATAAGTGTATTTCATCCATTTGTGGCTATAACACAATCACACATAAGAGTATTTCATCCATTTGTGACTATAACACAATCACACATAAGTGTATTTCATCCAATGTGACGATAACACAATCACACATAAGTGTATTTCATCCATTTGTGACTATAAGACAATCACACACAAGTGTATTTCATCCAATGTGACTATAACACAATCACACATAAGCGTATTTCATCCATCTGTGGCTATAACACAATCACACATAAGAGTATTTCATCCATTTGTGACTATAACATAATCATGCCTATTATTTCACATAGCACATAAATATTCTACACACTAACTGAATATTTCATCAATCTGTGACAACCCAACTAAAATGAATTTTATACAACATTCAGCCTCTTCTTCTTTTTCTTTTGTCCTGCTGCTCTTGCCATGCGGCGCCTCAGAGAGGTGGGATGCATATATTTCTTGCTATTGCCAAATAGAAAGCTTGTGCTGTTGTTAGATGCATTTTCTTGAAAGTGTCAGAGACATCCTCGATCCACTGAAGCCAAGGTTGGCCTCTTGCGTGTGGACCAAAGACTTGCATATGATATGCAGTTGCTGTAGGTTGGTCATAATGCATTTTGAGTAAATGACAGAACATCATGGTCATATGTCCTTTGTTATTCCAAATGAAACATGGAATCTGCAGGTAACCTTCAATCATAAAGCTACCACCATGGTTCTTTCTGCAGCCCTTTGTTTTTAAATCATGTGTGACAGGATCAGGGATCCCATAGGAATCTCAACAGGATCACCGGGTTGATCCCAATTCTGATCTCAAACCAACAGGGTCATTGAAAGCTAATTGTAATTTGGTAGGAAGCAAGGAGATGGGTGACAAACAAAGATTAATTCAAGGTTCAAACAGGTAGCGGTCATTTCAAACAAAGCTGGCCTGGTTCCTAAATGTAACTTTTCATTGTCTGAAATAAGGTCAACGGAAAGTTGGCTAGGTAATGGACAGAAATAACTGTCTTTTATTATCCATAGTTTAGTACAGTTGTTATAAATGCTGGACCTGTGACCCTTGAGTGTCAAATGTGAAAATTAGTCCAAGACTTCTAGTTAGAATGATGGGGAGAGGCATATTTTAGAGCTAAACCAAATCCATGAATACTGTAATGTCCAAGAAAAGGTGGTGGGGGTACATTTGAAGGAAAGAGAGCTCTCATGCATAAATTGACAGGCCATGAAAACTGTCATTTAATTGTTCATGCAAGGTAGAGCTTCAGACCATGTGATTAGCTTTCAGCAAAAGCCATGAAAGAAGTTGAAGTTTAAGGAGACAGATAAAAAGTGATGTTGCAGAGATTGTAAATAAGGTTTGGCAGGAAGGATTATCTAATGTACTTATACAGTTCGCAACATTAACTCTATGAGTGATGTTCTTCAGGGAGCCTGACAATACTTACAGCGTGGTCGGAACATCTGTGAAGTTAAAGGCGTGCACTAAATTGCCTTTGGATGACACTGATTGACTGACTCAAGTGAGTATGTCATACATCAGTGTGTCTTGATCTCTTCCTTGTCAGAACAAAAAAGGTGTAGACAAACACCAGGGATCATATCCCATTGTCTCAATCACTTCCTTATCAGTAAAAGGTGTAGACAAACACCAGGAATCATATTCCATTGTCTCAATCCCTTTCCTGTCAGAAAAAAGTTTAAGAAAGACACCAGGGATCACATCCTATTACATGAATTCCAGATTTTTGTTCCACAGCAAAACTGGAAAAATTTAAGCTGTCAGAACATCAGAGGTAAGGCACACTACAAGAGACGAGAAACAAGAGCAAAGAATTTAGTTAGATTTTAGATGATATTGTTAAGGACAGAAATAACTAGAATTGACCATAGATGGAAACGGGTTAAGAGCACAGACAAAACATCTGGCTAGATGCCAACACCATCTGATAAGAAAGCTTAGATAGTCATAGATTAGACTGTTTTGAGGTTGACGTCTGACAGAGTACGAAGAAGAAGAAGAAGACTTTTGATGTGATCCTATCAAGTTATGCAAATAAATGAATGCATTGTTTTTGTGAAAAAATACGTTTTAAATTTTATGTATGTTTGTATGTGAGAGGGAAAGTAATTAGGTCTATAGGAGATAAATTTGCTGTAAGTACCAATAGCAATATGTCACAATATCCAGGATAGCCAGTTGGGTCGAGTGGATCTGGTACACACATTTGTAAGCATCTTTGTTTTATATAATAAAGTTGTAAGCTCTTCTGTTTTATATGATAAGTATAAGCAGGTCTGAAAACTATTGTGACACTAGGACTATTTTCACTGGTCAATTCTGTTGCAACTATCCAGCTGAAGTTCAAGTTCTAGAACAAGTTGCCAAAATCATACACAACAGTAATTCTGACTAATCAGGTAACCTTAACCACATAAGTATTATCTGTACTGCAAACTCACAAGGAAGGTTGTTGTTTGTTTGTGAATGTTCAAAATGAGGTGACTTTTTTGTCCTGAAAGGGAAAATAAGTGGCGAGTTGCAGTAGCTTTCTTCACATTCTGAGCGTGCTGATGAAGGTGGACCATGGTACTCCGGGAGGTCATGCTATGCTATGTTTGGCTTCATCTGCGAGTCACTCACTACTACGGGGATCACTTTGATCCCTTACTCCGCTAGCTAGGCTGCCATGAAAACAACCCATTTTCAGGGAGGGCTACTAGGAAGCCGAGGTGAGGGTCTTGGCCAGTATGTTTTGCCTGACCAGACGTTAGCCTTACTCCTGCTCCAGGGACGTAAACTCTGACATCTGAAGAATGAACTTAGTAAACGAAGCATAACTCAGTGGCTACCCTCCCATTGTACTCAGGAACAAAAAAGCAGACAGGCTTGCAAAAATGGCAGAAGAAAGTGAACAGGAAGACAGTAAAATCACATACTTTAAGAAAAAGAAAGTTATCCAGGCTGTTAGAAGAGATCTGAGCCAACCTGACAACAACTACCACACTATGACCAGCAGGGACAGATCACCATTCTTCACTTCTGGAGAGGGTATAGCACACTAAATAAACACATGTACGAGCACAGATTGCAGAGCATGTTTTATAGAACTGGCCTCTGTATAACCAGCTGAGAGAGTCTCACTGATCAAGTGACTCAACAATAAACTCAAGGCTGTACGGAGCTAAAAAGAAGCTCTAGACAATAGTCGAGTTCATCACAGGAACTCATTTGACAGGTGTAAAAATCAATAAATGAACACAAGAACCATTCACTGCCTTCAGTACATCGAGCAACAGAGAATGAATTTGTTTGGCCATATTGTGAGAATGCAGCCAGACTACTTCGTTCATGCAACCTTCTACAGAAGAACATCAGGAAGAAAGTTCCTCGAAAAATGTTACTTGAGCCTCAAGAGAGGCGAAAGACAAATACAAACCACGACACTGGGCTACCACCTGCTAGAAAGTGAGACAACAAAAGAAGAAGAATACAAGAAATAGATGAATAATAGTTGAACAGTTCTGATGGATATTTTCAGGTTTGGAATGCCGGTTCCAAGGGGGCATTTTCTAATCTGAGATATCTAGAAGAGATGGAGATGTCTTAATAATCTATAGTGACCTGCTCTTAGATAAAAGTGTGTGACCTCAAAATGTATTTGTTAAATATCTTTAAGATAAATGACAATCTGATTTTCAACGAAAGATAAATACACAGACAAACATAAAGACCTCCTCAGATTTGAGTCTGTGCTTGATGGATGCAATCTGTTCCTCAGCATTTAGCCTATCTGCCACATTTGTTGCCTTAAGCCGGCTGATTTCTTCCTCCATGTCCAGTCGCTGAGATTCCAGTTTGTTGATCCGATCCCTCAGAAGTCTCTCCATTTCTTCACTCTCCTGTTTCATACGAGAAATCTGTCCACATTGAAGAGCAGAAAACACTTCAATTAAGATTCACAAACAGATAAAGTCCTACCAAGAGTTAAACAAGTCACAAAACAAGATTGGTGACAAACAAGTAAAACCAAAGAATATCAAGACCTGCAGTCAAACAAAGTAAACTAAGTACTGTTGTACAGATACAGATCAGTCCTTATCAGGACTTTAAAAAAGTGAAGACAAAATCAGAAGAAACTTAAAGGCCATAGGACCTAACAAAACACCAATCCATAACAGGGTCACAATACAAACAAAGACAGCCATGCCGTAATATAATAAGCTGGTTTTCTACAACCAACATGGAACAGACAGACTTGCCCAAAAGCTGGCAAAATCACATTAACGAAAACAAAACAAAACAAAAAAAAAAAAGATTACTATTTAAGAAGTATATATATTATCAATATATTTTATCTCAATTATCAATAACTAAATAACAAATGTAATAATATTCAGTTGCAAGCAAGAAATGAGAGAAGTCTGGCAAATTGTTATTGACCGATCAATTTGCCTAATTGCTCCAGGTGAAGCATAGACTACCACTACAGCTGATCCTTTTACAGGAAGCCCATGTTCAATCATGTGTAGTAGTGGTTACTCTAGTAATGACTTGACAAGAAAATTATTAGCCCCATGTATACCCATCTTCAGTACCCTTTAACAAAATGCATGGAATATTAAGTTGACCTGTTCTTGTCAATTCGGATACCAACTGGTCCACGGTATTCAACTAATGTCTTAGAATGATTATATCAGAAAACGGGATCAAGATGCTGAGCAGCGCATGAGCTGCAGTGGTCAACGACCCATAGCTGACTGCTAGCGTCAGGGCCAGCGAACCAGAGCTGCCAAGACCCTTCTACACCTCCACGCGGTGATCCTGGATAACAGGCTGCAGCATGGCAGACTGGCTAAGGAGAAGGGATCGAAGAGGAAATGCTAACCCGGTACTCAAAAAATACTTGCTGAAGTCGAATGTGTTGGACCGAAAGGTGCAAATATCGCAGTCAAGCTGTAAACTATGACACAAGGCATTCCGTTCTCTTGACTACATTCTGCTACTTAAGCCCTTTCAGAGTTTGGTATCGGGAGATTGAGAATGAACAAAGCCAAGCCATATCAGAAAACACCATAGACAACCGAGTGGTTCCTAGGACAAGCAAAATAGGGCCATTGTTTCCTTCCCAGCATGTTGTAACAGACGACTACACTACAGAAGGTCACACATGGGGCTGGCAATCTCATCATGCAAAAACCACTACTGCTAAAACTGTATTGCATTAACTGGATTCAGGCATGCCTAAAAGCTGGTTAGAGCAAACTAAATGTAATGTTGCACCCCCATGAGATGAGAATTGCATCTCCCCATGAGTCAAACTTCCTAGTGAATCTCAGGGCCCTACCAAAAGGGAGTCACTGAATCCCTACTGCTGTAATAAAAAGGTGAACCAATAACAAACACTGCCGTAGAGGAGTGCTAGAGACTTTATTGTACTTGGCCACAGCTTTTATTAGGTAGGGTGGCCAGTTTCCTTCCTTGCTGCCTTTATTTAACTGTGAACCAGGTATCACAGTGGTATCCAAGATAAAAAGAATAGTGCCACTGTCACCTTCTAAGCATGTTGTAAATGGTGACTAAAGAGAGTTGTGCTTGGGCCTGGCAAATGTAAGAAAAAAAAACATTACCACTATAATCAACCACTACAGAAGCTCAAATACAGGTTCCTGCAAAGAGACCAGCTTTTACAAATTATGCTTCACAATGGCACAAAAAAGGTGAATGGTTGCAAATGCTTGGAAAGGCTTCCTTTTAGAAGGGACCAGTTTCAGTCATGGCCCATGCTTTACATTAGAGCACAAAAGTGAACGAATGAAGCCAGGTACGAATTTACAGCTGAGTGAACTGGAGGGAATCAAACCTATAACCTTTGCTTTGTGAAGTGAGCATTCTACCATTCTGCTACTCAGACATGTTCTATGCACGTCCTATACATGCATCTCAGTAGGGCTGTTCATGGGGCTAGCAACCTGATCATGTAAAACAAAAGTACACCAGAAATTACCAATATAAAAGCATTTAAATGCTTTGATAGAGGCTTCCAGCTAGGGGGGACCTGTAATGGTAGTCATATGTGCCTTCTAGAGCAAGAAAGGGTATACAGGGTAATCTAGAAAAAAATATTACCCATTTCCTATCATTGAATCACCTTATTGTTAATCTTTATTTAAATTCTTCTTCTTTGTTAGTTCGCAATCTCCCGCTACAAAGCCCTAAAAAGGGCTCTGCAAGTTGGAGGATGTTGTCCAGAGAACGGAATGCGTTGTGACGTAGTTTACAGTTTGACTGCGATATTTGCACCTTTCGTTACGACACTTTTTTATTTTTGAGTATCGGGTTAGCCTTTCCTCGTCAATCCCTTCTCCTTAGCCAGTCTGTTCTGTTGCAGCCTATTATCCAGGGCCGACCACCGTATGGAGGTGTAGAAGGGTCTTGGCAGTTCTTGTTCGCTGGCCCTGACGCTAGCAGTGAGCTCTGAGTTGCTGTCCACTGAAGCTCATGGACTGTTCAGCATCTTGATCCCATTACATTTCCATTACACAGACAACCTCAAAATGGAAGTTTACAGTACATAATATTTTGTGCATAAATTATTTCAGACATGGGCTATTACGTGATGTCATTTCCACTGTGGGTATGGTTTTGTTTTTTAATGCATGTGTAGAAAGTCTAAAGATATAATTGAATAGAGGAGATGGCTTCCTATCACTAAGAAATGTTTAGCTACACTTTACAGTTGGGTTGTGATACATGCTCTTTTTAGTCCAGCACATTCCAGCACATACCTGCAAAGCTGCATGTAGTCAGTTTTCCTTCTCCTAGATAAATTACCAAAAGTGGCTTTTAGGCTTTGATTATCTGAAAGACTGGTTTTAAAACATAAGATCCTTCTCCTGCTAGTAGGAGCAGAGCATCATGAGAAGATGAAAAGATCAGATGCTAAGGTTTGCAGAGGGAGGCTATGTTTTGTGAATGACTTGGGAGCATTTAGCTTCAAATGTGAGCCAATTCTAAATTCCACTCCTGGCTATGACAACATTCAAGACTAAAAAATTGTAATCACTGATACAAGCCTGGGAGATCTGTTGTCAGTTCTTACCTCCTTCTGCTTGTATTGCTCCAGGTCTCGCGTTGCTTCCTTCTGTCTCAGCTTTTCCTGAGCTAAACGTTCTGTCAATTAAAATTGAATATATAAGCAATTGCTATCAGGACTTGAAAGATGAGCACAGAATAATAACAGCAACCTGTCCCACCTGTAATTTGAGCCGACTAAGGAGGGATGGTCATGGAGCTTCTACCCCCATCTTGTAGAAAGTTTCAGCAACAAAAATTCAATAGATATGTGCATGTCAACATTTGTTGACTTGATAAGTATTTGTTCAAGACATGCTTCAAAACGTTGTGATTGATTAACTGATATAAGGGGCTCAATCCATTTCTCAGGATATTCACACCATCATAAACCAGTTGGAATTGGGTGAGTAATGTTCTCAGAAAAGTCACTGGTAATGTGGACCCCAGAAGATAGACCAGAGAAGTTGATCTCAGAGAATTTGACAAAGAAGAACAGAACTTGCAATGAAGATCATCAATGAAAGATGGGGCACTGTAGCTAAGATTGACTTGGACTGAGCGGAGTGGAGAATGTTTGTTGCAGTCCTGAAAGTCATCATGGTGGATCTTGACTGCTTCATTAGTTATCTGTACCCAAGAAGGAGAAATTTTGAGAAACTGCAGAAAGACTCAATACCAATAACAGCTGAGATTAGATTTGATTTCAAAAAAGGGGTTTTCTGTTTTCTTTTGTACTGTTGTAATTGGTCAAATCCTTAATAAAGGTAGTTTTAGGCCAAAACATCAATACATAACCAGTAATGTTATTTTTAGTCCTGATTATATTTCAACCGTTTTTGTCCATTAAAATCAAAAGATTTGATCACCAATGGGGTATAAGAAACAAAAGATTCATTCTCCTTCCTTTCTGTCACACAAACAGTATTTTAACTCTAGTAATCAAGGCCAGAGTCAGACCATTTTGAGCCGTAAACACGTATTTTAGGGGAAAAAAATTAATACACAAAACTTTAAACTGCTCAATTGATTTTCAATTGAAAGAATAGGTAATAAATGCATTTTTGTTTATCTTTCTCAACTAACTAGGTAAGTTTGTACTCCGATCTGTGGTCGAGGAGCCCAAAACATTTCTGGCTTCTCCCTGGGTGGAAGGAAAGCCACAGAATCCATTAGCATCCAACCTATTCTTGAATGTATTAATTGAATCTGCCTCCACTATTTCCTGTTGCAATGCATTCCAAGCATTCACCACTCTCTGATTAAAAATAATATTTCCTGGTATCTTCTTCTTCTTCGTTCGTTCTCAATCTCCCACTACCAAACCCTGAAAGGGTAAGTAGCAGAATGTAGTCCAGAGAACGGAATGCGTTGTGTCGTAGTTTACAGCTTGGCTGCGATATTTGCACCTTTCGGTCCAACACTCCGACTTCAGCAAGTATTTTTTGAGTACAGGGTTAGCATTCCCTCTTCGATCCCTTCTCCTTAGCCAGTCTGCCCTGCTGCAGCCTGTTATCCAGGATCACCACGTGGAGGTGTAGAAGGGTCTTGGCAGCTATGGTTCGCTGGCCCTGATGCTAGCAGTCAGCTATGGGTCGCTGACCACTGCAGCTCATGTGCTGCTCAGCATCTTGATCATTTCCTGGTATCTAATTTAGACCTTTCTTTAATTAATTTGTGACTGTGCCCTCTTGTTTCTGTAGGCGGCTGTAGTTTGAAAAACCTATTATAGTCTAATTTAACCTTTCCATTGATTATCTTATAAACCTGTATTAAATCACCTGAAACTTTGTTGTTTCACTTCTCAGTGCCGCAAGAGCTTCTTTTCCCCCAGCATGAGGTGGCTCTTCAAGGTTGAAGGTACATCTGCACTTAGATCAGTCTGCAGTTTCATCATCCTAAGATGGCTGAATCATGTCCAGGGTCTTCATACCAGGCTTACACGTATGGTTGTACCTCAGCTCTTGTCAGCTGACTGTTCTTTTGCCATCTGTCAACTGTCCATAGAGGATGTCTTTGGGAATGTGACCATCTTCCATGCGACAAACAAGACCAAACCATCATAGTCTTTGCTGTCTATGGAAGACAGGTGTGAGAGTGCACCACTGCATTTGTCACTCTGTCCCTCCATGCAATTCCAAGAATAGTTCACAAACGCCATAGAAGGAAGGTATTAAGCCTTTACTCTTGTTTGGTTAGGTTGTCCATGCTCCTTTACTATATAGGAGCATGCTGATGACACATGCATTATAAACCCAGACCTTGGTTTTCATTATAAGTTTTTATTATACAATATTATATACATATGTATATATAGTCAGTGTTAAGGTCAATATGTGCACCTAATCATTCCCTAATTTCACATGTCTTTATTGCCTTGTATTCTGCTTTTAATCCTCACCAGTTTTGGTAGTATTGTTAGTATTGAAAACAATGAGCTGGTTGTTTCTCTCATATTTCTACTCATTGTTTTAATCTCTGGCACTCTTAACACTCTAAGCTCCTCTAAGGTCTGCTACGTATTTGGCAAAATTTTTTGTGTGCGTTCACCTTATTTCTCTAATCCCCAAGACGGTGTACGTTGCACTGTGGTTTTTATTTTGCGCTTGTTGGCCCTGTGCCTCCGACTTCAGCATGCATTTTATGTAAGGGTCTGCTTCCTCCTGTATTTTCTAAGGGTTTGCTTCCCCGGGGTAACGGCCGGTGCTTTGATGGGGATCGAACCCAGTACCTTCTGGTTGTGAGCTGTGTCACTTAACCCCTAACCCACGCCGTCCCCATTTGGCCCAATGATAGCACCAGTCCTGCTAGAGTGGTTAGACCACACTGTTAGTCATCCCTTACAACATGTATTCTTTGCAGCAGTGGTCCCATTCTCATCTCTGTCATACACCGTGTTCTACCCAGGAGGGGTAGACTGTACTGTTCATTATCTCATCAAATGTTTCAGTGTGGCAGAGGAAATATCTTTGTCTCTACTACAGAGTTCTCCCAGGCACCACTCAGGTATAAAATATATACAGTTTAACAGCACGCATGGAGCAAAGAGCGATCGGGGCCAGGTGTAACATACTGATCAATGCCCTACCTCACATCCTCATGTGAGTTCATGGAAACAGGTTGTGTCACAGCAGTCCGGTCAATGTGGTGGGGATTGACACTGTAATCCCCATAGGGATGAGTTTACTGATAAGCCTTGCATTGCACTACAGCCAGGAGGACTCCCGTCCACCTACCCAAGTGCACCTCAGGATGTAGGAAGAACTACTGTAATCCACTACCACCAAATGTCATCAACAGTTACCTCAACTCAGCACGAGCAGCTTCGAACAACAACAACAACAACATGCAAGGTTGAGCGGAAATGAAGTGTTAACTCAATGATTTAAAACATCAGGAGATGAAACATGAAGAGACTATGAACAATATTCTTGAACAGCCTAAAGTGGAGAATGAACAATATTCTTGAACAGCCTAAAGTGAAGAATGAACAATATCCTTGAACAGCCTAAAGTGAAGAATGAACACTTGAACAGCCTAAAGTGAAGAATGAACAATATCCTTGAACAGCCTAAAGTGGAGAATGAACAATATTCTTGAACAACCTAAAGTGAGGAAGAACAAGTATTTGTGACAACCTTCGGGATGAGGTTGACCATGTTTAAAGTTGATGGCCATCAGTCTCACTCTCAAACTAAAAACTAGACACACAGACATGTGCCCGTGCCGGGAGAAACAGAAACAGTAGAACATTTTAGCAAAGTCTGTCGGTTCTATAGCTGACTTACATTCTGTCTCTCTTTAGCCCAATTGAGGAATAAACTGTATGGTGATAAGTGATGTCTGAGACAGATGGTTAAATTTTTGAAGGAAATAGGATGTGGACATTTGAGAGCAAACAAAAATATATGATGAGGGATATAAAAAGAAAAAAAAAAGAAAACTGACCATCAAACTGTGAACCTTTCAAGGTCAGCTCTGATTGAAGATGTGTGACCTGCTCCTTCAGGTCGTAGATCTGTTCTTGTTGTTGATGGCACTTTCTGTCAAAGTCTTCCACCTAGGTAACCAAACAACACATCCAAACATGAGGCAAGGAAATTTATCAAACATGAGACAAGGGAATAGGACAATTAATTATGAAGCAGGAGAACAGGACTTTCAAATTTGATAGAAAGGAATAGAACATCCAAACATGAGATCTGGGAAGAGGACATCCAAACATGAGATCTGGGAAGAGGACATCCAAACATGAGATCTGGGAAGAGGACATCCAAACATGAGACAAGGTAACAGGACATCCAAACATGAGATCTGGGAAGAGGACATCCAAACATCAGACAAGGTAACAGGACATCCAAACATCAGACAAGGTAACATGGAATTCAAATAGGGAAGAAAATTATGAACAACTAAAAGCCTTACTTCAGTCACTGTCTATAACAGGGCTTCTCAATCAATATTCCAATGAGTCCTAGGGTTCAACAGAGATCTGTAAAGGTCTTCCAAAAGATCGAGATTGAGTGAAATAAAGGTAGATTTAAAAAAAAAAACTACTTAGACTGGAATTATCAGCAGAGACCAAGCAGTCCTGTATGTCAGTGGACACGAGGCCCAGCAGTCAGTCCTATAAATATATATATATCAGACAGGAGGCATAGCAGTCAGTCTTGTATGTCAGTGGACAGGAGACCCAGGAGTCAGATCTGTATGTTAGTATACAGGAGGCCTAGCAGTACTGTATGTCAGTTGTAGACAGAGACCCAGCAGTCCTGTATGTCAGTAGACAGAGACCCACAGTCCTGTATATCAATGGACGGAGACCTAGCACTTTCTATATCCCAATAGCTGTTAACACAATGTGAAATAACTTCCCTGACCTTGTTCTGTAGCTGAATGTTCCTGTCTTGTATCTCTGATATTTCTTTTAGGAGTTTCAGCTCCTCGTTGGCTCGGTCCTGGACATAAAATAAGTCAATCAAGCTTTATCAGACAAACAACATATATGTAGAAGTACAGCAGCGGTTGCTATGGATTGAGTGGATAGCACAATTGGAAGCCTCAAACCATTAGGGAATTGTTCAGTTACAGTGGGTATTCCTGTGGGCTTCAGGAAAGCTTGATTAATCATAGTGCATCTGTCTCAATGTGGGTGGCTTTGACTTTCACTCTGACAACACTTTGTGAATATCTGGAACATTATTTGGTACACAGTTACCTGTGCTATTTGTTATGAACATACAGATTTAGATTTAGAGATTTTAGGCAAAGCCCTGCTGATCTTGTAGAATACTAGTTTATGGGAAAGGCTTTTGGAGTAAACCCTGAGGCAAAATCTGCATCCTATGATATCTCCAGTCACCTTGATAATATCTTGCCACTGGCCAAAGGTAGCTCAGGCCGAGAGAGTGAGGTTGACAATTTGTGCAAATCTTCCTCACTTTAATCCAAATCACCAGCGCAAGTCACCCATTTCAGTGGATAGAGCAAAATGAAAAGATTGTCCACATGGCTGAACAGAGAGAGTGGCCATCATCACAGGTGATGGATGAGCATCACCATGATGGTTCACAACATTGAAGGAGCTGACTTCTTCTAAAACACCAGAATTAAGGAATGCAATAGTTCTGGGCCGCACTAGAGATATCCCTACTATAAAACTGAGGTATATCCTAGGCCTACATGTGAGTTATCGCAGACAAGAGTCTTCCACTATACAATAATACTTTAGGCATTAAGGGAATAAGAATCAAAAGAGGGATGTCCTGGATTGCACAGACAGAGTATGTGACAGATTTAGTCTGGGAGAGACAAATCTTGTCTTCCCCACGGTCTTCCCACCAGGACCTGACCACTCAGTCGGCGGGTACCGTGACGGATGGCGTAAGAATAGCAACGCCATCTTGCAAGTAGCCCCGACTGAGAAAGTAGTCTCGAGATATAAAAAGCCTGTCGGGCCAGGAGGAGAGTGGATCTTCTTGAGCTTTTTCTGCGATACACGGTTGGGAACCGCAGAGCGTGAGACTACACGATTTGTGAAGAATTGAAGACGAACGTCACCCCATTTGAAGTTCTTGAGCGTTTTCTACAATACGGGGCTTCTTGAGCGAATGTCACCCCATTGGGATTCTTCTGAGTTGAGCGTTTTCTACGATAAAAGATTCTGCTTGAGCTTTTCTACGATTCACGATTTGAGAAGTTTTGAAGACGAATGTTACCCCATTGGCAGCAGGTACGCTACGACCTGCAGTAATACTACCTGAATTTTTGAAGAGTGAATCACTGAAGCGGCAGTTGAGCGCCGCACTTGAAGAGAGTTCACCAGCACGAGCTACCCGATTTTTGCCAGGGCTGACGTATTTTCTCGAAGTTTACAAGCGGCCGACACCTCGAACAAGTTGACCAGTCTACACCGGTGAGTGTCCTCCTCTCACCTAGGCTGAGGTGTAACCAGTTGGCCATAATCGCTTGCTGGGTGAGTGATCGTTGTCCTCGGAGACGTGTGCTGACCCGTGACTCTCTACCATGTGGTCAGTCGGCTCCGGTGCAACACAGGCCAATTTCATACATGCGGCTGCTGAGCAGTGTTTTCCTGGCAAGGGACGAGAGAACAAGACCAAAGGTGATCCACCTGGGTTGTGCTAACGACGCAAGGTACAAACCGATGCTGTTCCGGCCATAACTCTGACTTGCGTGGAGTACGGGAAAGGTGACTATTGACAGTAGTTCAGGTGTAGAAGGGATTTGTTAGGTTAGGTATCTCCATATAGGAGGGAGTGTGTGAGTTGGGAATAGTATAGTGAGAAATAAAGAATTTGTTTATCTGAGTTTTTTTCTTCTTCTTGTGTTAGATCATTCAGGTTTAGGTGTGTGAGTTGAAAAGCAGCCTTAGGTGTGTAGATTTGGTAGAGCAAGACCTTGTCCTCTCTGCTACAAGTAAACAATTGAACAGGTGACTATGACCAAGGCAATAGTCAAGGGAGAAGATTGGACCCACACTGGTAATAGAATGACAGATTACCAAAGAGTGATGCCGTCAAAAATACTGATTGTTCAATGCTATATATTGTGAAATCAAGTTGACGTTTCTGCTACAGAGAGAGGTCAGGTGTTGCTGAGTTGAGCAAAGTATACATACCAGCACCCTCATGTATGAGAATGGAGGTAGTGACCTTAGCTCTGTGGCTATCTGAGACCTCTTTAGTAAGAGCAGTCATCATGTCTGACTCCAAATCCTTACTTCAGAAAGTACAGAAGAGTTGACATCTTGGCTCTGACATCTTGGCTATGCAAACAACCAATACGGACAGTATTGATTTTGATAGCTTTCTGAACTTTCTGAAGTCTTATCAATGACCGCATGTTGGATGATGACACTGCAATAGATGAATCAGTAATATGCTGATGAAATCAAACTAGGGTTGGGAAGAGTGGAGTGCATGAGAGAATGGAGCAGGAGTGTAATCAACAGATGAGCTACAACAGCCGTCAGTATCCACACACTTCAATATTTACTGAAAGAGGCTGAGCAGCTAATGGATTGTCCGGAGTGCAGATACATTGATTCTTAAGACCAGAACAGAACAAAGCACTTATGGTTGGGTCCTTAGATATGTAATGGAAAGATATTAAAATCAATCAATGACTGCCTCTTAAATGATGGCACAGCAATGGATGACTTAGCAATCCACAGATTCCAGGAGTGGAATGTGAGCCATCTCCCTCACTATTTTTTTAGAGAGAATGAACACTTACAGTCTGTCTCAAGAGCAGAGATGTCGATTTTGTATAACATAACATATACAGCATAGGTATGTGTAAGAAAGAACACTATGTGTATGCATCTATGTATATGTAAGTATGCATGTACATAAATGAATGCATACATACTTACATACATACATATATTCAGAGATCATAACCCAAGTGGAAGAATAGATTTACACTGGAGATAAAATGACGGACTACTAAAGAGTCATCATCACCCTTGGGATGGGGATGCAGAGACTCGAGGTTAAACAACCAATCAGTGAAAATGTTCAGGATGTTGATGCTGTCATATATACTGATGTATCTGTGTTACACAGCAAAACAACTGGCTGGTGTTTCTCTGCTAGAATGAGTGGCAGGGATGCTGCTGAGCAGAGCGGTGCATACATGACAACAACCTCTTGTATAAGAATGAAGATCAAGGGAGTGACTTCAACTCTGATGTGGTTATCTGAAACTTCATTATTAAGTGCCACAATCGTCACTGACTCTGAAATCTTGCTTCAGAAGTTATAAAAAAGCTGGTTATGATATGAGTGGATAGCAGATCTTGTGTGGATCTACTGTCCTGGTTATGTTTGGGTTTGCAGGGATGAAAGAGCTGAAATTCTGGCCTCAAGTGGCATTCCTAGGGAGGACATTGGCAATGGATAGAGGTGACATTTTGAAGTTGATCAACAACCACCTCTTGGATAAAGACAATGCAATTGATGAACCAATGATGTACCGATTGTAAAGTTCTGAAATTATACGTGGGTCCAGCAGAGAGAGGCCTGATGGATGGGACAGGAGTGTGCCCAACCAGTGAGATGCAAGAACCATCAGTATCTACTCTTTGCCATTTACTGAAAGAGATTGAGCACCTATAGGTCTATCCGGTGTGCAATCTTGACAGAACATAACTTTTTTTTTACTACATATTGCTCCTAACATAGCATACGTCTACCCCTGCAGTTCCTTCTTTATGGAAGCTTGCACCAAAGCACTTTGTATGTTTTTGCTGAGGTGGCTTCTGTAGTAATTTGTTTAACATGATGAGGTTGCTGGCCCCACCAATGTGGAACTGTTAGAAAGACAGACATATATCAGTGAAACATGACATGAGGAGACATCGCTGATGTTGGATAGAACACACATTAAGGAAACCAACTGATAGCATTACAAGACAGTATCTGTTCTAGAATCCCCGAGGCAAAAGAAGTAGAGGCAGACCAAAACACACACAGAAAAGAAAGCTCGAGACAAACATAAAGGAAACAGGGAAATCGTGGACAGAGTTGGAACAGATGACATGGTGTGTATGTGTTAAAGAGATATGCTCCCAAGAAAACTGACAAGTTTTGATTGATTGTGAATGAATGACCGACAGCTGTCTTTATTCACCTTCTATGGCATGCTTGGAAGCGCTCAGTGATGCTATTCTCCACTCATCAGGACCCACACCCACAGATACTATTAGTTACATGCCATATCTTCAAGCCATAAAGTAGAACTAATTTGCAATACTTTCACTTGGATACTTACTTACTGAGGCGTGGATGGCCAAGTTTATTCAAAACCACAATCTGTTTTTATCATATGTGAAATAAGTAAAAAAACCAAGCCTGCACACAGCACAACAACTGCAGGAGTAAGTAGCCTTTAATCCTCATAGCTGATACCAACAATGGGAGTATATGCTGTGTTAACATTTTTAAAAAAAGCTTTAGTCGCAGCTCTTTTAGAAAATATAAATCATTTTACTCTTGAGGCTTAGTTTCACTAAAATAAGGAAGCAGAGCCAATGTACAACTCTCCAAAGTTGCCTCTTACAACACGTCTGGTAGTAGGTTATAGTATTTCTATCCTTCGTTCTTCTTTCAGGCCCAAGTAACATATGGGCATTTCACGTTTCTAGTAAAAATACATACCTCTTTCATCCTGCGAATCTCATTGACGTGATTGGCCGCCATCTCTTGCATGTCTACCTTCAGCCTGTTGACTGTGGAGTTGACGTCACTAACTTTCTGCTCTGACAGGGCCAGTTCTGTCTCAGCCATTGACAGTCTGCAGAACAGAATCAATCTATTAGTCTGTTTTGGAATAACAAGAAAGACTGAAAGAATATTAGTTGCAGAATAAGCAACTTTGCAGATTAGTGACTTCTTTTACGGTGGGGTTCCCCCCCCCCCCCCCTCCCCACGATGCATCTTGTTTCAGCAACAGAATAAGTCTTTTTGATGATATCATGGGATGATTACTGTCTCCGTTGTTTAGCAGCCAACCTGGGATAAGCCATATTATTGATTGATTTTTGTATTATAGAGTACAAAGAAACTGTACACTGGAAGAGTGAGACCAGTTCTCGAGTATGGCATTGCGGCATGGACAACAGCAGCAAAGGCGAACTTCGATAAAATTAGCAAACTTCAAAACTAAGCCATGAGAGTTATAACAGGAGGCATGAAGTCAACGCCAATTGTAGAACTTGAAAAGATTACAAAACTGCAATCCACGACCAACAGAAGAGACTGCAGAGCCCAGCAGCAAGCAGAGAAACTCAGAAGACTGACTAACCATCCAATGCACCAGAGACTAAACAATTTCGGAAATGGGAAACTAAAGCGGAGAAACTTTGCAGAAATAGCCAAAGCAAAGATGCACGAAGACCCCATGAACGCACTAACAACACCAAAGTCCATCCCTACTGTACGAAAACCTACCTGGAGGCAACATATATTTCCAGAGGTGGTAGAAAATATACCAGGTATTGGAAACAAAAACAGCCAAGCTGAAAAAGAAAGAAGAGATACAACCCTGAGGTACATAACGAAAAACTACCCATGCATGGACTGAACCCATGCATACACCGACGGTTCTGTAACAAACACAACACAGAACGGAGGGGCAGGTGTATTCCTGAGCCTACAAAATGGTAGAAAAATAACACTATCAGTGGCAACTGGAAAATACACAAGCAATTTCAGAGCCGAGGCAGAGGCACTGAGCGCTGCAGTAGAAGAAGAAATGGTGACAGGTAAAAGGAATGAAAGCCATATAGTCCTGCTTACAGATGCCCTGGCCGTAGTCACAGCACAAAAAAGCCAAAAAAATACTGAACTTAATGATTTAAGAGCAGTACTCTGTCAACTATGCCAGCAGTCCACACCAAAAAGAGTAGTGGTACAGTGGGTCCCATCCCACTGCAACATCCAAGGCAACAAGGAGGCAGACAGACTGGCAGAAGAAGGTGCAAGACTACCACAACCAGATACTAGTGTGAACTACGAAGAGTCCAAAAGGCTTATTAAGGCCAGATACATGGCCAAATGCGAAACAGAACATACTGGCTACACAAAAAACGATGCCTATTACCAGTTGAACAGAAGAGAGCAGGTCGTGGTCTTCAGACTCCGCACAGGCCACAACAGACTGAGGTACCACCTATTAAATAAACTGAAGAAAGGTGGCACTGATGAATGCATTTGTGGTACCGGGAAAATGACCACTGAATATCTGCTGCAAAACTGCCCGACATATGAGGACCAGAGAAAGCACATGTGGCCATCACCAGTGGCAACACTAGACAAGCTCTATGGCAGTGTCGACAGCCTCAGGATGACCGCTGCTTTTTTCGAAAAAATACAGGTTGACGTCTGACAGCGTACGAAGAAGAAGAAGAAGAAGAAGTATTTTTGAGTACCAGATAGAACATTCAGAGCCAATTATATTTTGTAAATGGGTGAACAATGAGATTACAACATGTCCAACGAAATGACAAAATTAGCAACATAATGCATTGGAAGTGGGCATACAGAGGAGGAAAATGGTTATCAGAAAAACTACAAAATGTAGGTTATGAGAAAATAATTTTGATTTTTAAAAAACCAGTATAATTGTACACAATTCATTTTTAAACTACAAAATGCGCAGATGAGGAACAAATCCACAGATTAGCTTCATTAAACATGAGAGAAAGAAATTCACATATTAGCAAATTAAAAAATGCAATTATGAGAAAATAATTAACAAAATTTCTAGATTATCAAAAACAAAATAAAAGTATACATTTTTTTTAAAACTATAAAATGCACAGATTATCAGAAAAGAGTTCACAGATTAACAGGAGAAAATATACACACATTTTCAAGAAAATAATACAAACATTTTTATAGATTATATAACTTTTTTAAAAATGTTAAGTGCTAATTTTCTGAAAAGAATTCACAGATTATCAGAAAATAATGCACCATGATTAGAGTTTAAAAAATAAAAAATTATAAATCAAAATGCACATATAATCACCCTAAAAAGCATTTGAAATGAAGTGCACTTATAAATTACCAGAATAAAAAAACCTACAAAATGCAGACTATGAGAAAGAAAAACACACATCAGAAAAAAAAATGCAAATTATCAGACAAGAATATCTAAAAACCCAATCTTCTTTCTTCTTTGTAAGCTGTCAGACGTCAACTTGAATTTGTTTGAATAAAGCAGCGGTCATCCTGAGACTGTTGACACTGCCACAGAGCTTGTCTATGGTTGATACTGGTGATGGCCAAATGTGCTTTCTCTGCAATTTTGCAGCAGATGTTCAGGGGTCATTTTCACAGTTGGTGCATTTGTCAGTAGCACCTATCTTCAGTTTATGAATAGATGGTACCGCAGTCTGTTGTGGCCTGTGCGGAGTTTGAAGACCACCACATTCTCCCTTCTGTTCAACTGGTAATAAGTATCATTCTTTTTGTAGCCAGTATGCTCTGTTTCCCATTTGCCCATGTATCTGGCCCTAATAAACCGTTTGGACTCTTCGTAGGTCACACTAGAATCTGGTTGTGGTAACCTTCCACCTTCTTCTGCCTCCTCATTGCCTTGAATGTTACAGTGGAATGGAATCCACTGTACCATGAATCATTTGGGTGTAGACTGCTAGCATAGTTGACAGAGTACTGCTCTTAAATCATTAAGTTCAGTATTTTTCTGGCCTTTTAGTGCTGTAACTATCTGGCTTTCATTGCTTTCACCTGTCAGCATTGTCTCTACAACAGCTTTCCTTGCCTCTGAAATTGCTTGAGAATTTTCCAGTTGCCACTGACAGAGTTATCTTTCTACCATTTGGTAGGCTCAGGAATACCCCTCGCCTTCCATTTTCTGTTGCGTTTGTTGCAGAACCGTCAGTGTATGCATAGGTCCAGTCAGTGCTTGGGTAGTTTTTCTCTATGTGCTTTAGGGTTATGTCTCTTCTTTCCTATTCAGTCTGGCTGTTCTTGTATCCAATACCTGGTATATTTTCTACCACCTCTGGAAAGATCTACTACTCATGGCTTGGTTTTGAAGTCTGCTGAATTTATCAAAGTTCGCCTTAGCTACTTTCGCTACCGCAATGCCATACTCGAGAACTGGTCTCACTCTTCCAGTGTACAGTTTCTTTAGTATTCTCTCATCTGCTACCCAGCTTGTGCCAGCAAGTTTCCTCATGATTGCCATTCTTTGTCTTGCTTGCATAAGATTCTCATATCTCTTGGTTTCTCTCGATCTGAGTTTTCCATGTCATGTGTCGATCTTATTTTGATGAAAAACCCAATCAAAGGCACTTAACATCTGGAGAAAAAAAATCAAGACTATCAAATATAAACATCACAAAATGAACAGATTATTAAAAAGTTCAAATGCCAGCCATGATACACCAAGCGTGGTTCATTCATCTGTCCTAATAATCATCTATCTCTGTAACAGTGTTGCTATTCAATGCTCAACATTTGGCACACAAGCATTTTGATAATACACTGCCTGCCCTAAAACATTCCATAGAATACATGATTGTGTTCATCAATAACAAAATCTACTCAATAAACTCATTTATTGAAACAGCTTAAATTTAGCATTTGTTAACAAATTTCATTTCCCATCCAACTTCAAGCAGTTTTACCTTGTTCTGTAATAATGGATAGTTGGCCTCTTCTGCCAGAAGATCTCACATGGATAGCTTAAAAAGACTTACTTTGCTGCCAAAGAGTTGAATGCTCCCTTCCTTTCATCCAGCGCAAATTGAAGGCTGCCTATTTGCTTGGTGGATACCCTGATTTACAAATAATTGATACAACTTAACATGAAGTTTTTCACTTCTGAATATGTTATGATATGCAGATACAACATTCCTACATGGCAGGATAATTCGTGAGTGTTCAGTATCTCTCAGCAGATGTCAAAGGGTAAGTTGATGGTTTCTTTAGCAAGCTGGGTATACACACTCATGCTCCATTTTTTCTGTGGTATTCTTTGCTTGACTAATGTTTGATTTCAAACTCCTGTACTCTGTGAAATACTGATTCATCAATTGCAGAGTAATCATTTAATAGGTGGTCAGTGACTGATTTCACTTGACACCGATAAAAACATATATAGGTTTTATATAATAAAATATTGATATTATATTGATATTTTATTTATTATTTCTATTTGCTTACTTACTTACTTAGTCGCTCCTCTTCTACCGTGAGGTGTAGAGGTTTGCCAAAGAGAACGCCACACTGCTCTATCAGCCGTCTTTTTCCTGGCCTCTTTCCAATCCAGCCCTCTATCACTTAGGGACTGTCGTATGTTGTCTTCCCAACGTACTTTGGGACGTCCTCAGGGTCTGCGTCCTTGACTTTTGATCTCCCATGACGGCTTTGGTATCCAATCTTCTTCCATTCTACAGACATGGCCAAACCACTGTAGTTGGGACTGCTCCACTCGTGTCTGCAGGGGTTGAACTTCAAGATTGCTACGTATTGTCTGGTTACGGATCTTGTCTCTTTTCGTCACCTGAACCACCTTTCTTAGGTACCTCATTTCTGAAGTTTGTAATTGCCTTTCTTGGGCTGTAGTCATTGCCCATGACTCACATCCATATGTCAGGACAGGCACATAGGTCGTGCAGTATACATCCATCTTTGTTTTCCTGCTTATTTCTCTTCTACTGAGGAAACCTCTGTTTATTGCATGGAACAGTCTACCTGCTGCTGCCCTTCGTGCAGTTAACTCCTCTTTGATTCCTCCCCTGCTGTCTATTACCACTCCTAGATATTTAAAGTTGCTGACCTGCTCTAGTGCTCGTGTTCCCAGGGTTATCTGATGTCTCTTTTCATCTCTGGCGATCACCATGGTTTTTGTTTTGGAGTTGCTGATGTGCATTCCTCTCTTCTTCAACTCTTCTTCCCAGACCTGCAAGTTGGTCTGGAGATGTGCTTCGGTTTTCGTGATCAGGTCCACATCGTCTGCAAATGCTAGTTCCGATATGTAACTTGGTCTCATCTTCCAGTACCCTACTTCATACTTTTTTGTCCGTTCCTTGCAGGCTTTGATGACTTCATCCATGAGGAGTATGAAAAGGTACGGTGATAGAATGTCCCCCTGTCTTACTCCGCTAGTAGTCTTGAACTCTCCTGACTTTTGATTTGATGTCCGCACATAATTTCTGAATATTTTATAGAAACTCTGTATGGCAGAGATCAGGGGTCCTGGGATGTTCTTCCTTGTCAGGCACTCCCAGAGTTTGTCCCAAGGAACTTTATCAAATGCTTTCTCCAAATCCAAAAAGCAGAGATGCATCTCTTTATCATATTCAAGAGCCTTTTCACTTAGCTGTCTGAGTGTAAAGATAAGGTCTTGAGTACTTCTGTTTGCCCTAAACCCACATTGAGTTTCATCCATATTTGGCTCTGCTAGACCTCTTAATCGCCGTTCTAGAATCCTAGAGTAGACTTTCCCGGGGACACTAAGAAAGGAAATACCTCTGTGATTTTCACATTGTCAATTGTCGCCCTTTTTAAATATTGGTATTATTATTGCAACCTCCCAGTCTCTTGGTATCTTCTTGTGGCGCCAAGCTGCCTTGAGAATCTTCATGAATAGCATCTCTCCTGCCGCTCCCATGTATTTAACCATTTCTGGTGTTATACCATCATGTCCTGCTGCTTTACCAATCTTAATTTTCTCCAATGCTGCCTTTAGTTCATCCATTGTGATATTATCGTTTCCCTCCATGGCTCCCTCTTCTTGAATTGGGACTGTTACTTCCAGAGCTTGGTTTTCCTCCACTCCAAGAGATCTGAGAAATATTCTTTCCATCTGTTCATTACCTCTTCTGGGGCAGTCAACAGCGCATCTTGTTTATCTTTAACAAATTTCAGGGGACATTCCTTTTCCTTCCTCATGTTCTTTAAGGTCTTGTAGAACAGTTTCTGGTTTTCTCCAGCATTATTTTCCAGTTTCTCTCCAAATTCTTCCCAGGATTTCTGTTTGGCCATGAGCACAGTCTTCTTTGCTTCTGTTCTAAAATTTACATATTCTTTATATTTCTTTGTTTGTTCTTCTGTATTCCTAGCCCCTAGGTATTGCTTCCATGCCTTTTTCTTTTCTCGTATTATTGTTTTCACTTTTTCTGTCCACCATGGTGTACTTTTTCTCTTCCACCTTTCTTTGGTTTGACCGCATGCCTCTGCTGCAGCCTCTTTGAGGATGTCTTTGAATTTTACCCAAAGCATTTCCATATCTTCTTCAGATTCCTCTATCCTTTCTATTGCTGTTGTTATGAGCCCTTGGTATCTCCTCTTAACATCTGGTTCTCGTAGTTTGAAAGCCTTAATTTTATTTTCTCCTCGTGTATTATGTTTCATGCTTGCTGATGGGTGTTGCCTAGCTGGATAGTGTTTTTCAATTTCTCTCTTTATTTTAACTAGGTAGTGGTCGCTTCCTATCTCTGGTCCTCTGAACACTCTAGCATCCTTTACATACTTGAAATCAGTTTTCCTCACTATCGCATAGTCAATTATGGATCTTTCATTTCTTGCCGGCTCACATCTTGTGTAGGCATGGATACGCTTGTGTGGAAACCTTGTATTTGTAATAACAAGGTTTTGTTCTCTGCAGAATCTGAGCAGTCGTTTTCCATTGTCATTTAAGACATCTTCTCCATACCTACCGATCACTCCATCCCATCTTTAATAGTCGTTTCCAACTCTTGCGTTTAAGTCTCCAAGGAGAAGTACTTCATTATGGCAATCGTCAATGGTCCTTTGAAGGAGCTCATAAAATTCATCTTTTATGTCAGTGCTCTCATCTTCGTTTGGTGCATACACAGTGACGATATCCATTTGACTATCCTCCTCTTGTAGACTTAGAACCATCAGTCGTTCTGAAATGAACTTCCATCCTTTAATGTTTGCTTTGCTGTTACCATTCACTATACAACCAACCCCTGCCCTGGCTCGTTCACTCATGGGAACTCCGCTGTAGTATAGCATGTTGCCATCATGGTCCAGAACGCCCTGTCCCTTTTTCTTTGTTTCTGTAAGTGCCAGGACTGTCAATTTTGCTCTCTTCATCTCCTCTATTAGTTCTTGTTCTTTTCTATTTCTATTTGACTGATTTCAATATGTCCTCTCCTGCCGAAGACGGATGTGTGCAAATATTGCAGTCAAACTATAAACTACTGACACAACGCATTCCGTTCTCCAGACTGCATACTGCTACTTGCAAAGCCCTGTTCAGATCTTGGTAGCAGGAGATTGAGAAAGAAGAAGAAGAATATGTCCTCTTATCTAATATGCCCACTAAGGATTCTTTCTTTCAAGCCTAGGATGTAAGCTTCAGAAAGTAAAGTAATATGCAATCAGGATTCGAACTATGAAACTCGAGCTGACAGATGAACCTTGATGCAAATAAAGACATGAACTAGAGTATTAGTTTCAGTCTTTGCAGCATGCTCATTGAAACAGGCTGCCACAGCAGTCTGACCAATGAGGTGGAGATCATAGTGGTGAGCTTATACTGAGGAGCCTTGCACTTGCACTATGGCCAGGAATGCACAGGTCCACCTGCTCAAATACGCTTCACGATGTAAGAAGAGTCACAGTAACCCACTACTACTACACTTGAGCAGTAAAGATGGCATCTAACAGGCCACGCGTCTAGTTTTGATCTCATGTTTTAGTCCATTTTGGATGTCACCAGGCCAAAGGTTTGACTGGAATTCACACTAGTTGACGGCTTACACTTGTGTCACACCTACTTATACTTTTGCCTACAATTATCCAGACATGGTCATTGGCTATTTTAAATAGTATTTCGGTTACGATATGTTCCACATCCAGTGCACATGGGTGAACTTCACAAGATTTGCGTCCTTCGCCCTGTTTGCTAACAGTGCCAGTTTTGTTGTGGCTGGGAAATGTACACATGGGCCAATAACTAACACATAGACTGGGAGAGATTGGGCCCTGACCGGTTAGCAGCATGCCCAAGACACATCGCTCACACACTGAGTGATGTCCCTACGACCTCTTGGGGTTGGGGAAAGACAAGGAGTTGAGAAGAAACTGGTTGTATACCAACTCTGCAGAGCCTTCCAAAACAGTATAGTGCCATTAGGTTACCTTAAGTTAAAGAAACATCACCAAGAGTTAACTCAGCATGAGTAACTTCAAAAAACAACTTTGCAGCAAGACGCATCTATGACACGGAGGTCTGTGGTTCAAATCCGGATTGTCTACTACTCCACTTTCTTTTCTGTTGTCTGGTGTACATGTTTTCAGAGTGCTTATAATATTACTTTTTTTTTTGGCTATTGCTGTAGTCCCTAATAACTCATTTTCAACAAAATAAATCCAATAATTTGGATATTAGACACCAGAGAGAAGATTAAAGAAAAATACAGAGAGTGTATTTAACCAGCTTGTAAATTTCTCAAGAGTGTCTCATTAGTAGAGTACTTGATTCTCACAGTAAAGGTACCAGGTTAGATTCTTGCTATCTGTACCCTCCAGTTGACCCAGATTTAAATTGAATCCTGGTTTACTGCTAAGGAAGAACAGGCCTCACCACCTCATTACACACCTAGGCTTAGCCAACACTTTATCCCTGAAAGCAGTTTCAGATTTACCTTTAAATATTTATAAACAATATTTGCAGAATAATTAGGCCGAAGCCTTCGGCTACCTGGCAACATTCATTAACATGCCTGTTTGAACACCAGGATTCCAAGTAATTAGGCAGCTTAGCCATATGGTGAAGCCAAAGAACACTCAGAGAAAAAACCTAAAAGCAGCACAGGACTGAACTGCTTGGAAAGGGTTGGTTGATGGTCTATGCACCCCAAGGTGATATGGGTGAAATGAGAGGGTTGGTTGATGGTCTATGCACCCCAAGGTGATATGGGTGAAGTGAGAGGGTTGGTTGATGGTCTATGCACCCCAAGGTGATATGGGAAAAGTGAGAGTGTTGGTTGATGGTCTATGCGCTCCAAGGTGATATGGGCAAAGTGAGAGGGTTGGTTGATGGTGTATGCGCTCCAAGGTGATATGGGCAAAGTGAGAGGGTTGGTTGATGGTCTATGCGCTCCAAGGTGATATGGGCAAAGTGAGAGGGTTGGTTGATGGTCTATGCACCCCAAGGTGATGTGTGCAAATAGGACATAAAGACACTGGATATAAATCTGAAATCATGGGAATACTAAGCTGCAGACCAATCTAAATACTCCAGAGTACCGGCTGTGCACACATCCCTATGAAACTGTTAAGCACCATCTTCTAATTGTCCTGCACTTGCCGGTGTTAGGAAAGAACTTCATCCTCCAAGGCCAGACAATTAAAACACTTTGTATGGGACTAAACAACAGCTCCCAAACACTTGCAGTTACCCTAGATGACATTGGGTCAAAGGGCAGGAGCCACAGGCCGCTGAATTAATAACCAACCAACCGATTCAAATAGAGGTGCACCCTGAAAAGCCACCTCATACTGGGTGACAAGAAGCTCATGAAACACGGTGAAGTGAAAAGGTAAACAAAAAACTCATTAGAGAGTTACTACTCCAAGAGTAAGTCAGTCATGACTGAAAGTGGCTATTTACTTATGACATGGAAGAAAAATACTGACAACAATTTCTGCTGTCAGACTTTATTTTATTAATAACATAATTTTTCTAAAACCAACCTCTGTGACTTTCTTGCTAGATCTTCTTGCTTGTCTATCGCTGTCAATAGATCATTTAGCTAAAAAATGCACAAAAAGAATATCTGATTAAAAGAAATGTGGCAGAGACATTGATTAACATAGAATGTAATTGAATAAAGCAAGCACAAAAACACAATCAGTACCACGCTTATTCTCATTATTGTGGTCCACAGGAGGGATTCTTCTTCTTCACCTTTGGGTACATAGTCCATCAATCAATACTCACCAAGTACACTTGTCCTGTGCCATTTTCTTCAGGTCTGTCAAGCTTTTCCTTGTTTTTCTTGTATTGACTTCTAGGTCTCTTGAGTTTTTGCAAAGTGCAACCTATTTGGTGCATCCTTCTTCCCAACATTTCCTGTTCCATTTGTCTTTGTCCTGTTCTCTCACATAAGCTTTCCTTTGTAGTAGCCTTGTTGAACCACTCCAAGCCAAACGTAGGGATTTGTTGATAAAGGTCTGTAATCTCTAAATCCTGACTTAAGTCATCCACCATGTTTTGCTCCACATAGAAGAATAGACGTCAAAAGAGTTGGGGGGGGGGGAAGGGATTTTTTATAGAGTTTAAACATTCTGGATACACCTATAGGTGCTCAATCTCTTCCAACAGATAGTGACGGATATGGATACTGCTGGTTCCTGTAGTTCACTGGTTGTACACACTCCCACCCTGTTCTCACAGGAGCACCTCTCTGCTTGACCAAAGTTTGGCTTGGCTTGGCTTCTTTGTTCTCAATCTCCCGCTACCAAACCCTGAAAGGGCTTAAGTAGCAGAATGTAGTCAAGAGAACGGAATGCGTTGTCTTGTAGTTTACAGCTTTACTGCAATATTTGCACCTTTCGGTCCAACACATCCGACTTCAGTAAGAAATTTTTTAGTACTGGGTTAGCATTCCCTCTTCGATCCCTTCTCCCTAACCGGCATGCCCTGCTGCAGCCTATTATCCAGGATCACCGCGTGGAGGTATATAAGGATCTTGGCAGCTATGGTTCGCTGGCCCTGACGCTAGCAGTCAGCTATGGGTCGCTAACCACTGCAGGTCATGTGCTTGACCAAAGTTTGACTTCAGTCTCCTGCAGTCAGCTATGGGTCGCTAACCACTGCAGGTCATGCGCTTGACCAAAGTTTGACTTCAGTCTCCTGCAGTTTCAGCACCACTGATCCATCTATTACAGTGTTATCATTGACTGATGTCAGTCTCCTGCAGTTTTAGCACCACTGATCCATCTATTACAGTGTTATCATTGACTGATTTCAGTCTCCTGCAGTTTCAGCACCACTGATCCATTTATTACAGTGTTATCATTGACTGATTTCAGTCTCCTGCAGTTTCAGCACCACTGATCCATCTATTACAGTGTTATCATTGACTGATGTCAGTCTCCTGCAGTTTCAGCACCACTGATCCATCTATTACAGTGTTATCATTTACTGATTTCAGTCTCCTGCAGCTTCAGCACCCCTGATACATCTATTACAGTGTTATCATTGACTGATTTCAGTCTCCTGCAGTTTCAGCACCACTGATCCATCTATTACAGTGTTATCATTGACTGATTTCAGTCTCCTGCAGCTTCAGCACCACTGATACATCTATTACAGTGTTATCATTGACTGATTTCAGTCTCCTGCAGTTTCAGCACCACTGATCCATTTATTACAGTGTTATCATTGACTGATTTCAGGATGACCCCATTATCTATATCTAATGCGTTAGATCTGTTCAAAACGTCCCAGGGATTTGTTGCATTTATTTGTCTGGCTCACCTGAAACCTTGCCCCCCTTGAAATATTGCCCTTCTCTGTTTATGTTAGTTGCCCATCACAAGTGATGATGGCGATACCATCAGACAGTTTTTGTCTTGATGATGTCATTTGCCCAGCATGTGGATTATAGTGAAGAAAAAACTGCACTAGTCATCAACCTCTCTCTGGTCCCAAACTACTTTTGACCAGTGGCAAGTCATAAGTCAAGACAACTGGAGGTAATTCAGGATGCAGGCACTCTGGTTCCACCTCTTTGAGACAATGGGTTGTTTGAAACCTGCATTCTCGAACCCACGCCGTTTTCATTCATCTCTTTGAGAGGTGAGTGCCTTACTTCCCGACCACAGCGACCTAAATTAATACATTGCTCCCTATGCCAATTCCACTTTTGAAAGCAGCCGCCCTGGTTAGAATTTTTGGAAATCATGTGCAGATACCTCTGAAAATTGCCCTTAATTTCGTAAATGATCATTCAGAAGGTTACCAGTATCCACATCCAATGGCCATAATGTGGGAGAGCACTTACATTGTCACAGCCACCAGATAACAAATACATTGTTGAAGTGTGCACATTTTCTAACCTGTAATTTCTTGTCAAGCTCCAAGTCTCTGATATGTTTAGTCATAGTCTGTGTACGCTTGAGATTCTCGTCCACAATAGCTTGCCTGTCTTCATTGTTCTGGACAGCAGTCTCTGCAGTTTAAAAAGAACACTTATTTGATCAAACAGAATAATACAGATCATAAATGGAAGTTATGACAATCAGCAGAACAAAAATGTCACTTCATTTTCAGGTAGAAACACACTAGTCTATCAAGTTAAAGAATTCAGATATTTGGGAAAGTTGTTCATGACAATAACAAAATGGACAGAGAGATTGAAAATTGGAATGCAATGACATACCAGCTATCATTATTACCAAGACAATCGAGAAGCTTAGTATTACACTGCAGCCAGTAGGACCCTAGTCCATCTTCTCAAGTATGCCTCAGGATGTGAGAAGAGCCACTATGACCCGCTACCAAAGAAACATCATCAAGAGTTAACTCAACTCAACACGAGTATCTTTGAACAGCAACAACTACAACTAAGACATTCAAAGATTTCAATGGAGACAAAAATGACAAATGATCAACAGTATATTCATATCAATTCTCTGAAACAACTGAACGTTCTCAATCTAAAAATTCTGGTATTCAATCAGTCATGTGTGTCTAATGCCACTTCCAGAGGTCATCTTCCACATACCAGGTAGTCAAATGTTGAGTAAACTCATTTCGCTGTTTTGCCTTGGTGCACCATTGTAACAGTTCCAGTCGGAGCACGGGCGTTAAGGGCAGAGGTGATGGGGCCGGCGACTCTGGGAACAAAGGTACCTGAATGTGTGTCAAGGTCACTCACCGTCTCGAAACTAAGTGTGAGTAAACGTTGAATAGATTGAATGTGTAATGTCAGGTGCACCTGCCTGAAGGGATCTAAATGTATAATGTAAAGATCATCTGCTTGAAGGGATCTGAGTGTGAGCGAATGCACAGAATACGATTGTGAAGACGAGTTTGTGAGAGTGTGCAGATAAGAAGAGGGGAGTGTAGCGGCTAGAACTGGGTTGTATTAGTTGGGGGAAATATTGAAAAGCTTGTGCTTACAACCTCAGAAGTAATTAATAAAAATATGAATTGATATTATATATGATTACTTAGTTAAGATGTATTTCACTGGTTGTTTGTAAATGTATCGTTTGTTTGAATGTCATATTATTAAATATGAAGATGGTTGTTGGAGAGTGTTGCTGTATTATTTGTTGAGTGTGGTTGTGTCATGAATGATGTGGATGCATGTAGTAACATTCTAGATAGCTAACTTCCAGTGAAATCTCGACTCTGCCACACCCTGTTGAGACTAGGGCCTCCATTATGCCACCTCTCCACCTCATCCTCGATCACCTACAAGGGCGGCTGTAGTTATATGGCCACCATGACATCACTCTACGTGTCCATCTGTTATCCGGCATGTGTACCACATGGCCGGCTCATCTGTATTTTCGTAACAGCACAACATCTATGATGTCAGAGAAGGAAGTTCGACGTCTGACCTCTGCATTGTGGATTTGGTTTCAAATGGAAATCTTCAATGTTTTTCGCTTCATCACTTGTTGGGCAACGCGTAGTCTATCTGCATCAGCTTTCCATAGGTTTCACACCTCACAGCCATATACCATGGCTGGAATAACTGAATATTCCCTTTGTTTAAATTATAGCTAGTATTTATGAGTGCCTCTGACAGAAGTTTATTACTTTCTCTTGTTTCACATTTTCCTGTTTTATAAGAAAAGTGCATTGACCACATGGATTTTGGGGTAATTAACTGAATAGGAACACTGCAGTCTTACAAGCATGATGTCAAAGACAACTAAAGAGAGCACCATATGGGACTAGCAACCTTATCACATCAAAACAAACTGCTATATAAATTACCCCAACAAGAAGAGACACACTATTTGTGCAGGCTTCAGTACAGGACCAACTGCCTTGGTAGACTAATGTGGTTTATAACAAATAAACAGAAGATAGACAGAAAAGATGCCAGTTAAGTTAGAAATGTTATCAATCAATCAATGATTCAATCTAAAAGCATTTGCTCCCAGTAGAGCACAGGTCTTCAACATATACACGACAAGTCATCATATCCTGCGCCGTTCTTTCCAGTTCTGTCTACATCTTCTGTTTCCTTTATCTTTGTCTCAAGCTCTCTTCCCCATGTGTGTTTTTGTTTGCCACTGCTACTCTTGTCTTAGGGATTTGAGAACAAAGACTGCCCTGTAATGCTATCAGCTGTTTTCCATAATATGAGTCCTTTCAGCAGCGCCTTCTTCTCACGTCATGTTCCACTGATATCTGCCTGGTTCTTTTCAATAGTTCCACATTAGTGATCCTACCTGATCATTTCATTTCTCTATTTCCCCTGTCGCACATAAGTTCTCATCTCAAAGAGCTCAGAAAGATTACCTCCATATCTAGTTGTTTTTTTAAAAGTAAGGATCTCGATTTCACGCATGTATGGCATATTGGGAATATTGTGTCAGGTCCATATGTTCTTGACCAGCAGTATATTAGGGGTGATGTGGTCAGCATCATGTCTGACACCTTAACTTCTCAGACTTGCTCTGATACAAAATTTTATAGTATGAGCAAGTCCAGGTAGGCAAATGCAATGTTAGGTATGATAAAAAGAAATATTAAACATAGGATCATGGAAGTGATAGTCAAACTGTATAAAACATTAGTTAGACCTAGATAGGAGTACTTTGTACAGGTGTGGAATCCTTATCGTAGAGGAAATATAAACGTGCTGGAAAGGATACAAAGCTGATAGTGAGGTTCCAGAATTACAGTTATGAGAAAAGACTCAGACAAACCAGCCTATAGAGTCTATAAAAGAAAAGAATTCTAGGTGACTTAATACAGGTTTATAAGATAATCAAAGGAACGGATAAATTAGACTATAACAAGTTTTTCAAAATACAACCACCTACAAGAACAAGTTGGCATAGCTACAAATTAATTAAAGCACAGTCCAGATTAGATATCAGGAAATATTTTTTTAGTCAGAGAGTGGTTAATACTTGGAATGCATTACCACGGGAAGTAGTGGATGCAGGGACAATTAATGCATTTAAAAATAGATTTGATGCACATAGCTTTTACAGTTGTTTTACTCAGACAACCAACCCATAATATATCAACTCAGACTACTAACCTATAATATATCATCTCAGACAACTAACATATAAAATATGAATTCAGACTGCTAACATTTAACATATCAATTTAGACTAACCTATAGATTTGTGAATATCAATTGGCACATTATTGCCTGCCAGTTCTAGCCTAGATAAAGTTTTGTTGCTCTGCAGCATTTCCAACAAGGCTCGACCACCCAAAAGACCACAGTTGTTCCATCTAAGATCTGTTTGAATAAAACAAAACAATATAAAAGAAAAACTAAGGAGAAACGGAAACCACACAGTAACAAGGATTTGTTCTCTTTCTCAGCACATATACCAACAAAAATTATGATGACTATTCAAATAAAAGACGATTTAAAAGGATGAGAAATAAAGGTTGCTATCTCCTTGTACTGTACAAGCTTGGTTTTTAAATTACTCTAATAGACAAAAAAACATAGGCTATTCCAAGGTTTTAAATTCATGCTACCTTGATCAGAAGACATGCATCCTAACTAAAATTTCTCTATTTGTCTTTTTTTCTGTCCATGATAGTTTTAGCATTCTTCCATTCTAGTACTGAGAAAACCTAAATGAACAAACAAAGACAACTCACCCAAAGATCTAAGATGTACATTTCGTTTAAGTGAGGTCCCTAGTTCTGCTACACTGTCATGACTAATCTGGTTGTTGCGAAGATCTAGTGCTCTGAGCGATGTGTTTGAGCCTACACCATCACAGAACACAGCAAAGGAGTTATCCAACATGCCCATGCCATTCCATTCCAAGCATAAACTAGAACAATAAGCAGAGAGTCAGTATTCTTATAAAACAAATGGGTCAACAAGAAATTTTTCTAGCATGCTTGGGTAAAGGTCATAAGGATTATGAGATCTGCTCTACTTCTTCTTGTGTTTGCTCATAAATTTTCACACCTGTCAGATAGTTCAGAACTCAGCCATTGTTTCAAGCACCTTAGCTCTGTACAGCTTTGAGTTCAGTGTTGAGTCATTTGATCTGTGAGACCCTGTACAGATGGCAGTCCTGTAAAACATGCTCTAGTTTGTTTGCTGTCCACATGTGAGGTGGCGAAGCAGACAGATGGAGTCTGTACTTGTGTTTACTTAATCTGCTATGTCATGTCCTGAAGAATGGTGATCTGTCCCTGCCAGCCAAGAGTGTGGTAGTTATTGTTGTCAGGTTGGTTCTAACAGCCTCAAGAGCTCTCTTTTTCCTCAAAGAATATGATTTCACTGTCTTCCTGTTCACTTTCTCTTCCTCTTTTTGCAAGTTTGTCTTCCTTTCATTTGTTGAGTACACCATGATGGGATGGCAACCACTGAAGTATGGTTTGTTTACTGGCAGCTACATTACTGAGTTCATTCCTGAGATGTATGAAGCTGAGATGACAATCAGAACTGCTGTTGTGTGTCATATTAGCAGCCTATTCTAAAAGCTTGAACCTCAGCTGGATAGTTGGAACAGAAATGACCAGTAGGAATACTCCTTGGCTTGCAATAGTTTTCAGGAGATTAGACCAAGATACCAGCGCTTCCATTCATAATAGCATAGGTTGCTGATCCAACTGTGTGGGCATGTGTGGCCTTCTCATGGTCGAAGATCATTTCTGATATGAGTCTATTCTTTGTTGAAATCAATTATGGCGGACTTTCAATATTGGCTTCAAATCACTTGGTTATTTTCGAACATAATAATTAGAGATCACTATTTACCTTTCCTGGATAGTTGGGCTGCTGGATATTGCAACTTGTAAATACTTGTCAGACTGTTCATCTCATCGGCAGTCTGTCTCGAAAAGCGATGTTTCAGCGAAATAGAACGCTTCACCAACATATTTTGTGCGTGGGTGGGAAAAATGACGCAACAGTAGACTAGAAAATTCTATAGAAGGCCAACTCAGTGATATTACTTGTTGAGTCTAAAGTCTGTTTCAGATGTTTCAAATGATAGGATTAAACATGCCCTTTTGTATTAATGTGGTCATTAGTCTATTATGACTGTTAAATAAAAGATGTTTATTCTGCACATGAATGTTTAACTTTTTTTTATGGATATAAGGGCATAACTCCATAAGTGACTAAATCTTTCACACACACAGAGTCTCCTCTAAAGTAGAAAGTAGAGAAAGAGTGCCATTGTGGATATGCAAAAATGTCAACGACTATTTAATCAGTGTCCGCCCCCATTTGTAATGCTAGCCAAATGTCTACCACAAACTGAAAACTAAGTCGGCACTAGACAAAAGTATGTATATATTTCAGTAATGGTTTGAATTGATTTAGTTGCCCAACTTTATCTCTGAGATGTATATGCCTTAATTTCTTTTTTTTTGGCTTATAGTTTCTACAGGTTGGTTAGATGGCCCCATGCCTCACAATTTTCTTTACTAGTCTCTTATGGGTAGCGAACATTAACATCAGTGAGTTGAAATAATCAAGACCCTCACTTCATATCTGTGCCAGGGTCCATGGAACCAGGTTGTGTCATATAAGTCTGACTAATGAGGTGGGGATTGATACTATAATCTCCATAGTAGTGAGCTCATTGAGGAGCCCTGCTTTAACTTAACGTCTTAATACTGGTTTAGAAGACCCTGCAGAGTCTGTATACAACCAGTTACATTTACATCACCTTGCTCTAAAAGCTAAGCTCATCCAGTTTATTCTTAAATGCATTAACTGTCCCTGCCTCCACTACCTCCCCTGGCAATGCATTCCAAGCAGACACCACTCTCTGACTAAAAAAATATTTCCTAATATCTAATCTGGACCTCTCTTTAGTCAGCTTGTAGCTATGCCCTCGTGTTATTAAGGGTGGCTGTATTTTAAAAAACTTGTTATAGTCTAATTTATCCATTCCTCTGATCATCTTATAAACCTGTATTAAGTCACCACGAATTCTTCTCTCTTCGAGACATTGTAGGCCGGTTTTTCTGAGTCGTTCCTCATAACTGTAATTCTGGAATCCCACTATCATCTTTGTCGCTCTTTTTTGTATTCTTTCCAGCATGTTTATATCCCCTCTATGATATGGACTCCACACCTGTACACAATACTCCAATCTAGGTCTAACTAAAGCTTTATACAGTTTGACGATCACTTCCTTGCTCCTATGTTTAATATTTCTTTTTATCATACCTAACATTGCATTTGCCTTTTTCACTGCTACCTTAACTTGCTCACTCACCTTTCCTGTATGATCTATTATAACCCCTAGGTCCCTTTCCTTATCTATCTTTCTGATATTGTTTTCTCCCATTCTGTAATTATGTTCCATATTGGATCTACCCATGTGGATGACTGTACATTTATCTACATTAAACTCCATTTGCCAGCTTACAGACCATTCTCGAATTTTATCTAAATCCGACATCAATATATCCACTTCCGCTTTAGATGAGACACTACTGCATAGTTTTGTGTCATCAGCAAATTTTGCAATCATG
Organism: Ariolimax columbianus; assembly: GCA_036924085.1. Classification (NCBI taxonomy): domain Eukaryota; kingdom Metazoa; phylum Mollusca; class Gastropoda; order Stylommatophora; family Arionidae; genus Ariolimax; species Ariolimax columbianus. The sequence goes on from JAVGWX010000002.1 coordinate 9,089,257, forward strand.
GATCCCATATCAATGTCCAAATCATTTATATATATCAAGAACAAAATTGGTCCCAAAACCGAGCCCTGTGGCACACCACTTTTCACTTCACACCCCAGCCAGGTGGATCAAGGTCCACTTTCACAAGTATGCCACTGTAACCCACCATCAGAGAAACATCACCAACAGTTGAATTAACTCAGAACAAGTGGCTTCCACAATAACAACTCATCTACTCTGACAAGTCTAGCAGGTTATAGTGTTACTATTGTTTTTGGGCCCAGTAAATCAACAATTATTTAAATACATGTGTTTACATGTCTGCTCTAAAACATTCAATAATATGCATGTGTCTACACAACTGAGTTCTTCAATAGAAAAAAAAACACATTTAATTTAGAATTTGTTACGGCACTTTATTTCATATCAAACTTCCAATGTGCTGCTTTGACAAAAATGGTAAATTAGCCTTTCTCAATTGGAAGAGTTAAGACCAAATATGACGAATACCTCACAAGAGATTTATTATATTGCAACATCTTGCCAAGAGCTTCTGTCCCAGGGCCTCGTATATTGTTTCCCTAAAGTGAAAAATGGAAATAGGGTCAGTGAGTGCACTTTTATAAATACTGCAAGTATTTTAGTAACATTGTACAATTCACGAATTTAGCATTCTGCCAACACAAATACAAACAAGGCAAAAAAACAGTTTTCCACAAGAGCAGTTGTTATTATGACCCCAGCAGTGATCTGGCTCTTGATGTTCAGCCCAATACCCTGTAATGGTATCTGCATGTGATTATTAGTTCTTGTCTAGTTCTATCTAAGTCCGTGATACAGACATTTTCGGAAATTGAATTTTTTCGGCCATGTCAAACGTCATTACGGACTGGAAAGAACAGTCACGGAGGGCATGGTACCTGGAAGGTGATTCAGGGGTCGACCAAGGCAAAGGTGGATACAAGATATCAAAGATACTCTAAATATGAACATGGAACAGGCGGGAAGATTGATTGTAGGCCAAGATTCATATTGGCTGGCTGTGATGAGAGCGACGTTCTACAAAATACATGCTACATGATGATGATGATACAGACAGTGGGTTGTTGTTGGTCGAAGCAACTTCTGCTGAGTTATGTTAACGCACAATGACATTTATTTTGTAGTGGGTTACAGAGGTTCTTCTTACATCCAGAGGCGTACTTCAGAAGGTGGACAGGGTCCTACTGGCTCTAGAGAAAAGTGAAATTTGTCAGTAAGCTCAGCACTATGGGGATCACAATGGCATCAATGTGTCTTTATCCTGATCTTTCCCAAAAGCTTTCATTTGTAACCACCCCATCTGCACTGCCTGCCTTGTTTATGATGTTCCATCCCTTTGTATATGAAGCTTAATAAAATAAACTATAAAGGCCTACATACCTTTAGATCAAGTTTGTGGCAAAATGTATTGTAGGCAAGACCTTGAGCTAGGCCCTTTACAGCTGAAATGAATATATAATATATAATTATAAACATGCTTTCATTATTCTGTATGTGTGTTCCAGACATGAAAGAGCAACAAAGAATAGTAACACTAATCTGCAGGCAATCTCATAAGAGGTGACCTACAGAGGGTTGGGTATGTGTAGCAGATCCCATGTTTGTCCTGGCCGTGATCTAACTTAAAACATTCTCACACTCATCCACATCATCATGACCATACTCAGTAAATGACATATCACACAGCAGGTGGCATATTTATTATATCATACTCATATCATAGAATGAGTAGAGAAATTACAAATACAATATAATTCACATCTTAACTAAACATTCTACTAAAATGGGAATTGTAAGCATTAGCTATTGATGGAATTCCCAACTATCTAAAAAACCCAGTTCTATTGCCTTGCAATTACATCACACACACATCGTCTTAACTGCGTCTTCAACACACCTTATCAAACACTCTTCCTCACAGAAATCCCCTCAGGCGGGCGATCTCGACATACTCGTTCACAATGTGTCCTTGCTTACAAACACACTTTCAGATTATCTATTAATGCAAAACGCACACACCTATTTGAGCGACCCTGTTCTATCACTAAACATTCGTCCAACCGTCTATCAATCGCTCCTCTATCTAAAGTCGGTGAGTTAAACATACTATCTACATTCAGTCTCTCTCTCTCTCACTCCCCTCCATACAGCCTCACTCTCTCCCTCACTCTCCATCTCTCCTCCAGCCTCTCGAGCTAAACTTTGTCTCGAGTTATGTATCCTCAAGCAAGGCCAGAGCTTGACCAATCGATCTCAGGTATGGTCATCTTCAATCCCAATTGGAACGAAACACTTTGCACACCTGTCACTCATTCTCTCGCAGCAAGCCCCGCTGCCAATTTCGTCTGTCAATCAATCTCCCCCTACCAAAATCGGAAGGCCAGTGGTCAGTTTCTACCTGTCCACATTCCTTAACCCAACTCTGTTCTCCTTTGCTGAGACGGTGAGTGACCTTGACATGCATTCAGGTAGCTTTAAGCTTTACCGTGTTCAGGCATCCTAAACTCCCCTTGCTCCGGCGGGAACTGTTACATATGGGACTAGCTGTCCTATCTTGTAAAAACTATGTAACAATAAATAGAAGATGTGGATGTACTAAAGATCAAAACTTGATTATAACAAACAGGTATGGCTCAGTTACAGCACCTGGACAGAAAAAAAAAATAAACCTATGTCATGGCCACAAGGTCTTTATAGGTGACAAAAACACAACACAAATGAAATCACAACAACAATTAGCTAAAACTTGACACAGAAAACAATATGGATTTGGAAGGTGTCACTGGCCAGAAAGAAATAGCTCAAAGTGACCAGGACTCCCCCTTGGGGAACTTCCTGTGACAATGCTATGTATCAGGGAGTAGTATATAACAAGAACACTGACCAGGAAAAACATAGATGGTAGAAAGAACAGCTTATTCTCGTAAATTTGGGGAAAACTAGGATCAAAACAACGCCATAGTCAGATTGGCTAGGAATCAAGTAGGTGAGAGGCAACGTTGTTATTAGCGAACGTCCCTTCGTTGTCTAAGCGGTTGAGAATAGTACGCCGCTCGTCAGTTAGAATGACGGAGTGACCGGTAGAGATGAGTCAATGAGACATGTCTAGACAACTTGGCTAGGACAAGAGGGGAGGGCCAAGGTATGATTGGCGGATGATCGGTCGGCTCAGAGAGAAAACATTTGCCGCCATTTTGGCTTTCACTGGGCTGGAGTGGGTCCTTAACAGAGAGAGCAGAGTAGATTTTGGTATATTCGATTGCAAGAGCAGATCTAGCAGGCTGTCTCACTATGCTCCTGGAACATTTCATTAGTGCCTTTAGGAGCAAAATGGTGGCCCTCTTATGATCAACGAGAGAGAAATAAGTGAACGAATCTGTAGCCGTGAATGAACGCTCTGATCTGTGATGATGAGAGATAAGAGAATGTACGCATGCAGAGGTAAAGGGAGATGTACCATAAGACTACTCAGGGAGCACGCACGAACTTAGTAAGAAGCTATCATTACACAATGCAGAATAGGAGACCACTAGAGATCAACATCAGCATGACCAATAAAGATTGTTACTATTTAAGGGGTTAGGTTAGGAAACATCAAGAGATGCTACCAGACAGGTGTTTGAAAGTTATTAATGAGCACCTGAACTGGTCAGCTTATTGGAAAAAGTGGTGGTGCAATAGGTAAGATTGCCACTTAAAACGGACGAGCCAAGAAATGTAGAGATTAAGAGAACTGAATTGATGGAATGAGAGGCAACAGAAGTCAGAGCAGGCCAGTGGGACAGATACAGCCTGAATGTAATTAGCATACTCTAGAGCAGTGTCCTGATGTTAGGCTGACTCCACATATTGGGAACAGAGTTCAAGAACATCTAAGAACAGAGTTTGAGAACAAATATTAAAGGCAGAGTCCTGGACAAGAATAACAAGAACAGATATTGAGAACAGATATTAGGAGCAAGAGTCCAAAAACTGAAATAATTGAGAACAGTGCCCAAGAACATATATTGAGAATGAATATTGTGAACCAGTGTCCTAAAACAGAGACCAGATTCTGAGAACAGACTATAGACAGTTTGATAGAAAGTATAATAAGAAGATTCTTTTTATCGGACTAAAGGATAATCAACAAGGGTTAATAGAGTTGTCCATCACAAGTGATGAAGACCACTCTCTTTGTTCAGCCGTGTGGACAGTCGTATCTCTTGGTGTGTCCGCTGAAATGGGTGACTCGCGCTGTGATTTGGATTAAAGTGAGGAAGAAACTGCGCCTTTTGTCAACCTCACTCACAGAGCCTAAGCTACCTTTTGCCAGTGGCAAGACATTCATCGAGACGACTGGAGATAGCATAGGATGCAGAATTTGCCGCAGGGTTACCAGCTAAGCCTTTCCGTAAACATGTAAGGTTAATATAATTTCAGAAAGTGGCATACTTTCCTGCTGCACAAAATCCCAGATAGGTAAGATTGACTGAAGATCGCTACTCTCCATCATATATTTTGTGTTTGATAGATTTGTGACTTTTGATTAACTCTATATAAATTTTGTGTATAAATAAACAGAACTATTCTAGCAATTGCTTAGAGTAGAACTCATTAGCATTAGGTGAACATTGTGTGTAAAGATAGGTCTTTCACATAGACATAAAAGATTGTCTGTCAACCAGGACAGCTACAGAATATACATGTTTGTCCCATATCTACCTTCCCCTGATACCCAGAACTGTTGAAGTGGTTGGCAAACAAGGGATTTTTTTTCAAAATATCATTGAGGTGTTAGCAGAAGTGAGTATGGAGTTCTTCTTCTTCTTCTTACGCTGTCAAACGTCAACCTGTATTTTTTCGAAGAAAGCAGCGGTCATCCTGAGGCTGTCGACACTGCCATAGAGCTTGTCTAGTGTTGCCACTGGTGATGGCCACATGTGCTTTCTCTGGTCCTCGTATGTCGGGCAGTTTTGCAGCAGATGTTCAGCGGTCATTTTCCCGGTACCACAAGTGCATTCATCAGTCAGTGCCACCTATCTTCAGTTTATTGAATCGGTGGTACCTCAGTCTGTTGTGGCCTGTGCGAAGTCTGAAGACCACGACCTGCTCTCTTCTGTTTAACTGGTAATAGGCATCGTTTTTTGTGTAGCCAGTATGTTCTGTTTCCCATTTGGCCATGTATCTGGCCCTAATAAGCCTTTTGGACTCTTCGTAGGTCACACTAGAATCTGGTTGTGGTAGTCTTGCACCTTCTTTTGCCAGTCTGTCTGCCTCCTCGTTGCCTTGGATGTTACAGTGGGATGGGACCCACTGTACCACTACTCTTTTTGGTGCGTACTGCTGGCATAGTTGACAGAGTACTGCTCTTAAATCATTGTTCAGTATTTTTCTGGCTTTTTAGTGCTGTGACTACGGCCAGGGCATCTGTAAACAGGACTATCTGGCTTTCATTGCTTTCGCCTGTCAGCATTGCTTCTACCGCAGCCCTCAGTGCCTCTGCCTCCGCTCTGAAATTGCTTGAGAATTGTCCAGTTGCCACTGACAGTGTTATTTTTCTACCATTTGGTAGGCTCAGGAATACCTCTGCCCCTCCGTTCTGTGTCGTGTTTGTTACAGAACTGTCGATGTATGCATGGGTCCAGTCCATGCTTGGGTAGTTTTTCGTTATGTACCTCAGGGTTATGTCTTCTTTCTTTTTCAGTCTGGCTGTTCTTGTTTCCAATACCTGGTATATTTTCTACCACCTCCGGAATGATATGCTGCTTCCAGGTAGGTTTGCGTACAGTAGGGATGGCTTTGGTATTGTTACGGTGTTCATAGGGTCTTCGCTCATCTTTACTTTGGCTATTTCTGCAAAGTTTCTCCGCTTTAGTTTCCCATTTCCAAATCTATTTAGTCTCTGATGCATTGGTTGGTCAGCCAGTCTTCTGAGTTTCTCAGCTTGTTGCCGGGCTCTGCAGTCTCTTCTGTCGGTAATGGATTGCAGATTTGTAATCTTTTCAAGTTCTAAAATTGGCATTGACTTCATGCCTCCTGTTATAACTCTCATGGCTTGGTTTTGAAGTTTGCTAATTTTATCAAAGTTCGCCTTTGCTGCTGTTGTCCATGCCGCAATGCCATACTCGAGAACTGGTCTCACTCTTCCAGTGTGCAGTTTCTTTAGTATTGTTTCGTCTGCTCCCCAGCTTGTGCCAGTAAGTTTCCTCATGATTGCCATTCTTTGTCTGGCTCTCATTCGGTTTCTCTCGATCTGACTTTCCCATGTCATGCGCCGATCAAATGTGACTCCCAAGTAGTTTGGGTTGTCGTTTGGCCGCAGGTATTTGCCGTTAAGGCTTATTTTGGTGTTCTGGGGTTTATTTGAAAGCGAGAATATCGTACATGTTGTTTTTTCCTCGTTTATTTTGACCAGCCATGAGTTCACCCACTCCTCCAACGATGTTAGGGCCTGCTGCATCCGATTGCTTGCTACGGTGAGATTTTTTTCAGAGGTCCGCATTGCCAGATCGTCTGCAAACATATACACCAGGAAGAGTGTGGGTGACAGTACCCCCCCTTGGGGTACTCCTTGCTCCAGTGTCACCTTTTTGCTCATCTGCCCTTGTACTTGCACTCTGGCTGTTCTGTTTTCGAGGTAGTGGCTGCTCTATCTGTACATTTTCCCACATACTTCATTTCTTCGTAGCTTTACTTTAAGTCCCTCTTTCCACACCTTGTCAAATGCTTTCTCTAGATCCACCCAAACCGTTACTGTATGCTTTTTCTCTTGGTAAGCATCCTCTATTTCCTGTGCTATTAGAGTGATCTGGTCCTCAGTGGATCTGTGCTGTCTAAATCCTGCTTGCGCTGTGGAATTAGTATGTGTTTTTCTTCCAGGTGCCACATAAGTCTGGTGTTTATGATACGCTCCATCAGTTTGCCTACACAGCTCAGTAGACTGATGGGCCTGTATCCATTTGGATCTGTTCTATCTTTTTCTTTCTTTGGTACTGGTATAAGTACGGCATCTTTCCATGCCTGCGGTACAATTCCCCTTTTCCAGCTTTGGTTCAGGACTGATGGTAACTTCCTCTTTGCTGTTTGGCCCAACCCCATCAGCATTTCGTTTGTTACCCCATCTTTTCCGGGCGATTTCTTTTTCTTTAAAGTTCTCATGGCCTCATCCATTTCATTCATTGTTAGTTTTGCCATCATGTGCTCCTCCGGTGCCATCTTGATGTTGTCGTGGCTCTTTTGTTCTTCACTAATGTCTGTATGCCTGTCTGTAGGGACAGTCTGGATGATATAGAGCAATTTGAGGAGCCATATATTTTAAAAGCATATAAAGATGAAAGTAGTAAGTAAGATTATGCTAACTGAACTAGTTGCTCATTTTTCACAGTAGAGGTGTAGAGGTTCTCTTTTCTTTTTTTCCTCTAGGTTTAGAGTTTGAACAGAAGGGGTTAGCAGGCCCAGTGTCCAACCCTACCTACTCATCTTCCATAATGTGTCTGGCAAATTACAGTGATACTATGCTTTGTTCCCCTTTCAGGTCCCAGTAAGACAGCCATCTAGGTGTAACTAAAAAGCAGTAATTAAAACAATCACAGACTACTTGCGTTTTGATGTGTTTGTCAAATATAAATACACATTCACACATCAAAATACACATTCACATTCAAATACACATTCACACATCAAAAACAATAAAGGAACAGAATAAAGAAAAAAAGCATTTCTTGAAATCAAAACAAGTGTTCTGACTTACCGTCTTCAGCAAGCATACAGTCTGCAAATTTAACCTCTACAAATGTCCTGTCAGTTGCAAGGACCTTTCCAAGCACTAGACATGTCTTTGGTGTCAGACTACTTGTTGAGAGATCTAAAATAGCCTTGCTTTTAGATCCTTGTTCCAAGCTGAAAATTGAGATTAAGTACATGCTTTACTTTGATCTGATGCAGCGGAACAATTCATAAAATTAAAGCATTATAAAATTCTTGTGTAATTCTTATTCTTGAATCAATTAATCAATGCACATTTTCACTTCAAATGAAGCTTAGGGCCACGACTACAGATGACCCTTTTACATGACTATATGTATATCCAATGATTAACAGTGGTGGTCTCAATTGCAATAGTTTTACATGATGAAGTTGCTAGTCCATGCACAACACTCCTCACCCCACTATATTTTAATGGCATGCTTGATTGGTTACAGTGGACACCCATTTTTTTCAATCTAGGTATCACTCTAGTTAACAATCAAATGAAACACTAAACAAATTTGCATGTCAAGCTTGTAATGTCCTCAGATGGATCCTTGGATTCCTTACTGGGAATGAAGGAATAAGTCCACCGCACCTCTATGTACATCAAAAAGGGCAATCAAAGTGAGTTGAGCATTGGGCTAACAACCTCAAACTGTAAAAGAAATTGCTACAAAAAACCACCCCTGCAAAAACACAAAGTGATTTGGTGGAGAATTCCTAAAGGAGACTGTAGCTGTGCCTTCATACATTGGCTGGAGTGAAAAGGGGACAAAAATAACTTTATGAAGAGGTCACGCTAATCTCTATATTGATCCAATGTTAGTATATGTACTTCGAGAACAGTACTTACAGTTGTTCTAGCTTAACAAAAATGTTATGTTCTGTTATACCAAATCTATGTCACTGTACTCGTGACAGTCCCATAAGTGTTCAGTCTCTCTCTCTCTCTCTCTCTCTTTCTCTCAGTAAAGAGCAAAAGGTATGGCTATTAACAGTTCTTGTAGCTTGCTAGTTGTACACATTCTTATCTCATCATCTGGCAGGAAGTAATTCAAGCTCCTTGAATTCTTATAAAGGACCTCATACCAGAGCAAAGTCAAAGGTAAACATTTCTTTAGTTAGATTTCTCAGCTTTGTCCACTATTAACAAACACATGGTTACATACAGATGGAAGACCTCACAAATATGATGTTTGTGGTGTGGCCTATTCCCATTGTAGAATTCACTAATAGAAAGAGGGTGTATGAAACAGAAGCATAATGGTCATAATGTGTATGCTGCATTTGTTGGTGGCTACAGAATTTGAATAAGTGCACAATTCCCCCAGTCATGGGTTAAATCATGTCAAGAAGACAGAGGACCTAAGTGCCTACTATGTGAGGATATCAATTGCAAAAAAATAGACTAAAATCTAGACACAAGAGTTTTCTAAAAAAATCACAACTTCTCCAAGTAAGTCACTGAAAGTGTAGCATCAAGAAATAGCGCAACAAACAACAGATCTCATGGATTGAGCTGCAAGAGGAGGTTGCACCCAAAGTACACTAACCGGTACTTGTGTGTTAATTCACCCACAGATTATAATAGGTCAAATTTAGTAGAATGTAGCCACACGAAGCACCATACTTTTCAATTCTCGCGTCTTATGACATACCCAAAACTACTACATACATGCACAATGGAAGAACACTAGACCTCTGACATATGGCATGGTGCAATGGACACGGAAGGTAAGTAAGTAAGTAGAAGTTGTGAGCGTGGACTAGCTGGTTTGTGGGCAGAGCCAAACCATGAAAATAAACTTCAGAAGGGACATCTTATGCCTCTTGCTTTGCTGTGATGCTTTAAACGAGGTGACCAGTTGCTTCCTCTAATTTAATTTATATAGTCTTAGCTCGAATCCTTCGAGTCAAAATGTTACAGAAAGATCCTCAGAATACCCTGGACAGAGAAAAGAACAAATGTAGACATTCGGCAAGAGTTGAGAACTGGTTTATCAATTCCATTTTGGCTAGAAAATGCAAATACTTTGGTCACATCAAGAGACACAACGGTCTTGAGAGGAAGGTGATGGAAGGTATGGTGCCAGGCAAAAGAGGAAGGGGTAGACCAAGAAGACGATGGCACCAAGATATCCAGGAGTGCCTGAGTATGACAGTGACGGAAGCTGGTGTTTTGGCAAGGGAACGAGTTTCTTTCAGACAGACTGTGATGGGACCGACGTTCTACAAAGGACATGCTACATGATGATGAGTCTTAGTTGACATGTACTCTTTCAGGAACAGATGCCCTGTGCAGGTCCCAGCTCTGGTATGAGCTGGATGTAGCCAGGAGGAGGATTTCCTGCTTAGTTGTCTAGGCTCGATCAGTATTGCTCCGCTGCGTTGGGACAAGTGCTGCGGATGGTAGTTAACCAATGTACGAGTCAATGTTAATAGACTCAAACACTAGATAAATGGCAAAGTAGACCCGCAGCCAGTTAGATGCCATCTATGCTGCTCTTAACAAACCACCTAACCATAGCCAGTGTTATCCATGTCACATAGTTAGTTGCCTCTTATGACATGCTCTCTGTGGGGGTAGTGGTGCTATTCTTAACTTTGTCATACAAAAGACCCTGGTGGACCACTCAGGACTTAATATTACCACATTAAAAATGTAATTAAATATATTAATGACTGAGGGATCTATAAGGATAATGTCGTAATGCAGATGCCTTCAGAAAATATTATATTATACTTATTATTATTATTACTAAACCTGCTGCTCCAAGTGGTGGAGAATGGGTCCTTCTTCTTCTTCTTCTTCTTCGTACGCAGTAAGACAGTAACCATTATTTTTTTCGAAAAAAGCAGCGGTCATCCTGAGGATGTCGACACTGTCATAGAGCTTGTCTAGTGTTGCCACTGGTGATGGCCACATCTGCTCTCTCTGATTCTCGTATGTCGGGCAGCTTTGCAGCAAATGCTCAGCGGTCATTTTCCCGGTACCACACGGGCATTCGTCAGTGCCACCTATCTTCAATTTGTTGAATAGGTGGTGCCTCAGTCTATTGTGGCCAGTGCGGAGTCTGAAGACCACGACCTGCTCTCTTCTGTTTAACTGGTAATAGGCATCGTTTTTTATGAAGCCAGTATGTTCGGTTTCCCATTTGGTCATGTATCTAGCTCTAAATAAGCCGTTTTGACTCTTCGTATGTCATACTAGTATCTGGTTGTGGTAGTCTTGCACCTTCTTTTGCCAGTCTGTCTGCCTCCTCGTTGCCTTGGATGTTGCAGTGGGATGGAACCCACTGTACCACTACCCTTTTTGGTGCGGACTGCTGGCATAGTTGACAGAGTACTGCTCTTAAATCATTAAGTTCAGTATTTTTCTGACTTTTTAGTGCTGTGACTACGGCCAAGGCATCTGTAAGCAGGACTGTATGGCTTTCATTCCTTTTACCTGTCACCATTTCTTCCACTGCCGCCCTCAGTGCCTCTGCCTCCGCTCTGAAATTGCTTGTGTATTTTCCAGTAGCGAATGACAGTGTTATTTTTCTGCCATTTGGTATGTTCAGAAATGCTCCTGCCCCTCCGTTCTGTGTTGTGTTTGTTACAGAACCGTCGGTGTATGCATGGGTCCAGTCCATGCTTGGGTAGTTTTTCGTTATGTAGCTCAGGGTAGTATCTCTTCTTTCTTTTTCAGTCTGGCAGTTTTTGTTTCCAATACCTGGTATATTTTCTACCACCTCTGGAAATATATGCTGCCTCCAGGTAGGTTTTCGTACAGTAGGGATGGACTTTGGTGTTGTTAGTGCGTTCATGGGGTCTTCGTGCATCTTTGCTTTGGCTATTTCTGCAAAGTTTCTCCTCTTTAGTTTCCCATTTCCCAAATTGTTTAGTCTCTGGTGCATTGGATGGTCGGTCAGTCTCCGGAGTTTCTCTGACTGCAGCTGGGCTCTGCAGTCTCTTCTATTGGTCATGGATTGCAGTTTTGTAATCTTTTCAAGTTCTACAATTGGCGTTGACTTCATGCCACCTGTTATAACTCTCATGGCTTGGTTTTGAAGTTTGCTAACTTTATCGAAGTTCGCCTTTGCTGCTGTTGTCCATGCCGCAATGCCATACTCGAGAACTGGTCTCACTCTTCCAGTATACAGTTTCTTTAGTATGCTTTCGTCTGCTCCCCAGCTTGTGCCAGCAAGTATCCTCATGATTGATATTCTTTCTCTGGCTCTCATTCGGTTTCTCTCGATCTGACTTTTCCATGCCATGCGCCGATCAAATGTGACTCCCGGGTAGTTTGGGTTGTCGTTTGGCTGCAGGTATTTACCGGGTGTTTTGGGGTTTGTTTGATAGCGAGAATATTGTACATGTGGTTTTTTTCCTCGTTTATTTTGACCAGCCATGAGTTTGCCCACTCTTCCAGCGATGTTAGGGCCTGCTGCATCCGATTTCTTGCTATGGTGAGATTCTTTTCAGAGGTCCACATAGCCAGATCGTCTGCAAACATTGAGCTATGGACTCTTCTTGGTATATTCTCTGTAATGTTATTTATATACACCAGGAAGAGTGTGGGTGACAGTACTCCCCCTTGGGGTACTCCCTGCTCAAGTTTCACATTTTTGCTCATCTGCCCTTGTATTGGAACTCTGGCCGTTCTGTTTTTGAGGTAGTGACTGATCCATTTGTACATTTTCCCACAAACTTCACTTCTTCTTAGCTTGACTCTAAGTCCCTCTTTCCAGACTTTGTCAAATGTCTTTTCTAGGTCCACCCAAACCGCTACTGTGTGTTTTTGCTCCTGGTAGGCATCTTCTATTTCCTGGGCTATGAGGATGACCTGATCCTCAGTGGATCTGTGCTGTCTAAAGCCTGCTTGCTGTGGAATTAGTATGTGTTTTTCTTCCAGATGCCACATCAGTCTGGTGTTTATCATACTTTCCATCAGTTTGCCTACGCAGCTCAGTAGGCTGATAGGCCTGTATCCATTTGGATCTGTTTTGTCTTTTCCTTTCTTTGGTACTGGTACAAGTACTGCGTCTTTCCATGCCTGGGGTACAATACCCCTTTTCCAGCTTTGGTTCAGGACTGATAGTAGTTTCCTCTTTGCTGTTTGGCCCAGCCCCATCAGCATTTTGTTTGTTATCCCGGCTTTTCCTGGAGATTTTCTTTTCTTTAATGTTCTCATGGCCTCTTCCATTTCATTCATTGTTAATTTTGCCATCATATGCTCTTCTGGTGCCATATTGATGTTGTCGTGCCCCTTTTGCTCTTCACTAATGTCTGTATGCCTATCTGCAGGGACTATCAATGTGGTTTGCTCTGGCATAATATTCAACAAAGGCGTTTGCTGCTTTTTTTCCAGTGAGCATGTTGTCACCCTGCTTGATTGTAATTTGTTTGTGTAATGGAGTTTCGTCAGCCATGGCTCTGACTAGCTTCCATAGTTTGTTCCCTTCTTTGTCTAGGTTGAGGCTTTCTATTTTGTTTTTCCAGCTTTCTCTTGCTGTTTGGTTTAGAGTGTATTTGTATTTCGCCGTGGTGGCTTTGAGGGCGATATTTGCCTCCATAGTTTGGTCTCGCTCTGCCATTTTCCTAGCATTTGTGACTGCGTCTTCCGCTTTCTGCAAATCATCATTCCAATAGGGCTTATAATTTTCCTTGCCCCTCTTGGGATGGTTTCAGTGGCAGCTTGCATTATTGCTTTGCTTAGGCTTTCCACCATGGGCTTCATTTTGTTATTCCGTGTGTTGATGGTTTCACACAGTCCATCTGTCAGGCTTGCAAATCTGTCCCAGTCGGCTCGTTTGTAATTCCAACGTGGGAGCGGTTTTGTTTCCTGTGGGCCTACTTCCATATCAACTTCTAGCCTAATTGGCCTGTGGTCGCTACCTGCCAATTGGTTTAGCACCTGGCGGTCTATTTTATGGTGAATGTCCACCATGGAAAAGGCCAAATCTGTGGTAGAGGTGGTATGCCTTGTTCTAGAATAGAAGCTAGGACTATCCTCCGGCCTATTGATTAGATAGAGATTTGTGTCTATCTCCCAATCTTCCACTTCGTCACCTCTGCTGTCTGTGTCCGAGTATACCCATCTCTCCGAGTGGCTGTTGAAGTCTCCAACTACTATGCAGTTGGAGTCTTTGACTTCCATACTCGAGAGCGATAGGTCTTTGTTTGGTGGTCCGTACAGATTGAAGATGCGGATCTTCGTCTCTTGAGCCATTATGTCAACTCCTACAATTTCTGCTTGTCCGGTGTGATTGACAGATACCGCGCTACTCGGTATGCAGTTACGGGTCAGTATCAGAACCCCTCCTTTGTGACCTTCTCTATCCAGACGGAAGGCCTGGTATCCTCTGATTGAGAATTTGTGGTTGTTGTTGAGATACATTTCTTGGATACATGCCACGTCAATCTTACCTTCATGCAAGTGATGTGTTAGGGGGAGTTTTTTGTTAATGACACCCTCCGCATTCCACTGTAGTATTCTGAGGGTCTTGTGTTTTTGGTCAATAGATTTTGCCCCATAGTCATGTGCCTCGACTCCACAACACATGGGTAGGTGACTACCAGTAGTCAATATTTATGGAAACAGATAAAGAAATGATTTTATTTGAATACTTGTAAATCATATTAAGGAACAGCGAATCTAGCAGCAATGAGTTTCTTTTTCTTCTTCGTTCATCCTCAGATCAAGGTTCCGGTTTCTCTTTCAAAGGACACTGTTGTTTGTAAGGCTGTTTTATCGCCATACAGCTTCTGTCTCATATCTGCCTCACGAGGCTAGCATTGTTCTCTCTTTTCCTGCGTAAGCATGCGGCTTTGTAGGATGTGTTCCACTGGTCATAATATGCTACCCACATGGGCACCTTTCATCTGTCCCAATCCTCATTTTGTTGTAAAGATGACCCTTGACTCTCTTATGCCCAGTTCTCAGTCTGAAGATGATGACTTGCTCTTCTCTAGTTAAGTTATAGTAGCTGTCTTCTTTTCGGAAGTCGGGGTGTTGAACAGCCCAATTTACCCTGAAGTTGGCTTTAATTATGGTCTTGGCCTCATTATATGTGATACTCAGGTCTGTTTATGGGGATGCTCCTCCACTCTTTGGTAGTTTGTCTGCAGCTTCATTGCCTTCAATATTGCAGTGGGATGGGATCCACTGTATCACCAACCTTGGGTGTTCTGCTGAGAGCTGTGTCAGGGAGAATATACATTGCTCGAGATCTTCATCTTTGTTTTGTTTTAGCGCTGTTATTACTGACGAGGCATCAGTCAGGAATACTATGTTTTCTTGGTGGATATCTTTATCTTGGATTACAAGCTCAGCTGTGGCCTTCAGTGCCTCTGCTTCTGCACAGAAATTACTAGAATATGTTCCCGAACTTAAAACTCAAGTTTTTTCTTCTCCATTCCTTAGTCTGCAATAGACCCCTCCACCTCCATTGGATGTGCCTTTGTTAGATGAGCCATCTGTATATATGTGTGTCCATGTTTCTGGTGGGTATACTCTCCTAAGATATTCTTCTGTGATAAATTTCCTTTCTGAATCTGAGTTCCCTTTTTCCCTATTCACTCTATGGTTTCTACCATCTCAGGGGACGGCTTTTTTCCATGGTGAGATTTGAGATGTGTTTTAGGGAATGAGTTTAATTTTAAGACCATCTTAAGAAGTTATTTCTCATTGCATTAACAGCTGTTATAATAACAATAGTTTCCCATTGCAAGCGAAGATGGTGACAGTGTACGACTGTACAGTTCAATCTGAGTGCGACAGACTCGACTGAACATGGGACACATGTGGACAGTGTTAATAATTGGACCATTTTGCATTCTGTCCTTTCATGCAGCTCACTTTTTCTGCACCTAAGTGATGCAAGCACTATTTGTGATGGCAGCGTGTCATCCTGAGCGGTTTGGAGCAAGCCTCAATGGATAAACTGTCAAAATAAACTTTCAGAAAGTCTTTATATCGTTTCTTCTGTCCCCCAGCTTGTCTGTACTGATCTCACCGTTGCTTAGGGAGGCGCTCATCAGGCATGTGAACATCATGCCCAATCCATCTAATCTGGGCTCCTCTCTACAGCAGTGTATGGATGTCTCATCCTGCTGAGGACTACAGAGTTGGACACTATATCCTGCTGTCTGGTCCTGAGCAGCCTGTGAAGATAGCTCATGTGGAGAAGGTTATTTCCTGACATCTCTGCTATAGACTGTCCATCATGTTTCGCATGCGTATATGGAAGGGTGGTTAGCATGATACACCTTGATATTGATGGCAACACTGATTCCTTGCTGGTCCCAAACGTTTTCTTGTATTCTTTCAAAAGTAGCACTTGGCTTAGCAATCCTGTTGTGGACCTCAGAGTCTATATTCGATTCTCTGGTGATGGTACTACCAAGACCGGTAAGGCTATCAACTGCTTGTAGATGTTGACACTGTACAGTAATGTTTGATTCATGGTAGTGCTTCCAGAGAGCAGGAAGAAACATTACCGGTGTTGATGGTAAGACCAAAGTTAGTGCACACAGTTGAAAACCAATCTATGGTGGTCCGTATGTCCTGTTCTGAGCATGACTTAATGGCGCAGTCATCAGCAAAGAGGAGATCTAAGATCATTACTTCTTTCAATTTTGTGAAGGACATTATGCGCCTTGGATTGAACAGCTGCCGTCTATTTTCTATATGAAATGCATGCCAGTATCACAGTCATGTGCAACATCAGAAAGCTTGGCTGCAAAAACCATGCTAGAGAGTTGGGGGTCAGCACACAACCCAGTTTGACCCCATTTATTACTGGGAAGACTGCAGACAGCTGTGATGAATTTTCTGTGGCAACCAAATTTTGCCACGATTTTTCAGAGTCTGCTATGTTGACAGTGTTAAAGACCTTGATCAGGTCAGCTAAAGTTATGTACACATCATGATGTTGTTCCTGACATTACTCTTTGATTTGACGAGCTGCAAATATCATGTCAACCATTCTGCGACCAGCTCAGAATCCACATTGACTCTCTGGGAGTAGCTTTTACTTGAGATGAGTTGTTAACCATTGCTGATATCTGTCAATGGTTTTGCCTCAAAGTCCCATTAGTTCCTCAATGGTGCCTTGGCTCCCTTCCTGGACGATCAAGACAGGTGACTAAAGACATTTGTGATGCGGCTGGCAACGTCACTTACATAACTAATAACCATTGCCAATAAAACCACACTGCAAAAATGGATTCAGGATTCCTTATAAGCTGGATAGGGTCAATCAAAATGTAAGTATTGGACCCATTCTCCATGGTACGTATGATAAACACCAGACTGATGTGGCATCTGGAAGAAAAACGAATACTAATTCCACAGCAAGCCGGCTTTAGACAGCACAGATCCACTGAGGACCAAGTCATCCTCATAGCCCAGAAAATAGAAGATGCCTACCAGGCTCAGAAACACACAGTAGCGGTTTGGGTGGACCTGGAAAAGGCATTTGACAAAGTCTGGAAAGATGGACAGAGTCAAGCTAAGAAGAAGTGTGGTCTGTGGGAAAATGTACAAGTGGATCAACCACTACCTCAAAAACAGAACGGCCAGAGTCCAAGTACAAGGGCAGATGAGCAGAAAGGTGACACTCGAGCAGGGAGTACCCCAAGGGGGAGTACTGTCACCCACACTTTTCCTGGTGTATATAAACGACATTACAGAGAATATACCAAGAAGAGTCCATAGCTCAATGTTTGCAGACGATCTGGCTATGTGGACCTCTGAAAAGAATCTCACCATAGCAAGAAATCGGATGCAGCAGGCCCTAACATCGCTGGAAGAGTGGGCAAACTCATGGCTGGTCAAAATAAACGAGGAAAAAACCACATGTACAATATTCTCGCTATCAAACAAACCCCAAAACACCCGGTAAATACCTGCAGCCAAACGACAACCCAAACTACCCGGGAGTCACATTTGATCGGCGCATGGCATGGAAAAGTCAGATCGAGAGAAACCGAATGAGAGCCAGAGAAAGAATATCAATCATGAGGATACTTGCTGGCACAAGCTGGGGAGCAGACGAAAGCATACTAAAGAAACTGTATACTGGAAGAGTGAGACCAGTTCTCGAGTATGGCATTGCGGCATGGACAACAGCAGCAAAGGCGAACTTCGATAAAGTTAGCAAACTTCAAAACCAAGCCATGAGAGTTATAACAGGTGGCATGAAGTCAACGCCAATTGTAGAACTTGAAAAGATTACAAAACTGCAATCCATGACCAATAGAAGAGACTGCAGAGCCCAGCTGCAGTCAGAGAAACTCCGGAGACTGACCGACCATCCAATGCACCAGAGACTAAACAATTTGGGAAATGGGAAACTAAAGAGGAGAAACTTTGCAGAAATAGCCAAAGCAAAGATGCACGAAGACCCCATGAACGCACTAACAACACCAAAGTCCATCCCTACTGTACGAAAATCTACCTGGAGGCAGCATATATTTCCAGAGGTGGTAGAAAATATACCAGGTATTGGAAACAAAAACTGCCAGACTGAAAAAGAAAGAAGAGATACTACCCTGAGCTACATAACGAAAAACTACCCAAGCATGGACTGGACCCATGCATACACCGACGGTTCTGTAACAAACACAACACAGAACGGAGGGGCAGGAGCATTTCTGAACATACCAAATGGCAGAAAAATAACACTGTCATTCGCTACTGGAAAATACACAAGCAATTTCAGAGCGGAGGCAGAGGCACTGAGGGCGGCAGTGGAAGAAATGTTGACAGGTAAAAGGAATGAAAGCCATACAGTCCTGCTTACAGATGCCTTGGCCGTAGTCACAGCACTAAAAAGTCAGAAAAATACTGAACTTAATGATTTAAGAGCAGTACTCTGTCAACTATGCCAGCAGTCCGCACCAAAAAGGGTAGTGGTACAGTGGGTTCCATCCCACTGCAACATCCAAGGCAACGAGGAGGCAGACAGACTGGCAAAAGAAGGTGCAAGACTACCACAACCAGATACTAGTATGACATACGAAGAGTCAAAACGGCTTATTTAGAGCTAGATACATGACCAAATGGGAAACCGAACATACTGGCTTCATAAAAAAACGATGCCTATTACCAGTTAAACAGAAGAGAGCAGGTCGTGGTCTTCAGACTCCGCACTGGCCACAATAGACTGAGGCACCACCTATTCAACAAATTGAAGATAGGTGGCACTGACGAATGCCCGTGTGGTACCGGGAAAATGACCGCTGAGCATTTGCTGCAAAGCTGCCCGACATACGAGAATCAGAGAGAGCAGATGTGGCCATCACCAGTGGCAACACTAGACAAGCTCTATGACAGTGTCGACATCCTCAGGATGACCGCTGCTTTTTTCGAAAAAATAAAGGTTGATGTCTGACTGTGTACGATGAAGAAGAAGAAGTTCAGATTTGTAAGGTTTTCTTATTTGTGGCGATGTCTCAGTTTCTTGTTGATAAATTTGTAGGCGTATAAAAGGTTATTATAATGTTTGTTATTTCCATTCACGTGAAACTGATATCTTTAATCGACATGGTCAGACTTATTCAAGAGTAACAGAACATTTTACTGTGTCTCAATGATCAATGAAAGAAATGAATTATATTGAACAAATAATTGATAACACAAGAATGAAGGAAACATGAGAATGTGAAATAAAATACCAGTTTAAAAAAGAACAATACCTTTTCAGCTTTTCCAACACAATATCCTGGGTATCTATATGATGATCTTTACAAAGTCTGATATAAACATGACGAAAATCTTCCATTATTATGAAAAAATGCTCATCTGTAATGAAAAAAAACAAACAGAGAAACAGCCACAATTTAATTACTAATATTATAATTGCTCATTTGTAAAACTACACTTCAACCTTTTGAGTTTTCCAATTATCACGTTTCCAGTTTTACTTCAGCCCTTGTTTATAATGATTAATATTCTATGACCTTGAAATTAAACTACAAACAAAAATACCTAAAGATAAATATAATAAATAAATAAAATGACCTAAAGCAAAACAAAGTAGTAAAGGGAATGTAACATTATTCATATTAGATTGGGGAAATAAAGAAAACCAAATGTACTTGGAAGTTTAATTCTTAAGAAATAGAGTTCTAATGTAAAATGCTGATTAGTAGAAGATTAAGGGGTGTTACTTCAAAAGAATAAATGGTGTCCATATCTCAGTGATGCATGCCAGCGCATGCATAGAGGGATTAAAATGGTATGAAAAAGTCACTAATATGGATCTATGGGAAAGAAAAGGTCAGATGTCAAGTGGGATGACATAAGGTGGAGGCACTTGGTAGGATACATTCGGAAAACAGCTGATAGCATTACAAGACAGTTTCTGTCTTGGGATCTCCAAGGCAGGCAAAGTAGGCAGACCAGAGCACTCATTGAGAAGAGAACTTGTGACAAACATAAAGGGAAGATGTGTACAGAGCTGGAGGAAAGTATGGCGCAGGGCAAGAAGACTTGACAAGTATTTGTTAAAAAACCAATGTTCCGGAGGGAACTGAAAGGCTTTGATTGATTTATGATTGATGTCTCAGTGATCCTTAAAAATGTATAATTATCTCAAATCGCATTACATTTTATGCTCTTCTTCTCATCATCATGTAGCATGTCCTACAGGTCTACAGCGGGAGCTGGAAACGCCTGGTATCGGGCTAAGGACGCAACAGAGACCATAGTTGGTAAGCGGCCAGAACAATGTTCAGAAAGCAATGGCAAACTGCTGGATGTAAAATGTCAAGAAACTTATGACTGTCGAGAGAAACGAAACTCAAAGATCTGAAGGTGAGGAACTCAGGCCAGGCAGATCATCGACGCCAACTGGGGAAGAGGCCGATTTCAGAGTCAGTACAAGTAATAGAGATGACGGCCTAAAGCCTGACTGCATTACAGTGGACAACTCTGAAATGGGACTAAAAACAAAACTAAAAATAGGCACCTGGAACGTCAGGAGCCTATACCAGGGCAAATTGTTCATGATTGGAAGAAACTTATGAGTCGAGAGAAACTCAACTCAAAGATCTGATGGTGAGGCCCTCAGGCCAGGCTGATCATCGACGCCAACTGAGGAAGAGGCCGATTTCAGAGTCAGTACAAGTAATAGAGATGACGGCCTAAAGCCTGACTGCATTACAGTGGACAACTCTGAAATGGGACTAAAAACAAAACTAAAAATAGGCACCTGGAACGTCAGGAGCCTATACCAGGGCAAGTTGTTCATGATTGGAAGAGAAATGGAAAGAACGAAGATAGAGATTCTTGGTGTCTCTGAACACAGATGAGCCGGTCAAAGGCACTGTACCAGCTCCTCAGGAGAAACATTCACATACTCTGGGACGGACAAAGGTGGAAAAAGCGGGGTCGGTTTTATTCTGTCAAAGAAGACCAATCCAGTCAACATCCGAATAATTGTAATCAGACTAAAGAAAAAGACAAGAAATTTAACAATAATTCAAATGTATGCACCAACATCAGCAGCTGACGATTGTGAAATGGATGATTTTTATAACACCTTGCAAGAAAAATTGAAAAATTTGAAGAAAAAAAATATTTTGATCATTATTGGCTTTTCTTCTAAATAGTTAAAATTGGTACAGCATTGAGACTTGTAATTGTAAATAAAGATAAAGGTAGTGCTCCATAGCAGACACTATTGACAAAGATAATGTATTCTTCACTATAGGACTTCACTATAGTTGGCCTCAGCTGTTTATCAGCCAGAGGAGCTAGCTCCCTTTCTCTCTCTCCCTTTACTTTTCTAGCAGTAAGCCAGGTACCCATTTACAGTTGATTGAATCTTGTACCTTTTTGTACATCTCTGGTGACTGTAGTTGAGAAGTAAGGCACTCACCGCTCAAAGCAACGAACGGAAATGGCGGACAATCAAATCTCGCAAGTTTCAAGAGACCTCTGGTCTCAAGGGTGATAAGATTAGAGTGCCTGCATCCTGAGTTACCACCAGTCGTCTCGACTGATCGTATTGCCACTTGTCCAGGGTGTCTCAGGACTAGAGAGGGAGATTGATGACAAGCACAGTTTCTTTCCCACTATAATCAAAATAGAGCGCAAGTTACATCATCAACTGAAAAACCTTTTGATGATGTCATCATCATCGCTTGCAATGGGCAAATATTAATTGTGGAGAATCAAATAAACACGGAAAAGATGTCTTTAAAAAGTAAATACAATCATGTGTAAGCAATAACAAAAATTAACATTCAACTAACACTCAGTAACTACCATACTATTTAATTATCTCCATACTTAAGGAATAATGTACCTTTTACTCTAAATTTTAAAGTGTCCTTCTTAAATGTCTTTGGCAAAAAAAGAGTATTTAGAAATAATTCACATGGCCTGAGCTAGAAGCTGTCAAAAAATTGCAATGGAATTTTAGAAGGCAACATAAAAGGGGAATTAAAAAAAACTGTTATGTGCTGCGTATATGATGACTTTTGAAACACCCTAATGTTACTGTGCTATCACTTCCCACACTTAGTTACTCCTCTTCTACCCCTGCGAAGGTGTAGAAATCTTTTTATACTTGCAGACAAACAGATGATTGACCTGCTGTCTTTTTATAAAGGAGGGGCTGCGTCCTTTTGGTCTTCATGTCGACCACTATTGAGTAGGAATTTCATTGCTGACTTTACTTTTAAAGCTTTTTCCCGGACAGTGACAAACAGTGTGTTCTTTTCTATTTTCAACTGCTGATTGTTCTTTTATGTGCACATATGACATTCAAGTTTATCTTGTCTCCAATAGGATTAGGCATGGATCTCACATCTCTTGAGTTTAGGGGACGCTTGAAAACTTGCTGGATTCTAAACACCTTATATCGTTTCATATTTTTGTTAGTTTCTTGAGAGATGAGGGCCTTACCTCTCATCTATAGCGACCACCTAGGCTACTGTACTATCATGTATTATAATGTATGTTATTGTTGTTAGTGTGTAGTCTAGTAAATGTCACAGTGACATTGTTATCACTATCACACATCTGCAAACCACTACAGTGGCCTCACCACAGTTGAGTATATTTGATCAAAATCGCTACTTCATGAAAATTGTTTAAAATAAAATTTTACAGGGACGTGTCTTAAATCGCAAGTTATAGACTTTCTCAAACAAAATGTTTTAGTTTTAGATTTCATTTAGACAAGCAATAGAAACTTAAGTCTTAAGGGAGTTCAGTAGAGTAGATCGCTACATGGATATTATATTACTACTATTACTGGTACTATTAATATTAAGCACAGTTTAATGTTTAACACACTCACACTGACCGACACTCACAAAGTCACTAACTTATAATTGTAATCAGTAATATTTAAAATAATGTATATATTAGTTTAGAGTAAGTGTACTGTATGTCTAGATACTAAATCTCTAAACTAGTAACTACTGTCTACTAATACTAACTAATATAATACTATCATTATCAATAATCAATATAAATAATAATTAATATCAATTTATCATCAACATCATCATTAAACTTAAAATTAGTAGTAGTAGTTATATAATATAAGTATAGTTATAGTAAATTAGTATTGTTACTCAGTAGTTACTAACTATTAGTATTACTACTAGTATTACTACTATTATTAGTACTCTATTCTATAGTAGTAAGTACTAAAGTAGTATTATTTTAGTATTATTACTACTGAGTATTATTGTTACTAATAACTGAGTCGTCTCGGCCTCCCAAACAGTACAGGCATCCATAGCTTCCTAACGTTTAGATAAGTATATACAAAGAAAAAGGTCATACCAATGTAAGAAGAATACACTAAAATGCATTCATTGCACAAATATTTTAATTGTAAATGTGTTGTGGCTCCATGTCTGTGTACAATTTCAATCCTGCTGCCGTACTTAACGTTGTTGACATGTTTGTACTTGCAGTTCTAGCAGTCAGAAAAGAAGCGAAGTCTGCTTTCGTCAATAGCCATATTTATTTATGTGTAATATTATTTAAACAAATAGCTGCTCATTTCCATTCCAATAATTAGACAATAGTAATAGTATGCACTTCTTCATAGCTGGCACCTTCAACATTTAACGTAATTTATGTATTGTGACCTGCAGAAAAGTACACTAACTAGTACTACTAGTAGTAATTTACTTATTTAGTATCCCGCAAATTCTCAGTTCAGGCAAACTGAAACGGCAAAGAAATTACAATTAGTCTTAATTTTTTTTTTTTTTTAGCCCCCTGACGTTCTCCATTCAATGCTATATTTATCACAAGGCTTCCAACAAAACCTGTTCCTGGATATCATCGATTTTTTTTAACCATTCACTAAGTAATATTGACTGATGGCAGTGATGGTTGGTAATTCAATGTTGTAAAGTTAAAATTAGATTAAAGAGCTTTTATGTATTCATTTTAACAGAATTTGCAACATAACAAAAAAAATAAATAACTAACTTGCTCTATAGTTTTGAATGTTTTAAAATGTTATTTCTAGTGAAGAAATAACCTATGGTAAGTTTAGAAAGTTAGCGACAGTCTTTGTTTTGAAGTATTTGCAACCACTGTATCATCAAGATCTAGGGGTTCTTCTGGACTTTAACGGTCATTATTGTATTGTTGAACAATTTGAGAGAAAATTGACAATTAAAAAAACATATAATAATATTAATAAGGTCTTAAGTTATGTAGTCTGATATATTTACACACGCCTTCATACATTATGCATACCATTAATTACCATAACCATATGTCGATAAGTATTACTTTCACTATTGTTCCTGCTGCACAACTTCCATTATCTTCTCTCTTCTGCCATTCATGCATGGCAGCATGCATTTACACTTTTTTTTTCTCCCTCACAGATGCGTGTCAGAGGCAATGATAATGTCAAACCATAAAGCCTAAATATTTATGTGCTATCTCCACTGAAAGTCAGATTACAATGGAGTCAACAACACCATCATTCTCTAAGCTAAATATTGTAACTCCAGAAGAGAAATTGGAAAGTGCAGAAAATTGTTCTAGTTTACCACGAGCAGACTCTGGGCAAGGAAAGTCTTTAAGCAGTTTTGAATGTAATGGAGAAGCTAATTTGCATAAGGAACATTCAGATAGAGCAGACACTTTAAACCTAGCAAGTGAAATAGAAGATAACTCTCAGACTGCCAAAGTTAAAGATAACAATCATTTAGGTTATACTTGCGAGGAACCTAGTCCATCCAGACAGAGATCTGCCTCAGATACTCAGAGGGACCCAGATTCTGGAATTGTTACATCACCAGCAGTCAAAAGTTTCAGCTTCCCAGAAGTTGATCATGGTAAGAATTTCTCACACTTGACCCCCTCTATCAAGGAACAAGATGAATCTACCAATCAGTTGCTAGAACATTTTATAAATGATGTTAAGTCACATCGAAAAGAGTTGAAGGACAGTATTGAAGGTCCTGTATCAAATCTCACAAATGGAGACAGCAGTAAATCTGAAAGTGCAAAGGGGAAGACAAGTGATTTCAATGCTTTTCAAGTTCATGAACATAGTAATCAAGCAAAAAAACCTTTGGGGCATCGTTCCACTCGAAAGATACAAAAACAACCATACTGCTTGGATCTCTCCTCTTTTGACAATGACAAACCCATACAAGAGTTGGACAATAAGGGCATATGCAGAACAGTTAGCTCATTGGCATCTCCATCTACAAGTCTTCAATCAAGTCCACATTTCTGTGAGAAAAATTACCAACAAAATGATCATAATGTTAGCAGAGCTGAAACAAAACCATTAGACAATGGCAGCCAAAACAAACATCCTTCAACTTTATCAAACAAAATTGAAAGTCACAATACAGCTTGCCAGTGTACAACTTTACAAAATGGACATATCCATCAACATTTAGGGCTACCACTAACAGAACATGGCAACTCTATTTACTATTCATATTTGCCCATATCACCTACAAGAATGGTATCAAGAAATATCATGGAGCAGCTGACAAAGGAATTGATTATGGCAAAAAACAGAGTGCTTGAATCTCAGCATGCAAATAGTCATCCATGCATGGTGAGTGTAATATGTTTATCTAGTAGTTGCCCATTGTGAGCGAAGATGATAAAAGATGTTTGTCTAGTGTATCTGAACTGATGTTAAATTCTGTTTTATTTATGTAAAACATAGATTCCCAAACTTTTCACACTTTGAGGCACACTTGGTTCAAAAAGATTCATCTCCCTCATATTGTAAAAAAAATGTAATCTTCCCTATTGCTGACATCTATAAAATGGGGGGGGGGGGGGGGGGCCAGGCACATATATATGGTTGAGAAATATCTGCCGCTTGCCATCAGTTGCAGCACAGTGTGAAAGTTAAGTTTTCATTTCACACAACCACTTAGACCGTATCAGAGTTTTAATCCTCAAAAGGGAGCAAAGCATAGTAATGATGTAACCTGCCAGACTAGTCATAAGAGACAACTAAATGAGGTGTGAGCATATGGCCCCAATCCTGTAGAAATTATATCATCTGGTTGGTCAGTCCTAAAATTGGTTGTAAGGTTGTCTCAGCAGGTCTCTCCATTTTACCTTATCCTCTGCAGCTCTCTTCATTTCAACGTAGGTTCATACTTTCCTGTCTCTGCAATCCTGAGATGTAAAGGTAAACTTGGTAGTCTGTCTCAGGCTTTTCTTATGTCACCATACAGTTATCCCACAATTGGGATAAGTAGAAACATACATGGTATCACTCTGCTCTTCTCGTGGAGCCTGCAGACTGAAGAACATGTTCCACTATTTGTTTATTCTTCCCACATGAGCAATGAGCACAGCTCTGTACCAAATTTTCATCAGTGGTATTAGCAACAACAACAACCTTCTTTGACTAGTCTGTCTACCTCTTCATTTCCATGTATCTTACAGTGTCCACTGAATTTTCACTCTGTTGACATTGTAGCTGGTATTCATGAGTGCCTCAGACAGACTGTCTATAAGAAAACCTGGCTTGTTTTTAGCTTGGTTTTTGTTTCAACGATAGCTGTTGCAATTGTTTTTAGTATCTCAAGCTCAGCACTGATGATATTTGGGAATTTTCCAGTGGCCACAGATTTAGATTTTGCGTCCATTATTTAATTTTGTGTAAATGCCTTAACACCCCACCATTTACACTAACCATAAGCTTGATAAGAGTGAAGTAGCCTTTTTGAAGAAAAAAAAACTAACTAAAAATAATACCAGAATAAAAAAGGAATAACTAGTTGTTCATGAACCAGCAGAAGACAATAAGAATTCAAATCACTTTACAGTCTTTTCTTTAACTTTACTCATCCTTGGATCAAGATCCTGGCTTTCCTTGCAAAGACCACCATTTGTAAGACTGTATGTCCTGCTTACAGATGCTCTGGTCGTAGTCACAGCGCTAAAAAGCCAGAAAAACACTGAGCTTAATGACTTAAGAACAGCACTCTGTCAACTATGCCAGCAGTCCGCACCAAAAAGGGTAGTGGTACAGTGGGTCCCATCACACTGCAACATCCAAGGCAACGAGGAGGCAGACAGACTGGCAAAAGAAGGCGCAAGACTACCACAAACAGATACTAGTATGACGTACGAAGAGTCAAAACGGCTTATTAAAGCCAGATACATGACCAAATGGGAAACCGAACATACTGGTTACACCAAAAACGATGCATATTACCAGTTGAACAGAAGAGAGCAGGTCGTTGTCTTCAGACTTCGCACTGGCCACAATAGACTGAGGTGCCACCTATTCAACAAATTGAAGATAGGTGGAACCGGCGATGCCCGTGTGGTACCTGGAAAATGACCGCTGAACATCTGCTGCAGAACTGCCCGACATACGAGGATCAGAGAAAGCAGATGTGGCCATCACTAGTGAAACCACAAGACAAGCTCTATGGCAGTGTCGACAGCCTCAGGATGACCGCCGCTTTTTTCGAAAAAATAATGGTTACTGTCTGACTGCGTACGAAGAAGAAGAAGAAGTAAGACTGTATTATCTCAGTACAGTTTTTGTCTCTCATCTGTCTTCTGAGGCCATTATTATTCTCTCTCTTCCCGTGTGATGGTGCAGATTTGAAGCAACTATGTAGGAGGTTCTTACTTGGTCATGGTATGCTCCCATCATGGATACATCTTTCATTTTTCTCCTCTTTTACTTCAATAGTAAAAAATAATATTTTAATTATTTTGAAGTTTTATTTGATAATTTATCACAAATATAATACTTTATTTATTGACCACTCAATTAGTACATTAGTTGGTTTATCCTCAAGGGTTATACCACAACGATGATTTTTGTTCTCTAATCCAATTTATCATTCTATCCAAGATCTTTTTTCTGTCTTCCTTAACTTAACTTAACGTCTTTACACTGGTTGAGAAGACTCTGCAGAATCTGTATTCAACCAGTTTCATTTACATTATCTGGCTCTAAAAGCTATGCGCATCCAATTTATTCTTAAATGCATTAACTGTCCCTGCCTCCACTACCTCCCCTGGCAATGCATTCCAAGCAGTCACCACTCTCTGACTAAAAAAAGATTTCCTAATATCTAATCTGGACCTTTCTTTAGTCCATTTGTAGCTATGCCAACTTGTTCTTGTAGGTGAAAGCCAGATAGTCTTTTTTACAGATGCCCTGTCCATGGTTACAGCACTAAAAAGCCAGAAAAATACAAAAATAATGATTTAAGATCAGTACTCTGTCAACTACTCTGTTCCACTGTAACATTCAAGGCAAAGAGGAGAGGCAGACTGGCAAAAGAAGGTGGAAGGTTACCACAACCAGATTCTAGTGTGACCTATGAAGAGTCCAAAAGGTTTATTAGAGCCAGATACATGGCCAAATGGGAAACAGAGCATACTGGCTACACAAAAAATGATGCCTATTACCAGTTGAACAGAAGAGAGCAGGTCGTGGTCTTCAGACGCCGCACAGGCCACAATAGACTGAGGTACCATCTATTCAATAAACTAAAGATAGGTGGCACTGACGAATACACCTGTGGTACAGGGAAAGTGACAGCTGAACATCTGGTGCAAAATTGCCCGACATACGGGGACCAGAGAAAGCACATGTGGCCATCACCAGTGATACTAGACAAGCTCTATGGCAGTGTCGACAGCCTCAGGATGACAGCTGCTTTCTTCGAACAAATTCAAGTTGACATCTGACAGCGTACGAAGAAGAAGAAGAAGTTCTTGTAGGTGGTTGTATTTTAAAAAACTTGTTTTAGTCTATTTTATCTGTTCCTTTGTTTATCTTATAAACCTGTTTTAAGTCGCCTCAAATTTTTCTCTTTTCTAGACACTGTACGCTAGTTTTTCTGAGTCTTTCCTCATAACTGTAATTCTGGAATCCCGCTATCAGCTTTGTCGCTCTTTATTGTATCCTTTCCAGCATGTTTATATCCCCCTCTACAATAAGGACTCCACACCTGTACACAGTACTCCAATCTCGGTCTAACTAATGTTTAATACAGTTTGACTATCACTTTGTTGCTCCTATGTTTAATATTTATTTTAATCATATCTAACATTGCATTTGTCTTTTTCACTGCTATCTGGACTTGCTCACTCACCTTACCTGTATTATCTATTATAACCCCTAGGTCTCTTTCTTTTTCTATCACTCTAATATTGTTTTCGCACATTCTGTAATTATGTTTCATATTGGATCTACCGTTGTGGATGACTGTACATTTATCTACATTAAACTCCATTTGCCAGCTTACAGACCATCCTCGAATTTTATCTAATACCGACCTCAATATATCCCCTTCTGCTTTAGATGAGACACTACTGCATAGTTTTGTGTCATCAATAAATTTTGTAATCGTGGATTCCATATCAATGTCCAAATCGTTTATATATTATCGTTTCCAAAAACCGAGCCCTATGACCCTCCACATTTTACTTCACACCACTCAGAGTACTCCTTATTTATCCCCACTCTCTGCCTTCTTCTCGTTAATCAATTTTCAATCCATTTGGCAACTTCCCCACCTATTGCATGTGATTTTAACTTTCTAAATAATCTTTGATGAGGTACTCTATCAAAGGCCTTTGCAAAATATAGATAAATAACATCCACTGTTTTCCCTCTATCTATCATTTTAGTAACCTCCTCTTGAATTCTAATAGATTTGTTAAGCACGATCTCCCTCTAGTAAACACATGCTGATTATTTCTGATTAAATTAATTTGTCCAAATGCATTACAATGTTTTCTTTGATTATTGACTATCAATTTACAGACTATGCTCTTAAACTCACCGGTCTATAATTTGTAGGATCTGA
The DNA here is from genome assembly GCA_036924085.1 of Ariolimax columbianus. Taxonomy (NCBI): domain Eukaryota; kingdom Metazoa; phylum Mollusca; class Gastropoda; order Stylommatophora; family Arionidae; genus Ariolimax; species Ariolimax columbianus. Next base: position 9,119,314 of record JAVGWX010000002.1, read on the forward strand.
TTTTTTGCCCTTTTTGAATATTTTTTATTATTTTTCCTGTGCTATGAGAGGACCTACTTTGTCTTTCGTTCTTTGTTTATTTCTAACATGAGAGAAGAAACTTTTACTATCAGTCTTAATGCTCTGAGCAAGTTTTTTTTCAAAGTCTATTTTTGCTGTTCTATATACTTTCTGAGCAATGTTCTGCTTGTCCAAATATTTTAAATCTTTCTTTTGATTACCCTGTCTCTAAAAAATTTGTTAATGCTCTATTTTTAACTCTTCTATATGTAACTACAAATCTAGTTCTCCACATTGTACGCTTGGGGTTTACCTCCAATAATGCGCAAACATTGAAGAGAGACTAAACAGAAATGATGCTAAAGGAGCATACAAGGTGGTCAAAGAACTGGTAACACCAAGACAAAGCAGGAACCTTATGATCCATGATAAAAATGGCAAGTGTCTCATTAAGGGAAATGACGTACTGGCAAGATGGACAGAGTACTGCTCCGAGCTATATAACTATGAAGGGTGAAACAAACCTGAGAAAACATTCCCCCCAACACCAACAAATATAGAGGATAACCAACTGATAACGAAGGAAGATGTAATTGCAGCGGTAAAGACATTGAGAAGAGGGAAGGCGGCCGGCGTGGACAATATACCAGCAGAGCTCTTACAAGCAAGTGGAGAGGTAGTAGTGGAAGGCCTGACACACATCTGTAACAATATATGGGCGACAGGAAACTGGCCGGACTTATGGACGAAATCAATAGTTATACCGTTACATAAGTCTGGAAACCTAAAGCTGTGCCAAAATTACAGAACAATAAGCCTCATTAGCCACCCTAGCATGGTCATGCTTAGATTAATCTTCGACCGATTGAAACCCCAAGCAGAGAACATTATTGCAGAGGAGCAAGCAGGGTTCAGACAGGGAAGAATCACTACAGAACAGATATTTAATTTAAGGCTGCAAAGCGAGAAATATCTAGAACAGCAGCAAACACTGTATCATGTGTTTGTGGATTTTAAGAAGGCGTTTGATAGAGTATGGCATAAAGCGCTTTGGGCAACCATGAGGATGTATAATATCAACGGAAATATTATAACGGTCCTTGAACACCTGTATAACAAGGCGCCTAGCGCAGTTCTTGTGAATGGGAGGCGAGGAGACTGGTTTCGCACATCAGTTGGTGCGGGACAGGAGTGTACACTCTCTCCAACTCTTTTCAATATATTCCTTGAAGGAATTATGAGTGAGGCGCTCGGAGGTCACGTTGGTACTGTCAAGATAGGGGGCCGAACGATTACCAACCTTCGTTTTTCAGTTGATATTGGCGGGTTCAGAAGCAGAACTCCAGGAATGGAGTTCGATGAAACAGCTCTTGACAATGGTATGGAGATAAACGCTGGAAAGACAAAATTAATGACCAACAACGCTACGGGCTTCAACAGCAAGATAAAAGCTAACGGTCAGGAACTCGAAGTGGTTGACCATTTTAAATATCTTGGGTCGATTGTCAGTGATGAAGGATCAAAATGTGAAGTGTTGGCCAGAATAGCACAGACAATAGCGGTGCTTGCACGGCTTAACAAAATCTGACAAGATAAACGGTTAGCACTAAGCACGAAAATCAGATTAATGCGTACACTGGTCCTGTCAATATTCCTCTATGCGTGTGAGACATGGACAGTTACAGCTGACCTTCAACGAAGGATACAGGCCTTGGAGATGAGATGTTTCCGAAAACTTTTTAATGTCACGTACAAAGATCGAGTTACAAATGAGGAAATACGAGATAGAATTACAACAGCAATTGGGCCTTTCGAAGATCTCTTGGCAACTGTCAAAAGAAGGAAACTCACTTGGTATGGTCACATATCGAGATCAAGTGGTCTTGCAAACACAATCCTCCACGGGAAGGTGCATGGCAGACGATGAAGAGGCCGGCCCAAAAAGAGATGGGAGGACAACATAAAAGAATGGACCAGTCTCCGACCAGAAGAGTCACAGGCAGCGGCATCTGACAGAGAGGGATGGCGTGGAGTTGTGAGGATGTCTTCATGTGTGCCCCAACGACCTCACCGGTTACGGGATGACCTGACCTGACCTGGTTTACCTTCCTACATGGAACACATTCCTCTTTAAGCTTTTCTAGAATTGTTTTAAAACTCTCCAACTCTTGTTGAACATCTGTTCCTCCGACAATATCTTTCAAGATTATGTAGCTCGCTGCCTCTTTCGTCTTTTTAACATCTGCCTTAGAGTAGTCATATATTCGCGTGTTTATGTTTACTTCTTTGCCTGCTATAAGATCCCAACGGACGATTTGATGGTCACTTGAGCCAAACAGTTCCTCAACTGTAACGTTTTCAATCATATTTTCCTCTGTAGTAAAAACTACTGCTTCTACATGTTGAATTAAAAAATGTTCAGTTATGTACTTAACAAAAGGTTTTAACTCTACAAGTGCTTCTGCCATATCCCATTTTATTTAGGAAAAGTTGAAATCCCCCATTAATAATAATTTTCTTTCACTTTCCTTTTCTATGCTACTAATCAGCTCATCTTCCTCTTTTAGACTTTATAGACATCTATAACATACTCCAATCACTGTTTTTTCACCCCCACTTTCTATTTCTCCCCATACACTTTCATTTTTGTTACCACATGAAAAATCATCTTTGATCGTTATTTTACTGAATTTGTTCAGTGTAATAAAACGCCACCTCCCTTAGCCTTGTCTCCAACTACCCTATCTTTCCATTTCAAGTTCACTATCTGCAAAGTCCTCATATGTCCATGATTCTGTTAACCCTATTATATTTGATTTATCTTCTTCTACATACAGTTCCAATTCTTCTGTTTTATTTACTATGCTTCTCACATTTGCATAAAAACATTTTAGTTTGTAATTTTGTTGTTTTTCCAATTTTTGCTTTATCATTTTTATTTCTGCTTTTTCACTACTTATTTCACACTTCCCTGACCCCAACTCTCCCCTCTGACTAAATCCTCTATAGCACGCTATTGTAGACCTATCTTTAGTCTCATCCTTCATATGCCCTTGTCCTGAATCTCTTCCATTGTTTCAAAGTTTTTGGGGGCCTTCTTTCTGAGTATGTGTCAAACAAACCTTGCCTAGCTTCTGTTTTTAATGTTAGCAGTGATCATTTAATAATGTTTACTTGTAATTGTCTTAATTGCATTTATTTGCTGTCCAATGTATATAAAGCTGTGTATTAGCTGGCCATTGGATTCACTTCTTTTTCAGCAGACAAATTGCCAGTTAGGAAGAGAACAGCACCAAGACAAGGAAATGGTGTCTACCGATGCCGTTGAACGTTTGGAGGTAAAAACTCTCACATTTTTCGTTTGCTGTTGTTCTATTGTTCTATTTCACGGATTTGCATAGGATTAATATGTTATATTAAGTATAAACAACATCACTTTACTCCAGGTGGACTCATAGATGCTCAGTCTCTCTCTCTCAGCAAATGGCAAGGCTTATGGATACTGATGCTTTCTGCTCACTGGTTGTACACATTCCTGCTCCCATCAACCCAGGAACCATTCCTTTTTGGGCTCACTTTTAAAGCCAAATTCATGCAATCTGTGTATTCCTATTTAATTATTTGCAATGGCATAACAAAATAATAATAATAATAGAACGCTTAGGCAACCAGGGCCCGTCGCATCGAATGACCATGTCCATGACCACGCCTGATGGCCGCGTCCCAGGTGGCCTGCAGTTCTATTTGGAAGGTGGTGATCCGTTTTAGGAAAGTGTTGCAATGGCGGCCCCGAGGGCATCTACAGAATGAGCACGGCTTCTTCCCATAACTCGCCCCCACAAGCTGTCGGAGCATCTCGTGGTCTGGGACTTCCTGGGAAAGGCGAGCAACGGGACAGAAGAGGGAGAGACGACGGCAATCAATCGTTGAGACAATGCCTGCAAGTTGAGTACGTTGAACTACTTTTCTGTTGGAAATCACATCATGCCAGATGATTCCGAGGATGCTCCTCTGGTTGCGCAGGTGGAAGGCCTCAAGATGCTGCGGTCCGGCTGTAGTAGTGTCCAGGACTCGGAGCTTTACAAGAGAATGGGAACAATGCAGGAGAAGTAAATACAAAGCCTGGTCTCCAGGGGGTCATTTGCTGGAACCAGACTCTGCGGAGGCAGTGCATGGATGAAGTCGCTAATCCCATCCTACTGGTGATGTCATGACTGCTGCATGCGTCAGAGGACTGTCTGCTGGCAAGGTAGACAAAGTCCTTGTTTGCTGCAACAGGGTTGTCGTTCACGGTGATACTCAACGCAGAGGGACCCCTGCTGAGGTTTTGGATGTTCGTCTTTGTCTAGGAAATGTGCAAGTCTAGGTGGGTAGTCAATCGATCCAGTGCCTCTAGGGGGCCTAACAGGGCCTGAAAATCGTAGCCCGGTATGACGACGTCATCAGTGTAGACGAGATCAGTTAACTGGGAGTCGCCGACAAGGACCTGTGTGCAGAAGACTGTGTGAGTATCCAGTCCATAGCGCAGCAGAAAAGTGCAGGGGCGAGGATGCAGCCCTGTCGGACACCAGATGATGTAGAGAACTCCTCTGTAAGATCCCGCCCGAGCCAAATTTTGGCTCTGGTGTGACTGGCCATTATGACTGGCAAATAGCAGGTGGTCATTGATTGTTTTCAGTGTGTTCCCTCTTCCCATAAATGAGGTCTGTTCAAAAAGGTCCAAAACTTGTTCGGGCTTGCCTGGAACCTAGTCAACCTTGTCTCCTTCTAAATACTCCCCTCCTCTGTTTATACATCATTCTCAATACCATTCCCACTTCTGGAAGCAATTTGAAAATGCTTACTGTGGCAAGGTCAGGTGTGTAGCTGGCTAAGAAATTTCACTTGGTTTTGCAAAGAAATTTTTGAACGAGCAGTGATGTGTAGTCTGGTGCATTTTCATGGAGTATTTTCAAGAGTATTTTTTCTGCCACTCAGGTATTTTTTCCTGGATGTTTCTCTTTTAGAATGTCATGGCATGTTACAATTTTCTGCTATTTCTCAAACAGCAAAGAGGTAATTGGAATTAACCTGGGCAACATAAGTGGTGTCAGATGATGTAATGGGTCATCCCGAATGCAAGTCAACATTTGTTGTGCCAACCACCCTTAAATTGTTGAAACCATTTTTACAGCTCATACTCTGATCCATCAAATACATGTTTCAACATTTCACGAGTCTTTGTAAACGTTTTCAAAAAATTTAAGCAAAATGTGATGTTGATTTGCTGCTCATGAAATTCAAACATCTTGCTAAATACAGTCTTCACGCTAATAAACAATCAGCTACAGGATAATAAGCAATCACAACAGAAACACAAGAAAACGGTACGTTACTTAATAAAGTCTTCACTAAGCAATGCCACTGAACAGAAGTTGCTATACCATCGCGTTATGTCGGAATTTCAATAGTGCTGAAACTTTTTGAATAGACTTAATATAATGTTCTTAATGTTGATTCTTTTGAAGTCACAATATCATTGCTATAAACATTGCTATAAACTCCAGCATTGCCAGGAGGATAAATCCGATCATGTTCCTATTGATCTGAGGCCTCTATGTCTGCTATCAACTCACACAACAGCTCTCTTTTCTGTCCATTTATGTCGCTAGACATTGTGAAGAGGCCAATCTTCTTTCATGTGTCATTTGTATGGCCTTTATTTTTTTTCATTCTATGCCTGTAATGTTTTTGTTACCTTGAACACAGTGAACCCATCATTTCATTGTTTTCATTCATTCTTTAGGACAGAAGATACAGTGAACAGAGGAATGCAGTCAGCATACTTAAAGCTAGCTGACTGCTTGTGTCAGGGTCAGCGAACCAGAACTGTCCAGGTCTCTGTTACGCTTCCCAGGGGCTAGCCTAGAAACAGGCTTCATTAATGGGTCAAAAGGAACAGCCTCCCTGTAAATTACAATACAATGTAATATAACAAATTGTCTTTTTGAGGACAGTGATTCTTTTATTTAAATTTTTTGCTTCATGTGAAAGAAAGGATTACGACTACAGCTAACCATCTAATGGGAAGCCTGTATTTCAGCACATGCAGTGAAATTTATGTAGAAATTGTTTTACATGATGAGGTTGCTAGCCCCATGAATAACCTTCTTTAGTTGCCTTTAGAGAAGAATAGTTATTGGAAATACTTCTAAGGATATGGCTGAAAGAAATATTTCTTTGTCTATTTTGTGAACAATAATCTTAGAGGTGATCAGGGACAACAGAATAGGTCGACTTGTTTCCTTATGTATGTATCATAAGAAACGACTAAAGAGGGTTGTGCTTTGGATTGGCAACCCCATCATGTAGAAACTATTGCTATGAAACCACACTGCAAATGACTGGAGTCAGGCTTTTCTAAAAGCTAAGTGTCGTATTGGACCTATATTTCAATAAATGGAGCGATTAGGAAATTATTAATGATCTTGTAATGCTGTTTTTCTCCAATATTTCTTGTTGAATAGAGTATCACTTTATCACATGATATTCTCGTTGTCTTTATTTGATTAGTTGCAAACTTGCCTGCAAAATTTGAATATTCTTCAAGAACATGCAGATTCATGGAAGAATAAGGTAAGAAAGGACAGAAATGCAGTTCTACTTATCATGATTTATATTAAATAATTTTAATGTTTTTTAATTTGTCAGATCTATTTATTTATGCCACACTACAGTGCCTGTTTAACTTTTTTGTTGTTTGCTTTCTTCTTGACTTTTTGTTTGTCCAGTCTATATAAACTGAATATCTTTTACAGTTGCATTGGTTTTGTTTTACTGCAGTGCATATACATTGATTCCCCATTCTGACTGCAAATTTTATATTTTCTTCTTGTTCAGTTGTTTCTTACCTTGTTTTTAAAAAAAATGTGTGGGTTTTATTTGCGTTCGCCTCATTTCTCTAATCCCCAAGACAGTGTGCGTTACACTGTAGTTCTTATTTTTCACCTGTCATCCTAGTGCATCCGACTTCAGCATGTATTTTATGTAAGGGTCTGCTTCCTCCTGCATTTTCTAAGGGTGCTGTGATGGGGATTGAACCCAGCACCTTCGGATTGTGAGCTGTGTCACCAGCCCACGCCACCCCCACCTCTTACCTTGTTGATATCTATTATCTCAAATAGCTAAATATATTTGTTGTTTTTTTGTTTGCGTCTTGACTTAGGCATTCCTCTTCTACATGTGAGGTGGGGATCTTCTTTTCAATTTACTTGTAGCTCATAGTGTCTGCAGGATAGATTCACTGGCCACATATGCATCCTTCCTTGGTTGCCTTTTGCAACATACCTGGTGGTTAACCATGTTACTGTTCTTTGCTCTTCTTTTGGCCCCCTGTGACACCCCATACTTGAAATTGAAACTCTCTCTGGTATTCAAACAAGCAGGTGTATGCCTGCTGCCAGGTAGACAAATGATATCCGTAGCATGTTCTTACCTTATTTTTTTTAATACTTTTTTTTGCTGTGTGCGATATTTGTCTTGCTGCTTATTAGATCTGGGGGAAGGTAAGTGGCATGTTGGGTAGGCATTTCATTATTTTTCATTTCTGCTTGTACAGTGGCTAACAGCCTGCTCTTTTTTATTTTCAACTGCCAAGAGTTCTTTTATGTACACATGTGTATACAAGACCTAGTTTATCATCCATCTTCAATAGAACTAGGCGAGAGAGGCGAGTGCCTTACTTTTCAGCTATAGTCCAGAACAGATGTCTTTATAGGCTTAAATGCAAATATACATATAAAACTTCGCTAAACATTTAAACAATTTGCATTCCCCATTAGTATCCAATTTTACTGCACTAACCCACATATGTTCAGGCACCATGGAGTGCTGCTGAAGTTGACTAACAAAATTAAGAAAACATATGAAGATAGGAAATGTCATTGTTCCTGAAAATCAGTTTTCTGAGCCCTTTGAAATAAGAACTACAAAAATGGAATTTAACCAAATTACTTAATGCTCTGTACATTGCCAGTGACTTAACTCTTCTGTTCCATAACTGCAGTGAAGTGCAAAATAGAATAGGTATACCTGATGAGAGATCACAGAAATTGGAAATGAGAATACCCAGATAAAATTCAAAGATTACAACATTAAATGCAATTAATGACAATCAGATTGTGTTGGGAGACAGGTTCCTACAAGATATGAAATCATTCATATATCTTGGTAGCAGTATAGACAAAGTTCGCGGTACAGATAAAGATATAAAAATGATAATACAAAAGGTGAGAGCTTTCACAACATTGGGAAACATGAAAATAAAAAGAAATTAAGTCCAATACAACAGTAAAAATCTTCAACCGCAATATAAATTCAGTTATATTGCATGACTCTGAAACTTATAGAACAAAAACAACAAGGAATAGGAATAGATTTTTATAAATGGGTGCCTGCACAAGATAGAGAGATTGAAATGGTATGATAAGATCACTGATGTGAAGCTATTGGAAAGACCCAGACAGATATCAGTGAAACATGATATGAGGAGAATCCGCTGGCATTGGATAGAACACGCGTTATGGCAAATATGCTGATATCATTGCAAGACAATATCTATTCTGGAATCATAAGGCAAGAACTAGAACCAGACCGAAACGCATGAAAAAGAGAGCTTAAGACAAACAAAAAGGAAACAGGGAAAACCTAGACAGAGCTGGAACAAATGGTGCAGATCAGGAGATCGACATGATTTGGTATTGGTTGGTCCATGTTTGGCACTGATAACAGAAAATTGATAAGAACAAAAAAAGAGCAGCAAAGATGGTGCCTAATAGGTCATGGATCTAATTTTGGTTTCATGTTTTAGTCCATCATGGTTGCCGCCAGGCCACTGATATGACTAGAATTCACACTAGTCAACAACTTACACTTGCTCCCATGGAAATGTGTTGCAGTTTTCCATTTTGATTAGTTAATTTGTTGATTTTGGGGTGTTTCTCCCTCCGGGTATCCTGGCATGTCATCAGCTATTTGAAATAGTATTTCTTTTAGCCTGTGTCATATTTCCACGGTCCAGTGCACCCAGCTGAATTTCATGAGATTGGTTCCCTTCACCCTGTTTACTGTCTGTGCCAGTTTTGGTGTAGATAGGATATGTACATGTAAGTCAATAATGGACTAACACATCACCCAGGAGATGTTGTGCCCAGCCCTGTTAGCAACATGCCCAACATAACTGCTCACAAGCTGAATGATGCTCTTACAATCTCTAGGAGTTACAGGAGATACAAGACAAGTCATGGAGTTGAAGAAACTAGTTGCATACAGACTTCAGTCTTCTGAACCAGTGATGTTTGTCCATCATCTTTGATGAAGACCACTCTCTGCTCTCAGCCATTTGGACAATCTTTTCCTTTTGCTCTGTCTGTTTAAATGGGTGACTTGCACTGTGATTTTGATTAAAGTGAGAAAGATTTGTACAATATGAAAGCCTCACCCTCTCATCCTGAACTACCTTTGGCTAGTGGCAAGACATGATTGAGACGACTGGAGATGGCACAGGATGCAGTTCTGTACTCAGGGTTTACTCTCAAAGCCTTTTGCAGAAACAAGAATCCCACAAGGCAGTGGGGGTGTCACATCCAATAGATTGGAAATGTAGGTTGAACAGGACTAAAGTTCTATGTTCGTAACAAATGTCACAGTACCAAATAATGTTCCAGATATTCACAAAGTGAATTGCTAAACCAGTATAATGACATTAAGTTGAGAACATTCTGTTGATCATTTGTGTTTTTGTCTTCATTTGATTGTTTGCATGTCTTAGTAATGGTGATAGCTTACATATCACTGTATCTGCTTTTTATGTTCTTGTTTCTGGGCTGCACTAAATGTGAGGTAGGCACTTGCTTCTCAACAAACAATTGATCAAAAGCGCAAAAGCAGCGAGTGTTTGAATCCTGCAAGTTTCAAGCATTGCCTAATCTCAAGGGAAGTGAGATCAGACACCAAATTCTATCAGAAATGGACAATAAACTCAGAGATCTTGTGTATATGTTGTGCACATAAAACAACTCTTGACAGTTGAAAAGAGTGGGCTGTTAGCCATTGTCCAGGCAAAAACTCTAAAGGTAATGAAATTTCTACCTAATAGTGACTGTATGAAGGTCGAAAGGAGCAGCCACTCTATCATGCAAAGACATATCAGGTCAATCACCTGTTTGTCTGAAGTATATACAAACACTACCTCTACACCCCCAGGGGTAGACAGAAAAGCGACTGAGAGTTGTTGTTTCTACTCCCCTGTCGATCCCGCTGTCATCTGTGAACATGATGTTTTGTCTTTCTGTCGTCAGTTTTATGAGAAACAACAAGAGCTTCAGAAGAAACAACAAGAACTTGAAGCTAAACAGCTTGCTCTAGATACAGCACATTGTGAACTGGTTTCCCTGAGAGAGCGGTGTGGGGAGTTGGAAAGTGCGGTATGTACCAGGGGGTGCTAATAATGATGTTATAAAGACATGGGAGTTATGTGTGTATTTGCAGATAACATCCTGATGTACAGGATTGGCTCAGATAGGCAGGAGATGGTCAGAGACATCCAGGAGAGACCTTGAAGGTAATCTCACAGTGATGTGTGGATTCCCACTCCTAAATCAATCCTAGCAAGGCCTGCATAATGTTGTGTTCCTTACTTTGAACAATTCTATAGTGAAGGCTGACCTCTCTATTATCTTTGATGGATGTTGTCATTGACAGGTTAAAATACCTCAAAGTAGCCTTTGATCGTAGCCTCGCATATAGATACCTCATCGACCAGACCATATAGAGATGCAAGTGAGGGCTGGAAGCACTTAAGATTATGGCAGCTGCAAATTTGGAATGACCATTGTTGTTCATCATATATCATCAGTTGTTACTGTCAGTCGTTAATTACGGACTGTGTATCCTCACACTATCAAGACGATAATTACAATAGGTAAATCTAGGCAGGTAGGAAGCCACTTAAATTTTAAAAAAGGCCATTGCACAACCTTTAAATGAACACAATGGGTAGCTGAGTCCCAGAATGTGTGCGATGCTGGTGAAATCTTTTCAATTTGATCTAACCAGGTGGTGCATGGGCAGAGGCGGGACCATCATGGATAGGGTTATTTTCCATCTGTGATGTTCATGGCCGGCTTTAAGAGCTGCTGAGCAGGTACATCTTTGACAAGGTGGTCCACATGGCCAAACAGGGTCACGTGGCTATGGTTTAGCTTGGTGAATGTTTTTTCGAGGTCTGTCCATCAGGTGACTGTCGTTTAAGACCCATTCATACAAATTAATCGCAAAAATACGCACGAGGAAGGCTTCAAGGCACTTCTATTTACTCTGCAGAATAGTCCAGGTTTCAAAATCATACAGCATGATGGGGACATCTTAGGTTATGTAAGTCTGTAGGTTGGTTTTCAATGAAAGCCTCTACTGGTTCCAGACTCAATACAGAGCGTTTATAGAGATGGCAGCCAAGTCGACTCTTTGAATAATGTCTGACTGGGCTCTTGCATCAATGCTTGCTACACAGATAAATGAAATTGTCAGTGTAGTTGGCATGATTGCCATCGACAATAATTCCTGTCGTTGTTATATTGCAGCCAAAGTTATGTATTTTAGATTTTGCCCATGAGATGGGGGGAGGGGGGGGGGGGGGGCAAATCAGTACTTAAAAGTTGGAGCCTGGTATGACTATGTCATCGGCGCAGTTAAGGTTGGTCACACACAGTTGTCCAATGTTGACTCCTGGGCTGTGCACCTCCAGCTGACAGAGGATCCAGTCCATGGTGCGGTGGAACAATGCTGAGAGGAGGACACATCAATGCTTGACCCTGGAGAGATTCTGACATGTGTATTAAGGCCCATTTGTATTAAGGTATTCCATAAGGCAGATCTGTCCAAAGATTGGACAGCTTTGAGGAGACGGCAGTTGACTTTTTGGTGTATCTTTATGAGGAGGCAAAGAGTAAGAATGGCATTGGTAGTGGAATGGCAGGCAGTGAAGCCAGACTATCGTAAAAGATAGGGTAATTATTATTGGTAAAACTAGAAAAGGGGAGTAAGTAACCTGAAAAGAAACAGTATTTATGTCATAAACAATTGTGAGTCAGCTCAATGCGGAAACAAATACAAAAACAATAACTACCTACTTTGTGACAAAAATAAATAAAACACAAATGTAAATAACTAATTTAAACAACAAAGGTGAAAACGTATAGAAAGATATCTATCTAACATGCTTGTTCCTACTAGCATGATTTAAATTGACAAGGTGAAGCAAGCAGGTGTGTTTCTAAATATTTGTGCCTCATTGCAGTGAGACACTCTTCTTTCAAATTGCAGATACAGTCCTTTTAATTATATCAGGTTGCATTTACCTTCTTGATGTTGTGGCACCTGGCTTGAGATTAACCCTGATAAGTATTGAATTATTTGATTTAGTTTAGTAGAAGAATCAACATCATTGGACACGGTTTAACCCATAAGTGCTCTGCTCTTCTCCATATTTTAACATTATTTTGAATTTTGCTCGGCAGCCTACTCTTTTCAATTTCCAACCGCCAAGGGATTTTTAACGTGCGAGACACTGCACACGGGCGTTCAATCTCTACTACCTAAAGATCAGGGGAAAGACCAGATTATTTTGTGTTATAGTTTATCTGTTGTAGAAACAGCCACTCATACTGTTCATTTAACTCTTGCCAATGTTTCTATAAGGGTGGGTTACAGTAATGGGCCATATTTGAGATGGTCCTCCTAGCTATAGTGCAATGCAAGACTCCTCAGTAACCTCACCATTATGAGGATTGCATGGTTGATCCGCCATCTCGTTAACCAGACTGCTGTGGCATAGCTTGTTTCCAAGAACCACAATGGTCAGTATATTTTACCTGCCTGCCAGTCTTGGCTCCCATAGTTTACCTGTAAGAACATTAGTATTTTTTAAATGACTAAAATAAAAGTGTAATTTTAAAAAGTGTGACAAAAACAAATGAAGCAAAAAGTAAACAAACAGTATAAAAGGGAGGCAAATGTATACGAGGGATGTGGATAGAGTTATACTTCTTGTTATGCTCTCCAACAAAATGTTATGTTCCAATTTTATTCCTGTACCATATGCTTGTAGAAGTAAAAAAAATTACCTCCATTGATTTTATTCTGTTTATTATAAAAATATGAAGGTTATCTTTTTTGCTTCACCTTGTAGGAGGTATTTTCTCTAGAGCTTTATTTTAAATACAGATGGCTACTCCAAACTGTTTAATGTGCACAGTCATAAGTTGTTGTCTCTTATATACTAGCGAATTTACAAAATAGAATTAAAATGGAGAACCTAGACTGACTTCACTTGACTTAGTTGTCCCTCATCTACCACTTGACTTAGTTGTCCCTCTTCCCTCATCTACCAGTTGTCCCTCATCTACCACTTGACTTAGTTGTCCCTCTTCCCTCATCTACCACTTGACTTAGTTGTCCCTCATCTACCACTTGACTTAGTTGGCCCTCTTCCCTCATATACCACTTGACTTAGGCATCCCTTATTCCCTCATCTACCACTTAACTTAGTTTTCCTCTTCCCTCATCTACCACTTGACTTAGTTGTCCCTCATCTACCACTCGACTTAGTTGTCCTCTTCCCTCGTATACCACTTGACTTAGTTGTCCTCTTCCCTCATCTACCAATTGAATTAGTTGTCCTCTTCCCACATCTACTGTTTGAGTTAGTTGTCCTCTTCCCTCATTTACCACTTGACTTAGTTGTCCTCTTCCCTCATTTACCACTTGACTTAGGCGTCCCTTATTCCCTTATATACCACTTGACTTAGTCACCCCTCAACTACCGCTTTACTTAGTCGTCCCTGTTCTACCACTTGACTTAGTCATTACTCTACTACAAGAGATGTTCAAGTCAAACTGGGACTTTGTGTTCTAATTCTACCTGAATGGGAAATACTGTACTGGAAGTACTATCATTAGTTAGGGGTACTTGTGTCCTATTACTGCTAGGTGGGCCACTTTTCATGGACCAGTCACGTGACAGATAAAAAAAAATGGCGGACAACACTATAAGTGCGTGCATAGATTAGCGTGTTGTGATGAGGTCTCTTGTTAAAGAAGGCGTGAAACCTGCAGAAATTTACAGAAGACTACAATCACAATATGAGACACACTCAGCTACAGTAAGACATTTCGAATGGTGTAAATGTTTTAGACAGGGCCGCACATCCATACACAACCATCCAAAAAACTTTGGACAATTGCGTCTGCCGGTAAAGTGATGGCGAGTGTTTTCTGGGACTTGGCATCATTCTTGTTGATTTCCTCCCCCGTGGTATCACTATCAACAGTGAACAGTACATATGCTTTTGAGTGATGTGCATAACCGTCTGCGGAATAAAACGGCCTGGTTTGATCACAAAGGACGTCCTGCCCCTGCAAGATAACGCTCGACCTCATACGGCTTACCACTGAGAGATATTGTCACATCCACCTTACAGCCCAGACCTCGCTCCAAGCGATTTCCACCTATTTGGACCCCGAAAAGAATTCCTGGGATATCAGCATTTCAGCAATGATGACTAAGTGAAACAGGTTGTCCTGGATTGATTCAGACATACTTCAAAATCTTTCTACGTGGAAGCTTTTCAAGCATTACTTAATAAACACTGGGATAAGTACATAAATGTTGCATATAGGAAAATAAATGGCATTTTAGCTACATGAAAAAAAATAAAAAATTTCCTTACAAAACACAAAAGTCTTGGTTTGACTTGAACTCCCCTAGTACCATGGGGTATAGAGGTGTTATTTTCTTGTTTCTTTTGGTTTATAGTTTTTACAAGAAATAGTATCCAGTCCCACGCTTTAAACTTCCATTATTGTCTCTTACAACAAGCTTACAGTGTAATTTTCAATGTTCCCCTTTCAGCCTCTGTAGCACACTGGCAGTAAAACATATACAAAGCTGTAGTATGTGTTTAGGCTGTGCAGCTTAATATTATAGCTGAGGTCTAATGGAGCTTGTAATGTAGAAAACATAGAAGAATGTCTGATGTATTGTGTTTATTGCATATTATAATTGTTTTATTTTAATTTCATTTTCTCTTGCAGAATGAAAAACTGGAAAAAGAAAATAAATGGCTGGTAAGTAAATTTATCGATATATCAACCCGCCACTTTATGATAGTAGGTCAAGTGTTCCTCAAATTATCTCTACACCAATCCCCTACTTTATGATAGTAGGTCAAGAGTTCCTCAAATTATCTCTACACCAATCCCCTACTTTATGATAGTAGGTCAAGTGTTCCTCAAATTATCTCTACACCAATCCCCTACTTTATGATAGTAGGTCAAGAGTTCCTCAAATTATCTCTACACCAATCCCCTACTTTATGATAGTAGGTCAAGTGTTCCTCAAATTATCACTATACCAAACCCCACTTTATGATAGTAGACCTGATGGTAGGCCAACAGCCCCTTAATTTATGTCTATAGTAAACCAAAATTGTATTTTTAATAGACCAAGAGCTTCTCAATTTATCTTCATACTAAACCCATACTTTACGATGGTAGGCTAAAAGCTCATCATGTAGTGCAAGTATGTAATAGAAACTTAATAACACACTGTCCATTTCGTAATTTATGCACAAATCATAAAGTGAATGTCTAATTGATGTTCAAAACTTATAATGCCACAAAGCCCCCATCTTCTGTCATGTGCTGTCTGTCCACTTATATCATAAGTATGTAGGTCTTCTGTCATGTCGCATCTGTGTATCAATTATTTTAAATCATGAATTTGTAATGTTTTTTAACACCATCAATTTTTAGTTTCTTGGTCTTCCTCTTGTTTGAAGTCCGGTGTTTTAGGCTCGTGTCTTATCATTATATGTCATTTCTGACGTTCCAATTTTCTGTTGGATTTCTTTATTTCTCACTATTTTCATCTAATCATTCTACATTAAAGTTTTAAATACATTAACTACCTAGAGGCATTTACAGCACCAGAGAAGTTCATCATTACCAATCTTTAGTTCACAACAACAAAAATTTATGTTCCAAACACGTTTAAGTCAATAAAGAATATGCCAAACACTTTTCAATCTTGTTCAACATTTTAATTGATTGCAAAAAGGATTTTCAAAATTCCTGCTATATTTGTACACCAACATGTAAATGGAAAAGACAAACAAAAATTAATTGCACCACGACATATTTTTCATTTCTGAAGCTAATTTGTTAAATGTTATAATAAATATGAAATTGTTTTGCAATTAAATTATTCCAAATTTGTTGTGTCTATTTAGTCTCAAGCTCCTGATGCTTCAGACCGGTTAGTCAATCCCCAGCTTCTTGTTGCTCTGAATGTTAGACCTGTCAGTGAATCTGATGAGACCCAGGTTAAGAGGACACATTCAAGCAACTGATGTAAGATCAATTTACTGGTACAACATGACACCAGAGACACGAGAATCTAGTAAGGAGGACACATTCCAGCATCTGTGGTATAGTAGAAAGTAGGTTTACAATGCAACAGAGAAGACTCAGGTACAATTGCTCACACAGGAAACATCAGTGTTGCGACCTGCAAATTTTCACTTAGCTATCTGTATTGCAGGATGATAGAAAAAGTAACCCCCCCCCCCCCCCCCCCCCCCCCCCCCAACACACACACAAAACAAACAACATGGACAGTAGAATGTGGTATATATAAATGTTATTTATAACCTTAACTGGCATCTTGAGATATCTGTATTACTATTCCGTTATGTGTCAAAAGTTTAAATGTCATTGCACTCCTGGCAACTCATAGGTGCTCAGCAAATAGCAAAGGATGTGGGTTCTAATGGTTACAGTAGTTTACTGAGTGATTCATGATCTAATACAACATTCTATAGGTTAGAGGTTGCTATTTCATCAATTCCATGCTTGCTTTTAGCATATATTAGTTTCATATCTTATAGAATGTCACTTATTTGGAATAGAATTCGCAGCAAAGGAGATAATAGAGAGGGGGAGGGTATTTTAGAAGGAAAAGGGCCTTTGAGTAGGCCATACAATGCTAGGGTTACAAGATGTCAAAATCACCAGGCAACCTCTATTGTGGAAACCTGGGGAGAAGGTATAAAAGAAGGCTAAAAAACAAGAGACTTAGAGGCCAGTATGAGTAAAACTGGAAAGACCTGGAAAAAAGTATGTGAGGCAGAATGGATTGGAGAGGATTGGTTGTTGACCTATGCACTCCATGGTGATATGAATGATATGTTCATACTCTTTAAATATGCAATTTATTTACCTGATTGTTAGGCAGGTTGTCCCAGTGATTTGGTTTATACATTATAGGCAACATAAAGCCATATTTTATCTATAATTTGTATCTTAATGAATATTGTCATCATCATGTTCCATTTACTCATCCCGGTGGTATAATAATGTTCGCGTATGTGTCAAAGGCCTGTTGCGACGATTGACCGCTACCATGTCCAACTGCTGATGCTGTGTTCATGCATAGTGTGTCGACCAAAATCCATACAGACTCCCCAGGTCGATCCGAGTACTTTGCTGCCTTGGGATGAGGGCTGTGAGGAGTGTATTAGACCAATGTTTGTGTCAGGCTTTCCGAGTTTGTCCATGTGATACTCCCTGTTTTTCTGTGTCCCGCCGCCAGGGTTGTAGATTGTGTCCACCTTTTGGTTAGCATGACCCTTGCTGTGCTGAGAATACAAGGTTGGGAGAGGTGTCGTGTAACCTCCGGTGGAGGGAGGGGCGGGCAGAAGGAAGGCGACTTTAGTCCGAGCAAGAAGGCCCTTGAGTAGTGATAACCTGGACTGAATTCTGGTGTGCAGTTAAGCGGAACATTGAATTCCATCGTGGACTGGTTCACATGGCTTAAGCCAGGCATGAAATGCAGCACAACAAACAGGATAACCGATTGAAAGCACATCAATTCCACAGAATAAAGTCATTGATACCACCTGGTGAAGGAGTTGTGAATTATAATCCAAACAGGAACCAGCAAACATCAGAAAACGACACAAACACAGTAGCAAGTCAAGAGTGCAGCCGTTAAGGCATGGCTGGCCATCAGTGGTACATGGGTTGAAAAGAATAGGACCACAGTAACCTTCCAAGCATGTCTTTAAAAGTTACTATGCATGGGCTAACAACCTCATCATGTAAAACCATTGTTATTGAAATTGCTACCTCAAGTGCTTAACCCATTCGCTCCCGAATATTTTCGACCTCTGGACACAATTTTTTTTAAATATAAATCTCCTGCACAGCATCACTTAGCTGTGACTGTTTCATCTTCACTAAAAGATCACTGAAATACCACATATTATTTATCAAATTGTTCATAATTGAATGCCGAATGTAATAGAATACGGACATTCAACATGTGGGGATGAATTTTTATGTTAGAAAGATTATAGTTGTACAAGATTTTGTTAAAAAGAAATATTCAGAAAAAATAATTGGTACTCACCAATCAATTATTCAGCTGTACTCCAATTCATGAATATAGCAATGACTTTTAAATGAAGGTAATCCAAATGGGAAGATGCTCTAAAAGTTTCACCTAATTAGGTGAATTAGTTTTCAAAATATTGATATTTTACTAAAGGCATATGAATTCCAAAAAAGGTATATTTATATTCCAAAAATGTGATTAGAAACAAAAACCACAATCAACATCCACTCATACAATGTAAGTAGACCAGAGTTCGAAAAAATGTGCGAACTGCATCTAAAACATTATATATATACATATGTATATACTAGTTAGTATCCATATGGAGCATCTTGCGACTTCGTATGATATAACTCGAAACAGGTTTTTGCACAAAGGAATGGTTTGGCCGAGCAACCAGAGCAGATGAAAGTTGTGCGCTTTCTCTTAGTTGTCGTACTGCAGAACACACAATTCCTATCTGTTCCAACCCATCTTATCAGGTGCTTTGAGCCTTGCAATCGCTCAACACTTCCACTTGTGCCTGGCCCTTTGTCCAATTCCTCGGATGGCATGATTTTTGCCGCTCTTTTTATTAACTGGACCTTTAAAATTACTTTGAATTCTTTAAAGGACATTTTCTTTGTTCCCATTGGCCTGGTCAGCATGAACATTATGAATGAGTTGTGCTGGCATATTTCCAACAGCCAATGAAACAGTTTTTTCCACCACTTGTATGACTTTCTTCCAACAATGGTAAGTAACCATCTGATCAACCCGATCACAACCACTCATCGAATGGTTGTAATTGTTAACGACCAGAGGTTTAGTCTTCTTCTCGACAGGGTGAGTGAATGTAGCAATTGTTGCTTTAGTGGACACTGACGCAATGCTTCTTAGCTTTTTTGTCCTTAAAAGCAGTTACCAATACATTGTCACCCGGGTCAAGTAATTCTTAATTTCCATGTGTTTTATTTGAAGGTTTTTCAATTGTGGTGGAAAATCCTTTCGATTCATGTTCAGAGTGCCTGTATAATACAGTTCTCTTTGCAGCAGGTGTCGAACAAGAACATTGGTTGTATAATAGCGGTCGGCAAAAATATGATGGCCAGTCCCAACATATTTTAGTAATGTATCGTAAACCTTCACAGCCATCCCGCTATCCATATCCACAGCTGGATCATACGATGTATTTGAACCAAAATATGTTAGAATATTTAAACCATATCCTGTTAAAGAGTTCACCAAACCAAATGTCTTTATATGGTACTTTTTAGGCTTGGATGGGTTGTACTGTTTGTACTTCCAGTGGCCAGTGAAACCAACAACCATTTCATCGATCGATAAATTTTCATAAGGATAAAATGCCTTATTAAAACTTTCAATCAGTAGGTTCATGAAAGGCTTATTTTATCTTTGTTTTCACTAGTAGAATCAGAACAGTGCAGCATCGTGTGAAATATTATCTGAAATCTATTTCTTGAGAACATTGTATGATAAAATTGTTGATACATAAGTTCACTCTGGGACCAGTAGTCACGTATACCTGGACGGCGATCAATTCCCATGCCTATCAACACAGCAAGAAATTTATGAAGCTCATATTTTGACAAGGGTGCCCATGTTGTCACAAATGATTGCTTTCTTGCTGGTGTATTCATGACAATCTTTGCTTGGGCATAACTGTTTATAGCGCCAACCAAATAATCCATAATATTATCTGTAAACAAGCTCTGAAAACAGTCCAAATGGGTTGAGTTTTCATCAAGTGAAGCATGAAGGACACCTGGAGTTTTGTCTCTTGATGGAGGAGTCAAGACAAACTGGCTACTTGTTGCCCCATTCTGAACTTCTCTCCAGTTGGTAGTATCATGTCTAGCTCTTTTACTGCCATTACCATTGCTTGAGACAAAAAAGGGCACCGCCCCCTAGTCAACACATTCAGAATCACTTTCACTGCTCGACCTAGACCTATTGCTAGATGAAGAAACAGAAGTGTCGCTATCAGATAGATCAATATCTTCGTCATCACTACCTCTAGCAATCATAGAATCTAACCATTCCCTAGCTTTAACAGCACAAACTCTCTTTGGTTTGGTTGAAGAGGTTTGTGATTGATTCATGGCTGCAACAAAATTTTTTCTCCAAAATCCAGATTCGAAAAACAACACATCTTCAATGCGAAACCCACGTTGTGTGTACTATCGCTTCCGGAAATGAAAAGTACAAAATCTGGACTTCCGTTAAGAACCGAAATAAAAGATTTACAAAAACTAGGAATGGGAAAATATGTGATTTAGTGAGCACAGTCAACATAGCCGACATGTCGGCTTTTGGGTTTTCTAGAAAAGACCGGAAGCCGACACATCAGCTCGTGGGACTGAATCAGTTAAATAAAGGTTTTGTGGTGTAGGGGCCAGATGTAGTGGTGGCCCTATGCTTTAAATAAATTGAAAAGATAAATCAATCAATTTGCCATTTTCCATTGCAGTACTAACATGTGACCATCACTGCAGTTGGCCCCTCCTTGCAGAAAGTCTCTGTCAAAAGCATTTATGTGTTTTTGAGAAGGTGGTTTCTGTAGTAATTTGCTTTTCATGATGAGACTGCTGACCCTATACAGTATCCTAGCTAGTCCTCTTTTCTGACATGCATAGTAGGGTGCACATAAGAACTTATCAGTCATATATCTACTTAAAGTTTATTTTCTTCATCTTCTTCACCCATATCACCTTAATGTTTCTTTCATTCATATTTTTTGCCCTTATTATAATGTTTCTTTATTTCGTATTCTTTGCCCTTACCATTATAATGTTTCATTCTTCTTCTTTGTCATTTTAAAGTTTCTTACATTTTTTTTCACCCTGATCATATAACATTTCTTGCATTCTTCTTCTTCACCCTTATCACCTTAATATTTATTGTCATCAATGTGTTACCTGAGCTAGAAAAGAAAATAACTGTGTTGTAATATGTCTGGTATGTCATAAGAGATAACTAAAGATGACTGGACATGGGGGCCAGCAGTATGTCATAAGAGATGACTAAAGATGACTGGACATGGGGGCCAGCAAACCCATCCCATGGAAACAAAAATCCACAATAAAAAGGTAACCTATACACTCTGTGACAGAAGGGGAGCAACTATGTCAGGTCAATGTTTCTCTTGATATATGTCAATTATCAGTCACTTATTTATGTGGCACCCCACCTCACCACAACTTTGCTGCAGTCTGTACAATATCATCATCTCACATAGAAAGTTTTTGACCATTTCTTTTGCTATTTCCAAGTATCAGAATGATAGTGTCTTTGACCATTTCCAAGTGTCAATTAGAGGGATAATGTCTTTGACCATTGCGAAGTATCAGTTAATAATAACTTGTTGTGGAGAAGCTAGATGACAAGCTATTGTTTGAATTTTTGCAGATTTTGTAAACACATTATGCAATTGAGGTCAGATTTAGAAAAGAGTACCGTAGTACCATTGTTACTAGGTCAGTATCCAGCCTCTATCCCATTGCACATCCAACTTAACAATTGGTCATCACTACATGTTAGCGTGTGGATCCAAGGGCTCTTACCAAGCAAGAACAAAATAGGACTCATCAATCAAAACCTTTCAGCTCCATGTCGGGCACATGTCTTTAACAAATACACGCCAAGTTCTCATGTTTTGAGCCGTCCATTCCAGCTCTGTCCACATCTTACCTGTTTCCTTTGTGTTTGTCTCAAGCATACATCTCTATCTGTATTTAATGTCCACCCTGCAGCATTCGATATTATGCACACGTTGTTGCAGGAATCAGTTTTTCAAACAAATGTCTGTCAACCATCCATCAATATCATATTTTCTACAATATTTGATTTGGGATAAAACTTTAATTTGTTCTGTGTTTTATTGTAAAATGTGGCTGGTCATAAAAGATTTTACAATTTAGAAGTTTTACATGAGCCTTTCAATATGACAAAGGTCAGGTCCCTTTGAAAGTTTGATGGTAGCCTTTCACTATAAGGGAGTCAAGGTAGTGCAGTAGTTAGTGCTCTGGCTTTCCAGCCGAGCAATTGGGGCTCTATCCCCAGTTGGTACCGGATTTTTCCAATTGTAAAACGTCTCCTAGGGTCGACCAAACCTCAAAAATTGGGCACCAGAATAATCTGGGAAAGTAAAGAGGGCTGGCGTGATGTTGACCACATCACCCTTAGTGGACCGTTGGTCAAGAAAAATGTTGATATGAGCCTTTCATTATAAGAGGCAGGCTCCCTTGATAGCTCAAACAATATTGGCAAGCCATCCTCACATGGATAAGTTACTGGGCTGGAGGAGCAGCTTAGAGATTAGAATAATTGGAATACACACCTTAGGACATGATGGGCCAGCCTTTGTCACATGAATGGACTCATATTGTATGATATAGCACACATATAACACATATTTTCTATACTGTTTTGTATAGCACACATATTTTTTACTGTTTTATATAGCACAATATTGTATACTGTTTTATGTTGCACAATATTGTATACTGCATGCTAAAGCACACACATTATCCACAGTATACTAAGCACACCTATTGTCTACTGTAAACTACAGTACAAATATTGTTTACTGTATATAATAGCACAAGTATTATATAGTTGAGTACAGACATGTTATATGCGTGTTACCACAAACATTATATACTTTTATTATTTAGCACAAATATAATATGTACCATGGATGTTCAAATCAACCAGGACATTGTGTTCTAGTTCTACCTGAATGGGTTATAGCGTGATGGAACTACTATCATTAGGAGCAATTGTGTCCTATTACTGTTAGATGGTCCACTTGCCATGGGCCAGTCACATGACAAATAAATAAAAATGGTGGGCAACACTGTTAGTTCTTGCATGGAACAGTGTGTTGTGATGAAGTTTCTTGTGAAAGAAGACGTGAAACCTGAAGAAATTTACAGAAGACTGCAATCATAATACGGTGATGAGACACTCAGCCGCAGTAAGGCATTTGAATGCCTTAAACGTTTTATTATTAATAAGACAGACATGTTATATAATTTTCTTGTATAACACACAGATGTTATATACATTTCATAAACAACACACACACATTATATAATTTTCTTATAAGACGGACACATATTATATAATTTTTTTATGTAATACACATATTATGTCTTAGGCTTAGTCGAATCTTAGGCTTAGTCGAACTGTACTTCTACGTGGACAGATGCTCCTTTGCAGGTTCCAGCTCTGGCGTGATCAGGATGTAGCCGGCAGGAGGATTTTCTGCTTATCAGGCTAGGCTCAAGCAGCTAATTACTCCGCTGCATTGGAACAAGTGCCGCAGAGGATGCTTAACCGACATGCGAATCCATCATAATAGAGTCAAACACTAGAGCTAAGTAGATTCGCAGCCTGTTAGGCACCAACAATTCTGCTCTTAACAAACCACCTAAGCATGCTTTTATGCCATGTCACACAGTTGCCTCTTACGACATGCTCTCTGTGTGGCAGTGGTGCTACTCTTGTCCTTGTCATGCACAAAGATCCTGGTGGACGACTCGGCATCACACACATTATATATTTTTCTTATATAACACACACATACATGATATACTCTTATTATATAATACACATTAAATATATCTGTTATATAACACACACATTATATGTTTTTCTGTTGGTGTGAAAGAAATAAACATAGCCAGCACATTAGATAGGGACAAGCTACAGCCGATGCAGCCTATAGTCCGCAGCTTAAAACCCCTCTGCAAACCCAGCAATGGGAATAAAGTCATAAGAAAGTTTTTAAAAAATACATTTTATATATTGCACCCACATTGTGTTCTTTCTTATATAGGCACGCACGTTGTATTATTTTCATATATAGCACACATATTACATTTTAATATAGTATAATTTTACATTATTTCATTATTGGGGGATTCCGTGGTGAAGTGCTTAATCCGTCGGCCTACTGATCAGGTGGTGTGTGTTAGACTCCTACTTCTTTTTCACGTGTGCTTGATGTGGAGTCCCCTGTATCTCGTAGTCGCCCCCTAGTCGTCTTATCCTTGACTTGCCACTGGGGTCAGGCGGCTCGAGACGAGAGAGTGAGGA
The DNA here is from genome assembly GCA_036924085.1 of Ariolimax columbianus. Classification (NCBI taxonomy): domain Eukaryota; kingdom Metazoa; phylum Mollusca; class Gastropoda; order Stylommatophora; family Arionidae; genus Ariolimax; species Ariolimax columbianus. The sequence goes on from JAVGWX010000002.1 coordinate 9,143,906, forward strand.
TAAAAAGTAGCACAGTTAATCCTTACTAAAAATAGCGCTAGCAAAATTAATTATGCCATCATCGTCTACGATGGACGGCAGCCTTTGCCTTTGATTTCAATATCACACACATTAGATGTCACACATAGATTATTTTTACTGCATTATAGCCCAACCATATATATACTGTGTTATTACCACACATTGCATAGTCCACACAAATATACTGTATTATAGCCCTCACAGAATATCTTCTTCTTCGTACTCTATCAGACGTCAACTTGAATTTGTTCGAAGAAAGGAGCTGTCATCCTGAGGCTGTCGACACTGCCATAGAGCTTGTCTAGTGTTGCCACTGGTGATGGCCACATGTGCTTTCTCTGGTCCTAGTACATCGGGCAATTTTGCAACAGATGTTCAGCTATTTTCCCTGTGCCATACGAGAATTCATCAGTGCCACCTATCTTCAATTTATGAATAGATGGTGCCTCAGTCTGTTGTGGCCTGTGCGGAGTCTGAAGACCACGACCTGCTCTCTTCTGTTCAGCTGGTAGTAGGCATCATTTTTGGTGTAGCCAGTGTGTTCTGTTTCTCATTTGGCCATGTATCTGGCCCTAATAAACCTTTTGAACTCTCCGTAGGTCACACTAGAATCGGGTTGTGGTAGGCTTGCACCTTCTTTTGCCAGTCTGCCTCCTCGTTGCCTTGGATGTTACAGTGAGATGGAACCCACTGTACCACTACAGTTGGTGCGGACTGCTGGCATAGTTGACAGAGTACTGCTCTTAAATCATTAAGTTCAGTATTTTTCTGGCTTTTTAGTGCTGTGACCACAGCCAGAGCATCTGTGAACAGGACTATCTGGATTTCATTGCTTCCGCCTGTGAGCATTGCTTCTACTGCAGCCTTCAGTGCCTCTGCCTCCGCTCTGAAATTGCTTGAGAATTTTCCAGTTGCCACTGACAGTGTTATTTTTCTACCATTTGGTAGCTCAGGAATATCCCTGCCCCTCCATTCTGTGTTGTGTTTGTTACAGAACTGTCGGTGTATGCATGGGTCCAGTCCATGCTTGGGTAGTTTTCCGCTATGTACCTCAGGGTTATGTCTCTTTTTTCTTTTTCAGTCTGGCTGTTCTTGTTTCCAATACCTGGTATATTTTCTACCACCTCCGGAATGATTTGCTGCTTCCATGTGGGTTTGCGTACAGTAGGGATGGGCTTTGGTGTTGTTACGGTGTTCATAGGGTCTTCGTTCATCTTTGCTTTGGCTATTTCTGCAAAGTTTCTCCACTTTAGTTTCCCATTTCCAAATCTATTTAGTCTCTGATGCATTGGATGGTCTGTCAGTCTTCTGAGTTTCTCAGCTTGCTGCTGGGCTCTGCAGTCTCTTCTGTCGGTCATGGATTGCAGATTTGTAATCTTTTCAAGTTCTACAATTGGCGTTGATTTCATGCCTCCTGTTATAACTCTCATGGCTTGGTTTTAGAGTTTGCTAATTTTATCAAAGTTCACCTTTGCTGCTGTTGTCCATGCCGCAATGCCATACTCGAGAACTGGTCTCACTCTTCCAGTATACAGTTTCTTTAGTATTCTTTCGTCTGCTCCCCAGCTTGTGCCAGCAAGTTTCCCCATGATTGCCATTCTTTCTCTGGCTCTCATTCGGTTTCTCTCGATCTGACTTTTCCATGTCATGCGCCGATCAAATGCATCACATAATATAGTCCACACATGTATATATACTGTATTAAAGCCCACACATATAGCTCACTCATATTATATCTCATTGTTTAGCACACATTGTAAATTGTATTATATAGCACAGACATATGGTTTACCTTTAAGCAGCAAAATACATGGTATGTAGAGTGTAGTGTTCATCTCAACTATACTGTATAGTATAATACACTTACATATTATACTATACGTTTTTTCACATGATTTTTTTCTGCTCCATATATTTTTTATTTACACAACAGTTTGTCCAGATTCAGAACAAACAAATATTTTTTTTTTCTATGTGCATTTATTATTGTGTAAATTAAACTAACTATTATAGAGTAACTGTATTATAGAAATCATCTTTGTTTGTCATTTATGTTGTTTCTTGGGTGTCACTCTGTTGTATTGGTTAATGTTTATCATATCTTGGTCTTTCTCTCTCTGTCATTCTCTATTTATGTCTCTCTCTTTCTCTCTATGTCTTTTTCTCTTTTTCTCCTACTCTCTCACCCTTTCTTTTGTTCATACTAACAAATCTTTCCCAGTCCATCTTTTGATGTTATTCTCCCACTAATAGAGTTGTCTTCTTATGGCATATTTGCCATCTACTTTTCCTATCAGTACAATATAGTTCTCAGTCCTTTTAACATAGAACCAATCATGTTGGAGGGAGAGCTGTTTGAATGGGGAATGGGCAGCAGAATTGACGTGTTAAGGGATACATATGCAGATGTATAAACCAGGATTGGAAAGGTAATAATGACATTCCGGAAACTAAACAACATTTGGAGATCCAGAGAAATTAAGATTCTCACCAAAGTTAGACTATTCATCGTCAGTGTCAAGTCGGTGCTGCTCTATGGAACTGAGACGGGGAGAACTACCAAGGCCACACAACAGAGAGTCCGGTCCTTGCCTAACAGATGCCTACAAAGGATAATTGGCATCAATTGACAGAATATGATGAGAAATAAAGACACGTAGGACAGAAGCCAACAACAGCAACTGGAATAAAAGAAATTAAGAAGAGAAAATCTGGCTGGATAGGACATACGATGAGGAAGACTGTCACTGCAGAGGAAATGTGGCTGGATAGGACATACGATGAGGAAGACTGTCACTGCAGAGAAAATGTGGCTGGATAGGACATACGATGAGGAAGACTGTCACTGCAGAGAAAATGTGGCTGGATAGGACGGACATACGATGAGGAAGACTGTCACTGCAGAGAAAATGTGGCTGGATAGGACGGACATACGATGAGGAAGACTGTCACTGCAGAGAAAATGTGGCTGGATAGGATGGACATACGATGAGGAAGACTCACTGCAGAGAAAATGTGGCTGGATAGGACGTTCATACGATGAGGAAGACTGTCACTGCAGAGAAAATGTGGCTGGATAGGACATACGATGAGGAAGACTGTCACTGCAGAGAAAATGTGGCTGGATAGGACATACGATGAGGAAGACTGTCACTGCAGAGAAAATGTGGCTGGATAGAACGGACATACGATGAGCAAGACTGTCACTGCAGAGAAAATGTGGCTGGATAAGACGTTCATACGATGAGGAAGACTGTCACTGCAGAGAAAATGTGGCTGGATAGGACATACGATGAGGAAGACTGTCACTGCAGAAGAATGTGCCTGGATAGGACATACGATGAGGAAGACTCACTGCAGAAGAATGTGTAACTGCCCCAGCTTCTGTAAAATGACCTTGTCAGGTAATCATATCTTGCTAAAGGCAACCACATGTACCTGCTAGCACTGAGGCTCTTCAACCATGAGTGCCGTACTTCCTTCTGGTCTGTCAACCATGACAATGTACATCCCATGAACTGATAAGTCTGAATTTTCCTGCATATTTTTTGCAGTTCGTCTGTTTTATCTGATACCGTAACTTGCGTTTATAGAGATTAAAGTGGGAAATATTTAGGCTCTCTCGTTCCCTTCATCCCTGACCCAGTGGCAAGACGTAGTCAAGGCGACTGGAGATAGTGCGGAATATAGATTTTTCGACAGGGTTTATTCCTGAAGCCATTTCCATAAACAGATGTCTCACAAGGCAGCACGGATAGGACTACTGACAAGGTCATTTCGAGCATTTTTAGTGACTGGCAAGTTGATTTTGCAGGGAACTGGTACAGCAAACCTGGCCAGTAAGGATACTTCTCAAAACTCCCGAAGTACTACAGTCAAGGAACACATTGGTCCACCTGCTCAAGCATACCTCAGGTTATAAGAAGAGTCACTGTAACCCGTCTACTAGCATGTAGAAAACAACATAAAGTAATGACATATATATGCAACACCTGATCACACTTGTTTTTATTTTGTGGGAGGCTTGTTTGGATGTCAATATTTGTCTGATATTGGTGAATACAGATTTGAACATTCCTATTCTCTTATTAATTTTTATTTCCTGTCTTCCATCCTCCGTTATCATATTTCTAAGAATGAAGAGGCTCTTGGCCTATTCTAGCATCCAATAGTTTTATCCCCTGTCACTCGTACAGATTCATAAAGTCTTTCTCTCATTTTGTTACTCATTTGTACGCACAATCTCACCCATTATTTCTGTTCTATCTCTTTAAATTAAAATTTCAAGGACGGAACGACAAAGCGATTAGTGTCGTCCGGTTTACCAAATCTTACTTGTGTTTGTATTCATGAAGTAGCAAGGTCATGATTCTGTGGTAAGTAAAATCATTTTTAAAATGTGTTGATGTCGGATGTACGTGTCGTTAGGCGCATAACTCGGTGCAACTCACTCAGCATTATGAAACAATATAAGCAAGAGAAAAAAACAGCACATAAATGATTAAAGATAACTCTTGTCAACCTGGATTACCTGCTCGTTGTTACAGAGATTAAATGACAGCCATTGTTTCAATATGTAAGATAAGGCAAATGGTATCTTAAATGAGTGTAAAGGGAGAGAAACTACTACATTTCTTAAGGATGACTAACATTATCTAGGATCTCGTAAAATATAGAACCATATAGGCGGCCATCCTGTCTATCTATACAGTTAGTAGCATGTCTGGTCATTCTTTTTCCCCTTTGTTCGTCTTGTTTCTTACAAAGTAGTGCGTTGTTCAGGAGTCTCTAACTAATTCGACATGTTAGTGAACAAGTGCACTATCGAAAATAGAAAAGTAACTGAAATGCAGAATCGTCTTTTTGACATTTAGCTTCCAAATGCGTTTTGGTCGCAGAAAAACAAAAATAACACACTATTTCTTAGAGATTCTGTTCTGTTAAGACTCGGTGCCACTGCACCCGGGCAGACCCATTGGTTCAGTCTATTTCTATATCTTTCTCCCTCAATAAAAAAAAGTTGCAGTTACTGGTGTCTCCTGTAGCTCGCTAGTTATACACACTTTTGTTCCGTCTTCTCTGCTGGACTCGCTTTACTTATGATTTCCAAACTTTACAATTTGTGGTCTGGCGGTTCTTCAACACCCAAGAGACGATCGTGTCATCATCCAAGAGACGGTCGTGTCATCATTGAGGAGACGGTCGTGTCATCATCGAGGAGACGGTCGTGTCATCATCCAGGAGACGGTCGTATCATCATCCAGGAGACGGTCGTGTCATCATCCAGGAGACGGTCGTGTCATCATTGAGTAGACGGTCGTGTCATCATCGAGGAGACGGTCGTGGCATCATCCAGGAGACGGTCGTGTCATCATCCAGGAGACGGTCGTGTCATCATTGAGGAGACGGTCGTGTCGTCATCCAGGAGACGGTCGTGTCGTCATCCAGGAGACGGTCGTGTCATCATTGAGGAGACGGTCGTGTCATCATTGAGGAGACGGTCGTGTCATCATTGAGGAGACGGTTGTGTCGTCATCCAGGAGACGGTCGTGTCATCATCCAGTAGACGGTCGTGTCATCATTGAGGAGACGGTCGTGTCGTCATCCAGGAGACGGTCGTGTCATCATCCAGGAGACGGTCGTGGCATCAACCAACAAGCAGTAACTGATCAGCTTCATTGATGACAGTGGCATCATTCAAGAGGAAGACCTTAATCACCTTCACGGAACTCAGTGGCATCATCTAGAAGGCAGTTTGTTATTACCTTAAAAATGTGCCCATACCCATTTCTATTACCCCCAGTTCGTGCCTTTAATGGCAGGACAGTTAGCCCTTTTGTTGCCACAAACCCCAGCATGACTGGGACAGCAGATCCACACGAGACCCCCAAAGGTTCGAAGTCTCTATTTCCACTGTAAACTCATACTATAAGCAGACAGCACTTATGTACCATCCGAAGCAAGGATTGGGAGCCACAAATGACCCTTCTGATTTAAAATGTCTCAGATAGCCACTTCAATGATAGTCACACCCATGCCTGTACCAACTATGAAATTACTCTCTTGATTTTGTCAGTGTTTATGAGCAGTTGGTGTCTCTTGCCTGCGACTACTGTCATGTACACTGTGGCCTATGATGTGATCAAATGTTACTCCCATATATCTCCAGCTGTCGCGTCTCTCTGTGAGACTCTAGGAAGGTCAACCCGTGGAGATATCTCCAGCTGTCGCGTCTCTCTGTGAGACTCTAGAAAGGTCACCTATACTGTGGAGATATCTCAAGCTGTCGCGTCTTTCTGTGAGACTCTAGGAAGATCACCTGAACTGTGGAGATATCTCCAGCTGTCGCGTCTCTCTGTGAGACTCTAGAAAGGTCACCTATACTGTGGAGATATCTCAAGCTGTCGCGTCTTTCTGTGAGACTCTAGGAAGATCACCTGAACTGTGGAGATATCTCCAGCTGTCGCGTCTCTCTGTGAAACTCTAGGAAGATCACCTGAACTGTGGAGATATCTCAAGCTGTCGCGTCTTTCTGTGAGACTCTAGGAAGATCACCTGAACTGTGGAGATATCTCAAGCTGTCGCGTCTTTCTGTGAGACTCTGGGAAGATCACCTGAACTGTGGAGATATCTCAAGCTGTCGCGTCTCTCTGTGAGACTCTAGGAAGATCACCTGAACTGTGGAGATATCTCAAGCTGTCGCGTCTCTCTGTGAGACTCTAGGAAGATCACCTGAACTGTGGAGATATCTCAAGCTGTCGCGTCTCTCTGTGAGACTCTGGGAAGGTCACTTGTACTGTGGAGATATTGAAGAAGCACCACATGACACCGGTTTTGTTAGAATTGTTCTGAGAGATTGACTTACCACACCCCTACTAGACTACCTTTCAACGCTATTGTGAGATTGTCTGTAAAGCTTCATGCATGTCTTTAACCATCTCACGTAAATCTTAGCCAGCCATGCATGTAAGGGTGTTGTCTGAAAATGTCGTTCGTCCTGGTCCTGTGGGTTGAATGTTAACCTCTTTTATTTTGTAGTGGTTGAACATCTTAATCTGAATAGACCGGTTCCTCAACAAGGCGGTTGGCCTTGTGTGGGTCCCAACTCTGTTTCCACTCCTTCGGCCGCGGGCACGAGTTGACCAGTGAAGGAACAGTTTATTTTATGTGAGGTCGCGAATGTTGTTGTTCCTCTCTATCGAGTCTTGTCATCTGGTTGGTGGCCGACATCGGGAAATCTTCTTTTCCCGAGGATACCATGGGACAGTTCTGGAACTCCAGCGCTCGTCCTTTCTTCTTATGATGATAAATATGCAGACGAGGAATCCCTAGGGCAGTCCCGAACAAATGTGCAGAAGCTCGGATGTCCATGGTCTCAAACGGTATTCATTTCGTGTTTTCCGTCAAAGCATCCGCTATCCAGGTCACCTAATCAGGTATTGACTCCACATTCCCTCAAACAACACATCAAGGTCCCATAGTCCATATGGTAATATGCATTCTCCATATAAAGAATCACAGCAACTGTTTCTTGCTTGAATTGTAATCCCCATTGACCTCGTAAGTTAATATTCCAACGTTACGCCACACCTCTGTCATTGGTATATAAGCACGCAGGTTGTCAGCTAAAATGTGCTTATTAGGACAACCTCTAACAACTTCTATACACAGACTGAACGAAATGGTGGCACGGGTCGGTGGGGAGAAAAAGTGTGGTAGGTTGTGGGAAAAAAAGAACAAAAAAAAAAAGACCCAAAAAGGTCAGTGGTAAAGCAAATTCGGTAATCAAAGAAAATCAGCGGGACTTTATGCGCCTTGTCGAAAGTTGCTGAATAAGAAAAATGAGAAGACGATAAAGGAGAAGAAGAAGAAGAAGAAACTGCTGGTTTTTCTTTCATGTACAGTTTGACTGACGGGTGGATGTTCTGCACGGGTCTGCTATATTGTAGCACATTTGTTAAGCGTGTAGCTAGGAATATCGATAGCAATACATCGTTATCTCTTCTACACGGTGGCATATGCGATAATCTCCCAGTTAAATTGTTTCAAGATAAAACGATATAATTAGGAATTATAAATATGTCGTGACAGACGGGTATTATTTGTGCTAGGGTGGTGGATAGTTCTCTGTGTATATTAACGTTTAACGGTAAGTAGGTTTGCTGCTGGGATGCATGGGTGAGTGAATAGATGTGTGCCCCAATATATGGGTGGATGGATTGGTTCATGAATAGATTTGTGAATCGATTGGTACGTGAATAGATTCGTGAATGGCTTGGTATGTGAATAGATTGGTGAAGGGATTGATACTTGAATATATTCCTGAGTTGATTGGCATGTGAATGGATTAGTAAGTGGAAAGATTGGTTGACGGCTGGCACCTGAATATATTCATGAATGGATTAGTACGTAAATAGATTGGCGGATGTATTCGTAGGTTATTCGTTAAAAAATATATTGATTATTTAGTTCAGAAGTTCTTTTCTTTGATTGATATTGTACAACACTTATTCTTGTAATAAATTATATTGTTCTGTTTTATGGTCAGGATAGTGTTTACTGTGTGAAGTCTAATCGTGGTGTAAATATATGTTGTAACTCTTAAGTTAAGTAAACTACTCAACTGAAGAGCCTTACGCTACCACACAGACAGATAGATATATTGACAGACAAACAGATAAATAGACAGACAGACAGAGACATGCAGACAGACAGACAGACAGATAGATAGATAGATAGATAGAGAGAGAGATAGATAGATAGATAGATAGATAGATAGATAGATAGATAGATAGATAGATAGATAGATAGATAGATAGATAGATAGATACACATGTGTGAGAGTGTTCTATGGCCGAATAGATAAGTCTATAGTTAGGTAGACAGATCGGTAGGACCCTAGTAAGGTAAGTAGGTAGATGGTAGGTAGGTATTTAAAAGGGGCTTGTCATAAGTTTTTACCCTGACCATTAATAGGAGGAGGAGAAAGTTTAAATTTGGCCCAGTGCTTATTCCTTCTCAATGTAGCCAGCACCTGAATTTATACATTTCTGCAATCTCTGCATGACCTTCAAAAGACCTTCAGAATAAAATAACAAATTTTTCGAACTAAACCAGTTATCACAAGCCAGTATTACATCTTTGTCACTGTCAACAGTATTTCCTTTCAGCTGTTTTTTTAAGTTTTGGGAAAAGAAAAAAGTCTGATGGAACTAAATCCGGAGAATATGGTGGGTGTGGAAGAATTTCAATATTCAAATCATTGTCTGTTTGCAACACGAGCCTTGCTTTATGGGAGGACTCGATGTCTTGAAGCAAAGGCAGAATTTGAGTGTGCGCTATCCCTCGTTTTCTTGTCACAGTCTTTCTTAGTTTGTTAAAGAGATCTGCATAATATTGCCCATTAACCGTGTTGCCATGAGGCAGGTAATCTTTCTTCTTCTTCTTCTTCCTCGTTAGTCTTCAGACCTCAACTTCAATGACTCTAACAAAAGCAGCAGTCGACTCAAGGCTCTGTACGCTTCCATACAGCTTCTCTTGGAAGGACACTGGCCGTTGCCAAATGCTACTTCATTTGTCGGTATACAGTGCAAAATATGTTCTGCCTTCAATGGGGGCTGTGTCGCAGGCACAAAGGTCTTTAGTGTCAATCTTGAACTTGTTGTACAGATGGCATCTAAGTCTGTTGTGACTTGTACGTAGCCGGAGAAAACACTTAAACTGCCTACACCAGTTTTTTACAGAAGCATACGAAGGACAGAATTCCTCAAACAATGGTTCCATCTCCCTGTGTATTTCTGTAGGTGTTTTTCCCTGCAACATGAACAATTTTATCACAGTTCTGGCCTCTGATTTCTCCATTGTTCTGACAAACCACTTGAGTAGCAGATCCGGTCAATAAGGTGTGTTGTGCCATGCACAATTCCGAGTAAACCCGTCGAGGAGGGAAATTCATACTTCTCATGTCCAGCACAAATTGAACAAGCTACATATGTGCCAAATTTCAACTTTCTCCTTCTACTATTTTATAGTCAGGGTAATGACTTATGACAAGTCCCTTGTATGAAGTAAGGTGATAAGTAGATTGGTTGGTAGGTAGATAGGTCCCTATATAGTCTTATAGGTAAGTAGGTAGGTAGGTAGCGGTGGTTTTCTGTGACTTTTCTCTAAATGACTAGGTTCGAGGACACCTTTCATTATTAGGCTAGATAGGAATTCTCTCCATTTAATGTACAATATCTAGGTTACTTATGACACTTTTACCGGTTACAGCTCACGTAGTTTAGCTCACTTCAGCCAATGTACAATATCTAGCTTACTTATGACACTTTTACCGGTTACAGCTCACGTAGTTTAGCTCATTTCAGCTGATGTACAATATCTAGCTTACTTGTGACACTTTTACCGGTTACAGCTCACGTAGTTTAGCTCACTTCAGCCGATGTACAACATCTAGCTTACTTATGACACTTTTACCGGTTACAGCTCACGTAGTTAGCTCACTTCAGCCGATGTACAATATCTAGCTTACTTATGACACTTTTACCGGTTACAGCTCACATAGTTTAGCTCACTTCAGCCGATGTACAATATCTAGCTTACTTATGACACTTTTACCGGTTACAGCTCACGAAGTTTAGCTCACTTCAGCCGATGTACATTATCTAGCTTACTTATGACACTTTTACCGGTTACAGCTCACGTAGTTAGCTCACTTCAGCCGATGTACAATATCTAGCTTACTTATGAAACTTTTACCGGTTACAGCTCACGTAGTTTAGCTCACTTCAGCCGATGTACAATATCTAGCTTACTTATGACACTTTTACCGGTTACAGCTCACGTAGTTTAGCTCACTTCAGCCGATGTACAATATTTAGAAATGGAAAAAACAAACAAATATATTCTGATTTTCCCAAAGGTTTTTAATTTTGATATTGCGGATAAGGTGATATTGTTTCAAACAGCACACAAAGTCAATAATACAGCCCGTTTCTTAATCAGTATGTAGTTAACCATTGTGAAGAATTATAATACTATGTTTTGAAATTATGTGTTTAGTCTTTCATTTTTGTTGCAACAGAAATGTCTCGAGTTGGCCTACCTTTCGTTATTACTAACTGTTTTTCTTCAAAACTGACAGCTCCAAACTAAACTGTAAATCGAGAACAGTCATGTCACACACCCGTTTCACCTTCTATACTAACTTGGCAAGATTTGTTGAGAGAGAATAGTTTTCAGATCTAGTCCCCATCATATTTCACTCTATAAAACAGTGTGGAACTTTACTGACAATCGACCACTTTAACACTTCACAAGATCTCTTCCATTAACTAGAACAATTACATTAGCTTCATTACCACAACACTACTACTTATAAGAACTAAACGAAAATCATATTTATTAATGACAGAACGCCAATCGACTAGCACACATCTCATTGTACAGAGGGACTAGTACTCCTTCAGCTGTTCCTCTACCCGGAGAGAACCGATAACACTCGATCGTTGAGTATTATGACGCAAATTGAGACTCACATAGTGAGGAATAATAATTATGTTTTTTTCTCCCCCCAAAAATGTTCTAATTATTTTTAATGTCCAGTGGGAATTTAACTCAAAATAACTTAACTGAAATGGCTGGTGAATAGCCTTGTCCTACTGGTCTATTATTTGATGATATTTATATATCGTTTCTTTTTCTTGTAATACTCTGCTGCAATTTATATCGTGTTCTAGTTTTTCTTTGAAAGATGTTTTTGTTCTTTTGTTTATGGATACATTCTGAACATGCGATGCCCCAACAGGAAGATCACGCAGAGTGGGCAGGTGTACATGTGTTTTAGAACCCATTTCACAATTTCGTTCCTGTTGAGATAAGTTTATCACAACCAGCTGACCTGCTTATCTTGCATGTGGGACAAAATTACCGGCCTGGTATCAAAATTTATGACCCAAAACCTTTTATCTTATGTAAGTTCTTCCTGGTTAGCCATATTCACACGTCAGCTTCAAATTGCAACAAAATAGTATCCTCATTGTGACCGTATATGTCTATCTATCTATCTATCTATCTATCTATCTATCTATCTATCTATCTATCTATCTATCTATCTATCTATCTATCTATCTATCTATCTAACTATCTATCAATCTATCTATATATCTATCTGCCTGTCTGTCTGTCTCTCTGTCTGTCTGTCTATTTATTTATATATCTATCTGTATATCTATCTGTATATCTATCTGTATATCTATCTATCTATCTATCTATCTATCTATCTATCTATCCATCTATTTGGCTGACTGTTTGTCTGTCTGCCTGTCTATATATATGTATATATATATATATATATATATATATATATATATATATATATGTTTTTCTGTCTGTAGCCTGCCTGTCTGTCTGTGTTTATGTTTACGTACATTTTCGTACTGGCTTCCAAGCCAAGCGATCAGGGTTAAATGCCCAATTGGTGCAGGATTTTTTTCCGATCCCAAACCGGCCCCTGTGGTCGATCCAAACCGGCTCCTGTGATCAGCCCAGTCACAGAAATTGGGTACCAGAAGAAAATCCGGGAAGTAAAGTCGGCCGACTTGGTGCAGACCACATCATCCACTATGTGCCGCGGGGCATAAAATAATATGGGCCTAAACACCCATATCTTTTTTAAAAACAACAGTCTCGTGAGTGTGTGTGAAAGTGTGTGTGTGTGTGTGTTTTTCATGTGTGAAACACACTTCATTTGCATATTCACATGGAAACAGCAATGCTTTCTTTATGTACTTCTTTCAAAACGATCTGTATGTTCTTTTTTATTATGAATTGTTCTTGTTGTTTTTAAATGTTTTAATAATAATATTAATAATAGTTCATATCATATTTTAAAAACCTTTTTAATTGCCCCCCACCCCTCCCCAGCCTACCACACCGCCCCCCCCCCCTCTACCCGTCCCCTAACAATCGAAGTGAATTTTTTAAATAGGGTTCTATAAATCGTTTCGGTTCTTCACGTTTTTTAGGTGGTTACCATACTTCCTGTTGTTATCAGTTTGTATTTACTGCTCTTGTCACATTTGTGGATCTTGTTGTATCGATATTTCTTAATTCGTATGTCAATTGGCTTTCAACCAGTTGTTTTTTTAAAGCATATTTTCTCAGCCTATTTCTTGACTTGGTTAATTGCATCTCTTTAAGCAACTCGCTACAACTGCACCCCCACTGTATTTTGTATCAAGCTAGATCTTCTGTTTGTATTTTCGTGTATATCTCAAGGTGCATTTCTACGTACTGTTGTTGCTTTCAAACGTGTTTGTGTGTGTATGCGTGCGTGCGTAAAGTTAACAGAAAGCAGAACTAAGTCCTAGTGGTTAACAGAAAACAGAACTTAGTCCGTGAAGTTAACAGAAAGCAGATCTTAGTCCGGTAAGTTAACAAAAAGCAGAACTTAGTCTGTGAAGTTAACAGAAAGCAGAACTTAGTCCATGAAGTTAACAGAAAGAACTTAGGCCGGTAAGTTAACAGAAAGCAGAACTTAGTCCGGTAAGTTGACAGAAAGCAGAACTTAGTCTGTGAAGTAAACAGAAAGCAGAACTTAGTCCGGTAAGTTGTCAGAAAGCAGAACTTAGTCTGTGAAGTAAACAGAAAGCAGAACTTAGTCTGTGAAGTTAACAGAAAGCAGAACTTAGTCTGTGAAGTAAACAGAAAGCAGAACTTAGTCTGTGAAGTAAACAGAAAGCAGAACTTAGTCCGTGAAGTTAACAGAAAGCAGAACTTAGTCCGTGAAGTTAACAGAAAGCTGAACTGAGATTTAGTGGTTAACAGAAAACATAACTTAGTCCGTGTAGGGAACTACATTTACTACAGACGAAAATATGATTCAAAACATTACCGTCAAGTGATCATCAGATCATCCGTTGGATCTGATAGCATAGAAATAAATAAACATGCGAGCATACGACTACTCTGACAGATGAAAGAGGCAGCGTGCCACATAATCTGAAAGATATTGTCGGAGGAACAGATGTTAAACAAGAGAGGGAGAGTTTCAAAACAGTTCTTGTAAGCTAAAGCATAGCTAAGAAAGTTAATAAAGAAGCAAAAATTGACTTCGAAAACAACAAAAATGGACCGAAAAAAACTTGCTCATCAGATCAAGACTGATAATAAAAGCTTCTTTTCTTATGTTAGAAATAAACAAATAACATAAGACAAAGTAGGCCCTCTCATAGATAGCACAGGTAAAATAATAAGTGAGAATAGTAAAGCAGCTAATCTACTCAATCAGTACTTTGGCAGTCTACACAAAAGAAGACTGCTCCAAGATCCGAGAGCCAATAGATATTTTCGAAAGAGACATGGATACAGTGAGATTAAAATCAATCTGTATTACGGAGGAAATGGTTTTTTTTTTTAAATTGCAGGAGTTGAAAGTGAATAAATGTCCAGGTCAAGATGGTATTCATCCAAAATTGCTGTTTGAAATTAGGGACCGACTAGCAAAACCATTGGCTATATTATGTTCTCAATCACTTGCAAAGGGGATTGTTTCACGGGATTGGAAAGATGCGGGAGTGATCTGCTTATTCAAAAGGGGCAAAAAATCCAGCAAATTATAATCTAATCAGAAAGAGTCGGCATTTGTTTACTACAGGGAGATCGTGCGTTACAATTTTATTTAGAATTCATGGAGGAGGTTACTAAAATGATAGATAAACGGAAGCCAGTGCATGTTATTTATCTAAATTTTGCAAAGGCCTTTGATAGAGTACCTCATCAAAGATTGTTTAGAAAGTTAAAATCACATGGAATAGGTGGGGAAATTGCTAAATAGATTGAAAATTGGTTAACGGGAAGAAGGCAGAGGGGGCGCATAAATAAGTAGTACTTTGAAGTAAAAAGTGGAGTACCACAAGGCTCGTTTTGGGATCAATTTTCTTGATTATATATAAAACATATATGATTTGTGGATGGCACAAAACTATATAGTAGTGTCTCATCTAAAGCAGAAGTGGATATATTGATGTCGGATTTAGATACAATTCGAGAATGGTCTGTGAGCTGGCAAATGGATTTTAATGTAGATAAATGTGCAGTCATCCACATGGGTAGTTCTAATATGGAAGATAATTAGAGAACAATACGAAAAGACGGCTGCAGTCACATTGAGAGCATCTCTTAAGAGGGTCGCAGTTGAGGTAAGGCCTCTTGCAAATTTGTTTATGAGTTCTTGCCTGTTAAAGGTTTACCTTTCGTTTTGGCGATAGTAGATCTCTTTCAAGCTAAGACAAAGTCAATAATGGAGTTATAAAATGTGAGAACGCTTTAATATCAATCGAACATATATGATATGTTTTGTTTAATGGCATCACATATGAAGATCCCGTTTACACCCCAAAGTGGCATATTTCTAATATTGAAGTCCATATTTTCTTGACTAGGTGGACACTAAGGGAAATCAAACGTTGATGCTTTACCAGCTTAACAGAAGTGGACAGGTGGACATCTTTAGATTCATCACAGGCCACCACAGATTGAGGGACCATTTGTTCAACAAACTAAGAAAAGGAAATGTCATTGTATCTACGAAACTGATAAAATGACTACTGAACATCTGCTACAAAGATGTCCAACATATGAGGAACAGAGAAAGCCCACATGGCCATCGCTAGTACCATTCCGGAACACGCTCTATTGAGTTACCAATTACCTTAGGCAAACCATTGCTTTCTTTATATATATATATATATTCAAGTTGACTTCTGAAAGTGGCCAGAGAAAACGAAGAAAAATCATGCAATGCTGACCACCATTGGTATTCTGAATTTATTTGAGATTCTCTTTTCATTAAAAAATAACAGGTCTTTCTTGAGAAGTTGTAATTGCTGTCGTTTTGTTGCTCCATTCAAGGCATGGCGCCACCACTACAGCTGACCACGTTCAGAAAATCTGTACCAAAGCACTTATGTAGGTGTTGACAGTGGTGGTTTCTGTACCAATTTGTTGTACGTGATGAGAAGTGAGTGGCAGAGAGGTGTACACTTCGGACCACGACGAAATGCGTTCAAATCCTCGGTGAGGCGTAAGCTTTCTTTTTTATCGAAGGTTAAACAAAACCTAATTTGTACAGTGGGTGGCGACTTAAGAACAAGCAGCATTTATTCCTCAGTCCTATAAATCTTCTCAAGGACTTCAGTAATGGAAGTAAACATCGTAATAGTAGCTCAGTTTAGTAGTAATATATGAGGTTATTAGCTCTATGCACAACTCTCTTTAGTCATATATTGCTACATGTTTGGAATGTGTCAGTGCTCCTATTCTATGATCTGCCCCTATCAACAGGGGTGGGTTTGTTTTAAGGGTTCTAAATGTGTGTGGTGTTCCGACCCAGGTGAGGTACAGAGTAGGCGAGGTGGCAGAGTGGGTGAGGTGGGACCCCTATAATTTGCATGGAAGTTACTTTCTCACTAGGCGTTTCATGAGGGACATATTTACACACGAGTAGGTGCATACTCGCACTGGTCTCCCGAGCCTGCACATTCTCCTCAAACAGGGACCACTGCGATGCCTTGGTCCTTTTTGCCGCATGGAAAACGGTCGCGATCTCTAATTTATTCTCAATAGACAGCTGGTGAATGGCAAAAGAACAGTCGGTCGACCACAGTTGGTCAAAGACGTGTGTAAACGGAAAATGATGGGAAAGCAAAGCTGCAGACTGATTTAAGGGGAGGTGCATTCTGAAGAGCCACCTCAGACAGGGTAAAAACAAAAAGATCTTGCAATATGGCGAAATGAAAAGCCTTAAAGATAAGGAAAAAGTTACTACTCTAAAGGCATATCATCTTATAGTCAGCCGTGGCTGACTTACTTACTTACTTACTTACTTACTACTACTACTACTAATGCTACTACTACTAGTTCTTTCTCTTTTCATCGCGTCTTTGATGTCCACATCATCCGATGAGTTTTCGTGATAAAAAGGACCGTTTTTTTGGAGCTCTTCTTTATTTCGGGACAATATAAATTCTAGTGCTCAGTATATCTTCCTTAGATTCTAGTGCTGAGTGTATCTTCCTTAGATTCTAGTGCCGAGTCTGTATCTTCCTTAGATTCTAGTGCTGCTTCTTTATCTTCCTTAGATTCTAGTGCTGAGTCTGTATCTTCTTTAGATTCTAGTGCTCAGTGTATCTTCCTTAGATTCTAGTGTCGAGTCTGTATCTTCCTTAGATTCTAGTGTCGAGTCTGTATCTTCTTTAGATTCTAGTGTCGAGTCTGTATCTTCCTTAGATTCTATTGTCGAGTCTGTATCTTCTTTAGATTCTAGTGTCGAGTCTGTATCTTCCTTAGATTCTATTGTCGAGTCTGAATCTTCCTTAGATTCTAGTGCCGAGTCTGTATCTTCCTTAGATTCTAGTGTCAAGTCTGTATCTTCCTTAGATTCTAGTGCCGAGTCTGTATCTTCCTTAACTGGCCATGCAGGGGGCAGATATCTGACATGTTCAGCAATTTTTTCGTCTAGTCTACATGTGTACTGGGGTGAAGCAGACAACCTAAGCGTGTACATATGTCTGTTCAGTCTGTTGTGCCTTGTCCTGAGGTGAACAATGGGGATCTGTCCCTGTGGATAAGAGTGTTGGTGGGTTGGTTCTGTTCTATTCTGGCCTCTTGGATAGCTTTCTACTTCTCAAAGAATGTGATTTCAATTTCTACTTGTTTACAGTCCCCACACATTTTTGCAAGCATATATATCTTCTCGTTTTCCAGTACACCACAATGGGACTTCTTGTTACAAATCGCATTGCCAGTTTATTCAAGTGCTTGAACCTCAACTGTATTGTTACAGCAGGATTTACCAGCGAGAATAGTCATTGTCTCACAGCTATATCGGGATATCCTTCGTCTTCTTCGTTCGTTCTCAATCTCCCGCTACCAAGCTTGAAAAGTTATTTTCACTTAACTTAACGTAAAATCTTTAAACTGGTTTAGAAGACCCTGCAGAGTCTATATACAACCAGTTACATTCACATCACCTTAGTCTAAAAGCTATGCGCATCCAATTTTTTCTTAAATGCATTAACTGTCCCTGCCTCCACTATCTCCCGGGGCAATGCATTCCAAGCATTCACCACTCTCTGGCTAAACAACTATTTCATAATATCTAATCTGGACCTCTCTTTAGTTAAATTGTAGCAATACCCTCCTGTTCTAGTGGGTGGCTGTATTTTCAACAACAAAAATTGTTATAGTTGTAAAATATCCATTCCTCTGATCATCTTATAAGCCTGTATTAATTCACCACGAATTCTTCTCTCTTCTCGACACTGTAGGTTTTCTGACTCTTTCCTCGAAACTATAATTCTGGAATCCCACTATCAGCTTTGTCGTTGTTTTTTGTATCCTTTTCAGCATGTTTATATCCCCTCTCTGATAAGGACTCCACATCTGTACACAGTGCTCCAATCTAGGTCTAACTAATGCTTTATACAGTTTGACTATCACTTCCTTGCTCCTATGTTTAATATTTATTTTTATCATCCCTAACATTGCATTTACCTTTTTGACTGCTACCTGAACTTGCTCACTCACCTTACCTGAATGATCTATTATAACCCCTAGATCCCTTTCCTTATCTATCTTTCTAATATTGTTCTCTCCCATTCTATAATTATGTTCCATATTGGATCTACCCATGTGGATGACTGTACATTTATCTACATTAAACTCCATTTGCCAGCTTACAGACCATTCTCGAATTTTATCTAAATCCGACATCAATATATCCACTTCTGCTTTAGATGAGACACTACTGCATAGTTTTGTGTCATCAGCAAATTTTGTAATCATGGATCCCATATCAATGTCCAAATCATTTATATAATATCAAGAACAAAATTGGTCCCAAAACCGAGCCCTGTGGCACACCACTTTTCACTTCACTCCACTCAGAGTACTCTTTATTTATGCCCACTCTCTGCCATCTTTCCGTTAACCAATTTTCAATTCATTTGGCAACTTCCCCACTTATTCCCTGTGATTTTAACTTTCTATATAATTTTTGATGAGGTACTCTATCAAAGGCCTTGGCAAAATCTAGATAAATAGCATCCTCTGGCTCCCCTTTATCTATGATTTTAGTAACCTCCTCCATGAATTATAATAGATTTGTTAAGCATGATCTTCCTCTAGTAAACCCATGCTGACTATTTATAATTAGATTAAATTTATCTAAATGCATTACAATGTTTTCTTTGATTATTGGCTCTAGCAATTTACAGGCTATGCTCATTAAACTCACAAGTCTATAATTCGCTGGATCTGATTTTTTAATTTTTTTTAATAAGGGGCTCACTCCTTCATCTTTCCAATCCCGTGGAACAATCCCTTGTGTAAGTGATTGAGAACATAATATAGCCAATGTTGCTAGTTGGTCTCTAATTTCATACAGCAATTTTGGATGAATACCATCTTGACCTGGACATTTATCCACTTTCAACCCCTCCAATTTTTTAAAAACCATTCCCTCTGTAATACAGATTGATCTTAATCCCGCTGAATCCATGTCTCTTTGAAAAATATATATAGACCCAGGGATCTTGGAGCAGTCCTCTTTTGTGTAGAATGGGCCAAAGTACTGATTGAGTAGATTAGCTGCCTTCCTATTCTCACTTATTTCCCTGTACTGTCTATGAGAGGACATACTTTGTCTTTCGTTCTTTGTTTATTTCTAACATAAGAGAAGAAACTTTTACTATCAGTCTTAATCCTCTGAGCAAGTTTTTTTTCAAAATCTATTTTTGCTGTTCTATTCACTTTCTGAGCAATGTTCTGCTTGTCCAAATATTTTACATATGTTTCTTTTGATTACCCTGTCTCTATATATTTTTTTCAATGCTCTATTTTTAGCTCTTCTTAATGTAACTATAAATCTAGTTCTCCACGTTTTACGCTTGGGGATTATCTCCAATAATGCGCAATGCGCAAACATCGAAGAGAGACTAAACAGAAATGATGCTAAAGGAGCATACAAGGTGGTCAAAGAACTGGTAACACCAAGACAAAGCAGGAACCTTATGATCCATGATAAAAACGGCGTGTCTCATTGAGGGAAATGACGTACTGGCAAGATGGACAGAGTACTGCTCCGAGCTATATAACTATGAAGGGTGAAACAAACCTGAGAAAACATTCCCCCCAACACCAACAAATATAGAGGATAACCAACTGATAACGAATGAAGATGTAATTGCAGCGGTAAAGACATTGAGAAGAGGGAAGGCGGCCGGTGGGGACAATATACCACCAGAGCTCTTATAAGCAGGTGGAGAGGTAGTGGTGGAAGGCCTGACACACATCTGTAACAAAATATGGGCGACAGGAAACTGGCCGGACTTATGGACGAAATCAATAGTTATACCGTTACATAAGTCTGGAAACCTAAAGCTGTGCCAAAATTACAGAACAATAAGCCTCATTAGCCACCCTAGCAAGGTCATGCTTAGATTAATCCTCGACCGATTGAAACCCCAAGCAGAGAACATTATTGCCGAGGAGCAAGCAGGGTTCAGACAGGGAAGAAGCACTACAGAACAGATATTTAATTTAAGGCTGCTAAGCGAAGTCTATTTTTGCTGCTTTATTCACTTTCTGAGATATGTTCTGCTTGTCCAAATATTTTAAATCTTTCCCTATCTCTATATATTTTTTAAAATGCTCAATGTTTACCTCTTCGATATGTAACTACAAATCTAATTGTCCGCTTTCTACGCTTGGGGTTTACCTCCCTACATGGAACACATTCCCCTTAAAGCGTTTCTAGACCTGTTTTAAAACTCTCTCACTCCTGTTCAACATCTGTTCCTCCAACAATATATTTCCAGATTGTTCGCTGCCTCTTTCATCTTCTTAACATATACTTTAGAGTAGTCGTATGTTTGCGTCTTTATGTTTACTTCTTTCCGTGCAAAAAGATTCCAACTGATGGTTTGATAGTCTTTTGAGCCAAACAGTTGCTCAACGGTAACATTTTCAATCAAATTTTCCTCTGTAGTAAAAAATAGGTCGTATGTGTTTTTGCCTCTGGTGGCTGCTTCTACATGTTGAATTAAAAAAATTGTCAGTTATGCACTTAACAAAAGGTTTTGACTCTATAAGTGCTTCTGCCATATCCCATTTTATTTGTGAAAAGTTCAAATCCCTCATTAATAATAATTTCCCTTCACTTGCCTTAGCTATGCTACTAATCAGTTCGTTATCTTCCTCTTTTTGACTTGATTGACATCTATAACATACTCCAATCACTGTTTTTTCACTTTCTATTTCTCCCCATACACTTTCATTTTTGTTACCACATGATAAATCATCTTTGATCGTTATTTTACTGAATTTATACAGTTTAATAAAATGCTACCTCCCTTAGTCTTGTCTCCAACTACCCTATCTTTCCTTAACGTTGTATTTCCCTCTTTTTCAAGTTCACTATCTGCAATGTCCTCATATGTCCATGATTCTGTTAATTCTATTATATCTGGTATTTCTTCTTCTACATACAGCTGCAATTCTTCTCTTTTATTTACTATGCTTCTCACATTTGCATAAAAACATTTTAGTTTGTAATTTTGTTGTTTTCTCACTTTTTGCTTTTGCTTTATCATTTTAAAGTTTGCAAGCAGCATGCTGTAGTCCGGAAAACGAAATTCGTTGTGTCGTAATTTACAACTTGGCTTTGATATTTGCAACTTTCGGTCCGCCACATCCGACTTCAGCAGGACGTATATATAAGATACGTTTACCAGCTCCTCCGTTCTTGACAGTATTTGTAGCTGATCCATCTGTGTAGGCGTGTATCATGATTGATTTAGGTAATTTTCTGCGATCATATTCGTGTTAAAAGTTTGCTTTTGTACAACACTGTGTTATGACGTACGTTATTGCTTGTATGTTTCACTCCAGTGGTTGGCTTGGACTCAGTGGCGTAGCGACGGTCTATGGCGCCCGGGGCGAGCTCGATTGGCTGGCGCATCCGCCTCTCCCCCCCCCCCCCCCTCGTTTACAACAACAATTTGAAATGTACTTATACATTCGTGTTATTTTTTTATGACGTATGTTAGGTACCTACTAAATTAACAGTTAACTAAACATGGCCGTCAGTTCGGGCTAAATTACTGTTAAATTACAAAACAAGTTTAAAATTATGATTGTTGTTGTACTACGAACAATAGGCTAAACAGAGAAGAATTATAATGATAATAAGCGTTGTACAATTTATAAGAGGTTAATTTCCTTGGCTTTCACAGCAGCAACTGCATCAATTACTTTGTCAAAGTCTGTTTTCTGCAGCGCTTTTCTCTCAGTACTATGTAGTACTAGATCACTTCACCGACCGTGTCCCAGTGCCGCTAAAAGTACTTGATCACTTCACCGACCGTGTCCCAGTGCCGCTAAAAGTACGACAGTATTAATTTCATTTTGCTCAATGATATTTCACAGCTAGCTATGGACACTGAAATCGTGAACATAGATTTTAAAAACATCTTCGTCTTAACTGATGATAACATGAAAACATTCCAAGGGAGTAATTGGAGTGTGCCAGGACGACTATTCAGTAACATCTAATAGTCGTTAATCTCAGTCAAGAAACTCATATCCATCAACATCTGGGTCATAACAAGTTCCGAGATCTAGGCAATCTTGTCTGAGGAAATCCATATGTTGGTTGTCGATTGGAATAAGATTTTCAATTTCGAGCAGAAATCGCAAGTTTGAATTGAAATCGTTCAATCTTCTAAATCATTATTAACTTCTTGCATGAGTCTGTCAAGAGTGCTTTTGATTACATGCACAACCTTCACCTCACACTTCAGCAATAGGACCTGTATCCTGGGCCAATTCTCATGGCATCATTGTACGTCTTAATTAGTTTAGCTTCAATTTCCAAAGTGGCACATTTGCTCTTTACATCCTTGACTGCACGTATACACACATCTTCTCGAATGTCTTTCAGTTGATTTTCAAGGTCTTCTAGTTCAGATGCTGCATCCTTGAAATTTCTGGTAGGATCCTCCAGTCGCTTCTGTACCCGATCAGTTCTTCCAATGATGGTGTTCCAGAAACAAAGCAAAGCAACACAATTAAAATGAAGTATGTTTTGCAGAACTTCGTTTTGCATCAGCTGTCTGTTGTTTATCTTCTGCAAATTACTCAAGTAAATTAAAAAGGTCACACAAACCGACATAGTTTGCTTTAACAGCTGCTGCTCGTGCTCTCCATTGGGTCTCAGATTCACGTTTTACTGTTATCCGCAGTTTTTTTTAACTCTTCTCAGTGAAGTGTGGAACGTGAGAAAATCACATTTTATGGTCTCGATTGTACCAAAGAACGTAATGGCGATTGGGTCCTGCAAAGTTCAAGATATGACTATCAAAATTGATAAACAATACACGGTGATTTCTTTCAGCGATTGTTTGCTGATCGCCTGATATATGACCAGTCATCACAGCGCCATTGTCTTTGCATTGAGATCGGCAATCAGTCAGATGTATGTTTTCATTTTCCAGTTCATCGGCTAGGACTCTGTTAAGTGCTGCCACATGTTTGGCGTGGATTCCAAAATAATCTAGAAACGATTCTTTAATAACCACTGTTTTGTTTACAAAATCCATATCTAGAAATCTGGTTACTTCTGAGAGCTGTTCTTGATGTTCTAGAACAGAAGTCCAGTCCAGAAAAATTCAACAGCAACGGATGCGTCTGATATCAATTTGTAACTTTTTCCTCAATTTTTGGCAAGAAGACTAATAAATTAATTCTGAATTTCGGGCGATTGATAAGACAATGATCTCGGATTTACTTTAGCAGATTTCAAATGGATTGACATCAATGGATCGTACTGCAATATTAATTTGAATAAGGTCAGTAAGTCGCCAGTATGTGTTCCACCATCAGCGTGTAAACTGTCTATATGACCACGAAATGCTACATTTTGAGTTGCTAGAAACCTGTTACAAGCTAGTACGCTTTAAAAATGTCTCGCCATCGTTGCTTTTTTGACTAAATTAGTGATTGCACTTCGGCATCAATTCTTCTTCCTTGATACAATCTTCTTTCTGCGTCTTTCCGTGTAGTAAATGATTGATGATGGCTAGTGCTGTTTTCATGATGCTGCACAGCTCTGTGTGTCGCCAGCTGCTGTCTTCATGATGCTGCACCAGCTCTGTGTGTCGCCAGCTGCTGTTTTCATGATGCTGCACCAGCTCTGTGTGTCGCCAGCTGCTGTCTTCATGATGCTGCACAGCTCTGTGTGTCGCCAGCTGCTGTTTTCATGATGCTGCACAGCTCTGTGTGTCGCCAGCTGCTGTTTTCACGATGCTGCACCAGCTCTGTGTGTCGCCAGCTGCTGTTTTCACGATGCTGCACCAGCTCTGTGTGTCGCCAGCTGCTGAATCTAGACGCAAAGGATCAAATAAAGATCGATTATTTGGAGTTGATGATGTATACAGTAAACAACAGAAGTAGTAAGTTGATTCATTTAAAGGTGAATATAGCAACCATGATCGATTTACTTCATCCCCATTTGCAACCCGATGTCTACACCATTTGTGAGTCGGTGAACGCCCAACCTTTAATGTAAACGGGATGTCTTTGTTGTGAAAAAATTAACAATCAATGTTCGCAATTTATCTGGTATTCTTGCTAGCTGTGATGGGTTATCAGAATCAATGTAACCGACATGAATGTTGATATGATTGGGAGGGGGGGGGGGGGAAGAATGCTGCTGTCATGATCTCAACCGTGATCATAATCATCATTGTTATCGTCAGTATTCTCACCATTAACTGATTGTGAAACCTCGCTATCAGTCAAGTCAGTGTTAGCTGTTATATGTTCTTTATTGTTGCTGTCCTTGTCAAGAAATCACTGTTGTTGTTATCCAATACTGGATGTTGCTCTTCTACAAGTTCTCATTTTTTTTCTGTCTTCGTCATTTTCCTCGATTTTCGATTTTTGTAGACGATGTAGAAGCATCTCTTCATCTGTAGCCTTTCTTTGTTTTAAAGAGTTTCTCATTAAACAGCTTAACCTAGCCCCAAGGTCGACATCTCTCTCTCTCTCTCTCTTTCTCTCTCTCTCTCTCTCTTTCTCTCTATCTCTCTCCCTCTCTCGTTCTCTTCCGTTGCAGAGCACTACTGAGCTTTTTTTCCAGGCATTTCAAAATCAGAAAGTAAAGAAAATATATATCTGAGCGTGCGTGCGTGCGTGCGTGTGTGTGTGCATGCGTGCGTGTGTGTGTGTGTGTGTGTGTGTGTGTGTGTGTGTGCATGCGCGTGCGTGTACGTGTGTGTGACGTAGTGTCCAGTTTTAGTAGAGAAACTAGTATTCTGTATCAATGCTGTTGCTGAAACTATGAAGTTGCTCCTCAGATAGTGAAACTTAATTTTTTTTAATTTTTGCTCATTTGGCGCCCTCTACCCTTCCCCACCCCCTCCCTTCCAGGCTGGCCGCCCTCCACTCGCTACGCGACTGCTCCAACTGCAGTTATGTTTGGACCCGAAGTGATCTTTAGCGCGGCACAAAAGCTTATACCACGATGACGAATATTCTTCCATGGGTCACACAAGAGTTTAGACCTGGATGACGAATATTCTTCTATGGGTCACACAAGAGTCTAGACCTGGATGACGAATGTTCTTCCATGGCTCACACAAGAGTTTAGACCTGGATGACGAATATTCTTCCATGGGTCACACAAGAGTCTAGACCTGGATGACGAATGTTCTTCTATGGGTCACACAAGAGTCTAGACCTGGATGACGAATGTTCTTCCATGGCTCACACAAGAGTTTAGACCTGGATGACGAATATTCTTCCATGGGTCACACAAGAGTTTAGACCTGGATGACGTCTGCTTCCCGATCACTCAAGACTTCAGACCCGGATACTTTATGATGATTCAGACTCGCCAAAAATAACCAAAAAGAGATGTCTCCCTGCTCTGATAAATATACATTTCTTATATCATAGCTTAGCGTTCAAAGGCATTAGGTCACTATCATGGAAGAATTTCTGATAGCGTAGTGGGAGAGCGATTGCTTTCCAACGCAAAAGTGCCGGTTTTTGGGCTCCCTTTATTGTCACGCTCCAGTCAACCCAGTTGCATTTCTGCTAGGGAAGCAAAGAAGAGAGGAAGAAAAAAAGGTCACACCACCTTCCTCTCCACCCGCGATAATAGCATACATTGAGAACTCTAGCATTTCAACCGTATCAGCGGTGTCTGCTATGTGACTACCTGGATCTTCGTGGGAATCGCTTCGTCTTCGCCCTTGTACCTTGATATGCATAGGCACTCAACCAATCTATTTCGCTCTCTGCAAGCAGGCAGGTACTGTTCTATTTTCTCCAAGTGTCCTTGTACCGGCCTCTAGGTTTCTTCTGCATTTGTTTGTTTGACGTTCCTCTGCTTCGTTTTCCATGACAAGAGATTGTCTGGAACAGCCAATAGGTTTGGGTCTCTCGTAGTGTACAGCCTATCCAGCGCCACTTACTCTTATTGGACAATGGAAGGCACAGTATGTGACAAAAAAAGATTCACAATCGCGGAGCTATTGTCTTTTATTGCAAGCGAGCCACTGTAAGGCGATTAGTGTGTCGTTATCCTGAGCGGTCCAATGACTGTTACACAGCACGTGATCACCACCTAGGGGCGCTAACAAGCTGGAACAATCCACTTATCAGTGTGCTTACCACATTTGTCGTGTAGTAAAACAGACCTCAACTCCTAATTCTGGGAGATCACATGTGCCGTGTTGGACTTACCACAAGATTATGTGTGCGTGTATATGCATGTGTACCCATGTCGGTGAACAATAGGGATTTTAAACTCACATTTAATTTATTGTATATGCTAACAGAGCATCGTCGAGTAAGTATTTTTCTATTGAAAAATTCTGGGAATGTGATAAGTTTTTCCAGGAAAATGTCGGCAAAGGTTGGTTATCTGAAGCTTAAAATAGTAAATGTAGAAGCAGTAAAATTAGTAAATTAATGAAATGAAATTCGTTTAATGAGGTAGAATTAGTAAAATATATAAAGCACCAACACTTGTGATGCTGTAGGGGATGAAATCGACAATAGAAACAAGAATATATATATACTGGAATCCTGGTATTCAACCAGTGCTTCGTGTCAGCTATCCAAAAGCTATACTATCCATCTTGTCGGCATTTGGAAAGTGCCACTCCGTGTCTTTCCTGGGTTGCCTCTCGGACTCACATTTGGCTATTGGTAGTAAGCTTGTAGGCGGTTTCCTTCTTGCGACAGACCAGATGCAGCTCATACGAAACATTGCATAAATCTGACACAAGAACCACAATCAGAAGATTGATTGAGAAAATTCTGCTATTGTCTTAACTGAAATGAAATTATAAAGATTAGGCCGCCAGGGCTGTCTGCGTTTTATGTATTGCATTGTCTAGTTTGTTCTCCTAGCAGTACGCAGGGACGAACTCATAGGATCACTGCAACCTTCTTAACGCGTCGTTTCCTTCTTCTTCTTCATTCGTTCTCAATCTCCCACTACCAAACCCTGAAAGGGCTTAAGTAGCAGAATGTAGTCCAGAGAACGGAATGCGTTGTGTCGTAGTTTACAGCTTGGCTGCGATATTTGCACCTTTCGGTCCAACATATCCGACTTCAGCAAGCATTTTTTTTTAGTACCGGGTTAGCATTCCCTCGTCGATCCCTTCTCCTTAGCCAGTCTGCCCTGCTGCAGCCTGTTATCGAGGATCACCGCGTGAAGATGTAGAAGTTCTTGGCAGCCTTAGTACGCTGGCCCTGACGCTAGCAGTCAGCTATGGGTCGCTAACCACTTCAGCTCATGCGCTGCTCAGGATCTTGATCCCAGCGCGTCGTAAATGGCGAATAAATAGGGTTGTGTGTGGGGCTAGCAATATTATAATGTAGAACAAATTTATACAAAAACTCACACTACAATAGCACATGTAATGACTTTCAAACAGACTTCCCGACAGGAGTCGGTAGTAGTGGTAGACGTATGCTTTATGTGTAGCTAAATGAGACGAGAATGAACTTAATAGCGGCTGAATTGATTTCAGTTTTTCGTGCCAAGTTTTGTATTAATCGAGGTGGCCGAAGACGCAACAATAAATCACAACTGACTAAGATATTCTTCCGCCTCACAAGTAACCGGTCATGGAAACAGGCGGGGCCAATGCAGGCCTAGAGAATAAAGATCGAAGAGGGGAGGCAAACATTGTCCCAAAATTACATGCTGAAACCGGATGTGTCGGATCGAAAGGCACAGATACCGCAGCCTCGCCCTAAACTACAATACAACGTCACAACGCTCTTATAATGACGAATGTCGAGAAATAAAAAGTTGAAGAAAAACGAAGAAAAAGAAGAAGAATATGTTTCATCGCGTATATTGAGACCAAATGCTTTCTACTTTGCTTATCGTAAATGTAAACAAATGAGGAGTTATACACATGATTAGCAACTTCATCATACAACAACATGAGCTGCTGCTGTTGTTGTTCGAAGATCAATTCAGTTGACTGTTGATCTGGGGTAGTTGTCTCGCCGCAGCGACTCAATTTCAACCAGTGTTCGTAAAGCGATCTCAGTCCCGCCAGGCGGAGCGATAGCGCGGGCTTGCGGAAAACGCTCGCCTGCCTTTCCCCGTAGTGCGAATTGGGTGCGGTTTGTGGTAGTGGCTCCTCCACCGAGGTGCCCTAGTCTGGTCCGTATCAGGAAACGTGGTCCGTCCGTGGTGATTTATCTAAGGCTTATAGCAGAGCTCGACAGTACGTCTCGCTGGTGGTCCGACTCTCGCAAAGAGCTTGTGACCGGCAAATGGAAAGCAGGAATCGTTGCCTCGAGGCCCTGCGTTCTCTCCCTACGGAGAAGGGCAGGCCAAATATTGTCTCTAGTCCCAGTGAAATTCATCGCCGAGGTCGTTGGGATCCGTTCTGCACAGAGCGCTGCCATCCCTCCTCGAGCGAGCCCGGTCGGTCGGTCGTCTGGTGCGTGTGGGAGGCCCCTGTCAGGCGGTCCTAGGTCGACGGAGTGAGGGACGGGTGGAACAACCGTCCGTCCGTCCCGTCAGTCGGTCCCTGCGGCCGTCCCAGTGAGGCTTTTTACACACCCTTCCTCCGCCGACCGGTGTGCGCTGTACGTACGTCTCCGACAGATATCTGGTTGATCCTGCCAGTAGTCATATGCTTGTCTCAAAGATTAAGCCATGCA
Organism: Ariolimax columbianus; assembly: GCA_036924085.1. Classification (NCBI taxonomy): domain Eukaryota; kingdom Metazoa; phylum Mollusca; class Gastropoda; order Stylommatophora; family Arionidae; genus Ariolimax; species Ariolimax columbianus. The sequence goes on from JAVGWX010000002.1 coordinate 9,173,189, forward strand.
TGTCTAAGTTCACACTGTCTCACGGTGAAACCGCGAATGGCTCATTAAATCAGTCGAGGTTCCTTAGATGACACGATCCTACTTGGATAACTGTGGCAATTCTAGAGCTAATACATGCTTACCAAGCTCCGACCCTCGCGGAAAGAGCGCTTTTATTAGTTCAAAACCAATCGTCGTTTCCCCTCGCGGGGTTGCGGCGTCCCCACTGGTGACTCTGGATAACTTTGTGCTGATCGCATGGCCTCATGTGCCGGCGACGCATCTTTCAAATGTCTGCCCTATCAAATGTCGATGGTACGTGACATGCCTACCATGTTTGTAACGGGTAACGGGGAATCAGGGTTCGATTCCGGAGAGGGAGCATGAGAAACGGCTACCACATCCAAGGAAGGCAGCAGGCGCGCAACTTACCCACTCCCGGCACGGGGAGGTAGTGACGAAAAATAACAATACGGGACTCTTTCGAGGCCCCGTAATTGGAATGAGTACACTTTAAACCCTTTAACGAGGATCTATTGGAGGGCAAGTCTGGTGCCAGCAGCCGCGGTAATTCCAGCTCCAATAGCGTATATTAAAGTTGTTGCAGTTAAAAAGCTCGTAGTTGGATCTCAGGCGCAGGCGGGCGGTCCGGCTCGCGCCGGTTCACTGCCCGTTGTCTCCTGCCCTACCGTCTGCCGGCTCTCTCCCACGGGTGCTCTTCGCTGAGCGTCCTGGGTGGCCGGCGCGTTTACTTTGAAAAAATTAGAGTGTTCAAAGCAGGCCTCGGCTGCCTGAATAATGGTGCATGGAATAATGGAATAGGACCTCGGTTCTATTTTGTTGGTTTTCGGAACTGGAGGTAATGATTAACAGGGACAAACGGGGGCATTCGTATTGCGGCGTTAGAGGTGAAATTCTTGGATCGCCGCAAGACGAGCTACTGCGAAAGCATTTGTCAAGAATGTTTTCATTAATCAAGAACGAAAGTCAGAGGCGCGAAGACGATCAGATACCGTCGTAGTTCTGACCATAAACGATGCCGACTAGCGATCCGCAGGAGTTGCTTCGATGACTCTGCGGGCAGCTTCCGGGAAACCAAAGTGTTTGGGTTCCGGGGGAAGTATGGTTGCAAAGCTGAAACTTAAAGGAATTGACGGAAGGGCACCACCAGGAGTGGAGCCTGCGGCTTAATTTGACTCAACACGGCCAACACTGAAATGAGTGACATGCCGAGACCACTCTTCTGGGGTCTAATATGGAACTGGTGCTGGACTTAGACCCCCAGAATTCTGGGGTTATGCCCCTGTGGCTCGGTTCTGTCTGCATCCAGTGTGTGATAAAGGAATTGACGGAAGAGCACTATCAGGAGTGGAGCCTGAGACCTAAGTTAACTTACCACGCCAATACTGCAGAATGACTATCAAAAAGTACACCCTCGCGGGGTCTAATAGAGAACATGTGCTGGAATTAGACCCTCGAAAATTTTGGGGCTACCCTCTAAGAAACTTGATTGTCTCGCTAAGGGAATTGACGGAAGGGCACCACCAGGTGTGGAATCTGCGGCTTAATTTGACTGAACACGCCAATACTGTAGAACAACTGACAAATCGATAGCACTGCCGTTTGGGTCTAATAATGAACGTACGCTGGTATTAGACTCACGGATGACAAGTCAGCTCTCAAACACTCAAATGAAAGAACGCTACGGAAATCGTGTTTTAACTCTGCAGAAACCGCAGATTTCAAATACCTGGTCATTGACAAACAAAAGCCCTCAATAAATTCGTCTGACCAAATAGTGAACGGGTGCTGGAAATAGATCATCTGAAGACAGGTCAGTTTTACCCTACAAATGACTGGGCGTTGCTACGGAAAACCAGCTCAAATCGAGAGGAGCCGCAGACACTTTGGTTCACGTACCAGGCTGATAAGCCAAGGGCGCGAGGCTACCATGTGGGGGATTGCGGCCGAACCCTTGTAAGCCGCAATCCCTCCCAAAATCTCAGCACCACTGCAATGGGAGGCTCCTACATGCTCGGGACCTGGGGCTTGCGCCCCAGCCCTATCAGGTAGAGCCACAGTAAGAGGCCCTTGCCGCCCGCAAGTCAAAGCGGGCGGACAACTGCTTGATACTCACCCTGTACGGCGATGGGGTGCGAAAAAACACCAACCAAAGACTTAGTACCTGGTCGGGGTGTCGAAAACAGTAGAGCAGCCACCTCACTGTGAACTGTCAAGACTCAACCACCGACCATGAGAGTTGTCCGCACACCAGGCGAACAACATCCCTGTGACATTACCAGGCTTGTCCTCTGGCTGAATGCACTCCGGCTACGATATCTACCTCTGTACGTTATCAGCCATATAACTATCATACTGGACGCAGAAGAGATGCAGACCAGCGGACATTGCACACCTGCCCCACTGTGTCAACACCCCAGGTGGCGGGGAATGCTAGGCGTACCATCCCTGCATAGAAGCCAAGAAAATAAAGGGAAAAAGAGATACCCCACTCAAATGCAAATGCTACGTTTCTGGCAGGACGTGACGATCCTGGGATACAGACACACTGGACTGCCTCTCTTCCGGGTAAACCAGTCCATCTCATATATCACATATCATCATTGCACCCTATAGACACGAGTAGTGAAGACTCGATAGTCTGGTAAGACAACTTCCATAGGAGAGAAGACTCTGATCGTAAACAACTGCTGCCTTGCAGATAGGCTGGGGACAGCCAAAGGCTAAGGAGGGCATCCCTACAGAAACGCCTGTTGAAATCGGATGCACGGGGCCGCAAGCCTAACAAAACAGTGCAACGTAAATCACAGTATGATGGCAGTACAACCTATTCGAAAAACGTATGGCGCTCATCATGAGGAGACCCGCCAGGCAGCGATAGCGCCGGGCCTCACGCCTCGAAGGGGCCCACCCTTGACTACTGGTGGTCACCCACCCATGTGTCGTGGAGTCAAGGCACATGGCTATGGGGCAACGTCTATTGGCCAAAACTTCAAGACCCTCAGAATATTACAGTGGAATGCGGAGGGAGTCATTAACAAAAAACTTTCCCTAACACACCACCTGCATGAAGGTAAGATTGACGTGGCATGTATCCAGGAAACGCACCTCAACAATAACCATAAATTCTCAATCAGAGGATACCAGACCTTCCGTCTAGATAGAGAAGGCCACAAAGGAGGGGTCCTGATACTGACCAGAAACAGCATACCGAGTAGCGCGGTACCTGTCAATCACACCGGACAAGCAGAAATTGTAGCAGTTGACATAATGGCTCAAGAGACGAAGCTCCGCATTTTCAATCTGTACGGACCACCAAACAGAGACCTATCGCTCTCGAGTATGGAGGTCAGAGACTCCAACTGCATAGTAGTTGGAGATTTCAACAGCCACTCGGAGAGATGGGGCTACTCTGACACAGACAGCAGAGGTGACGAAGTGGAAGATTGGGAGATAGATGCAAATCTCTCCCTAATCAATAGGCCGGAGGATAGCCCTAGCTTCTATTCAAGAACATGGCATACCACCTCGACTCCAGATTTGGCCTTCTCCACACAGGACATACACTATAAAATAGACCGCCAGGTGCTAAACCAACTGGCAGGTAGCGACCACAGGCCGATCAGGCTAACCATTGACATGGAAGTAGGCCCACAGGAAACAAAACCGCTCCCACGTTGGAACTACAAACGAGCCGACTGGGACAGATTTGCAATCCTGACAGATGGGCTGTGTGAAACCATCAACACACGAAACACCAAAATGAAGCCCATGGTAGAGAGCCTAAGCAAGGCAATAATGCAAGCCGCCACTGAAACCATCCCAAGAGGAGCTAGGAAAAACTATAAGCCCTACTGGAATGATGAGTTACAGAAAGTGGAAGATGCAGTAACAAATGCTAGGAACGTGGCAGAACGAGAAAAATCCATGGAGGCAAACATCGCCCTCAAAGCCGCCACGGCGAAGTACAAACACACTCTCAAGCAAACAGCAAGAGAAAGTTGGAAAAATAAAACGGAAAGTTTAAACCTGGACAAAGAAGGGAACAAGCTATGGAAGCTAGTCAGAGCCATGAATGACGAAACCCCGTCAAATAAACAAATTACTATCAAGCAGGGCGAGAACTTGATCACAGGTAAGAAAGCCGCAAACGCCTTTGTCGATCACTATGCCAGAGCAAACCACATCGAGGTCCCTGCAGATAAGCATACAGACATTAGCGAAGAGCTAAAGGGACACGAAAACATAAATACGGCTCCTGAAGAGCACATGATGGCCAAACTAACCATGCGCGAAATGGAAGAGGCTATGAGAACACTAAAGAAAAGGAAATCTCCCGGAAAAGACGGGATAACAAACGAAATGCTGATGGGGCTGGGCCAAACAGCGAAGAAAAAATTACTATCAGTCCTGAACCAAAGCTGGAAAAGGGGTATTGTACCCCAGGCATGGAAAGATGCAATACTGGTACCAGTACCAAAAACAGGAAAGGATAAAACAGATCCGAATGGATACAGGCCCATAAGCCTACTGAGCTGTGTCGGCAAGCTGATGGAACGGATGATAAACACCAGACTGATGTGGCATCTGGAAGAAAAACGAATACTAATTCCACAGCAAGCCGGCTTTAGACAGCACAGATCCACTGAGGACCAGGTCATCCTCATAGCCCAGGAGATAGAAGATGCCTACCAGGCACAGAAGCACACAGTAGCTGTTTGGGTGGATCTGGAAAAGGCATTTGACAAAGTCTGGAAGGATGGACTTAGAGTCAAGCTGAGAAGAAGTGATGTCTGTGGGAAGATGTACAAGTGGATCAACCACTACCTCAAACAAAGAACGGCCAGAGTCCAAGTACAAGGGCAGATGAGCAAAAAGGTGACACTCGAGCAGGGAGTACCCCAAGGGGGAGTACTGTCACCCACACTCTTTCTGGTATATATAAACGATATTACAGAGAATATACCAAGAAGAGTCCATAGCTCAATGTTTGCAGACGATCTGGCTATGTGGACCTCTGAAAAGAATCTCACCATAGCAAGAAATCGGATGCAAACGGCCCTAACATCGCTGGAAGAGTGGGCGAACTCATGGCTGGTCAAAATAAACGAGGAGAAAACCACGTGCACAATATTCTCGCTCTCATTAAAACCCCAAAGTACCAAATTAAGCCTAAATGGCAAAATCCTGCAGCCAAACGACAACCCAACCTATCTGGGAGTCACATTTGATCGGCGCATGACATGGAAAAGTCAGATTGAGAGAAACCGAATGAAAGCCAGAGAAAGAATGGCGATCATGAGGAAACTTGCTGGCACAAGCTGGGGAGCAGACGAAGGCATACTAAAGAAACTGTACACTGGAAGAGTGAGACCAGTTCTCGAGTATGGCATTGCGGCATGGACAACAGCAGCGAAGGCGAACTTCGATAAAGTTAACAAACTTCAAAACCAAGCCATGAGAATTATAACAGGTGGCATGAAGTCAACGCCAATTGTAGAACTTGAAAAGATTACAAAACTGCAATCCATGACCGATAGAAGAGACTGCAGAGCCCAGCTGCAGTCAGAGAAACTCCGAAGACTGACGGACCATCCAATGTACCAGAGACTAAACAATCTGGGAAATGGGAAACTGAAGCGGAGAAACTTTGCAGAAATAGCCAAAGCAAAGATGCACGAAGATCCCATAAACGCACTAACAACACCAAAACCCATCACTACTGTACGAAAACCTACTTGGAGGCAGGATATATTTCCAGAGGTGGTAGAAAATATACCAGGTATTGCAAACAAAAACTGCCAGAGTGAGAAAGAAAGGAGAGACACTACCCTAAGCTTCATAACGAAAAGCTACCCAAGCATGGACTGGACCCATGCATACACCGACGGTTCTGTAACAAACACTACACAGAACGGAGGGGCAGGAGCATTCCTGAACCTACCAAATGGCAGAAAAATAACACTGTCATTCGCTACTGGTAAGTACACAAGCAATTTCAGAGCGGAGGCAGAGGCACTGAGGGCGGCAGTGGAAGAAATGGTAACACACAGTGAAAATGAGAGCCATATAGTCTTGCTGACAGATGCTCTCGAAGTAGTCACAGCGCTAAAAAGCCAGAAGAACACTGAGCTTAATGACTTAAGAGCAGCACTCTGCAAACTGTGCCAGCAGTCCGCACCAAAAAGGGTGGTGGTACAGTGGGTTCCGTCACACTGCAACATCCAAGGCAACGAGGAGGCAGACAGACTGGCAAAAGAAGGTGCAAGGCTACCACAAACAGATACCAGTATGACGTACGAAGAGTCAAAACGGCTTATCAAAGCCAGATACATGACCAAATGGGAAACCGAACATACTGGGTACACCAAAAACGATGCCTATTACCAGTTGAACCGAAGAGAGCAGGTCGTTGTCTTCAGACTTCGCACTGGCCACAACAGACTGAGGTACCACCTATTCAACAAACTGAAGATAGGGTGTACCGACGAATGCCCGTGCGGTACTGGTAAAATGACCACTGAACATCTGCTGCAGAACTGCCCGACATACGAGGATCAGAGAGAGCAGATGTGGCCATTGCCAGTGGAACTGCAAGACAAGCTGTATGGTAGTGGCGAGAGTCTCAGGATGACCGCTGCTTTTTTCGAAAAAATAATGGTTACTGTCTGACTGTGTACGCAGAAGAAGAAGAAGAAGAAGTTGACTGTTGATGGCATTTCTTTGGTAAGGGTTTCAGTTGCTGTTCTTACATCTTAGTGCGTACTTGGAAGGCGGACCGTCGTCCTCCTGGCTGTAATGCAATGCAAAGCTCCTTCAGTAAGCTCACTACCTTGAGAATTACAGTGTCGCTCCCCACCTCGTTGTTTCCAGGAGTACGAACGAGAACGTGCGGTGAGGACTTGATCACTATGTTTTATTTTGTCATGATTACTCATCGGTGCCAAATAACAGCATAGCAAAAGGTCCATAAATACGTGGCCGATACAAAGAAATCCTGCTCTACTGTTTGTCTGTCTTTCCCATACGTACACGTCTATGTATGATTTATACTTTGCTTAAACAGAAATATGATAAGTTGGTCAGCAGATAACTCATGAGATATGAAAAGTTGGTCAGCAGATAACTCATGAGATATGATAAGTTGGTCAGCAGATAACTCATGAGATATGATAGGTTGGTCAGCAGAAAACGCATACATAGTTTTGTCTGGTTTTTCAAAGCTGAACGACTCTTCCTGAAAATATTACCACAAGAAAATCCATATTCGAAGTATTTTGTGTTGTCCAGCTAACCACATTTCTGTGCGTCTGCTAGACGACACGAGTATTGTATAAAAGACACGCCACGAAAGAACCATTTCCAAGTGAACTGTCTCCGCAGGTTGCTCAGATGATGAACTATAAACGTTGTTTGCGTGTCCAAACCATATGGATAATACATGCTATTTACTTGTCACATAAACGTCCTCCAAAGCGGCTGCTGTACTAGCATGTGGTTATCATGGCAACAGAAGAAACACTGCATATTTATTAACAGTGTCCCAATATAGTTTCAATCATAGATATCACCTACTGTGAGAGTCTATCACAGAACTGCTCTACCTGGCCCCCAATGATCGCACAAGGTGCTCACATCGCCTAGCAGAATGTAAACGCAGAGGCACAGATAAAGCGCACTGTCTGAAAGTACATAATTGGCAACAGTTGAACTACCTAATTCATCCATGTGTGTCCCCTGTGAGGTATTGCCTGTCATTCTAGGATATGACATCACAACCATATATGATCACATACCACATCATAGATGGAATTGCCAACTACCAAAAACCCAGTTCTATTGCCGCACACACATCACACACACACATTTCCTAACTGCGTCCTCAACACACCTTATCAAAAACTCTTCCTCACTCAAATCCCCTCAGGCTGGCGATCTGGACATAATGCATTCAATAGGTGTCCTGCTTACAACACACATTCAGATTATCTATTAATACATAATTCTCACACACCTATTTGAGCGATCCTGTTCTATCACTAACATTCGTACCACAGTCTATCAATCGCTCCTCTATCAAATCAGTGAGCCTCCTCTCCATCCAGCCTGCCTTGAGCTAAACTTAGCGATGGGAAACTAGTATTACTAAATGAAGGATGTCATTGGTTGGTTGGGAAGCGTTTCTGTCATATTCATTCCAAATGCTTAAATTGTCTTTTTCCTGTTGTAGGACCATTTCGATCCTAAAATACATACGAGAAACATGTTTTGTGAATTATGCTGTCCAACTAATCTTAACACTTGATGTTGCATGACGAAGGCTATTTCATGCTTTTGCATTGACGATTGGCTTATTGTGACAATTTGGTTTATGAATTATCCTTCTGTGTTCGTCCCGAAAAGGTTGTTTGGGAACGTGTGCAATTTGTAAGTAGTTAATGTGTAAGTAGTTATGTAGTTGGTGCTCAGGCAACAAGATCAGTCGCGCCGACCATCCATGGGCACTGCGCTGCGTCTGGGGATGTGGGCTGTGAGAATGATGTCTCTCTGATTTAACTAAGTCACGTGTGCGCGTTCAGTCGAATGGGCGTCGCCTTCATCGAGAGGGTCATTTTCTATCCTCGATGTTCATAACTTGGGTGAGGTGCTGATGGACAAGGATATCCTAATAAGAGCTGGTCTCATCTCCTACATAAGGACAAATAACGATGGGTTAGCATGGGGAAGGTGTCTTTGAGGTTTGTCCTTCGAGTGATTTTGTTATTTGAGACCTGGTCATAACAGCGGATCGCTAGAATGTGTCTCTCACTGCGAATGTGGAAAACTTCAATGCTCTTCCGATTACTGTGCAACAGCGATGCTGCAAGCCTTTCGGCCCGACACATTAGACTTCATGGCAGTATTTTTGGTTTCTTTCTTTCCTCGATCTCCTTTCTCTCAATCAAGATGCACGAGTGCAGTCTGTTTCCAGTACCGTTACTTAGTGATGAAAAACGGTCTTGTTCAGCTCTGTTTCGCTGACTGGCGTAAGCAGTCAGCTAACTTAGTTTCTGGCAGAGGTCAGCACATTCACTATGTCTTCGGTCTCAAAAGTCAAATTTGTGATTTTTGTGTGAGTGAAACGAATACGATGAAGAAAATTAAAACAGCAACCGAATCTTGCAAATTAATTTGTGTATTTTGCCTTCATTGCAGGGATACTAAGTCGTAAGTCTACAAATGTCGTGATATCTAGTCCAAAACAAGATTTGAGTAAATGACAACCTGGCAGATATTAAGATGACCTGTACAGAAACACAAACTGGTATTTTGCTTGCCACTCTGGTTTTGGCAATCCTCATTGGATATACCTGGGCAGGTACGTACAATCAAAGTTCATCACAAAATCAAAATATAATCTATCCACCATGACGTGCCGGTTGGCCTGGGAGATCACGATCCTCTATAGATTCTCGTATAAAGATATGCTCATTAGTTTGGTTATAGAACATGTTTGATAGTTGTTTCTTCTTCTTTCGATCTCCGTGTTTCTGTTTCTAAGAATCGACGTCACTGCACTCCAGGCATACCCATAGGTGCTCAGTCTCTCTCTCGTCAAATGGCGTAAGGTTTGGATGCTGATGGCCCATGCAGCTCGCTGGTTTTACACTCTCCTGCTCCGTCCTCTCATGCGCCCCATTCCGATCGAACCTCGTTTAATGTTGAAACTTTGCAGTCTATGAATTGCGGATTCATCTATTGCGGTGTCCTCATCTAACAGGTGGTCAGTGATTGATTTCAAAATGTCTCTTCTATCCATCACTAATGTGCCCATGATGGGAACTTGTGAAGCCATGATGTCGGCTCTTTCATTGCCCCGAACCTTAGCATGAGCAGGCCAGTAGGACTATGTCAACCCCTGGAGGTTTGAGGCCTGAACATCTGCTAGCCACACATTCCTAATCCATCCGTTCTGTACCTTCTGAAGTACGACTTGCGCGTCTGTCACGATGACTGCCTTTGTTATAGAAGTCTCAGATATCCATTTCATTGCTGAGGTCACTGCTTCCGGCTCCATTCTCAAACTGGAGGTTGTTGACATGTATGTCCTACTAAGCTCAGCAACGATCTGTCCTCTAACTCTCCCAGCGTGATGTCCCACTGCGCAGCACTGATCCGTCGGTGCATATGACGGCGTCACTCTCCTGCGTGTTCAGTTATCAGCTCATTCTTCTCGTGCTCTGCTCTCCCGTTGCTGCATTCTCTGCATTTCTTGCCGAAGGTTATGATGACCCTCTGGTACTCTATCATTCTATCACCATTGTGTACCCATTGTTCCCCTTGGCTATCGTCTCAGCTGGAGTGACGTATCCGATTGTTGTCTCTGCCTGTGCCATCCATGACGACCCTCTCTTGATTCGTGATCCTTGATGTCGGAGATACGGCTGTGCAGAGGGTGCCTCATGTCTGTGGTGGCACCCATATGGGCTTTGACTTGTGCCAATTTATGTCTGGATGTCACCGATAACAATCCCAACATGTACCGTATCATCACAATCGGGGTATCTCTAGTGCAGCCCATCACCAGTCGCATACCTTTATTCTGGATGCGTTCCAACCTTTCGCACTGTGTTCTTGATAGTGTGAGGGTGCCTAGTCCATAATCGATGACAGACAACACGACCTGACGGAATATGAAGAACAGGAGGCGTTGTTCCAAGTTGGCAGCAGCCTGGTCTTGAGTGCTCCTAACCCTCTCTTACATCTTTGTACGATGAGGTCAACATGGCAATTATAGTGAAAAAGTGTTATTCACTTTTCTGTTTCTTGTATCTCAAATTTAAGATAATCTTGGTGACCAAAGAGGAGGGGAACAAGATGGAAACAGTCAGTGACTCGTAGATGACTGCTTGTGTTTGAGTCAGCGATTCATAGCAGACTACTTGCGTCAAGGTCAGCGACTGATAGCTGACGGCCTGCGTGACGTTAGCAAACCAAAGTCGTACCTCGATCTCATCTGGGCGCATTGATGATAGCTGCCCATCGCAGTCAAGATGACTGGAGGGAAATCAAGATATAAGCAGTCTGGTCCTGCCTCCATTGAGATCAGGGGTCGCTTGAAACTTGCTGGATTCGTTCGCCCAAAATTTATGTTAATCGCTTTGAGAGGCGAGTACCTTACCTCTCGACTACAGCGACCACATTGATACAAGCTGCGTTACAGCATACTGACCAGCTAGTTGGAAATAGAAACACTGATACTTATTTTGGGGGATATATTAAGAAAGCAAGCCTTGTACTACAGTCAGGCCACCAGGTCCACCTTCCTTGTATATAGGGAGAGTCCCCGAAACGTGCCACCCGTGCATGACAGCTCTAATCCACAATCACGTCGTAAAACGTTGCTTTAAAATTATGTGCATATTGCTAGAAACCTGCTAGCAGGCAGTTCTCTAACGCACGCAGCAGTCACTACATCATCCGTAGGGTGGGCTTAGCTGCTTTTTCCATGCACTCGCTCCGCAGAGTCTGGTCCCAGCGAAGGCTCTCCCTGGAGACCAGGCTTCGTATTGACTCCTCCGGCATTGTCCCCATTCTCCTGAATGGCCCCGAGCCCTGACCACTTCTACAGCAGGGCCGGCAGCGTCTAGAGGCCTTCCACCTGACCACTTCTACAGCAGAACCGGAAGCGTCTAGAGGCCTTCCACCTGAACACTTCTACAGCAGAACCGGCAGCGTCTAGAGGCCTTCCACCTGAACACTTCTACAGCAGGACCGGCAGCGTCTAGAGGCCTTCCACCTGAACACTTCTACAGCAGGACCAGCAGCATCTTGAGACCTTACACCTGAACACTTCTACAGCCGGACCGGCAGCGTCTAGAGGCCTTACACCTGAACACTACTACAGCAGGACTGGCAGCGTCTAGAGGCCTTCCACCTGGACACTACTACAGCAGGACCGGCAGCGTCTAGATGCCTTACATCTGCGCATGCTGGCAATCGTCTGATATGACATGATTTCCAACAGTGAAGTAGTTCGACGTACTTAACTTGCAGGCATTGTCTCAGCGATTGATCGCCGTCGTCTCTCCCTCTTTGGTCACGTTGTTCGTCTTTCCCGGGAAGTCCCAGTCCACGAGATGGTCCGACAGGTTGGGGGAGGGTGGGGGGAGGGTGCGAGTTGCGGGAAGAGGCCGTGCTCATCCTGGAGACGTCCTCGGGGCCGCCCTCGCAACACCAGGCTAATACATATCGCCACCTCTCAAACAGATCGCCACCTCCCAAACAGAACTGCAGGTCGCCTGGGACGTAGCCATCAGATGCGGTCACGGACACTGTCAATCTACGCGATGGGCCCTGGTCGCCTATGCGTACGATTGTATTGTATTGACTATTGTTTCTAGCAACCTCATTGCTATTGACAGTGATATTGACACTGCCGCTCAGATACAGGCTTCCTACAAGTTGGCCAGCTTTAGCTATTGTCATGTATAGAATTGACAACCACAGCCAGATCATCAAACAGGAAACTATTCTGTTAACGGCAAGAAATAGCCGAGATAAATTGGAAAACCATCAGATTACAAGAGCGGCTGGTTAGTGCCGTGCAAGTGCAGTCGATTTTCATGGTGAAAATTTGAAGTTCAACCAGTGCCAGACTAGGCTGCAGTATAGGGCCTCAGGTTTGCAAGGGTCTCAATTTGGGATCCCAACAATGTCTTTTAATTACAAAATTTACAAAACTAGGACTTCAACGTTACATGCTACGGTCACATGAATGTTATGTCCGGCACTGGTTCAACTCTTGTTACCCGTACCCTCCAGTCAACCCAGTTATAAATGGAAACCTGCCTTACTGTTAGGGAAGGAAAGGTAGCAAAGAATGGAACTGATCACCTAACCTCATTAAGAAGCTGTGGCCTCGTACAAATGAAGTCTCTAACACTACATCCCTGACAGTAATGTGTGCTCTGAGACGACCTTTTACATCAGCCATATTATGTAGTCAGCCGTGCTCGATTGGGATCTACTAGACAAAAAACAGAGAAGTGAGAATAATTAATACCGGAGAAAAAGAAGTCAGATAACTGGTGTCTCGTGAACGGAGCGCATGAAGCCTGCCCATATCGGAATAAGTAAAACGTTACCGTGTATTTCAAGAGCAATAGAAAGAATATATCAAGTTTTAATGAGATTAGCAACCTCACCATGTTAAGCAAATATCTGCAGAAGCCACCAGTGTAAAATCACTGAATGTGCTTTGGTGCAGGCATCCTCCTGTCATTTGTGACACTGTTTCATCATTGTGAACCAAGGTCAGGGTTAGACCTACGCTCCGCGACCTGTTGTGACAGGTACATGATGGGAGATGAGGTTTCTTTCATGTTCTTGCTCCGTCACCGTATCTAAGCCAAACGTGTCCAATTGGTTGTATGTGTCTTTCAAATGTCTCATGCGTGTTGACAGATTTAAATCTACATTGAAGAAATTAATGTTGTTTTTGTTAAAACCATGTTATCTGGAGAGATAATATTTATTTCAGACCAAGGCAATATGTCATACACTACAGTAGATCTAGCTAATGAGACAAGCAGTCTATTATTAAGCTCCACGGCGGTTGCCACAGTGACAGCTGCCAATAATGTAACAGACAGTGTACAATCTCTGTCGGTGACGCCAAACTCTACGACCTTGATTGTGGGTATGACAGCAGAGACACAGCTCCGAGTTAACATCACAGCTTCACATGTTGATGACTTGCAAATTTCAGGTAATTGTTGATTGTTAACTGACTGAAAATAAGATATAAGGTGTAAATGGACAGTCACTTTCTCTGATTGCTTGATAACTTTGATCTGCAGTTTTATTCCAGGTGAAGCATAGCGTTACCACTACAGCTGGTCCGTTAACATGACGCATGTATCCTTGCATTTGCAGCGACGGTATCCATAGCAATAGTTGTACATGGTGAAGTTGGGAGAGGTGATTAAGGTCAGGCTCAACGGGGAAACATACTGATCAAGACCCAACCTTATATCCCCGCCGTTCTCCTGGAAACAGGAAGTGCTACAGTAGACTGACTAATGAGGTGGGGATGGATGCGGTGCTCCCCATAGATGTGAGCCTACTAAGACGCCTCACATTGCACTACAAATTGGGGGACCAGGGTTCACCTTTTTCAGTGCACTTCAGGATATAAGAAGAGAAGCTGTAACCTGCAGCTAAAGAAATGTTGTTAAGACTGAAATTATCTCAGCACAAGCAGCTTTATTGAACATGAAGATGTTGCTTGCATTATGTACAGCCCTCTATAGACTATTCGCCTTTTATGTTAAGCTTGGAACGTTTCAGTGGTTGACTCCTTTCCGCCTAGTTACCCCTGCGGACATGCTTCATGTAACCAAATATTATTGGCAGTAAAAGTCAGAACACAGAACTTCTTGACGATTGGCGTCGTCCAAATGTTTGACTGTTTCAGATTTCAGAATAGCACTTTTAAAATTCGAATTTATGAAGAATATAAACATTTTCTAATAAACAAAACAAAAAAATGTATCATTTATCTTTTCAATAAAAGTTTGATTTATGTAAATTCTTGTTTAAATTTTATTGATAAGCTCAGAGTAGCGCGCAAATTTCCTTTTTTAAATTTTGTTTAAATTATAGACTTTTGGATGTGGTAAAAGATTTCACAAGAACATGATTGCTCACGTGACTTCTAGTTGTTTATTATTGTTTAAGTTTGTAACTCAGTTTCAGCGAGTTCTTCTTTCTCTCATCACCAACATTAGTATCTTCTTTTAGAGCCATTATTAAGTGTTTATCAATGCCCAAATACGGAACGAGTACATCACCATGCAGTCAAATGTTTGGTGTTGTCACAGTCTTGTTGGTCACGTCAAAGCTTTGTTCATGGGGTCTGTGTTGTTTCTGGGCATCTGTAGTGATCATGTGTGAGCATGATCTCTTCTCTAGAGGAGACTGCTTCTAGGCATCTGTAGTGATCATGTGTAAGCATGATTTCTTCTCTAGAGGAGACTGCTCCTAGGCATCTGTAGTGATCATGTGTAAGCATGATCTCTTCTCTAGAGGAGACTGCTTCTAGGCATCTGTAGTGATCATGTGTAAGCATGATTTCTCCCCCAGAAAAGACTTAATAGTGTATAAAAGTTCATTTTTTTTAAACATCAGAATTTTTGGATAGTCTTCAGCTCTGAAGTCTTGAATTATTTGTATTTTCAACGTACAGCAGTTAAAATTAGATAGCATTTTATAAAGGATAGTTTTGTATTATCTGGTGGTGTGCAGAATAATTTAAAAGGTTACTTTTTGATACCTGAAAGCAGACAATCAGGTGTGGCAGGCCACTAAAGAATCACACAATATAGCAATAATACTCTAGGAAAACGCCAACAACAACACTCAGACCACAAACGAGTGGACTCGACACAAACAAACAAAACTGCTGAATGATCACAGAAAGTACCCACAATTAGAAAATACATTAGGACTGTATGAGACAAATTATGCAATAACTGACTAGCAGAAATGACAGCAAATCAAAACGTCATCATCTTAGTAATGTCCAACCAGTTCCAACAAGAGAAGCGGAATAATCCAGTATGTTGGTCTTCAATGATTCAAGATCACCGTAATAAACATGAGTGACTACCTCCAATCTGACAACAAAGAAAGGGAAAGTTGGATGAGACGATTGACAGAATATAAAAATCACACAAAATACATCTCCAGTTGATTCCAAGAAAATAGCCCCTTCAAGCACCAAGAAAGCAGATAGACGAGAAGTATAGGAGCAACAATGGCTTAGATAAGCATTAAGACCAACAAACAGACAGCAGAACAAAAATTCTACAACTTCAAAGATTAGTTGAACCGATAGATTAACTCATGCTATGTGCCGCGCCACTTATACAGAAATCACTCACCAAAGGAAAAGGGACAACATTAAGAAACTACAGCGTAGGGAACCACAATCACGCACCAAAGGGAAAGGGACAACACCAAGAAACTACAGCGTAGGGAACCACAATCACGCACCAAAGGGAAAGGGACAACACCAAGAAACTACAGCGTAGGGAACCACAATCACGCACCAAAGGGAAAGGGACAGTACCAAGAAACTACAGCGTAGGGAACCACAATCACGCACCAAAGGGAAAGGGACAACACCAAGAAACTACAGCGTAGGGAACCACAATCACGCACCAAAGGGAAAGGGACAACACCAAGAAACTACAGCGTAGGGAACCACAATCAATTCAACCAGATAGACACTGCCAGCAAACCAGACTGTTGCAACTAGAGCCATCAGTACAAGACTAACTGCGAATTTGTGAAGCAATCTGCACATAAATAAAGCTGTTGTAGAGCTCCTCAACAATGTTATCAATCAATCAATCAATCAATCAGTCAGTCAGTCTATTATTCATTAAACCAATAACAACCATGTCAGCCCCTTGCGGAGCATATGTCTTCAACCAACACACGCATAGACCGCCTGTCATTCGTCCTTATCACCAGCATCTGCCACGTCTGTCCTAACTCCCTCATGGTTTTCTCTAGTTGTCTTCGGATGGCCTCTATGTTTACTGCTTTTGAGGTTCCAGAACAGCGACTGCCACACGTTATATTACAAAATACCATATAATATTGTTATCAGTAAAGAAGTTGACCTTTTTGTGGAAGGTATGCTCCTTACACGGATTATAAAGACAATTCCAATTGACAAAAAAGGGAATTCAACGGGGTTTGGCGAACGACATTGATAATCTGGACACTGCCGATGTCATGATGTACGTTATGATGTACGTTATGATGTACTCCAGTTACATAGAGTGCCTGCAAGATTGGTCACACATCAGCTCCTTCTAGAATTAAAAAAACACGCAGTGAATATGTGGCTTCACATTTCGATTATAGAGAAATCCATCCACTTCGTTGGTGCTAGATGGAGTTGTATCAAAGGCAATTTAGACTACTCCAAAAAATGATATAACAGTATGACGCTTATTCTTTATACATTTTTGTGACCAAAAAATATGTAAGATTTCATTTGAAACACTCTTGAATAATTGATATAACTGAGCCTGTCTGTGGCTGAAATTGGAAGGGGCTGTACCTCTTGACGATAAAGAAAGTAAGCATTTAATTAAGAAGAATAGACTTCTTGATGTTTAGTCGCTTCCTGTACACTGAGTGTAGCCCGATTTAAAATGTAATGTCTTTTAGTGCAGTACAAGCTCTTTTTCCTGGATACCAACAATATAGCCAACAAGAATGTGTCTGCTGTTGAGGGTAGCACACATACATCTACCATAAAGAACGTAAAGCTTTGATAAAAAATATCAAGATACGAGGGAGTGCAAACACTCTTCATATTTCTTGTGAACAGAATATATCATATTAACATTCCCATGATCATGGGGGTCAGTCCGGTAAACATGCCGTATGCGAGAAGGCCAGAAATATTCTGTATGCTGCCTAATTAAGGTTATTTTGTTTATTCCTTGTGCATGTTTTCTAGCCTTGAAATAACAGGATGTCTGTTGTTGAGAAGAATGTGCCTCATCACATGCGAACAGGGCGTGACAGATTGATCAGCTATTGGAGCCGGCGACGTATCTGTGAATGAGCTGACAAAAAACTTAGTGTCTCGTAGCTATAGTCCGTTTCACAATGGTTTTAGTCAATTGCCATCTAATATCTCAATAACACTTGCACATATAAACGTGAATTTTTGCACATGATCTTATATTTTTAATATCCCTACAACTTTATAATTTAAATTTTGTCAGGTAGAGCCGTTTTCTTAAAGCGGCTAGTTCCTTTGATCTTTGTTAGCAAAGGAATTATTTTGTCCCTGCAGAAAATAGTTCGTCTTTAGGCATAGGCGTCTCTCCAATTCGAATCATATTTTCTACATTAGGTACTACAACATGTCCTTTTTAATGTAGTTCATGTCTTGTATGTACTATAAGAAGTAACTGCGTATTTTTTAGAAAGAATGTGTGAAGATGTACAAGAACATGATATATAGAATAAATATAGACTTATGATATTGTGACTAATTTCATTGTGTGTTCTCCGGCGAGACTTCAGTTTCTTTAGTGTCACTGTTACTTTGGAATCAAACATTTTACAAATCTATCTTCTAATCACATCCCTGTCAAAGCTATCTACCATCTCTTTCTTCCTTGTATATTTGTCTTGAGGGAACACGAACTTCCAAAGTCTTGGAGCAAACAATAACATGGCCGTTTACTTAAACCCAAAGCGTAAATAGTTCTCTTTTCAGAGTTTGAGATACTCTGATATAGTTTATAATGCTTGGCGTCTCTATATAAATATTGATATAACTTCAATGCATTTGTATGGAGTTTAAAAAACGTGACTTTCAGACTCATTGTAGTCACGAACATTAACATTGTAGTCACGAACATTAACATTGTAGTCACGAACATTAACATTGAAGTCACGAACATTAACATTGTAGTCACGAACATTAACATTGTAGTCACGAACATTAACATTGTGGTCACGAACATTAACATTGTAGTCACGAACATTAACATTGTAGTCACGAAAATTAACATTGCAGTCACGAACATTAACATTGTAGTCACGAACATTAACATTGTAGTCACGAACATTAACATTGTAGTCACGAACATTAACATTGTAGTCACGAACATTAACATTGTAGTCACGAACATTAACATTGTAGTCACGAACATTAACATTGTAGTCACGAACATTAACATTGTAGTCACGAACAATTAGTTAAGCTACGTCAATGATGCAACCATTTGTTGACACACCGGAAGGCTCAATAGAACTGTTAAAAATTAGTGATCCATGGTCTACTACAGTTGGCTGTGAGTTCGCTTTGGGTTGAAGTTAGAACGATTTATGAAACACGTGGAAAATGTTAATTTCCAAAAATACTCACTGTTATGAAGGGGTAATGATTTCAAAAGACTGGTTTCGTTGGGATGGTTGGTTTTTGTATACCCTAAATAAAGAAAATTGTATACCATATGTTTGTGGACATATCCACCATTGGGACATGGTGATCTACAGGTTATACGCAAAATCTGAAATATTTTGTTCAAATGGAAGCTCAGATATTCAATTTTAAAACTCGGCAAACATTGTGAAACGCACTATAATACTGTTATTTGCGTACGCAACTGCACACTGAGACTTGGCTCACGGAGACAAACTTCTACACCAAGATATTCAGGAGCTTTGAAGAACTCTCCACCACAGCAACGTTTCACATCCAACCAGACCACGTATAGCCATAATAAAAGTGTGACGAACGAAAAGAAGAAGAAAAAGAAGAAGAAGAAGAAAGAAGAAGTAGAAGAACACGAAAAGGAGATACCACACGAGTGGTACAAAAAAATGAACAGAATAGAAAACTAACCAGAAACTTGTGGTAACAATGGACTTCTAAAGGTTGTGTACAGGGCTAACAAACTCATCATGTAAAAAAACATTACTATTTAAATCGTCACCGTCATTAGCATTATTATCATTACGATCACCATTTTCACCATCATTACCCCCACCATCATTACCCCCACCATCATTATCATCACCACTTTTACTATCAATACCATCATTATTATAATCATCAAAATGAAACAACTTTAAAACATCAAAATTTTTTTCATTTTTCACACATGAACATTTATGCAATTTTTTTAGTTGGCGTTAATACATGACAAGCATTATTTCTATTTCATGTAGATGGAAATGGAACACATATGTTTAGGCTAGTGAATGGAACAATATTTCTGAACAAAACACTAACAGAGGAGACAGTTTATGTCTTCAATATAACAGAACAAATTCATGGAAGTAAGGTAAGGATAAAATTGATAGCAACAAAACAGAAGAAAACTGTAATCTCATTTCAGAAACTGTCATCAATGATAAAGTGTTACAGACTTCTTAGTATTCCGTTTTTAAGGAGAGGTAACCAAGAAAATAGGGATATAGTAGCTAGTTTGTGTTTTGTATAGACGTAGGGAGGGGTGGGTGGGGTGGGGGGTTAAGGTGGGGTAAATAACAAAGTAAACTTAATATTTTATATTACTTGTATTTTAAAATAGCAAGTAAAATAAAAGCTCCCGCTGACGCTCCATGGTGGCATATTGAGAGTATAGTATTAGGTTAGGCTAATATTTTTCTTGACCAAAGTCCATGCTTGCTGCCTTTACTTGATTCTGGTACCCAATTTTGAGACTGGGGCAACCACAGGTTCCGTTGTTCGATCGAAAAAATCCCGCACTAACTGGGGACCGAACCCCGATCGCTCGGCTGGGAAACCAGTACACTATTCACTGCGCTACCTCAACCAACATAAACCAATTCTAGGTTATTTGCTGACACTCCGTGCTGTATTTGTGATATATTTCCACCACTATTGAACCATTGTTCCATGATCAATATTGTGTCCAGATACATTGTATGGTACAAAGTTTTGAACCTTTCTCTCATGAATACCTTCTTGAACTAAGGTGTTTCTATAATCTCCTCATTTACTCAGTAGTCACTAAGTTTAGGGTTTTTTACAATGCCCATAGCAATAATGACAGCAAAGAATTTATGTAGCTCAGGCCCAGTCACTGGTGACCATGATAGAAACACTGACCGTACCCCGATCGTTTCTCTCATTGCCTGACACTGTGTGTCCGCATAATCATTTACTGACCTGGAAAGGTCTTCCATAATGGCATCAGTAAATAAGCTTTAATGCAAAATAAGGGTCATGCATTCTCTGAAATAATGTCAGGATTGGCACCATGTATCCTATACTGAGGTGGAATAAGCCGAAATGTCAGTGCTGCCCTCAAATACTTCCCTTCATTGTCCCTCATCGCTGACCTGTGTGTCTACACAAGTCGTTGCATTGGGACACGAAACAGTGAGGATGGATCTACTGTACTACTAGGACCAGGATTCATATCAAGTACAGATCTTGACCTTGCTCTTAGTCCTCTCTTAGGCATAGGGCCTTTACCCTTTCCTCTACTATGGATGGGAGACTCTTGCTCCCTCGAACTATCAGTGGAGGCACCGTACAATGATGTATTCCCAACATCCTCTTCTTCTTCTGAATGAGAGCTCTCACTGTAAGTACTAGACATATCATCGCTATCTATCTCAAGGCAGGACTGAAAGTCCTGAACAGCAGGAAATCATGCCCCACGAGAATCGGTAGAGGAAGTAATTTCTTCAAGTCAAAAACAGTTAAAAAACATCGCTGCCGTTTGTTAAATTACTGAAAATGTATGGAAAATTACTTACCAATGTTACATGAACATTCTTGTCAGATTCTGAAAATGAAAGGAAGCGAACGTGACGTTGCAGTAATTTAATATGTTGGATAGGATTTACAAATATTTAAAACTTGGCAGTGATGCGTTTCTATCGACAACGGCAATCTTATTGAAACTTAACTTAACGTTTTTCTACTGGTTTAGAAGACTAATCAGAGTATGTAGATAATCAGTCACATTTGCATTGCCCTACTTTAAAAGCTATGCACATCCAATCTATTCTTAAATGCATTAACTGTCTCTGCCTCCACCACCTCCTGGGGTAATGCATTCGAGCATTCACTCATCTCTGACTTGTTCTCATTGGTGGTTGTATTTTGAAAAAAACTTGTTATAGTCTAATTTAACCTTTCCTGTGATTATCTTATTAACCTGTATTAAGTCACCTCGAATTCTTCTCTCTTCTAGACACTGTAGGCCCTTTTTTCTGAGTCTTTCCTCGTAACTGTAATTCTGGAATCACACTATCAGTTCTGTCGCTCTTTTTTGTATCCTTTCCAGCATGATTATATCCCCTCTATGATAAGGACTCCACCTGGACACAGTACTTCAGTCTAGGTCTAACTAATGCTTTATACAGAAACGAACTATCAATGACACAGTTTAAGATAACAATTTCTATTTATATTTCCTTTTGAATTCTAACTGCTAAACAATTATTCATCTACATTTCTGTCTATTTCAAGTTCTGATGGAATTATCTGAGAGGCATAAACAGCAGAAAATCATGTCCCATGAGAATTAGAAGACAGGACACCAATTCTTCAAACAAAAAATAGTTGAAACAATCTTTGTTGACATTCTTTTGTTTCCAAATAGTGGTACAAAATTGATCAAAATGATACCTCATGCTCTAGAAGTGGAAATATAAATGAAGTTGTAGTGAGTTTATAATAGTTGGATTTGAATTAAAACCGTATTAAATACATTTGCAAAGCGCACCCGCCACGTCACTTGACGGAATGTCAATCCGTGACTGTCAGATCGTCACTTCATGTGGCGGGGTATCCACTACGGGTTAAGGCATATGTTTTTTTAAATCAAAAGCAAAATATAAAGCAGTTCAAAACAGTGCATGATAACTGCAAAGACAAGCGGTCTTTATACCACAGTCCTATACATCCTTTCAGTAGACCTCAGCAGTGGGAATAATAGCCGTGATAGCAAACTACTTCATCTTCTTCTCTCTTGTCTAACCTTGGTCACTTTTGAAGAAGTAGGTAGCCGACCACTTCACCTCAACCCAAAATAGGAGGACTGTATAAATTGCATATTGTATATATTGCATTATCAGTTTATTCATCATTGCGTTTTGCATTATGAGGTTACTTGCCCCATGCACAACTCTCTTGTGTGGTCTTAGAAGGCGTACTTGGAAGGTGCTGCACGATGGGTGTCAGGTGAAACATATTGAAAATGATCACCATCTCATGTGTAAATGGAAACAGGGTATGTTACATTAGTCTGGCAAAGGAAGTGGTTACCGATACAGCAACCATCAGCCTACGATTATACTATAGCCAGGAGGAAACATGTCCTCCTTCATCTGTATGCGCTGGGATATAAGAAGATCCTCTAGACTCGCTACCCGAATCAACTCATGATAAATGAAAAACTCAGCAAGATTATTTTTGGGCCAAACAAAAAGAAATGATTGGAAGGTTCCAGTGGTTCCATTCCTGTCTACCCGACTACTAGCCGGTTGATTAACAATCCCATTTATAAACATATCATAGTATTAATCTCAAAGTCATACATCTAATTTAATAACTTCTTTGTGTGTTTTATTTTTGATAAAAACGCATATAGGCAACAGCAAAAAACAATGAAAATGGCATGTTCGTTACGGCCACAAGGCCTTTGTCAGGTACAAAGAACAAACAAAATCAACTACAAAAATATCAAGAGATATACATATACAAAAATATGTGTACATAAATTAATGAATAAACGAAAATAATAAGAGAGAGAGAGAGACAAATAAAGAACGAGAAATTGAAGTAAGCATATGAAAAATATTCAAACCATGAGGGCTGAGCTACACATAAGAAAAGTCAAACGATTCTCAAACTCAAACAGGTATCGATCAACAGAGGAGCAGAAGTCTTCCCTCTGACTTTTATGTCTGTCTTGCCGTGGTGTCTGAGTCTATTGAAGTGGCTGACATCAGGAGAGCCGCAGTTATTGGAGATTTAACTGAGGTGTTGAGGGAAGCGTGCACACAGTGCAGCCTATTTTTCTCCAAACGTATTTTATGTTGCAACGATTACATATAATAGTGTAGATTAGGCTATGCGCTTTTCAGGGGAACCCGTCTTTTGTCACAAATACTGAATGTGGGTAGGACGCAGAACGTGTCTGCATAACATAGGCACACGTTAAACAGCTACGAGTATGTTTGTTATTGCACATTAAGATGCCGGGGTAATCCGTTAGATGAATGTTGAGTAGGGTTCTACCAAATTCAAATGTGATCAACAAAGAGTCTAAAAGGTTTATTGAAGCAAGATTCATGGACAAATGGGTAACAGAGCATACGGGCTACACACAAAAATGACGCTTATTGCCAGTTGAACAGAAAAGAGCAAGTGGTGGTCTTTATACTCCGTACAGGCCACAACAGACTGAGGTATCATCTATTTAATAAACTAAAGATAAGTGCTACTGACGAATGCACCTGTACTACTGGGAAAATGACCCCTGAACATCTGTCGCAAAATTTCCCGACATACGAGGATCAGAGAAAACACATGTGGCTAGCTCCAGGACCAACACTAGACAAGCTCTAAAGCAGTGTCGACAGCCAAAAGATGATCTATCCGTTTTAAAAAAAAACAAATTCAAGTCGACATCTGACAGCAAACGAAGAAGAAGAAGAGTCGGCTTCTAGCCCCCAGCTTGCACATTTCTATCACTTCTTTACGCCACCATAGGAGGATTAGGAAATATCACCTTTGTGGAAGGATCTGCGTCAAGAATAGGGAGAAAGTGGAACAAGATCTCACGGACAGAGTTGGTGTGAGAATGACAAGTAAGAGCCACGGGCAGATGTTGGAAGGGATGAAGGCGTCGGTACAGAAGACTCGCTATAGGGCGTCGGTACAGAAGACTCGCTATAGGGCGGAGGTAAGAGAAGCTTCAGGATAAAGACGCTTATGGAAAAAGTCAATCATCTCATGGGTCTTTTGGAGAAGATCTTGGTCTTCTTGGCATAGACGTTAATGGTGTAGTAGCTACAAAAACACGAGTGAGTCATGAAAAGATTGAAATTAAGAAGTAGCGTAAAAGAGATAGTTGTGTGCGTCAGTAGGTCTACATAAGACGGTGGCGGACAGGTCAGAAGGTCAAATAGAGATAGTGAGTCAGTAGGTCTACAGAAGACGGTGGCTGAGAGGCCAGAAGTTTACACAGAGACAGTGATGTCAAGGAAATTTACTGCTGGGGGAGAGAGATGATAGAAATTAAGCGTACTGATGGAAGAAAATAATTATTGACAAAGTTAATGAAGCTAGGAAAGTCACTCTCAGACATATTGGTTATGCCTATACAGTCATCGATTTTCACGTAGCCCATCAGGGGAAGGGAGCTCTGATAATGAGACTAAATGAGATGTTAAAGATGTCCCTTAAAGAGACAGTCGTAGCTGAGATAGATCATAGTGCCTATAGCTACTCGACTGAACTGGTCGAAGAAATTATCGTTAAAATCAAAGATGTTCAAGTTAAGAACAAGCTCAGTCAATCGTTGGAGACTTGACGCAGTAATAGAAGTGTACATCTTCCTATCAAGAAGAACAAGATCTGAAGTACTGCAAGATCATCGGGGTGGGAAATTGGGTTATAAAGTGTGTAACAGATTCATGTGGAACAGAAGAAATTGGGTTATAAAGTGTGTAACAGATCCATGTGGAACAGAAGAAATGGGGTTATAAAGTGTGAAACAGATTCATGTAGAACAGAAGAAATTGGGTTATAAAGTGTGTAACAGATTCATGTGGAACAGAAGAAATTGGGTTATAAAGTGTGTAACAGATTCATGGGGAACAGAAGAAATGGGGTTATAAAGTGTGTAACAGATTCATGTGGAACAGAAGAAATTGGGTTATAAAGTATGTAACAGATTCATGTGGAACAGAAGAAATTAGGTTATAAAGTGTGCAACAGATTGATGTGGAGCAGAAGAAATTGGGTCTGGGGACTTATCTGACAGCCCACAATTGTCTGAGAAAGTATGTAGCAAGGCGGGATCATTCTAGGGTCACAACACAATGACAGTGTCAGGACTGAGTGCATTAGAAACGTAAGACAGGCTTGAGAGAGAGGCATCTAGGGGTTACGTAAGACAGGCTTGAGAGAGAGGCATCTAGGGTTTACTATGACTTTGAAATTGTTGTCTAGACTGGTGGTAGGGGTGTTAGACCGAAGCATACTTTGTATTGCACTGGTATTAGAGATGTCAGTAGGTGAAAGGGGAATCGCACATTAGATTATCACACTTGGAGTGACAGGGAAGCAGATAGATTTGTGAATCAGAATTATTCCAAAGAGGAGGGGCTAAGATGGGATAGTAGCTATATTGAGGTCGTAACGTCAAGTATTAGATGTTGAAACTCTTAACTCAAAGTCTCAAACTAATCATAGCTCTATCACATGTAGCTGCAAAAGGGGTCCTTGTGGCCAGGATGTGATAAATATGCTACAAGGGAGCAAACATCCAGCGGTAGATTACGCCGGGTTAGAGAGCCATGGATGAGAAAGTAATCATGGCGTGTATTGTTATCTTGAATTTGTTCCCTTAGGTTCAGTTAGAGGTTCACGTCGTGAGCATCCAGTTTGAAGAGCAGAACTACACAGCATCTGTTGAGGAAAACACATTTCCTAAATGCATTCTTGACATCAACAGCAACGCGGAGCGCTTTGGGGTCCCTGTCTTTTATGCCATCTTAGTTAATGACTGTAAGTGAACATTTTAAACATTATTTCTTCTTTTTCTCGTCCATGCTCGATAAGACACATCCACATCAATGTCTCTAACAAAGTCATGCCATCAGACATCCACATTAGTATCTCTAACAAAGTCATGCCATCAGACATCCACATTAGTATCTCTAACAAAGTCATGCCATCAGACATCTCCTTCACTTTCTCTAACAAAGTCGTGTTTGGGGCTGCCTTTGTGAAATGGTTTGCGTCCACTGTTTTCTACATCCGATGACCAAGTGCATCCGGACTTGCATTTCTTCAAGTTCTCTTCTATAGCCTATGTCCGGCCCCATTCTACTTACTTTGATGTCAGAGTTGTTTCTTCTAGGAAGGCTGTCTTGCTCAACTATCGAGTCTGTCCTACTCGAAAAAGGCTTCTTACAAGGGAGTACCTGATTGATTGGCTAGTCAGTCGGAACTGTTGCTGAGGAAGCGAGGCTACTATTTGTGACTTCCAAAAGCCACAATCTAGTTTTTGATGCTTTAACGTGGGCTTAACGTTTGAGCCGGTACTATACGTATAACAGTCTGACAGCTCGTCTTCGTAGACAAGTCCACTTGACAATTCTTCCCTCCCAAATGGCAAGATATTTGACGAAGTCACCTTCTGCCATTCAATGTAGGGTTTTTTCCCCTAGTGGTTTACAATTTTCTACGTCATGGGGTAACCACCCCTTTGCTAAACCCTCCTAAGTCGGCTCTTACGACATACCTGATAGGTTACGGTGTTTATTTTCGCTACTCCCCTTTCATGTTCCTGTAACACACGGGTGCAAATTGTAGGTAAGGTCCTAAATGCTGTCATAATGCACTCTGGATTCGAATTAAATACTTCCAAGGCGTGCACAACAAATAGTCTGAGACACAAAGAGGTCCAGCTGCTGGTCTGTTGGGCTCATGGTTGTCTGGACTCCTGGTCCTCTGGTCTCCTGGTTGTCTGATCTCTTGGAAGTCTGGTATCCCCGTCTTTTGGCCTCCAGGTCGTTTAGTCTCCCGGACATCTGGTCTCCTAGTTCGTCTGGTCTCTTGGTAGCCCGGACGTCTGGTCTCCTAGTTCGTCTGGTCTCTTGGTAGCCCGGTTGTCTGGTCTCCTAGTCGTCCGGTCTTCTAGTCGTCTGGTCTCTTTGTAGCCCGGTTGTCTGGTCTCCTGCTCAACTGGTCTGCTGGTTGTCTGGTCTCCTGGTCGGCTGGTCTACTAGTCGTCTGGTCTCCTGGTCGTTTGTTCTCTTGGTAGCCCGGTCTTCTGGTATCCTGTCGGTCTGGTCTCCTAGTGATCTGGTCTCCTGGTGGTCTATCCTCCTGGTCTCCTGGTGGTCTAGTCTCCTGGTCTCCTAGTGCTCTGGTCTCTTGGTAGCCCGGACGTCTGGTCTCCTAGTGGCCCGGTCTCCTGGTGGTCTGGTCTCCTGGTGTTCTAGTCTTCTGATCTCCTGGTTTCCTGGTGGTCTAGTCTCCTAGTGGTCTGGTCTCCTGGGGGGTCTAGTCTCCTGGTCGTCTAGCCCCCTAGTCTCCTGGTGGGCTAGTCTCTTGGTGGTGTAGCCTCCTGGTGGTCTGGTCTCCTGGTGGTCTAGTCTCCTGGTGGTCTAGTCTCTTGATGGCCTAGTCTCTTGGTGGTCTAGTCTCTTGGTGGTCTAGTCTCCTGGTGGTCAAATCTTTTGGTGGTCTAGTCTCCTGGTGGTATAATCTCCTGGTGGTCTTGTCTCCGGGTCGTCTAATCTCCTGGTCGTCTGGTCTCTGGTGGTCTAATCTCCTGGTGATCTAATCTCCTGTTCGTCTGGTCTCCTGGTGGTCTAATCTCCTGGTCGTCTATTCTCCTGGTGGTCTAGCCTCCTGGTGGTCTAATCTCATGGTCGTCTGGTCTCTTGTGGTCTAATCTCCTGGGGGTCTAATCTCCTGGTGGTCCAGCCTCCTGGTGGTCTAATCTCCTGTGGTCTAGTCTCCTGGTGGTCTAGTCTCTTGGTGGTCTAGCCTCCTGGTGGTCTGGTCTCCTTGTGGTCTAGTCTCCTGGTGGTCTAGTCTCTTGATGGCCTAGTCTCTTGGTGGTCTAGCCTCTTGGTGGTCTAGTCTCCTGGTGGTCAAATCTTTTGGTGGGCTTGTCTCCTGGTGGTCTAATCTCCTGGTGGTCTAATCTCCTGGTCGTCTGGTCTCCTGCTGGTCTAATCTCCTGATCGTCTAGTCTCCTGGTGGTCTAGCCTCCTGGTGGTCTAATCTCCTGGTCGCTGGTCTCTTGTGGTCTAATCTCCTGGTGGTCTAGCCTCCTGGTCTCCTTGTGGTCTAGTCTTCTGGTGGTCTAGTCTCCTGGTAGTCTAGTCTCCTGGTGGTCTTGTCTCCTGGTCGTCTAATCTCCTGGTCGTCTGGTCTCCTGGTGGTCTAATCTCCCGGTGGTCTAATCTCTTCGTTGTCTGGTCTCCTGTTGGTCTAATCTCTTGGTCGTCTAGTCTCCTGGTGGCCTAGCCTCCTGGTGGTCTAATCTCCTGGTCGTCTGGTCTATTGTGGTCTAATCTCCCGGTGGTCTAATCTCCTGGTAGTGTAGTCTCCTGGTGGTCTAATCTCCTGGTGGTCTAATCTCCTGGTGGTCTAATCTCCTGGTGGTCTAATCTCCTGGTGGTCTGGTATTCTGGTGGTCTAATCTCCTATTGGTCTAGCCACCTGGTGGTCTAATCTCCTGGTGGTCTAATCTCCTGGTCGTCTAGCCTCCTGGTCTCGTGGTGGTCTAGTCTTTTGGTGTTTCCTGGTGGTCTGGTCTCCTATGGGCCTAGTCTCCTGGTGGTCTAGTCTCCTAGTGAAATAGTCTCCTGGTCGTCTGGTCTCCTAGTGGTCTAGTCTGTTGGTGGTTCTGGTCTCCTGGTCGTCTAGTCTCTTGGTTATCTGGTCTGCTCATGGTCTGGTCTGCTGGTGGCCCGGTCGTCTGGTCTCCTGGTCGTCTGGTTTCCTGGTCGTCTGGTCTCTTGATCGTCTAGTCACCATTTACACTTAGAAGCTTGATGAAGCAGGAGTTCACCATTTACACTGACCGGACTGCCGAAGACGGATGTGTCGGACAGAAAGGTGCACATATCTCAGTCAAACTGTAAACCATCGACACAACGCATTTCGTTCTCCTGACTACATCTTGCTACTTGCAAAGCCTTGTTCAGAGCTTAGATTGCGATCGAACGTAGAAGGAGAAGAAGACACCAACCAGAAACTTGATGAGTGACTAGTACACCATTCACACTAACCAGAAACTTGATGAGTGACTAGTAGACCATTCACACTAACCAGAAACTTGTTAAGTGAGGAGTTTGCCATTCACACTAAACAGAAACTTGTTAAGTGAGGAGTTTACCATTTACACTAACCAGAAAATTGTTCAGTGGGGAGTTTACCATTTACACTAACCAGAAACTTGTCAAGTGGGGAGTTTACCATTTACACTAACCAGAAACTTGATGAGTAAAGGGTAATCGTTTAGGGGTTTGAAAATGAACCGTCTAAAAGCAATACCTCCTTAAACAAATGGACGAATAATTCGCAGACCTTGAACCGGAAGTAGACAAATAACAATTCAATTGGCTTTGCAATCTTTTCTTCTTCTCCTTATTCTTCTTTTTCGTCTTGTATGTTGATCCGCAGATCAAGGTGTTGGTTTCTCTTACAAAGACCACCGTTTTTTTAAGACTGTTTGATCGGTGTACATCCTATGTCAATCACCTGTGTCATGAGGTCAGTATTTCCACTCTCTTCCTGTGTGAAGGTACAACTTCATAGGACGTTTTCATGGTCATTGTATGCTTCTCATAGGTACACGTCATCTGCCCAATCCACATTTTGTGCTAAAGATGACCATTAAGTACATTATGCCAAAGATGACGGTTTGTTATTCTCTAGTTAAATCACTGTGTATTTCCTTTTTCGGTTATGGGGGCGTTAATCAGCATGTTTTCGTCTGAAGGCTTTCTTCTTCTTCTGCGTTCGTTCTCAATCTCCCGCTACTAAGCCCTGAACAGGGCTTTGTAAGTAGCAGGAGTAGCAGCATGTATTCCGGAGAACAGAATTCGTTGTGTCACTAGTTTACAGTTTGACTGCGATATTTGCATCTTTCGAGCTGACACACCCGTCTTCGGCAGTGTCTGAAGGTTTCAATTCTGGTACCACCATTTTGTTATTGATTGTTAGCTACGATTAATGTTGTTACTTTTGCTCAAATCTCTGTTCCAGTTCCTATACGCTTGTGTGACTGACTTCCACCTCTAACTCGCTTGTGTGACTGACTTCCACCTCTAACACGTTTGTGTGACTGACTTCCACCTCCAACACGCTTGTGTGACTGATTTCCACCTCCAACACGCTTGTGTGACTGACTTCCACCTCTAACACGCTTGTGTGACTGATTTCCACCTCCAACACGCTTGTGTGACTGATTTCCACCTCCAACACGCTTGTGTGACTGATTTCCACCTCCAACACGCTTGTGTGACTGACTTCCACCTCTAGCACGCTTGTGTGACTGACTTCCACCCCCAACACGCTCGTGTGACTGACTTCCACCTCCAACACGCTTGTGTGACTGACTTCCACCCCCAACACGCTTGTGTGACTGACTTCCACCTCTAACACGCTTGTGTGACTGACTTCCACCTCTAACACGCTTGTGTGACTGACTTCCACCTCCAACACGCTTGTGTGACTGACTTCCACCTCTAACACGCTTGTGTGACTGACTTCCACCCCCAACACGCTTGTGTGACTGACTTCCACCTCCAACACGCTTGTGTGACTGACTTCCACCTCTAACACGCTTGTGTGACTGACTTCCACCTCCAACACGCTTGTGTGACTGACTTCCACCTCTAACACGCTTGTGTGACTGACTTCCAACTCCAACTCGCTTGTGTGACTGACTTCCACCTCTAACACGCTTGTGTGACTGACTTCCACCTCCAACTCGCTTGTGTGACTGACTTCCACCTCTAACACGCTTGTGTGACTGACTTCCACCTCTAACACGCTTGTGTGACTGACTTCCACCTCCAACACGCTTGTGTGACTGACTTCCACCTCTAACACGCTTGTGTGACTGACTTCCAACTCCAACTCGCTTGTGTGACTGACTTCCACCTCCAACTCGCTTGTGTGACTGACTTCCACCTCTAACACGCTTGTGTGACTGACTTCCTCCTCCTATATGCTTGTGTGACTGACTTCCCCTCTAGCACGCTTGTGTGACTGACTTCCACTTCCTACACGCTTGTGTGACTGACTTAAGCCCGTCACTTCTAGCCGGAGGTGTAGAAGTCTTCTCTTATTGCTCGTGTGGCTTATAGTTTCTATATAATGATGTAGCTAGCACCATAGACGACACTCCTTGTTTACCTTCAATTTTCTCTCTTATTGCTAATTGCTTTCATAATCACCATATATTTCACTTTGCTTATATATTCTATCTCTTATTTCTATATACTTATATAATCTCCCTCTATTACGAATTGTTTATATAATCAGCCTCTTAATTCGAATTGCTTTCATAATCTCCTCGTATTGTGAATTGCTTAGACAAACCTTCCGCATATTACTAATCTATTTCATGTTCTGTCTCTCTTATTGATAATTGTTTAAATACTTTATCTTTCATTTTGTAAATTACTTACAAAATATACTTCTCATTCATAATGATTACACCAACTTTTCACTCATTATTAACTGCTCTCACCAGCCTCCCAATAGTTGCTAACTGCGTACACCAACACTCTTGGTATTATTAACTGCTTCCTATTATTGCTATCTGCTTACACTAATCTTCCTAATATTGCTATCTGCTTACACTAATCTTCCTAATATTGCTATCTGCTTACACTAATCTTCCTAATATTGCTATCTGCTTACACTAATCTTCCTATTATTGCTATCTGCTTACACTAATCTTCCTATTATGGCTGGGGGTGGGTTGTAAGACACTCGACTCTCAAGGCGATTAATGAAAACGGCCTCGGTTTGAGCCATGCGGGTTTCATGTGATCCCTGGTATCAGAGAAGGTTAGACCAGAGTGCCTGCATCCTGAATTAACTCCTGTCGTCTTGAATTATGTATTGCCTCCGGACAAAGGTAGCTGGGGACCAGAGAGTGAGGTTAATGACAAGCGCAGTTTCCTCCTCACTATAATCCAAATACAGCACATGCTGCGTCATCAAGACAAATCCGTCTGATGATGTCACCATCATCGCTTGCGATGGACATCTGAGATGTATTATTACTAACTACTTACATTAACATTCCTATTATTACTAACTACTTACATTAACATTCCTATTATTACTAACTACTTACATTAACATTCCTATTATTACTAACTACTTACATTAACATTCCTATTATTACTAACTACTTACATTAACATTCCTATTATTACTAACTACTTACATTAACATTCCTATTATTACTAACTACTTACATTAACATTCCTATTATTACTAACTACTTACATTAACATTCCTATTATTACTAACTACTTACATTAACATTCCTATTATTACTAACTACTTACATTAACATTCATGTTATTACTAACTACTTACATTAACATTCATATTATTACTAACTACTTACATTAACATTCCTTTTATTACTAACTACTTACATTAACATTCCTATTATTACTAACTATTTACACTAACATTCCTATTATTACTAACTACTTACACTAACATTCCTGTTATTACTAACTACTTACATTAACATTCTTGTTATTACTAACTACTTACATTAACATTCCTATTATTACTAACTACTTACATTAACATTCCCATTATTTCTAACTACTTACATTAACATTCCTGTTATTACTAACTACTTACATTAACATTACTGTTATTACTAACTACATTAACATTCCTGTTATTGCTAACTGCTTACACAAACCTTCCTTATTTTTGTGATCTAAAAGTGCAGTAGTTTGATTGTGTAATTGACGAAAAAATTCAGAAGTCTAACGGCTCTTTCGTCTAATGATGAATGCTGAAATTAATAATCATTTTCTTCCAACAGCTTCCTTCATTATCAACAGCTCCACAGGCGAATTGTGTCTAGCTAGGGCGCTGGATAGAGAGAAGTCCCAGTGTCACGTCCTGAACATCAGCCTTCGACTTGATCACCAAAATAGCACAGGGATGAGTGCTGTCAATGCAAGTACGAACTAAAACAGTGTTTCTCAAAGTGTGATCCATGGGATGTTAGTAGTTTGCTACTGTCAAACAGCTGATCAGTAGACTCCGTCTGTCAATGCAAGTACGAACTAAAACAGTGTTTCTCAAAGTGTGATCCATGGGATGTTAGTAGTTAGCTACTGTCAAACAGCTGATCAGTAGACTCCGTGAACTAAAACAGTGTTTCTCAAAGTGTGATCCATGGGATGTTAGTAGTTAGCTACTGTCAAACAGCTGATCAGTAGACTCCGTCTGTCAATGCAAGTACGAACTAAAACAGTGTTTCTCAAAGTGTGATCCATGGGATGTTAGTAGTTAGCTACTGTCAAACAGCTGATCAGTAGACTCCGTCTGTCAATGCAAGTACGAACTAAAACAGTGTTTCTCAGAGTGTGATCCATGGGATATTAGTAGTTAGTTACTGTCAAACAGCTGGCCAGTAGACTGTATATGAATTTGCTGCTTTTGAAAGAAAGTACTAAATTTTTTTTCTTTTTCAAGGCGCCATCGTTTGTGCGACGCAGCCTTAATTTCAGCACCACAAACACACACAAATCGAGCCTTATCTAGTCTTTAATATCTACATTTTATGTTCGAAAATGAACGAAAATCCACCATGATACATAACCTTGTTGTCTTTGATAACTCGTTCTTCTATTACAATGGATTTTGGTCATTTCTCTAACATGTTATGGGTAATCTTTTTGCGTATGTATCGGCTTTAAAACTTATCACAATTTCATCTACTTGTTGATATCTTCCTTTCTTGGGCCCCTGTTTGTTGCATATATTACATTTGGTCATTTCTCCAAAGACGAACATTTGATTCACTCAAACGAGTATCAACATTTCTATTTACTGAACTATTTCCATGTTCTTCTGCAAACACAAGAATTCTAATTTGATTGACAATATTTTAAACGGCAAAATGGGATCAGAGAAAGCGGTAATAAGGT
This sequence comes from Ariolimax columbianus, assembly GCA_036924085.1. NCBI lineage: Eukaryota > Metazoa > Mollusca > Gastropoda > Stylommatophora > Arionidae > Ariolimax > Ariolimax columbianus. The sequence goes on from JAVGWX010000002.1 coordinate 9,207,656, forward strand.
ATAAGAGGTGAGCGGCAATAAAGAATCAGAGTGAACGAAGCCTAGATAATACGACAACAGTATAAGAAGAAGAAGACTAAGTTCCGCTACCAGATTTGGGCATGGGACTGACAATGTCAAAACCGCATGAAATCACGTCCACTTGACGACTGATAACTCTACTATGTCGGCCATTGTGAAACGCCATTCATTTGAAGATGTAACAAAAAATCCTACATCTTAGGACTAAAGAAATGAGGTACATTTGTCAATTAAACGAGTGGTCCCCAATATTGCCATACCATTCAATGGCGAATAAGATTTAACGTTTGACTAAATGCTGCAGCGACATCCGCAACAAATAGTCTCCGACAACAAAAGTTGAGCTCCTGTCTTCTTATCGTGAGCTCCTGTCTTCTTATCGTGAGCTCCTGTCTTCTTATCGTGAGCTCCTGTCTTCTTATCGTGAGCTCCTGTCTTCTTATCGTGAGCTCCTGTCTTCTTATCGTGAGCTCCTGTCTTCTTATCGTGAGCTCTTGTCTTCTTATCGTGAGCTCCTGTCTTCTTATCGTGAGCTCCTGTCTTCTTATCGTGAGCTCCTGTCTTCTTATCGTGAGCTCCTGTCTTCTTATCGTGAGCTCCTGTCTTCTTATCGTGAGCTCCTGTCTTCTTATCGTGAGCTCCTGTCTTCTTATCGTGAGCTCCTGTCTTCTTATCCTGAGCTCCTGTCTTCTTATCGTGAGCTCTTGTCTTCTTATCGTGAGCTCCTGTCTTCTTATCGTGAGCTCCTGTCTTCTTATCGTGAGCTCTTGTCTTCTTATCGTGAGCTCCTGTCTTCTTATCGTGAGCTCCTGTCTTCTTATCGTGAGCTCCTGTCTTCTTATCGTGAGCTCCTGTCTTCTTATCGTGAGCTCCTGTCTTCTTATCGTGAGCTCCTGTCTTCTTATCGTGAGCTCCTGTCTTCTTATCGTAGGACCGTTCCTAATAATAGTAGGAAGGAGTCAGGAAAAAGATTTATTCCTAAGCCAGAATAATGTGGTTAGATGATGTCCGGAAACCGAAAGTTGAAATTCGTTCAAGTAACGTAAACATGACTTCAAAGCACTTGCTACCTTTCATGTAGTCTCGCGGCTGCTAAATTTAGGATGAGCTGACCTGGAAAAAAAACACATAATAAAAGTGGTTGTGCCAGACTAAGAAAATAAGTTATCGTAACTCAAAGGCTGCTGTTGTATGTTGTTTTTGTTCAAATGTTGCTGTTGTTTTTTGTTGATAGGTTACTGTTGCTTGTTGTTTTTGTTCAAAGGTTATCGTGTTGAGGCTCAACCGAAAAGGACATCCCAGTCAACTGAAAAAGATGCAACTGGTCCATACTATCTGTAGTGCAATGCGGGAGTTCTAAATGTTGTTGTTGTTGTTGTTGTTGTTGTTGTTGTTGTTGTTGTTCAAAGCTACTCGTGCTCAGGTGAGAATACGCTTGATGACATTTCGTTGGTAGCAAATCACGATGGCTTTTTGAGAAGGGAGATGGGGGTCATATGTGGTGTAGTGTAATGTACGGTTCATCTGTAAGTTCACATCTGTGGTGTAGTGTAATGCGCGGCTCATCCATAAGTTCACCGCTGTGGTGTAGTGTACTGCACGGTTCATTCGTAAGCACACCGCTGTGGGAATTACTGCACGAACAATTATGTGAAGTTTAATTTTGATCAACAGACTAAGCACTATGGGGATCAGTGTCGATGCACGCCTCATTGGTAAGACAGATGCCTTTTAGGAGAACGGAGTGGATGAGGGGCTGAATCGTGTGAATATGTTTCACCTGAGCCTTTTATTTCTTCAGTTTAACCGTAAAATCAAAGTAGAGGATCTTATATTTTTTTTAAAAGGGCAAGAAAATGAATTAAGAAGATAATCTATGCACGGCTTGTAGCTTCCTTCATGAACTCAATCATTTAGACCAATCTGAAACGCAGTAGTTGCTAGCTGACCGGTGAAGAGCATCTGGCCTTTATCGAAGCTGCATACGAGATATAATATGAACGAGATCAGATCATTTCAATAACTAAAGTAGCTTTATTATTATTAATAACAATGAGTCATTGTCTCGTAGAAGATGCAATATTCCAAAACTTGGCAATTGGAAAAATAGTAAATGTTGAGATTCTAATCAGACTAAAAACAACCCGGACGCTGCTTTCAAATTTGGAACAATGGTTGAAAAGCCTTGCACTGGGGAAAGTGACCCATATAAACGATTCAAGATATTGTCACTATTACAGATTGACAGGTATGACTTTCGTCCCAGGTATGATCTACCTTGATGTGGTAGGACGGTATGGGTGCCTTGACTATTCTTGGAGTTATGTCGGCGAGAGGTTTATGCTTTGGCAAACTAAAATAAAATGAGCCAGTTATTAGGAGTGAAAAGAAACAAAAATTGCATGTTCATTTGCAGGTTGAGTTAGGTTTATCAATCCAAACACAGAACAACATGTTAAAGGAACTGTACAGGATATTCGCAATAATGGCACGACTCGTACGATTCTCCTGCATTCCTTACAGCCGAGGTGCATGGCACGAATGATGAATGCCAGCTAATATAAGTCACGCAGCCGAAACATAGGAGGCTTGTACAGCTGGAGTTCCATGGACTGAATTTCAGAAGACAGTTCACATAGGGAACAGATAGGCGAGCATCTGTTGAAGCTCTTTGTTCCAACGGGCAATTGATGGTACGTTTAGGTGAAGACCATAACTATCAAGTAACTATAGGTGACTGCAAGCTGTAGCATTAATATATAACTTGCTTGTATAAAGAATAATACGACACGTTTTTGTCTAAAGCAACGTATGAGGTCTTTGCCGAAGTTGTCGTGACAGTCGAAGACCAGAATGATTTGCCCAGCTTTGGCAGTCTACGCCCAGAGCTAATCCTGAGTGTCCCAGGAAATGTCAACACAACCTATCTCATTTGCACTTTCACAGTAAGTTATCTGTTACTGAGTCTACACCGTCTTCTACTTCTTTTTCTTCATGTTGTTGTTGTTTTTCTTCTTTCTTTCTCGTCGTCTTCTACTACTTGTCCCCTTATCTTTTCTCTTCTACTTCTTATCTTCTTTCTTCTTCTATTTATTCTTATTATTATTATTTTTCTTCTTCTTATTCTTCTTCTTCTTCTTCATATGTTTCTTGTTCATCCATCGTCTACTTCTCATTCTTATTCTTCTCCTTCTTGTCATTCTTCTTCTTTATATTCTTATCTTCTTTGTTGTTCTTCTTATCTCTCCTTCTCTTTGTCTTTTCCTTCTCCTCATACTTTTCATTTTTCTTTTTCTTCTCCTTCTCCTGTCTGTACTCATCCCCAACTTGTTTTCCTTCCTTTTTCTTCATCTTTGTCTACTTCTAATCCCCAATAATACGAGTTATAGGTCTTCACACTTCAAAACGTTTGTGTACCAGCAACCTCACTCAATATTAATATTGACCTATATTTAACTAGGTCAAGAAACAGTTTTACACGCCAACAGGATTACACGTTAATGGACGTTTCCACCTGAAGGTCTTTATTAAGGATTAGGAATACAAGAACACAGACTAAAAACAGTGAACAAAGCTGAATGAATTTCAGTATATGATAGCTAGCATGTCCTGGAGGACATTACCAAAATCCAATGAATCGTAACAGCATTCAATGTATTCTTTAAAGCACAAAGATATTAAGTAGCTAATATAACTATATTAGACTAGCAGGAAAAATAATAAAGGACTAATAAAGTTTGCATAGGCGTCAGAAGTCTATTGCCTGGTTGATCACTATCATGTCAAATGCAGCGGCATATTGTCAAATACCATCAAAAGTTGAGGGTGCGTCTGCTAATTATTGAGTATAGATATGAGGGAGCGTCCTTTCTTGTCCTTCCAGCCAGCCTTTGGGGGAGGGGGTTGCAGACACAGAGGACACATTTGTGGTGTATTTGGTGAGCTGGGCAATCCTGAGTCGGATGAACAACATGACCGAATAGAGAAAGGCGGCGGCGAACCAAGTTATCCCAGACGGGAGGAAGTTTTTTTCCTTGCTGTGACCTCTACATTCCGGACAAATTAATTCCAGCAGATTCCGATAATACGCCACATACTTGGCACGTGAAATATCTCGTGTATTCAGTGGTTACATTAAAGTAGGGTTAATGTCTGCGAGCCGTACTTGAGCACAGGAATCATACATGACTGTTGGATACGTAGTTTCGATTGAAGACAGCGGGTGCTGTTACTCCACAAGCGTCTTGACATATCTGAACAGCTACACCCGCCAAATGTGATAATGTTGTCCGGGCGTGTGAAGTCATTTGTACCTTCCGCCTTGTGTCCACGAACTGCTATCCCTAAGGATCCGTATCGGAGCCGAGGTTCTGGAATAGCCTTTGTCCAGGATATCGATAAACACATATTGTTTGTTTCCCCATCCAGATTTTCAAGGGACCACCACAAAGCGGTATTGTCTCTACAGGAAGGAAGACCATCATAAAAATTGAACACAAATGTATAAAGGGTAATACTTTTAGTATCAATCAGACAAAGACTAGTAAGGTGTGTAAACAGTAAGGTTTAAAGGTCTTCCACGAAGCAAATTTGCCAAGTTAACCACAGGCCCGAAAAGGAAGCAAAGAATAGTAACACTGTAGTCGGACACGCATGTTATAAGAAGTGACTAAGGAGGGTTGGGCATAGAGCTCGCTACTACATCCTGTAGACATTATTAGCCCCAAAAACTTTAAAAGATGTTGACAGGTCAACTTTTGATGAATTGGCACGTGTTTGACGAAGACCTAAACTCCACAGTGAGCTGGACAGTGAGATCCATGTTACGTGGATTCCAATGGAAAATATTTTTTTCATCACAACTGTTTTTGATCATATTTAAAGTACTTTTCAGAGCTACGACACTATGAGCTACGACACTATGAGCTACGACACTATGAGCTACGACACTATGAGCTACGACACTATGAGCTACGACACTATGAGCTACGACACTATGAGCTACGACGAAATGAGGTGCTAACGACAAATGGTTAACGTCAACAGAAGACACAGTGAGAAGATACTTAGAAATCCCAGAGAGAAACTGATCGCAATCAGCGTCATTATCATCGTCATCATCCCCCTGCCACGTCAGATGACGCGGTTGAGATCCAACACGGCATGTGACCTACTCTAACCAGCTTTTCAGGAATCCTGAATCCTTTATTTTGCAGTTAATATTTCAGTAGAAATAGTTTCTACACGAGGACGTTGCTAGAAACCAAACACAACCTTTCCCAGTCGTTCTTGCGACAGGCCCGGAAAGGTATCATTGACTCAGGAAGTACTTGGTGCCCAGGCAAGTCTGCTTAGGTACAATCAGTATCGCGAGGATACGATGAAGATAGTGATCGTCTGCTCTGCTTTTAAATCTCAGTTTAGGATGTCTCAACAGCTCATAGTAACTGTACCATGATAAGACATTTACTACTACCATCAACATCCGCGTTCGGTTATTAATTGATACATCGAACATCGGATTTTCTTGGTCCGCACCAGATCTGCGACTGGCCTTTGAATACCAGCCAACGAGGACGACGTCTGGGACAGCGTCGAGAGTATAACTGGAACAGTTCACCAGATATCTAATAGAGTATAGGGTTTATAGCATTGAAGCCAGCTCAAGCTGCTGGACTCCGTCGATATATTTCACGACACGATGTGTGGGTAGCACAAATAGACGTAGAAGCTGACATCCTTGAATGAAAACGTTCCCAAGTTTGATCTCATGTTTAAGATAGTATGGGGGTTTTGACATTGCGTTGTCTATCCTTTAGCACGCTACATAATTTATGGAAAAAATTTGACCTAATTAATTTTCTTAATTAGTCGCTGTGGTAGTCGTCTTTCAAAATTTGTAACTTTTATGTTTGTTTGTCAATAAATATGATTTTCTGGCGTGTAGATACACAATAGCATAACGAACATGTGGGTGTTATTGTTTTTGTTGTATGTTTGTTAGTTTTTGAGATTTAAAAAGATGAAGTTGAAAATTTATGAAAATCTCGGGAAATATTTGGACTCGACCACTAGGCCTAGTCGCTTCGATAGAAAACCATGGAAAACACAACAACGTATCGATACTGTGTTTACAATATCGCCAGAACTGTTAGTTTCAATTCAAACGTAGTTCTTTCATTTAAACAAACAAAATAAACAGATCTACGCGATAAAAATCTTTCTCAACAACCTACTTCCCCTTTCGCAAAAGTCGGCTTGCTCCAAACGGCGTATACAAAATTAAAACTGTTCAAAAGCCATTTGTAATCGCACATACGATACTTTAACCGGCAAAATATCGTGTATATATGGAGGGCGTAGTCAGCAGTAAAAAATGGCTGTCAGGAGTGACTCCGTTCAACAACAAAAAATTTTTTTCCGCACACCGTTTTTGCAGGCCGAGCTGGTTAGAAGAGACAGGACATTGGAGTGCTAAAGGCTATCTATAGATCTTTAGACCAGAAGCTTTCCGGGCATTGTAAATTACTTGTATTAAATATTATCTCTACAGGCAACTGACCAAGATCAAGGCTTGAATGGTGACATACAATATTCCATAGCCACGGGAGAAAACAGTGGTGCATTTTCCTTTCATAACGGACAGCTTACAGTAGCTAGACCAGACGAACTGATGAATGCTTATGCCATGACCATAACTGTTAGGGCCACAGATGGGAATGGGACAGGCAATTACACTTCTCTGGATGTCACGGTCAGTGGTCTGTCGTTTAATTCGTATGTGATCATCATGTATATGTATATATATACATGGTTTTATGTTTACATACATATCAGTATTCATTTGTATGTGTGCATACATGATTTGCAATTGCCAGGGTCCTCAAGGAATAACAACACTGTAAACATGCCAAGTGTGTCCTAAGTAACGACTAAGGAGGGTTGGGCATGGAGCTGGCTACCTCATTCAGTAGCAATTTTAAGCTATAAACATTTCAACAAGCATGAACGAGTAATAATAAAGGAAATAAACAACTTAACTGTCCGAAACAGAAGGTCCTCTGTGAAGAGGGTGGCTCGATGCAGAGAGAGATATTCTCCTGTAGAGCAGAGCTTGGTACTTATATAACAGAGGGAGGAAAGAGATGAACATTGCTGAATCGGATGTCCTAGACTAATTTGGCATGTATTTATTGAAGGCGTGTGCTCCATGGAGAACTGGATGGTTTTGAGAATGATGCATGTGTGGAAGTATGGTGGGGTGTATGTGTGGAAGTATGGTGGGGTGTATGTGTGGAAGTATGGTGGGGTGTATGTGTGGAAGTATGGTGGGGTGTATGTGTGGAAGTATGGTGGGGTGTATGTGTGGAAGTATGGTGGGGTGTATGTGTGGAAGTATGGGGGGGTGTATGTGTGGAAGTGTGGAAGTATGGTGAGGTGCATGTGTGGAAGTATGGTGGGGTGTATGTGTGGACGTATGGTGGGGTGTATGTGTGGACGTATGGTGAGGTGCATGTGTGGAAGTATGGTGGGGTGTATGTTTTTGTATAATTATATTGATTATGTCTTGTTTAGCGTACACCATCTTAACAGGCCTGTCGGTGACTATTCTTGCTCACACATTGCTGGTTATTGCCGTCTCCTTACTCACTAATTTAACTAAGTTTATTACTAATGCTATATATATAAGATAACCATTATCATGAGTATCATCACATCATTGGTTTCTCTGATGATTAGCCAGATCGAAAACAAATACCTTTTATGAACGAGTTCTGAAATTCTACCTTTCACGTTGCAGATCTTCATCGTACCAGAGGAACATCAATTTAAACTACCAACGCCCATCCCCCTTCCCACACTTAAAGACAGTTTTCATGACGTCATTACGTGAGTACGCTCTTAAGATGAGTCCAGTATAGGTTATATGGTTATTGCTTTCTATTTGTATAACTTTCAACACTATCATGAACAGCTCACAGACCGAGTAAAGTTATTATTTTTAAATAATTCAACAATATATTCAAATATAATCCAAACTGCGGATGATTCTATGAATATTCTTTAACAGTTAAGAAAGTCGCAGTTAAATTTATACACTAATCTGGTGGTGAAACAAAATAATAGAAACACATTAATTATTCCACATCATGTTTTCCAATTGTACACCAGTGTATTGTCGGGACCCGAAAATAACACAACGCATAGGAACACTGTAAACCTGCCAAGCGTGTTGTAAGAGACTACTACGGAAGGTTGGGCACGGAGCCGGCTACCTCATTCTGTAAAAACTTTTGGTCACAAAAACTTCAACAAATATGGACAAGTAAATCAAACGTAAAGAACACCTCAACCATCTAAGACGAAGATTGTGGCTCAGGACTGGAGAACTTAGCGTGTATTAGCTAAAGATCTGTGCTCAAGAAGCATAAAAGGCTTTGATTGATCGTGAATGATTGACGTTAGTCAATTTAGTAGTTAGCGTGTAAACTGCTACAATTGCTAGTCGAACTGAGTTCTTACTGGAACCTTGGAATTCAATGAGCCAGATCAGTGCTTGATGGTAGGTTGTTGTTGTTGTTGTTGTTGTTGTTGTTGCTGTTGCTGCTGCTACTGCTGTTGTTGTTGTTGTTGTTGTTGCTGCTGCTGCTGCTGCTACTGCTGTTGTTGTTGTTGTTGTTGTTGAATGCTCACAATGATTAGATTTACTCTTTTGTGGGTCTTGAAAAGAACGTTACGTGGCGGCTTAAAGTAGTTTTTTTCACATCTCGAGCGTGCTGATAAAGGCGGACAGCGGTCCTCCAGGTGGTTGTGCTATGCGTGGATGCATCTGCGTGATGCTCACTACTACGGGAATCACGTCGATCCCTGAACTCGTTAGTCAGGCTGACATGAAAACAGCCCGTTTCCAGGGAGGACTACGGGGAAGTCGATGTCAGGGTCATGGTCAGTATGTTTTGCCAGACCCTGATTAACATGTCTGATCAGTAGGTTTTGCCTGACCCTGGCTAACTCTGACTAACATGTCTGGTCAGTATGTTTTGCCTGACTCTGACTAACATGTCTGATCAGTATGTTTTGCCTGACCCTGACTAACATATGTGGTCAGTATGTTTTGTGTGACCCTGACTAACATGTCTGGTCAGTATGTTTTGCCTGACTCTGACTAACATGTCTGATCAGTATGTTTTGCCTGACCCTGACTAACATGTCTGATCAGTAGGTTGTGCCTGACCCTGACTAACATGTCTGATCAGTAGGTTGTGCCTGACTCTGACTAACATGTCTGATCAGTAGGTTGTACCTGACCCTGACTAACATGTCTGGTCAGTAGGTTGTGCCTGACCCTGACTAACATGTCTGGTCAGTAGGTTGTGCCTGACCCTGACTAACATGTCTGGTCAGTATAGTTTGCCTGACCCGACGTTAGTCTTCCTCCTCATGCCAGGTAACAAAAGCTATCCTTTTGTTCTACAATTCTATTTGGTCGGCATTTTCTTGGTTCGCCTTGGTACTCACATTTGATTATTAGTAGTAAGTTTGTAGGTGGCTTCCTTCTTGCGCCTTATTAGTCCTGAGTAATGTCCAAATTCTAAGGTATCCAGTCTCCAGGATGTTCTCTATTGACAGTTAGCCTTAGCCAACAGAATGGTACCTGCCTTTGGGTTGACTGATAACCACAAATCTGTGGTTATGTGAGGTATTGCCAAAGGGCGTATCCCACCATCAACTCTCGGAGGTATGTGAACATTGATGGCGAGACTTCACTCAAAAACAATTTCTATGTATTTCAAAGTAGTCACATAGCCAACAATGTTGTCACGGATGAAGTGTTGAAGACTTGGTTGTACTATTTCTCCTCTTTCTGATGAGAGTATCCCAGTTCACCTGCTGGCTGATTTGCTCTCCGAAATAGAAAGCCAGTTTCTATTCGCTGATGGGTAGACCGGATAGAATAATAGTTAGAGCGACGGTGTGGCTAGAGCACTGCAGTGGTTACAATGCTGGAGTGGTTGGAAATGTGCAATAGTTAAAATGAAGGAGTGATTAGAGCGCTGGGTTGGTTAGAGTGTTACATGGATTAGAGTAGTTAAAGATTTGGTGTTGTGAGAGCTGATGTAGTGAACTGGTCTGGTTAGAGAGTTCGTGTGGTTAGATTGCTGGTGTGGTTAGTGAGCTGGCGGGGCTATAGACCTAGAGTGGTTAGAGAGATGGGATGGTTAAAGTACTGGTTTGGTTAGTGAGCTGGCGTGGCTATAGACCTAGAGTGGTTAGAGAGATGGGATGGTTAAAGTACTGGTTTGGTTAGTGAGCTGGCGTGGCTATAGACCTAGAGTGGTTAGAAAGATGGGATGGTTAAAGTACTGGTTTGGTTAGTGAGCTGGCGTGGCTATAGACCTAGAGTGGTTAGAGAGATGGGATGGTTAAAGTACTGGTTTGGTTAGTGAGCTGGCGTGGCTATAGACCTAGAGTGGTTAGAGAGATGGGATGGTTAAAGTACTGGTTTGGTTAGTGAGCTGGCGTGGCTATAGACCTAGCGTGGTTAGAGAGATGGGATGGTTAAAGTACTGGTTTGGTTAGTGAGCTGGCGTGGCTATAGACCTAGAGCGGTTAGAGAGATGGGATGGTTAAAGTACTGGTTTGGTTAGTGAGCTGGCGTGGCTATAGACCTAGAGTGGTTAGAGACCTGGTGTTATTAGAGTGTTGGAGCGGTTAGAGAGATGGGATGATTAAAGTGCTGGTTTGGTTAGAATGTTGGAGTGGTTAGATAGCAGGTGGTGGTTAGAGTTCTGGTTTTGTTAAAAAGCTGGGGTGGATAGTGAATAGTGAGCTTGTGTGGCTAGAGAGATGGTGTGGTTATTAAGTTGGTGTAGATGAAGTATTGTAATGGTTAGATCTGATAGGACGAGATGGTGTGATTAGAGAGATCGTCTGCTTAGAGTGATGAAGTTGCTAGAGTGTTCAAATTGTTAAAGATCCGGAGTGGTTAGAGTGCTGGTGTTGTTAGAGTGTTAAAATTATTAGAGATCTGGAGTGGTTAGAGTGCTGTCATGCCTAGATTGGGGAAGGGGTTAAACCTCTGTGTTGGCTATTATGACCTCGCATGGCGGAGCTGCAAGATTTAACCTCAGGTCTACACACTCTTCTGTCTACCCAGCTGCAAATGGGTACCTGACTATCAAGTAGTAGAAGCAAGGTAACATAAAAGGGAATTAGCCACACCCACCTCAAGATTAACTGAGATCTTATGCAATTATCTAGCACTTTATCATTGATAGCCGTGTTGTGTATAGTACACCTTCAAATCTTTATCTAACCGAGTTTGTTGTTGGCTCAACGGTTTCCCTTTATCATCGTCACTGCAGGCGGTATCCTGACAAAGGTTTGACATAATCCCATTGCTAGCTCCACAAAGGACCTTTTTGGACGCCTTCTACGGCCTGCTGGGAAGGTTAATATATCACCACTCTTCTCAGCTTTTAATGTTATTCTGTGTTCGTCCTGAGAAAGACGGTTCATTACGCTGTGTCATAGTTTACAGCGACGGTGTGATATCTGTACCTTTCGACTCAACACATCCGGTTTTGGCACGACATTTATGGGACCGGGTTTACTTTCCCTCTTTGGCCCATACTCTCTCAGCCAGACTGTACGAGTGCAGGCTGTTTCAGGGTCAGCACTTTGAGATGGAAAGAAATGTCTTGATCAGCTCTGATTCGTTTAACCTGGTGGAAGCAGCCAGCTATTAAAAGGTGGCTGTGGTTATATCAGTCAGTGCGTCGTAGGTCCCAGTCGGTGTTCCAATTGGGTGATACTGTTAATATACACTGTTATATTATGTGTTACTAGTATGTCAGCCTGTTTATGATTGACGGGGAATTGCTTCTACATAGTTACATAATATTAGACATGTTGCATGTCAGAGATATCCATCTGCATGAAAGTGTTAAATATTATAATAATAAATATGATATACTTCAACACGGCTTTTGGTGTTGTGGAGCCTAATTACTTTCTGCTTGGCTATATCAGATGTCATTTATTCTTCACCCTTATCGCCTTAGTGTTCACATGTTATCAACCAACCTTCTACAAGCAGGCATGCATGTGCTATTTTCGCAAGTTCTGTCCATTGATTGTATTCCCGCTTTTCTTGTATCGGCCTCTAAGTGACTTCTACAAATGTCAAACAATCTAATAGCAGCTATGGCTCAAGGCGTCGTTTTTTTCAGGACTGGCAAACTGTATTAACAAATTGTGGTAGAGAATATTATTCTTTAGGTATTTATAACGTTACACTTGCAGAAACTTGAGTGCGATTCTAGGATTCCATGTCTTCATTGAGGATATGCAAAAGAGCCATACCGACACAGATTCTGACAGGTAATATAGTTAAGGACAGTAATGTAGTTAAGGTCAGGTAAATTAATTACAATCAGGCAACATAGTTAAGATCAGGTAACAGTTAAGGTCAGGTAACAGTTAAGATCAGGTAACAGTTAAGATCAGGTAGCAGTTAAGATAATGTAACAGTTAAGAAAATGTAACAGTTTAGATGAGGTAACACAGTTTTCCCATTTCTTTGCTTTGTGATTTGAAAGTTATACTATTGATTGTGCACTTATCACAAACACCAGCACTACAGCTTTGGTATGGTGTATTCTGGATGATAGGAAGGGAATCAAAATGCTGAGCAGTGCATAAGCTGCAGCGGTCGGCGACCCAAAGCTGACTGCTAGTGTCAGGGTCAGCGAACCAGAACTGCCAAGACCCTTCTACACCTCCACTAGGTGAATCTGGATAACAGACTGCAATAGAGCAGACTGGCTAAGGATAAGGGATCGAAAAGGAAAAGCTAACCAGGTACCCAAAAATTCCTGCTCAAGTCGGATGTGTCGTACCGAAAGGTGCAGATATCGCAATCAAACTGTAAACTACGACAGACCCCATTCCGTTCTCTGGACAAAATCCTGCTACTTGCAAAGCACTTGTAAGGGATTGGTAGCGGGAGTTTGAGGATGAACGAAGAAGAGGACGAAGAAGAGGACAGAAAAATTAGGAAGTGATATAGTCTGTACCAGTGGTTCCTAGCCTATGGTCCTCTGACCCCTGGAAGTTCACGAAATTGTCCTAGGTGGTCCACGAAGTCTTGAAGAAATTTTATGAATTTTAATATTTTAAATCAAAAGATAAATATAACGATTTTTTGTAGTGGTGGAAGGCCTGACACACATCTGAAACAATATGGGCGACAGGAAACTGGCCGGACTTCTGGGCGAAATCAATAGTTATACCGTTACATAAGTCTGGAAACCTAAAGCTGTGCCAAAATTACAGAACAATAAGCCTCATTAGCCACCCAAGCAAGGTCATGCTTAGATTAATCCTTGACCGATTGAAACCCCAAGCAGAGAACATTATTGCCGACCGAGGAGCAAGCAGGGTTCAGACAGGGAAGAAGCACTACAGAACAGATATTTAATTTATGGCTCCTAAGCGAGAAATATCTAGAACAGCAGCAAACACTGTATCATGTGTTTGTGGATTTTAAGAAGGCGTTTGATAGAGTATGGCATAAAGCGCTTTGGGCAAACATGAGGATGTATAATATCAACGGAAATATTATAACGGTCTTTAAACAACTGTATAATAAGGCGTCTAGTGCAGTTCTTGTGAATGGGAGGCGAGGAGACTGGTTTCGCACATCAGTTGGTGTGAGACAGGGGTGTACACTCTCTCCAACTCTTTTCAATATATTCCTTGAAGGAATGAGTGAGGCACTTGGAGGTCACGTTGGTACTGTCAAGATAGGGGGCCGAACGATTACCAACCTTCGTTTTGCAGATGATATCGACGGGTTGGCTGGTTCAGAAGCAGAACTCCAGGAATGAGTCAGAAGGTCAAACAGCTCTTGACTATGGTATGGGGATAAACGCTGGAAAGACAAAATTAGTGACCAACAACGCTACGAGCTTCAACAGCAAGATAAAAGCTAACGGTCAGGAACTCGAAGTGGTTGACCGTTTTAAATATCTCGGGTCGATTGTCAGTGATGAAGGATCAAAATGTGAAGTGTTGGCCAGAATATCACAGACAATAGCGGCGCTTGCACGGCTTAACAAAATATGGCAAGATAAACGGTTAGCACTAAGCACGAAAATCAGATTAATGCGTACACTGGTCCTGTCAATATTCCTCTATGCGTGTGAGACATGGACAGTTACAGCTGATCTTCAACGAAGGATACAGGCCTTGGAGATGAGATGTTTCCGAAAACTTTTAAACGTCACATACAAAGATCGATTTACAAATGAGGAAATACGAGATAGAATTACAACAACAATAGGGCCTTTCGAACATCTCTTGGCAACTGTCAAAAGAAGGAAACTCACTTGGAACGGTCAGATATCGAGATCAAGTGGTCTTGCAAACACAATCCTCGACGGAAAGGTGCATGGCAGACGACGAAGAGGCCGGCCCAAAAAAGAGATGGGAGGACAACATAAAAGAATGAACTAGTCTCCGACCAGAAGAGTCACAGGCAGCGGCATCTGACAGAGAGAAGGGTGGCGTAGAGTTGTGAGGATGTCGCCATGTGTGCCCCAACGACCTCACCGGTTACGGGATGACCTGACCTGATAATTAAATAAATGCCGATTCAACAGATCAAACAAGGCAGGAATTTCAGCGGGATAAGCAAGTGACTGAAAATCACAGCAAGGATGTCGTTCGTAATCTCAGACTTCTGGAATTTACTTTCTTGATTATAAACAACACATTCCTAGTAACATCAATTGCTTTCTTGATTATTAACAACACATTCCTAGAAACATCAATTTCAGACATTGTTTGCCTATTGTAACATAGAGATAATGCATTCTTCAACAAGTTCATCAATATCATATTTTGGAAGTCCGCAGCAACAAATAATATTTAAAGGTGGTCCTTGTTAACGGAAAGGTTGAGAAGCACTGGTCTAAACAAATGTTTAGATTGCTATTTTCCACAGTTATAATTTGATTGTGCAGAGAGTTGTGACTAGCGGTAACACGTATTTTGAAAGTGTTCAACTGACCGAATCCATTAAGTTTTCTCTTTCTTGAAGCGAGACAGTTTCATCCTCTTGTAGTTTGATTCCGCAATGGCTATTATTTCTGTTTTTTTGTTCTGTGTGATAATTTTATAATGCAAAAAAGACTTTGTTTACAATTGACTCGGCGTAAAGCTTCACCACTTACCTGCCTTTAACCTTCATTCATTATCTTATGACGAAAAGTAACAATACGGGACTCTTTCGAGGCCCCGTAATTGGAATGAGTACACTTTAAACCCTTTAACGAGGATCTATTTAAGGGCAAGTCTGGTGCCAGCAGCCGCGGTAATTCCAGCTCCAATAGCGTATATTAAAGTTGTTGCAGTTAAAAAGCTCGTAGTTGGATCTCAGGCGCAGGCGGGCGGTCCGGCTCGCGCCGGTTCACTGCCCGTTGTCTCCTGCCCTGCCGTCTGCCGGCTCTCTCCCACGGGTGCTCTTCGCTGAGCGTCCTGGGTGGCCGGCGCGTTTACTTTGAAAAATTAGAGTGTTCAAAGCAGGCCTCGGCTGCCTGAATAATGGTGCATGGAATAATGGAATAGGACCTCGGTTCTATTTTGTTGGTTTTCGGAACTGGAGGTAATGATTAACAGGGACAAACGGGGGCATTCGTATTGCGGCGTTAGAGGTGAAATTCTTGGATCGCCGCAAGACGAGCTACTGCGAAAGCATTTGTCAAGAATGTTTTCATTAATCAAGAACGAAAGTCAGAGGCGCGAAGACGATCAGATACCGTCGTAGTTCTGACCATAAACGATGCCGGCTAGCGATCCGCAGGAGTTGCTTCGATGACTCTGCGGGCAGCTTCCGGGAAACCAAAGTGTTTGGGTTCCGGGGGAAGTATGGTTGCAAAGCTGAAACTTAAAGGAATTGACGGAAGGGCACCACCAGGAGTGGAGCCTGCGGCTTAATTTGACTCAACATGGCCAACACTGAAATGACTGACATGCCGAGACCACTTTTCTGGGGTCTAATATGGAACTGGTGCTGGATTTAGACCCTCAGAAATCTGGGGTTATGCCCTCTGAGGCTCGGCTGGTCTGCATCCAGTGTTTGATAAAGGAATTGACGGAAGAGCACTATCAGGAGTGGAGCCTGAGGCTAAAATTGACTAAACACGCCAATAGTGTAGAATGACTGTCAAAAGAGAGCACCTTCGGGGGGTCTAATAGTGAACATGTGCTGGAATTAGACCCTCAAAAATCTGGGGCCACCCTCTAAGTAACTTGATTGTCTAGCTAAAGGAATTGACGGAAGGGCACCACCAGGAGTGGAACCTGCGGCTTTATTTGACTGAACACGCCAATACTGTAGAACGACTGACAAATCGAGAGCACTACCGTTTGGGTCTAAAAATGAACGTACGCTGGTATTAGACTCACGGAAGACAAGTCAGCTCTCAAACACTCTAATGAAAGAACGCCACGGAAATCGTGTTTAACCCCGCAGAAACCGCAGATTTCAAATACCTGGTCATTGACAAACAAAAGCCCTCAATAAATTCGTCTGACCAAATAGTGAACGGGTGCTGGAAATAGACCATCTGAAGACAGGTCAGTTTTACCCTACTAATGACAGGGCGTTGCTACGGAAAACCAGCTCATATCGAGAGGAGCCGCAGACACTTTGGTTCACGTACCAGGCTGATAAGCCAATGGCGCGAGGCTACCATGTGGGGGATTACGGCCGAACTCTTGTAAGCCGCAATCCTGCCCAAAATCTCAGCACCACTGCAATGGGAGGCTCCTACATGCTCGGGACCTGGGGCTTGCGCCCCAGCCATATCCGGTAGAGCCGCAGCAAGAGGTCCTTGCCGTCCGCCGATCAAAGCGGGCGGACAACTGCTTGATACTCACCTTATACGGCGATGGGGTGCGAAACCACCAACTAAAGACTTAGTACCTGGTCGGGGTGTCGAAAACAGTAGAGCAGCCACCTCACTGTGAACTGTCGAGACTCAACCAATGACCATGAGAGCTGTCCGCACACCAGGCGAACAACATCTCTGTGACATTACCAGGCTTGTCCTCTGGCTAAATGCACGTCGGCTACGATATCTACCACTGTACGTTATCAGCCATATAACTATCATGCTGGACGCAGAAGAGATGCAGACCAGCGGACATTGCACACCTGTCCCACTGTGTCAACACCCCAGGTGGCGGGGAATGCTAGGCATAGAAGCCAAGAAAATAAAGGGAAAAAGAGACACCACACTCACATGCAAATGCTACGTTTCTGGCAGGACGTGACGATCCTGGGATACAGACACACTGGACTGCCTCTCTTCCGGGTAAACCAGTCCATCTCATATATCATCTCACATATCATCATTACACCCTATAGACACGAGTAGTGAAGACTCGATAGTCTGGTAAGACAACTTCCATAAGAGAGACAACTCTGATCATAAACAACTGCTGCCTTGCAGATAGGCTGGGGACAGCCAAAGGCTAAGGAGGGCATCCCTACAGAAACGCCTGTTGAAATCGGATGCACGGGGCCGCAAGCCTAACAAAACAGTGCAACGTAAATCGCAGCATGATGGCAGTACAACCTATTAGAAAAACGCATGGCGCTCATCCTGCGGAGTCCCGCCAGGCAGCGATAGTGCCGGGCCTCACGCCTCGACGGGGCCCACCCTTGACTACTGGTGGTCACCCACCCATGTGCCGTGGAGTCAAGGCACATGGCTATGGGACAACTTCTATTGGCCAAAACCTCAAGACCCTCAAAATACTACAGTGGAATGCGGAGGGAGTCATTAACAAAAAACTTTCCCTAACACACCACCTGCATGAAGGTAAGATTGACGTGGCATGTATCCAGGAAACGCACCTCAACAATAACCATAAATTCTCAATCAGAGGATACCAGACCTTCCGTCTAGATAGAGAAGGCCACAAAGGAGGGGTCCTGATACTGACCAGAAACTGCATACCGAGTAGCGCGGTATCTGTCAATCACACCGGACAAGCAGAAATTGTAGGAGTTGACATAATGGCTCAAGAGACGAAGCTCCGCATTTTCAATCTGTACGGACCACCAAACAGAGACCTATCGCTCTCGAGTATGGAGGTCAGAGACTCCAACTGCATAGTAGTTGGAGATTTCAACAGCCACTCGGAGAGATGGGGATACTCTGACACAGACAGCAGAGGTGACGAAGTGGAAGATTGGGAGATAGATGCAAATCTCTCCCTAATCAATAGGCCGGAGGATAGCCCTAGCTTCTATTCAAGAACATGGCATACCACCTCGACTCCAGATTTGGCCTTCTCCACACAGGACATACACCATAAAATAGACCGCCAGGTGCTAAACCAACTGGCAGGTAGCGACCACAGGCCGATCAGGCTAACCATTGACATGGAAGTAGGCCAACAGGAAACAAAACCGCTCCCAAGTTGGAATTACAAACGAGCCGACTGGGACAGATTTGCAATCCTGACAGATGGGCTGTGTGAAACCATCAACACACGAAACACCAAAATGAAGCCCATGGTAGAGAGCCTAAGCAAGGCAATAATGCAACCCGCCACTGAAACCATCCCAAGAGGAGCTAGGAAAAACTATAAGCCCTACTGGAATGATGAGTTGCAGAAAGTGGAAGATGCAGTAACAAATGCTAGGAACACGGCAGAGCGAGAAAAATCCATGGAGGCAAACATCGCCCTCAAAGCCGCCGCGGCAAAGTACAAACACACTCTCAAGCAAACAGCAAGAGAAAGCTGGAAAAATAAAACGGAAAGTCCAAACCTGGACAAAGACGGGAACAAGCTATGGAAGCTAGTCAGAGCCATGAACGACGAAACCCCGTCAAATAAACAAATTACTATCAAGCAGGGCGAGAACCTGATCACAGGTAAGAAAGCCGCAAACGCCTTTGTCGATCACTATGCCAGAGCAAACCACATCGAGGTCCCTGCAGATAAGCATACAGACATTAGCGAAGAGCTAAAGGGACACGAAAACATGAATACGGCTCCTGAAGAGCACATGATGGCCAAACTAACAATGCGCAAAATGGAAGAGGCTATGAGACCACTAAAGAAAAGGAAATCTCCCGGAAAAGACGGGATAACAAACGAAATGCTGATGGGGCTGGGCCAAACAGCGAAGAAGAAACTGCTATCGGTCCTGAATCAAAGCTGGAAAAGGGGAATTGTACCACAGGCATGGAAAGATGCAATACTGGTACCAGTACCAAAAACAGGAAAGGACAAAACAGATCCAAATGGATACAGGCCCATAAGCCTACTGAGCTGTGTCGGCAAGCTGATGGAACGGATGATAAACACCAGACTGATGTGGCATCTGGAAGAAAAACGAATACTAATTCCACAGCAAGCCGGCTTTAGACAGCACAGATCCACTGAGGACCAGGTCATCCTCATAGCCCAGGAGATAGAAGATGCCTACCAGGCACAGAAACACACAGTAGCTGTTTGGGTGGATCTGGAAAAGGCATTTGACAAAGTCTGGAAAGATGGACTTAGAGTCAAGCTAAGAAGAAGTGATGTCTGTGGGAAGATGTACAAGTGGATCAACCACTACCTCAAACAAAGAACGGCCAGAGTCCAAGTACAAGGGCAGATGAGCAAAAAGGTGACACTCGAGCAGGGAGTACCCCAAGGGGGAGTATTGTCACCCACACTCTTCCTGGTATATATAAACGATATTACAGGGAATATACCAAGAAGAGTCCATAGCTCAATGTTTGCAGACGATCTGGCTATGTGGACCTCTGAAAAGAATCTCACCATAGCAAGAAATCGGATGCAGACGGCCCTAACATCGCTGGAAGAGTGGGCGAACTCATGGCTGGTCAAAATAAACGAGGAGAAAACCACATGCACAATATTCTCGCTTTCACTAAAACCCAAAAGTACCAAATTAAGTCTAAATGGCAAAATCCTGCAGCCAAACGACAACCCAACCTATCTGGGAGTCACATTTGATCGGCGCATTACATGGAAATGTCAGATTGAGAGAAACCGAATGAAAGCCAGAGAAAGAATGGCAATCATTAGGAAACTTGCTGGCACAAGCTGGGGAGCAGACGAAGGCATACTAAAGAAACTGTATACTGGAAGAGTGAGACCAGTTCTCGAGTATGGCATTGCGGCATGGACAACAGCAGCGAAGGCGAACTTCGATAAAGTTAACAAACTTCAAAACCAAGCCATGAGAATTATAACAGGTGGCATGAAGTCAACGCCAATTGTAGAACTTGAAAAGATTACAAAACTGCAATCCATGACCGATAGAAGAGACTGCAGAGCCCAGCTGCAGTCAGAGAAACTCCGAAGACTGACCGACCGTCCAATGCACCAGAGACTAAACAATTTGGGAAATGGGAAACTAAAGCGGAGAAACTTTGCAGAAATAGCCAAAGCAAAGATGCACGAAGATCCCATAAACGCACTAACAACACCAAAACCCATCACTACTGTACGAAAACCTACCTGGAGGCAGGATATATTTCCAGAGGTGGTAGAAATTATACCAGGTATTGCAAACAAAAACTGCCAGACTGAAAAAGAAAGGAGAGATACTACCCTAAGCTTCATTACGAAAAGCTACCCAAGCATGGACTGGACCCATGCATACACCGACGGTTCTGTAACAAACATAACACAGAACGGAGGGGCAGGAGCATTCCTGAACCTACCAAATGGCAGAAAAATAACACTGTCATTCGCTACTGGTAAGTACACAAGCAATTTCAGAGCGGAGGCAGAGGCACTGAGGGCGGCAGTGGAAGAAATGGTGACACACAGTGAAAATGAGAGCCATATAGTCCTGCTGACAGATGCTCTCGCCGTAGTCACAGCCCTAAAAAGCCAGAAAAATACTGAGCTTAATGACTTAAGAGCAGCACTCTGCAAAATGTGCCAGCAGTCCGCACCAAAAAGGGTAGTGGTACAGTGGGTTCCGTCACACTGCAACATCCAAGGCAACGAGGAGGCAGACAGACTGGCAAAAGAAGGTGCAAGACTACCACAAACAGATACCAGTATGACGTACGAAGAGTCAAAACGGCTTATCAAAGCCAGATACATGACCAAATGGGAAACCGAACATACTGGTTACACCAAAAACGATGCCTATTACCAGTTGAACCGAAGAGAGCAGGTCGTTGTCTTCAGACTTCGCACTGGCCACAACAGACTGAGGTACCACCTATTCAACAAATTGAAGATAGGGTGTACCGACGAATGCCCGTGCGGTACTGGTAAAATGACCGCTGAACATCTGCTGCAGAACTGCCCGACATACGAGGATCAGAGAGAGCAGATGTGGCCATTACCAGTGGAACTGCAAGACAAGCTCTATGGCAGTGGCGAGAGCCTCAGGATGACCGCCGCTTTGTTCGAAAAAATAATGGTTACTGTCTGACTGCGTACGCAGAAGAAGAAGAAGAAGATTGCGGACAATGGCTATTATTTCTGTTTTTTTGTTCTGTGTGAATATTTTATAATGCAAAAAAGACTTTGTTTACAATTGACTCGGCGTAAAGCTTCACCCCTTACCTGCCTTTAACCTTCATTCATTATCTTATTTCAAGGTCAGACATACTGATCAGAGCTTACCATCATGAGACAAATGATACGGCACCAGTCAGAGCCTGCCAAATTGGACTGTGAGTAGACCCCTTGTTTGATTCAACTATTGTTTCGTATTGTGTATAAGAATAAGAATGCAATATCAGAGTAGGGTACTAGACATCGAGATACTCACGAAAACCAGAACGCAGAACATCCATCACTATTGCAGAAGGACAAAATATAGTGGGCCGAGTAGTTTCTTAATCCAGTAAGCCATCTTGCCTAGGAGAAAGAATTCTGAGAACAAACATTTGATGCCTTACAGGTAAGTTGGGGACAGCCAAAGTTGAGGAACACCACTACAGACAAATTCGTGATGAAGACGGATGCACTAGGCCTCTAGGCAAAGAACATAATGCAACGCAGGATGTTTTTTAAATGAATTCCACAACCTGACATTGTCTTATATGTGAAAATGTCCCATATGGGAAACTGTCCTATTGGTCAGGAGACATGTATTACAATCGTTCAATTACCTGCTCCTAAAGCACGTTCAGTTCAGTTCACTTGACCTATGACCTCAAGTCTTTGTCATTGGACTACGTGCGTTGAGTAGGTCGTTAAATGTCAGTGTTGTTGAAGGATTACGTAACTTCAATTACCTCGTTGTCATCTGCAGACCTCTGAACCCGGATATGTTCTTTCAAGGGCCCAAACAAGTGAAAGTCCGATGGCGCTAAATCAGGACTGTATGCTAGATGCTTGAAGACATCAAGTCTAACAGCACGTACTCAATTCACTGTATGGGCTACGGCCGTTTGTGTGTGGGCGTCGTCGTACAGCAGCAATACGTCTTCTGATAGAAGTATCCGGTGTGTCGCTCGTACTGGGGCTTCCACCTGTTCGCTAACATGCCCCTGTATAGAGCACTAGAACATGTGCCTGTATAGAGCAGTAGAACATGTGCCTGTATAGAGCAGAAGAACATGTGCCTGTATAGAGCACTAGAACATGTGCATGTATAGAGCACTAGAACATGTGCATGTATAGAGCACTAGAACAGGTGCCTGTACAGAGCACTAGAACATGTGCATGTATAGAGCACTAGAACATGTGCCTGTATAGAGCACTAGAACATGTGCATGTATAGAGCACTAGAACATGTTCCTGTATAGAGCACTAGAACATGTGCCTGTATAGAGCACTAGAACATGTGCTTGTATAGAGCACTAGAACATGCCCCTGTACAGAGCACTAGAATATGCCCCTGTACTAGTCACCGATTTCCCCATATCCTGGAAATCCACAAATATAGGGTCATTAACATCCCAAAAGATGGTCATCATGATTTTCACATTGGAAGCCTGTGGTTTTTTTAAATTTTTTTTTAGCTGGAGACAACGGGTGCTTCCATTGCAAACAAATTGTCTGCCGCGCGCGCCTGTGATGCTCGAACAGCTTCCGTCTTACTCATCTGCTACACATTTTCCAAAAACCGAGACGGCCATAGACAATTTTGTGTGCTGCGACGCAAGTTGAAATCTATGGTTTTCTTGTTTGTTAAACAGTGACTCGCCTGTCGCCACGGACACGCTAGTCGATCTGCTGTTTTGCTGTGTCCGTTACCACGCTTGAAGGTCTCTCACGCCGCGTATCATCAATGACGTTTGTATCTTCCGCTTTGAAATTGTTCATACACTCTCCCGTGACTCAAACAGTTGTTTTCATACTAAACCTTCATTCTTTTGAAGATTTCAGAAGGAGGACGATACCTTTATCTACATTAAACTCCATCTGCCAGTTCTCGTGCCATTCTTGAACGTTATCGAGATCCACTCTCAGTACATCCACCTTTGCTTTACATTAGACACCTCTGCATAGTTTTGTGTCATCCACGAATTTTCTAGCCATGAATCCGATTTCATTGTCCAAATCATTTATATATATATACATATCATGAACAAAACTGATCCTAAAACCGAACACTGTGTCACTCCACTGTTTAACTCACACCACCCCTTATCTAAGCCCACTCTCTACCATTTCCCATTAATATTAAATGTCTATCTATTTTACAACTTGGCCAACTATTGCAATTGATTTTAACTTTCTAAACTATCTTCAATGAGGCACATTATCAAAATTATAAAATCTAGATAAATAATATGTACTTGCTCTCCTCTATCTAACCTTATTTTTTGTATTGCCTCCTCCATGAATTCTAATAGATTTGTTAAGCACGATCTCCCTTTAATTAACCCATGATGACATTTGTCCATGGACTTCGCAATGTTTCTCTTTGATTGACTCTAAAAATGTTGCAGGCTATGCTTTTTAAACTTACCTGTCCATAATTTGCCGTATCTTATTTCTTGCCATTTTTTTAATAAGGAGATCACTCCTGCATCTTTCCAGTCCTCTGAAACAACTCCGTTTGCAAATATCACAAATATCACACCGACACATACGATAAGGAGTACTCGTCAAACTCTCCCTCCTCGCGAGGCAGTGGAGTATAGGGTTCCCTCTCTGGATCCCACATGGACCTTGGTCAACACACCCTCCGTCCAGGCAACACAGTTGCGCACAAAGTATGAGACTAAAGATAGGCCTAAAATAGGGTGCTATAGAGGATGTAGTCAAAGGGGAGAGTTTAGGTCAGAGAAGTGGGAATTAAGTAGTGGAAAACCAAACATTAAAATGATGCAGCAAAAACAAAAAGTGGAAAAACAACAAAATTGCAAACTAAAATGTTTTTATGCAAATGTGAGAAGCATAGTAAATAAAAGAGAAGAATTGGAACTGTATGTAGAAGAAGTTGGAGACAAGGCTAAGGGAGGGGGGGGGGGGGGGTGGTGTTTTATTATACTGTATAAATTCTGTTAATATAACTAGCAGAGAGGATTTATCATGTGGTAACAAAAATGAAAGTGTATGGGGTGAAATAGAAAGTGGGGGTGAAAAAACAGTGATTGGAGTATGCTATAGATGTCCATCAAGTCAAAAGGAGGAAGATGAGGAGCTGATTAGTAGCATAGTAAAGGCAAGTGATAGGAATTTATTATTAATGGGGGATTTCAACTTTCCAGAAATAAAATGGGATATGGCAGAAGCACTTGAAGAGTCAAAACCTTTTGTTAAGTGCATAACTGAAAATTTTGTAATTCAACATGTAGTAGCAGCCACCAGAGGCAAAAACATACTCGACCTAGTTTTTACTACAGAGGAAAAAATGATCGAAAACGTTACCGTAGGGGAACTGTTTGGCTCAAGTGACCATCAAATCATCCGATGGGATCTTATTGCAGGGAAAGAAGTGAACATAAACACGTGAACATACGACTACTCTAAGACAGATGTTAAGAGGATGAAAGAGGCAGCGAACCACATAATCTGGAAAGATATTGTCGTAGGAACAGATGTTGAACAGGAGTGGGAGAGTTTTAAAGCAGTTCTCGAAACGCTAAAAGAGGAATGTGTTCCATATAGGGAAGTAAACCCCAAGCGTAAAAAGTGGATCACTAAAATTGTAGTTAAATGTAGAAGAGCTAAAAATAAAGCATGGAAAAAATATTTAGAGGCAGGTAAATCAAAAGAAATATATTTAAAATATTTGGACAAGCAGAACATATCTCAGAAAGCAAATAAAACAGCAAAAATAGACTTCGAAAAGAAACTTGCTCAGAGGATCAAGACCGATAGTAAAAGCTTCTTCTCATGTTAGAAATAAACAAAGATCAAAGGACAAAGTAGGCCCTCTCATAGACAGCACAGGAAAAAAAATAAGTGAAAATAGGGAGGCAGCAAATCTACTCAATCACTACTTTGGCACAGTGTACACAAAAGAGGACTGCTCCAAGATCCCAGAGCCTGTAGATATTTTTCAAAGAGATATGGATACAGCAGGATTAGGATCAATCTGTATTACAGAGGAAATGGTTTTTAACCAAATGGAGGGGTTGAAAGTGGATAAATGTCCAGGTCAAGATGGTATTCATCCAAAATTGCTGTTTGAAATTTGAGACCAATTAGCAAAACCATTGGCTATATTATGTTCTCAATCATTTGCACAAGGGATTGCTCCACGGGATTGGAAAGATGAGTGATCCTCTTATTCAAAAAGGGCAAAAAGGCAGATCCAGCAAATTATAGACCTGTGAGCTTAACGAGCATAGTCTGTAAATTGTTAGAGTCAATAATCAAAGAAAACATTGTAATGCATTTAGACAAATTTAATCTAATTATAAATAGTCACCATGGGTTTACCAGAGGGAGATCATGCTTAACAAATCTATTAGAATTCATGAAGGAGGTTACCAAAATTTTAGATAAAGGGGAGCCAGTGGATGTTATTTATCTGGATTTTGCAAAGGCCTTTGATAGAGTACCTCATCAAAGATTATTTCGAAAATTAAAATCACATGGAATAGGTGAGGAAGTTGCCAAATGGATTGAAAATTGGTTAACGGGAAGAAGGCAAAGGGTGGGTATAAATAAGGAGTACTCTGAGTGGTGTGAAGTGAAAAGTGGAGTGCCACAGGGCTCGGTTTTGGGACCAATTTTATTCTTGATATATATAAATGATTTGGACATAGGTATGGGATCCATTATTGCAAAATTTGCTGATGACACGAAACTATGCAGTAGTGTCTCATCTAAAGCAGAAGTAGATATATTGAGGTCGGATTTAGATAAAATTCGAGAATGGTCTGTAAGCTGGCAAATGGAGTTTAATGTAGATAAAAATTACAGTCATCCACATGGGTAGATCCAATATGGAACATAATTACAAAATGGGAGAGAACAATATTAGAAAGATAGATAAAGAAAGGGACTTAGGGGTTATAATAGATCATCCATGTAAGGTGAGGGAGCAAGTTCAGGTAGCAGTAAAAAAGGCAAATGCAATGTTAGGGATGATAAAAAGAAATATTAAACATAGGAGCAAGGAAGTGATAGTCAAACTGTATAAAGCATTAGTTAGACCTAGATTGGAGTACTGTGTACAGGTGTGGAGTCCTTATCAGAGAGGGGATTTAGACATGCTGGAGAGAATACAATAAAGAGCGAAAAAGCTGATAGTGGGATTCCAGAATTACAGTAATGAAGAAAGATTAAAAGGAACTGGCCTTCAGTGTCTAGAAGAGAGAAGAATTCGTGGTGACTTAATACAGGTGTATAAGATGATCAGAGGAATGGATAAAGTGGACTATAACAAGTTTTTTAAAGTACAACCACCAACAAGGACAAGAGGGCACAGCAACAAGTTGACTAAGGAGAGGTCCAGATTAGATATTAGGAAGTATTTCTTTAGCCAGAGAGTAGTGAATGCTTGGAATGCATTGCCAAGTGAGGTGGTGGAGGCTGGGACGGTCAATGCATTTAAGAACAGATTGGATGCGTACAGCTTCTAGAGGAAGGTGTTGTAAATTGAACTGGTTGTATACAGACTCTGCAGAGTCTTCTAAACCAGTATAAAGACGTTAAGTTAAGTTAAGTGTTTTTTTGTTAGTATATAATATAGCCAATGGTTTTGCTATAAGTCTATATAGTTCTATAATTTCAAAGAGCAATCACGGATGAATACCATCTTGACCTGGACATAACTTAACTAACTTAACGTCTGTATACTGGCTTAGAAGACCCTGCAGAGTCTGTATACAACCAGTTACATTTACATCACCTTGCTCTAAAAGCTATGCGCATCCAGTTTATTCTTAAATGCATTAACTGTCCCTGCCTCCACTACCTCCCCTGGCAATGCATTCCAAGCAGACACCACTCTCTGACTAAAAAAATATTTCCTAATATCTAACCTGGAACTCTCTTTAGTCAGCTTGTAGCTATGCCCTCGTGTTATTGTAGGTGGCTGAATTTTTAAAAAAACGTTTTATAGTCTAATTTATCGACATGTATACACTCTCAACCCCTCCAATTGTTTAAAAACCATTTCCTTCGTAATACAGACAGATCGCTCTTTATTTATGTCCCTTTGCAGGTTATATTTGAGAACTATTTTGCCTCGTTCTCTGTTCATTTATAACAAAAGAAAAGACGCTCTTGCTATCAGTCTTGATCTTTTGAGCAAGTTTATTTTCAAAGCCGATTTTTGCTCTTTTATTGACTTTCGTTGATTGAATCCAAATATATTAAATATATCTTTTGATTTTTCTGCTTAAATATATTTTTTACATGCTGTATTTTTAGTTCTATATTTAACTATATATCTACTTTTTCAGTGTTTTCTTTTGAAGTTTACAATCCTACATGAAAAAAATGCTTTTTTTAGATTCTTTAGAACTGTTTTGAAACTCTCCCACTCTTCTTAAACAATTGCTATACTGACAATATCTTACCAGATTATGTGTCTCACTGTTTCTTTCGTATGACATCAACCCATCTATCGTGAGGCCTATCACGCGCCCTGCTGCCGACACCTCGTGTGTTATAAATGTGCAATGGAGTCGATCTGGCCGCATTCTCATGAGACGACCGAACCAATGTATTCTTTTTCGCAAGTACACGAGTCTGTTGGGGAACTTAAAACAATCTGAGATGATTGCGGAGATGTTGGTCGTCTTTTTTGCCAACACTTTACGCAGTCCACGCCGCGGCTCAACATCTTGCTCAGACCGTTCGATGATGAGACATTTACTACCACCACCAAGGTCAGCACACATGCGTTAACATTTGGAGTTCTCTAATGTTTACCACTTTGCCTATTTGTTCTTGCACGTCCATAGATGACTCGGGTGCATAATTGACTCCTTCATCCATGTCCGCCCCAGCACGTTATAATTCACATAAATGAATCCAACAAAGTCATGGCTATGTCTGTCTTTATGCGGTTGCTTTGTACGTGTTCTGAGGCTTGGGGGACCATTTCATCTGTCTTAGGTATGACTGCTTCTCTGCCCGTGTCTGTTTCCAGTCTACCTGCAAGGCAACAATTGTTTGTTGCCAGAATTGTCTCTTCTAAGAAAACTGTCTTACTCAACTATTCACCATATCCTACACGATATCTTCTTTTTTTACTTCCTTTTCTTCTTCGGCAGTTGTCATGAACAGGATAGTGTGTTGTAGTTTCCAGCGAGGCTGCTATTTATGTGCCTTTTTTGTCCGACAGATTGGCTTTGAACATGGCACATTTTTTTGGGACCGGATTTTGCCTTCTCTTTGCGATTAATATTCCCTCTTTCGAACTACACGAGTGCAGTCTGTTCTCAGGGCCGCTACTTGAAGACAGGTATTGAGTCTTTGTCAGCGGTGTTTCGCTGACCTTTGCAGCCAGTAATGAGCCGTTGTGTGCTGTCAGCTTTTTTACCGCTGCGTTCCTACACAATATAATATAACATGATTTTCTTTAACTTCTGTGTATTTTAAATCATTTCAGTACAATCGCAGAGAAAAGGGCACAGATTTATGTCATGTTTCAACGTTTGCTACAGCAACATCAAGAGCAGCGGCAACTCAAGAAGACAGAGGAGGAAAGACTGAGTGTTACGGTCATAGCCCTGATTGTTGTATCTAGTTTCCTCTTGCTAGTCTCCGTGTCGGCCATCATCTGTGTGTTCCTGGTGAGGAAGAAGTGAGTTATATTCTCAGAGTATCACTGGATATGTTTTAGATCTAGACTGTGCGAATTTTGTGTGCAATAATCAATTGTTGTGATACGTCATTCCTTTCTTAAATAAGTATACTTGATGGAATGTCACAGAAATTATGTCTGAGAACACGCAGAGAAAGAACAAGTCCTTATAATCAATGCACCTAACGGCCTTTGTATTGGTAGACCATATGTGGAATCTTGTCAGCAATGTGTATATATACGACAATAATAAACCGGTGAGATAATCAAACAACAATAATGACCATCGACAAAACAATAAGTCAACATTAATACTAATTCGAAAGTGTGGGAATAGAACAGGTCACAAACTTCGAAAATAGAATATCAACTTTTCATCAACTTCATTGATTTCGAAAAGGTGTTTTATCAACAGTTTTCACCGCTCATCACTTTAGAACACAATGACTTTCCATGCAAATATATTAATGTCATAGACAACTCTACACTGAAGCACAATGCTGTGTGCGGACCCCTTCCTATAAATCGGCGTGATTCCATTTAGAAACTTTATTATGTCACTACTATCAATTATTTCAAGGGTTCACTGAAATCACACAATTATTTCAGGAGTTTCTTCGAGGCCTATTCAATTCTTTCAGGTTTCTTTTAGAGTACAATTATTTGATAAAGACAAACTCCGTTATGACTCGCTTGTACGATAACTCTGATGATAACCATTTCTTCCAGTAATCCACGCGTAAAAATGACATTAAGTGTGTTTTTATTGCACTTCTTTCTGAGATGTTTGTCTGAGTTTAACTATATTAACATTAACTTGTGTCTTGCTGTGGATCTTCTTTTGTTTACTCTCTTTCTACATTCACTTGTATCTTCTCTCATTCACTTGTATCCTCTCTCATTTAGTTGCATCTTCCAGTGGACGGAGTGGGCTAGTGGTTAAGTGGCACTGCTCACAAGCTGAAGGTGCTGGATTCGATCCCCATCATAGCACCGGCCGTTACCCCGGGGAAGCAAACCATTATAAAATGCAGGAGGAAGCAGACCCTTTCATAAAATGCATGCCGAAGTCGGATGCTCTGGGCCGACAGGCGCAAAATAAAAACAGCAGTGCAGCGCACACCGCCTTGGGCAATAGAGAAATAAGGCGAACACCAAACAAAACCCCCAAAAATATTTTCATTTGTTCAGTCTCTGTCTACAATCACTTGTATCTTCTCTCATTCACTTGTATCGTCCTACATTCACGTGTGTCTTCCTTTGTTCACTATCTGCCTACATTCACTTGCATCTTCTCTCATTCACTTGCCCCTTCCTGCATTCACTTTTGTTCGTCTCATAAGCTAGTGTGTCTTCCTGTGCCCAGGTGTCTTCCAAGATTTCCTTTTATCTTCCAATGTTTAGAAAGAATAAACCTAAAAAAGATCCATGGGAAGAGGACAGTTTCACAAACATGAAAACGAAAAACAACATTATGAATGGAAGCACCATCAAAGAGATCAGCTCTATGTCAGATATTGAAGAGATTATAGAAATGTAAGTGATGATGTACTGAATATAATATTGTACCAGTGTGGTTAACTGAAAACTTTCAAATTGTTTTCCAATATTTGTGAAGAAAAGTGACATATAAATTGTTCATTATTTTTCGACGTAATCTCCATTTCCTTGGAAACGCGTCCCGCGACGCCTACAAAGCGCATGGATTCCTCTAGTAATTAAGTATTTTGGTCTCATACACCATGTGTTGTTTCAAAGCTGGAGTCAGTTCCCGTGGCACCCACCCTGCAGACATTTTGGGGAACACATCATGGTTGGTGTGGTGTGCTGAATCAAAACCGGATGTCTGAACGTTCTGCTATTTCTTTCAGTCACCTGGCGTTTGTTTATCACGATGTCAACTCTAGTGGTAATCGACTCTAGTAGCAATCGACTCTAGTAGCAATCGACTCTAGTGGCAATCGACTCTAGTGGCATTACTCGTTTGCATGATCCACTCAAGGGCAATCCGTCACAGAACTCACTCAGTTTCACAACTTCCGACACTTCCTACTCGCACACATTCTTTCAGTGACAACCATGCATCGCCGCACTGAGCCGATGACTTTCGAAAGGTTTCACACCTTCGCTGCTAAAAACATACGATATAAAAATACTTTGCGTCTCTTTAGTGCATGTCACTAGTTGGGGAGCCATCTGTAAACAACGGCTAAGACATCACGTGACTTGTCTGCATCGCGATTCCACGAACAGGACACTTTTCAAGTCCTTATCAACGATACTGCCAACTAGCATAATATTGGCATAGTTTTCGAATTTAAATTTAAATTTTAAGATTTTCCTTTGTAACCCGTTCATATCGTATTGTACATGTCGCAGGCACTCACCACAGACCTAATCCTCTTATCGCCATGACTTACTTCTATCATCATGACGTAATCCGTCTATCACCATGACTTAATCATTCTATCACCATAACTTAATCAGTCTATCACCATGACGTATTTTTCCTATCACCATGACTTATCTTTCCTATCACTATGACTTAATCCGTCTATCCCCATGACTTAATCATTCTATCACCATAACTTAATCCTTCTATCACCATGATTTAATCCTTATATCACCATGACTTAATCATTATATCACCATGACGTATTTTTCCTATTACATGACTTATCTTTCCTATCACTATGACTTAATCTTTCTATCACCATGACGTATTTTTCCTATGACTTATCTGTCCTATCACTATGACTTAATCCTTCTATCACTATGACCTAATCCTCCTTTCCCCATGACTTAATTCTCCTCTCACCCTTACTTAATCCTTGTATCACCATGACACGTGTCCTCTCACCATTACTTAATGCCTGTGTCGTGAAATAATCCTTCCACAATTGTCCATCTTATGTTGTCGGATTTCCTTTTATCTGTAGGCAAGAATTTATAAGAACTCCTGCACCACACACGCCATTGACAGTCGAGGAACAAGAACACACGTTTGACTTTGATTTTGAGACAAAATCACTTGGGCTGAACACATTAGCCAAGAGAGAACATAAAATGGACATGCAGATGCAGAAGTTGCAGCTGTTGTTTCAAGCCTTGGGAGACGAGTCAGTGGCATTACCCCTCAACTTACACAGTGAAGATAGCAAACACGATACACCAGCAAGTGTAAGACAAGACCCACCATCAGGTGGGAGACAAGACCCACCAGCAGGTGGAAGACAAGACCCACCAGCAGGTGTGAGACATGATCCACCAGCAGGTGTAAGACAAGACCCACCTTCAAGTGTGGGACAAACCCTAGCATCAAGTGAAAAACGTGACCCATCATCAAATGTAAGGCAAGATCCACCACCAAGTGTAACACAAGACCCATCATTAAGTATAAGTCGTGACCTACCATCAACTGCGAAGCACGACCCATCACCAAGTGTAATGAAAAGCATAAACTATGGTGATCTCCAGATTTCTAAAGCACTGTACCCCGACTTACACACTGAGAAGAGCACACATCACTCGCCACCAAGTGTAACAAGCAACAAACTAGCTGATAATCCTCAGTCTTCCCACTCGCCTCCCCCTGAAGCATCTGAGACCAAGGATGTTGTGACACAAAACTCCAATCCTGAAACTTTAAAAGAGCAATTACAAGACAAAACAATAAGTACAAGCACTTTAAAACCTAGCACCACATCAGACCTCAGTTTGATTAATGAGGACTCTCAAAGCGTAGACGAGGAGGCTTCAGACTCTAGCATTAACGCAATTACACACTTCTAAAATCGCTGGAGTGTGTACAACCAGCGAGCTACAGAAACCATTAACGGAGATACAGGAACCATCAGCATTCATGCACTTTACGTATTGTCGAAGAAGATTGAGCAATCAAGGTGTCTGCAATAGGTGAAGTGGTGCTATTTCTGCTTATCCTATATCTATCCTTGAGATTAATATATATGATTCAAGTTACATATCTTTAAGAGAACAGTCGGCCGACTACTATAGGGATTCAAAGGTGTATGTAAGCGAGACAGGAAAGCACTGGACATAGGTCTGCCATCCGGGGAAGACGCGTTGTAGACAGCTCGAAGTGGAGATGTACCTTATAAGTCACCTCATGCTAGGTGAAATGAAGATCTTACGAGGTTTAGAAGTGAAACAACGCCAAAAAAAGAAAACAACAATTTTAATCTCAGTAGAGAGATACCACTCTAAGGTCGCATCATTGTATAGTCAGTCATGACTGAAAGGGGCTACTCTACAAGGTCGCATCATACTATATTCAGTCATGACTGAAAGAGGCAACTCTACAAGGTCGCATCATGGTATAGTTAGTCATGACTGAAAGGGGCAACTCTACAAGGTCGCATCATTGTATAGTCAGTCATGACTGAAAGGGGCTACTCTACAAGGTCGCATCAGACTATAGTCAGTCATGACTGAAAGGGGCTACTCTACAAGGTCGCATCATACTATAGTCAGTAATGACTAAAAGAGGATACTACATATCCATACCTTCCAGTCGTGTGCGTACATGACACATGTTGCTATGACTTCAGAGCAAAAAGAAGACAAAGAAACAGATAGATAGATATATGATGCTTAAAAAGTACTTTAGACGCGTGAATTGCAAATATCAACTGGTATACAGATGGCACACAAAATAATATTACGTCTCCTAACTCCGCCTAACAGACATGAATTGGCAGATTAAAGGAAAGATATTGATACCAGATAAAATGCTGGCACCACATCAATGTTGTTATGTAATCTTAACACTGTTTGAGGAGGAGAGATGTGCAAACATACTTGTTCAGTGAAGTAGAGTTTGGGTTTGCAGACTTGAGTATATATAGTCATAGAATGTGCATGCATAGTCATAGAATGAGCATATTTAGTTAATAGATCAGTTCAGTTCAAGTGCCATTTATCGACTGTAATGGATCCCCAACCTCCTTTGTTTCTTCATTCACTGACGGTCCACCTTCTGCTGCCCTCCTCGCTCTGATATTGTTGATTACCTCTGGTACATATACCCCCACCCCCCCCCCCCCGCCCCCTTTTCGTCTAGCATTGTTTTCAGCAGGAGGTTATGTCTTTTGTTATGCTCTTGATGAGAGCAACAAAGATGGCGCCGTAGAGGCTGCGGGTCCAACATTGCTCTGGTGTTTCAGTTCATTTTGGATGCCGAAAGGCCATGGATTTGCCTGGAATTCACAATAGTCGACGACTTACACTTGTGTTCACAGAAACGTATAGTTGGTTTCTATTTGGACTGGTTAATTCGTTCAATTTTTGTATCCTGGTCTGGACATCGACTATGTGAATTAGTAATGGGGTCAAACATGTGTCGTATTTTCATGGTCTAATTAACACGGCTGAACTTAACGAGTTTGGCGGCCTTCACCCTAGCTGCAGACAACGTCGATCTTGGTGTGACTGTGAAATTCAAACATGGGACCATAATAGACTGGAACACATTGCTTCAGGGAGATGTCCAGCACATCATTCACACGCTGAGCGATGTCCCTACGACCTCTTGCAGTTATAACTTAACTTAACGTTTTTACACTGGTTTAGAAGACCCTGCAGAGTCTGTATACAACCAGTTTCATTTACATCACCTTGCTCTAAAAGCTATGCGCATCCAGTTTATTCTTAAATGCATTAACTGTCCCTGCCTCCACCACCTCACCTGGCAATGCATTCCAAGCAGACACCACTCTCTGACTAAAAAATATTTCCTAATATCTAATCTAGACCTCTCTTTAGTCAGCTTGCAGCTATGCCCTCGTGTTATTATAGGTGGCTGTATTTAAAAAAAACTTGTTATAGTCTAATTTATCCATTCCTCTGATCATTTTATAAACCTGAATCAAGTCACCACGAATTCTTCTGTCTTCGAGATACTGTAGGCCGGTTTTTCTGAGTCGTTCCTCATAACTGTGATTCTGGAATCCCACTATCATCTTTGTCGCTCTTTTTTGTATTCTTTCTAGCATGTTTATATCCCTTCTATGATAAGGACTCCACACCTGTACACAGTACTCCAATCTATGTCTAACTAAAGCTTTATACAGTTTGACGATCATTTCCTTGCTCATATGTTTAATATTTCTTTTTATCATACCTAACATTGCATTTGCCTTTTTCACTGCTACTTTAACTTGCTCACTCACGTTTCCTGTATGATCTATTATAACCCCTAGGTCCCTTTCCTTATATATCTTTCTAATATTGTTTTCTCCCATTCTGTAATTATGTTCAAATTGGATCTACCCATGTGAATGACTGTACATTTATCGACATTAAACTCCATTTGCCAGCTTACAGACCATTCTCAAATTTTATCTAAATCGACATCATTATATCCACTTCCGCTTTAGATGAGACACTACTGCATAGTTTTGTGTCATCAACAAATTTTGCAATCATGGATCCCATATCAATGTCCAAATCATTTATATATATATCAAGAACAAAATTGGTCCCAAAACCGAGCCATGTGGCACACCACTTTTCACTTCACACCACTCAGAGTACTCCTTATTTATGCCCACCCTCTACCTTCTTCCCGTTAACCAATTTTCAATCCATTTGGCAACTTCCCAACCTATTCCATGTGTTTTTAACTTTTGAAATAATCTTTGATGAGGTACTCTATCAAAGGCCTTTGCAAAGTCTAGATAAATAACGTCCACTGGCTCCCCTTTCTCTATGATTTTAGTAACCTCCTGCATGATCTCGCTCTAGTAAACCTATGCTGACTATTTCTAATTAGATTAAATTTGTCTAAATGCATTACAATGTTTTCTTTGATTATTGACTCTAACAATTTACAGACTATGCTCGTTAAACTCACCGGTCTATAATTTGCTGGATCTGATTTTTTGCCTTTTTTGAATAAGGGGATCACTCCTGCATCTTTCCAATCCCGTGGAACAATCCCTTTTGTAAGTGATTGAGAACATAATATAGCCAATGGTTGTGCTAGTTGGTCTCTAATTTCACACAGCAATTTTGGATGAATACCATCTTGACCTGGACATTTATTCACTTTCAACCCCTCCAATTTTTTAAAAACCATTTCCTCTGAAATACAGATTGATCTTAATACCGCTGTATTCATGTCTCTTTGAAAAATATCTATAGGCTCTGAGATCTTGGAGCAGTCCTCTTTTGTGTAGACTGTGTCAAAGTACTGATTGAGTAGATTAGCTGCCTCCCTATTCTCACTAATTATTTTCCCTGTACTGTCTATGAGAGGGCCTACTTTGTCTTTCGTTCTTTGTTTATTTCTAACATAAGAGAAGAAGCTTTTACTGTCAGTCTTGATCCTCTGAGCAAGTTTTTTTTTCGAAGTCTATTTTTGCTGAATTATTCGCTTTCTGAGATATGTTCTGCTTTTCCAAATATTTTAAATATGTTTCTTTTGATTTAACTGCCTCTATATATTTTTTTAATGCTTTATTTTTCGCTCTTCTACATTTCACTACAAATCTAGTTATTCACTTTTTACGCTTTGGGTTTACCTAGAACTGTTTTAAAACTCTCCCACTCCTGTTCAACCTCTGTTCCTACGACAATATCTTTCCAGATTATGTGGTTCGCTGCCTCTTTCATCCTCTTAACATCTGCCTTAGAGTAGTCGTATGTTCGCGTGTTTATGTTTACTTCTTTCCCTGCAATAAGATCCCAACGGATGATTTGATGGTCACTTGAGCTAAACAGTTATGGTAAAGGCAAGACATACAACGATAGATGTCATCCCCCCTTCCCTGTCTTGTGGGATACCTGTTTACAGGAAAGGCTTTTAGAGTAAAACCTGAGGAAAAACCTGCATCCTAAACTATCTCCAGTCGTCTCGATAATATTTTGCCATTGGCCAAAGGTAGCTCTGGACGAGAGAGTGAGATTGACAAATGGCACAGTTTCTTCCTCACTTTACTCTAAATTACCGCGCGTCACCCATTTCAACGAACACAGCAAGAGAAAAGACTGCCCCCACGGCTTAACAGAGAGAGTGGTCTTCATCATATGTGATGGACGAACATCCTCATCATGTTTTTGTATGGGCTCAAAATATCTTAACTGTCCGACTCTGATTTCGACCATCAGATCTCTATGAATTTCAAAGTTATCCAAGTCCGTTTTATTTGTTTTCTGTTCTTTACACAACATGCGCCCCTTTTATATAATATATGAGTATAAACATTTAGAAGGCATCCATGGTCTTTTACTTTGCTCGTTGCAAATAATTCTACGCCGTACAGAAATGAGGATTACAGATAACTTGTGTTAACTTTTATTTGTAATTTCTTCTTCTTCTTCTTCTGCTTCTTCTTCTTCTTCTTCTTTTTCTTTTTCTTCGTTCGCTCTCAATCTCTCGCTACAAGTCATGAAAAAGTCTTTGCAAGTAGAAGGCTGTTGTCCGGAGAACGGAATGCGTTGTGTCGTAGTTTACAGCTTGACTGCGGTATTTGCACCATTCGGTCCGACACATCGGACTTCATTTTTGCGTACCATGTTAGCCGTCCCTCTTCGATCACTTCTCCTTAACCAGTTTGCTCTGTTGCAGCTTGTTACCCAGAATACCTGCATGCAGGTGGAAAAGGGTCTTGGCAGCTCTGGGTCGCTAGTCCTGACGCTAGCAGCCAGCTCTGGGTCGGTGGCCCTGACGCTAGCAGCCAGCTCTGGGTCGCTGGTCCTGACGCTAGCAGCCAGCTCTGGGTCGCTGGCCCTGACGCTAGCAGCCAGCTCTTGGTTACTGGCCCTGACGCTAGCAGCCAGCTCTGGACCGCTGCAGCTCATACACTGCTCAACATCTTGAGCCCATCTTCAATGTGAGAGTTATTTGTTTAGTCGTCAATATATGTTAACAATAAGGCTCATCAGCCACCCTAGCAAGGTCATGCTTAGATTAATCCTCAACCGATTGAAACCCCAAGCAGAGAACATAATTGCTGAGGAGCAGGCAGTGTTCAGACAGGGAAGAAGTACTACAGAACATATTTAATTTAAGGCTGCTAAGCGAGAAGTATCTAGAACAGCGGCAAAAACTGTATCTTGTGTTTGTTGATTTTAAGAAGGCGTTTGATAGGGTATGGCATAAAGCGCTATGGGCAACCATGATGATGTATCAAATCAACGGAAATATTATAAAGGTCCTTGAACACCTGTATGACAATGCGTCCAGCGCAGTTCTTGTGAATGGGAGGCGAGGGGACTGCTTTCGCACATCAGTTGGTGTGAGACAGGGTTGTACACTCTCTGCAGCTCTTATCAATATATTCCTTGAAGTAATTATGAATGAGGCACTTGGAGGTCACGTTGGTACTGCCAAGATAGGGGGCCGAACGATTACCAACCTTCGTTTTGCAGATGATATCGACGGGTTGGCGGGTTCAGAAGCAGAACTCCAGGAATGGGTCAGAAGGTTCGCTGAAACAGATTTTGACTATGGTACGGAGATAAACGCTGGAAATACAAAATTAATGACCAACAACACCGAGGATTCAACAATAGAATAAAAGCTAATGGCCAGGAAGTGGTTGACCGTTTTAAGTATCTGGGTTCGATTGTCAGTGATGAAGAATTGAAATGTGGGGTATTGGCCAGAATAGCACACACTAAAGTGACACTTGCACGGCTTAACAAAATCTGGCAAGATAAACGGTTAACACTATGCATGAAAATCAGATTAATGCGTACATTGGTCCTGTCAATATTCCTCTATGCTTGTGAGACATGGACAGTTATAGCTGACGTTCAGCGAAGGATACAGGCCTTGGAGATGACATGTTTCCGAAGACTTTTAAACGTCACGTACAAAGATCGAGTTACAAATAAGGAAATATGAGATAGAATTACAACAGCAATAGGGCCTTTTGAAGACGTCTTGGCAACTGTGAAAAGAAGGAAACTCGCTTGGTACGGTCACATATCGAGATCAAATGGTCCTACAAATACGATCCTGCACAGAAAGGTGCAAGGCAGACGACGAAGAGGCTGTCCCAAAAAGAGGTGGGAGGACAACATAAAAGAATGGACCAATCTCCGACCAGAAGAGTCACAGGCACCGGCGCGGGCAGAGAAGGGTGGCGTAGGATTGTGAGGATGTCATCATGTGTGCCCCAACGACCTCACCAGTTACGGGAAACCTGACCTGGCCAATATATGTTTTATATTTTATGACCATCTATACTCTTTTCTTGATATATATTTCCCATCGTTCTCTAGTTATTATATTTGTCAGAAATGGGAAGATGTTTGTCTGTTATTCTATTTGACCATTGATTTGTATCTACAGCGCGTATGTCTTGTCTACCTTGTGTAACAGACCCTCTGCTTGCCCTGGCCGCGATCTAACTTAGAACATTCTCACACTCATCCACATCATCATGACCATACTCAGTAAATGACATATCAAACAGCAGGTGGCATATTTATTATATCATACTCATATCATAGAATGAGTAGAGAAATTACAAACACAATATAATACATATCTTAACTAAACATTATACTAAAACGGGAATTGTAAGCATTAGCTATTGATGGAAATCCCAACTATCTAAAAAACCCAGTTCTATTGCCTTGCAATTGCATCACACACACATCGCCTTAACTGCGTCTTCCACACACCTTATCAAATACTCTTCCTCACTGAAATCCCCTCAGGCGGGCGATCTCGACATAGCTCGCTCACAATGTGTCCTTGCTTACAAACACACTTTCAGATTATCCATTAATGCAAAACTCACACACCTATTTGAGCGATCCTGTTCTATCACTAAACATTCGTCCAACCGTCTATCAATCGCTCCTCTATCTAAAGTCGGTGAGTTAAACACACTATCTACATTCAGTCTCTCTCTCTCTCTCTAGCCTCACTCTCTCTCCCCCTCTCCTCCATACAGCCTCTCTCTCTCCAGAGTCCCGAGCTAAACTTTGTCTCGAGTGATATATCCTCAAGCAAGGCCAGAGCTTGACCAATCGATCTCAGGTATGGTCATCTTCAATCCCAATTGGAACGAAACACTTTGCACACCTGTCACTCATTCTCTCGCAGCAAGCCCCGTTGCCAATTTCGTCTGTCAATCAATCTCCCCCTACCAAAATCAGAAGGCCAGTGGTCAGTTTCTATCTGTCCACATTCCTTAACCCAACTCTGTTCTCCTTTGCTGAGACGGTGAGTGACCTTGACATGCATTCAGGTAGCTTTAAGCTTTAACATGTTCAGGCATCCTAAACTCCC
The DNA here is from genome assembly GCA_036924085.1 of Ariolimax columbianus. Taxonomy (NCBI): domain Eukaryota; kingdom Metazoa; phylum Mollusca; class Gastropoda; order Stylommatophora; family Arionidae; genus Ariolimax; species Ariolimax columbianus. Next base: position 9,248,176 of record JAVGWX010000002.1, read on the forward strand.
CTTGCTCCGGCGGGAACTGTTACACTTGTTTGGCATGCTAGTTTTTGTATTCTGTATGTGTTCAATAATATTCTTAACTTATGTATTATTTGATTCACAGATTCATGTTATTCTTGTTCAATGTTGCGTCTTGCTGTTGTACATATTCCATACAAGGCGTGACTTCAACAGTTGGGCTTATTTCTGATGTTATGTTATGTTATGTTATATTTTTGTTCTGGTATGTTGTTATTGAGAATAGGTATCATTACACTCCAGACAGACTCATAGGTACCAAGGATCTTTTAGCAAATTGGGAAGAGTATGCATGCTGCTGGTTTACTTCGACTTAGTGAGTCTTCTACCCTTGCGGGAAATTGACCATACAGTTTGTCGTTTGTTACAACATGCTCTCAGAGTGACAGCAGTCTTATTCTCATCTCAGTCGTAAAATGAGCCTTAAAAAAACAAGTCACTGAAATATACATAACAAAGCATGTAACAAACACAGTTTTTCAATGACAAAAGTAGTTCATTTTAATTTTAAAGAATTTCTATTTCTTAAAATTCCCTATTTGATCTCAGCAATGATATTTACGAAGAAAATTTAAATATGTAAAGGTGAAAATGGAACTTGCCTTTCTACGCCGGCAAATACTCGTACGACCAGATGTTCAAGAACACACCTTCATTAAGCAGAACACGTGGTTGCAAAACAAGATATGGCCACAGAAAACATATCTAACATTACAGGTAACACAATACCTGTAATGTGCACTTTGTAAGATTTAATCGACTACAAACATAACAAAAAGTAGAAGAGGAAACTTCAACAAAAGAAAAAACACAAAATTTACATCTTTCACAATGTCACATGATCAAATGTATAGGAAATGTGCAGTTTAAGTGTTAAGTTACAGTAATATTATGTTATACATGTGGGAGTCAGGACTTGCGTCAGAGTCAAATCAAACATATTAACATGTATCCCACCTTACGTCAGGGTCAAGGAGAAATTTGTTGACAAACACCCCACTCACGCCAGGATCACGTGAAACATACTAGCGAAGACCTCATCTCACGTCAGGGCCAGGTGAAAAATATTGACCAAAACCCCACCTCAAGTCAGGACCATGCTACTGTGATCTGCAAAGTGCTGATCCTATTGAGAAGTCTGCGCTACAGCTAGGAAGACACGCACCACTAACTTCAGTATACCTTGAGACATAAGAGGAATCATTTCAACTAGTTACACGAGAAACATCGTAAGGAATGAAGTACTTAGTACAAATAGCTTTGAATAACAACATTTGCTAAATAGAACAACATATACTAAATAGAACAACTACATATACTAAATAGAACAACTACATATACTAAATAAAACAACACATGCTAAATAGAACAACAACATATGATAAAAGAATAACAACATATACTAAATAGAACAACTACATATACTAAATAGAACAAACACATATGCTAAATAGAACAAACACATATGCTAAATAGAACAAACACATATGCTAAATAGAACAAACACATATGCTAAATAGACCAAGAATATTTGCTAAATAAAACAACATTTGCTATACATAAATAAAAACATTCCACAGAAAACACACCGGTAGGTGTTTAGTCTTCATCAAGTAGAGACACAGACTCAGATACTGAGGTCCCCTCTCTCTCTCTCTCTCTCTCTCTCTCTCTCTCTCTTGTTAGCTCTCCACACATTGCAGCCATCTCTCAAGTGACACATGCTTGAAAAATACGAGTTTACTTTCTGACTCCCCATCGTACAACATGCAGCTAATCATAATGGTGTAAGGCTACGAAGGAGGGTTGTTCGTGGAGCCGGCTACCCCCTCTTGTAGCAACTACGCCACATATGACATAATCTTAATAACAGGGTAGAAGCAACTAATCTAGTAAGTTTTAACTGAATGTTCTAACCATCTGAGCAAGTTCCGGTCTACTTCTGGTCAACTATCTCAATCCGTGTATTGAATCAGGCAGATCAGTTTCGTATTCCAGGTAGCCAAAGTGTATCTTGTTGTTCCGAAAATACATCTGGTCAGCCTTAGAAGCTGTCGTGACGTATCTTCATGACTCGCCTTTCGGACTTTGCTTTGGTTATTAGTAGTAAGTATGGAGATGGTTTCATTCTTACTTCCAACTCAGCTTACAGAAGATGTTACTCTGGGGTTTCCAACCTCTAGGCTTTTCCTTGTTGACATATAGCCTGCCCGTAGTATAGGGTCTGAACTCCGACCTTGTAGGTACTGGTGACCTTTATGCTGGCATTGTGTAAGGTCTTGCTACTGGACGTTTGTTACAGTGATATCCATGAAGTCCAAACCATATAGAACAAAACGAACAAACGCATATAGAACAAAACGAACAATGGTATAAAGAACAGAGCGAACAAATGTATATAGAACAAAACGAACAAACGCATATAAAACAAAACGAACAAATTTATATAGAACAAAACCAACAAGCGTATATAGAACAAAACGAACAAATTTATATAGAACAAAGCGAACAAATTTAAATAGAACAAAACGAACAAACGTATATAGAACAAAACTAACAAGGGCAAGGCGTGGGCTACTTGTTAAGTGACACGGCTCACAAAAACAAAGGTGCTGGGTTCGATCCCCATCACAGCACCGGCGTTAAACCGGGCAAGCAAACATGAGAAAATGCACGAGGAAGGAGACCTTTTCAAAAAATGCATGCCGAAGTCGGATGCACTAGGCCGACGGGCGCAAAATAAAATGATAGTGCAACGCACACTGCCTTGGGCAAATATAGAAATAAGGCAAACGCACATTAAAAAAAAAAGAACAAAAGGAACAACCTTAGATAAACCAAAACAAACAAACTTATGTGGAACAAAAGAAACAAACTTATATGGAACAAAAGGAACAAACTTAAATAGAACAAATGGAACAAACTTAAATAGAACAAAACAAACAAACTTATAAGGAACAAAAGGAACAAACTTAAATAGAACAAAACGAACAAACTTAAATAGAACAAAACGAACAAACTTATAATGGAACAAAAGGAACAAATTTAAATAGAACAAAACGAACAAACTTATGTGGAACAAAAGGAACAAACTTAAATAGAACAAAGCGAACAAACTTATGTGGAACAAAAGAAACAAACTTATATGGAACAAAAAGGAACAAACTTAAATAGAACAAATGGAACAAACTTAAATAGAACAAACCGAACAAACTTATATGCAACAAAAGGAACAAACTTAAATAGAACAAAACGAACAAACTTAAATAGAACAAAACGAACAAACTTATAATGGAACAAAAGGAACAAACTTATATGGATCAAAAGGAACAAACTTAAATAAAACAAAACGAACAAACTTATGTGGAACAAAAGAAACAAACTTAAATAGAACAAATGGAACAAACTTTAATAGAACAAAACGAACAAACTTATATGGAACAAAAAGAACAAACTTAAATAGAACAAAACGAACAAACTTAAATAGAATAAAAGGAACAAACGTATCTAGAACAGATGAAACAAATCTAAACACAACAAACTTACCAAACTGGTATAGAACAACAAAAAAACATTTTTAAAGGATAAAAGTAACAAACTGAGGTGAAAATGAACAAACCAATTTAGAAAGAAACAGACGTAAACAGAACTAATACTTGACAGAATGATAAAACACTAAATTTACAAACTGATCTACAACAAAAGGAACACATTGATAAACGAGAAAGACAACAAACTGATATAGATAAAAACTTACAAACTTAAGTGAGGCTAAAGTAACAAACTGATTTAGAACAAAATTAGTAACATCATATAGATGATTGACTAACAAACTAATATAATACGCAAATAATAAATCCATGTAGTGCAATGTTAGCAATGAATTGACATATGATGGAAACAATAAGGAAACTGATTTTGAACAAAATCAATAAATGATACAGAACACAAGTAAATAATACACTGATATAAGACACACGTACAAATAAAACTGATGTAAGACACACGTACAAATAAAACAAATTATAAGACACACATACAGATAAAACTGGTATAAGACAAAGAATTTACATATGTGGCAAAAGAAACAAACATATTGATATTGATAGTTACAAACTGATAAAACGTAAGAGTAGCATAGTAAAGTAAGAGTTAGTAATAAAGAATAAAAACAGCAAACTGATATTCGACAAAATTTAAAAAAATAACATTACCACAAAATAACTAATATAGCGTAAAAGTAAATCAAAATAGCCCCAAACGAGTAAAACAAAATATCCACATACCAGATAAACAAAATAGCCCCATACGAGTAAAACAAAATAGCCCCATACGAGTAAAACAAAATAGCCCCATACGAGTAAAACAAAATAGCCCCATACGAGTAAAACAAAATAGCCCCATACGAGTAAAACAAAATAGCCCCATACGAGTAAAACAAAATAGCCCCAAACGAGTAAAATAAAAAAGCCCCATTAGAGTAAAACAAAATAGCCCCATACGAGTAAAACAAAATAGCCCCATACGAGTAAAACAAAATAGCCCCATACGAGTAAAACAAAATAGCCCCATACGAGTAAAACAAAATAGCCCCATACGAGTAAAACAAAATAGCCCCAAACGAGTAAAATAAAAAAGCCCCATTAGAGTAAAACAAAATAGCCCCATACGAGTAAAACAAAATAGCCCCATACGAGTAAAACAAAATAGCCCCATACGAGTAAAACAAAATAGTCCCACACGAGTAAAACAAAATATCCACATACAAGTAAAACAAAATATCCCCATACCAGATAAATAAAATAGCCCCATACGAGTAAAACAAAATATCAACATATGAATAAAACAAAATACCCTTATACGAGTAAAACAAAATACCCCCATACGAGTAAAACAAAATACCCAAAAACGAGTAAAACAAAATACCCCCATACCAGTAAAACAAAATACCCCCATACGAATAAAACAAAATACCCCCATACGAGTAAAACAAAATACCCAAATACGAGTAAAACAAAATACCCCCATACCAGTAAAACAAAATATCCGCATACGAGTAAAACAAAATAGCCCCATACGAGTCAAACAAAATATCCATATACGAATAAAACAAAATACCCCCATACGAGTAAAACAAAATATCCGCATACGTGTAACACAAATTAGCAACAGTTAGAGGCGACAATGCAGCAAGAAAGGAAACTGGTCATCCAATCTCAGTAAGTATAAATTTAGCAAAGACAAAGTCTCCAACACCTCATCCTAAATTAACATACTTGTACATGTGAACTTTTTGAGATGACATCCTTTTGCTGTTGTTGGTTTTTTTTTTTTTGTCCATCAATTCTGGAGTGGGTTCGGAGGTGGCTGATCAAACCAATCCGAACCCAAAACGTCTGTCACACAAAGGGCAGAGAAACACTGTCTGACCATCAGGCGGAGCAACTCTTCTCGTCTGCTGTCGCTCGTCTCGGTGTAGTTCCTCGATTCTTGTCTGATCCATATGTGCTACGCCAGGCACTAAGGTCAGTACCCATGTTCAACCAATTCTAAAGGTCAATTTCGCAGTACTCCAGTGGGGCTTTCAGAAGTGTCTTTCGAACGTTTTATTTGGCTACCGCAGGCTCGCTTGCCTGACTCCAGCTCCAGTGGGGCTTTCAGAGTGTCTTTCTAACGTTTTATTTGGCTACCGCAAGCTCGCTTGCCTGACTCCAGCTGCACATAGAATATGTTCGTTGAAATCATCTGACATGCGCAAAACATGGACAGTCCATATAAGCTGCGATTTGCATTGCTGTGTGTGGATGCTTGTCTTACCAGTTCGCGAAAGAGCGTCTACAATTCTCTCACTGCTGAGTTTACCGGTTGGGATGTCTACCTTTATCCAGAGAATTGGAGTTCAAATGTAAACATAATAAAACAATGCGAACACGAAGATGATCAAAAGGGACACATTATTATTATATTTAAATAATCATGGGACGGCGTGGCCTAGTGGTTAAGTGGCACGGCTCACAACCAGAAGGTGCTGGGTTCGATCTACATCACAGCACCGGCCGTTACCCCGGGGAAGCAAACCCTTAGAAAATGCAGGAGGAAGCGGACCCTTACATAAAATGAATGCTGAAGTCGGATGCACTGGGCCGACAGGCGCAAAATAAAAATCACAGTGTAACGCACACACGCCTTGGGGAATAGATAAATAAGGCGAACGCAAAAACAAAACAAACAACAACAAAATATATGTGATTCTATCTTGCCTTTTTATGTTCAGCAGTTTCCTCAGGAAGCCCAGATGGAAGTGATCAAGCTTCCTTGCATGTCGACTGTACACAGTTTATGTTTCACAGGCGTATAGAAGAGTTGGTCGGACGACTGCTACATAAAGTTTAATTTGGCTGTACGTGTTTTTCCTTTGCGGTCCCAAACTGAGTATCTTAGTTTTCCCAAAGGCTGCATATGTTTTGGCAATTCTCGAGTTTTTATCATCAATAGGAACAGCTCTGGAAAGTGTGCTGCTAAGGTATACAAAGCGTTCCAGCGACTTCAACTTCTGACCATTCATTGTGATAGATGGCTCACTGTGATCAGTTCTTGGAGCTGCTTGGTGTAGCTTTTCAGTCTTATTGGTTGACCAGGAAAGAAAACAACATTACACACGCTTACAGAGCATTTGTGTACACGTCATTGACACTCTTTACAGACCCTTACAGAGCATTTGTGTACACGTCATTGACACTCTTTACAGACCCTTACAGAGCATTTGTGTACACGTCATTGACACTCTTTACAGACCCTTACAGAGCATTTGTGTACACGTCATTGACACTCTTTACAGACCCTTACAGAGCATTTGTGTAAACGTCATTGACACGCTTTACAGACCCTTACAGAGCAATCATTTACACATCATAGATACGTTACACGACACATCCATCATTACCATCCTATCAGTGAATTATAAGTCAATAATACATGTATTTACATTATTTATTTACATATCAGAAAATGTTACATTTATTAATTTGCAGTGCTGGGCTCATTACATAAAACACGTGCACCATTAGTGGGCTTTATTGTATGACACGCATGTGCTATTATGACTTTTCGAAACTCCATGTGCAGTTTTCAGGTCAGCACGACAAGGGTCACGTTGCAAGGCTTGAAAAGGCTGTGTTGTTTTTTGTGTTTTTTTCACTGTGGTGTAAATTAAGCTAGATCCTACATGCGACTTCGCTATCTGTAAGAAACTTCTTCGACAATTGTATTTCACTGTAAGCTCTTGTGTACTTGGTGCAGATTATGATATTTATACATACACACAGACACGCACATTTGTGGCGATCTATGTCAGTGGTTAGCAGAATGAAAAGCCGACTCTTGTAGAAGCGAGATTCCTATTCCAATGCGTGGGGCAAAGTATTGCGCGTGCGTAAAATCTCCGACATCCATGGCCCACTGCTGTGGCACGGTTCCAGGCGTTATTCAGAACAGAAGCGGAGGCTCCTATCTGCCGAAGCTATTTTGCGCGGGGACGACCTCGTCTGTGTCTCCTGTCAGTTCGGGAAAGTCCCTTGGCGCTGAGGATCGATTCATTGGAGTTTCAGTGTACCACCGTGGTGGTTACGAATCGGTCCTGGGCTCGCTCGGCAGTCGATATGCAAATGACAACTCAGGCAAATGGCTGTCAAAATGCGTCGCCTTCAGCCTAAAGATAACCGGTTTGGGTCACTATCTATCAAAGAGAAACTAATATACCTGGATCTCAAACTAACGAAAGACTAGGAGAGAACTCAATCACATCCTCGTGAGAGGTTTCGATTGATCGAGCTCTTGCCGTTTCCTTTGCGGTGCGGTACCCCGGATATTATTGACTACCTGCTACTGATGATCACGTACTCCTCCAGCTCCTATGTCCCACCCAAACTTTGCTGATCTCAAGATACAATGTCCAGCTTTTCAAGGCCATCCACGCGTCGCAGAGAAATACGTCGAAGGTGTCAGGGGAAACCTCGCTGCAAGGGCCCACTTCCCGACAACCCGTAGGCAGCATGGCCGTTATAAAGAATGTCATGTCAGGCCACCAGGTTAATAAAGGGCCACATGGACGCAAAGCCTCAGCAATGGCTATCCCATACGTCGTAAAACATCATACTGAACAAAAAATCATCGGTCTAACAACGATCACACCGAACGCCGACGGCTAGAAGGACATGGCAGACAAAGAACGCTTCTTAATTTAATTCCTGGCGGGATGGAAGCTGGTCTCAGATCTCACGACGGAGATTAACAGAGTATATTTCTGGTACTCTTCGACAATGTCCATGTTTAATGATGATGGTATGCTAAAATAACTACGTTCGGTGTGTGGTTCTTGGTCGGAATCTCGAGATGTAACTTCGGTGAAAACCCGCAAAGCCTTTCAGAAATGATGTACTGTCGTACATCACGGGAAACGGCTTAAACGTTACAAATTACAGGAAACCGTCCTAGTTGAAAGGGAGGATACGACATCAGTATTTGATATGTGGCCATCTTTTTCAAACTGTACAAACATCAGGAATGTATTCCTGCCTGGCCCATTTTTCAGCACTTTGCGTGGCAGCGAAAACGCTGCTTTTACCATTTATTATTGAAGCATTTTTACAATTACATACAAATATCATTACATCGTTGCCAACCTGCAAGATGTTGGAAATAATAATAAAGACGTCTTGCATCAGTATTCACTACGTAATGTGCAGGAAAGGTTTTTTATATCATATACGATTTTTAAAATTATAGATCTTACATGATTTGACCCAATGTCTCCAAACTAAGAATTAGTTAGTTACCCATCGCACATGAGGATTCGACATCATCAGACGGTTTTGTCTTAATGATGTAAAATTGTTGTATTTGGTTAAAAGTGAAAAGTAACTGCGCTGGTAATCAACCTCACTCTCTGGTCCCGAACTACCTTGGATCAGAGGCAACACGATAAGTCGAGAGAAGACGGGGTTATTCAGGATGCAGGCACTCCCCCACCTCTCTTGAGATCGCTTGAAACCTGCGGGACCGATCACCCGTCGTTTCGGTGCACCGCTTTGACAGGCGTGTGCTTTACCTCTCGACCACAACTACCCCCAGATAAGATGTGGTATCCTTGGGACAGACCATCTTCTCCTCTTCTTAATCCTCTACACATGACCCCAACTGTAGGCAAAGATATTTGTTAATGGTTTTATGGGTCATTTCCAAGTTTTGTTTCGGTCGACCTCTCTTTCGCCGTTCTTTTTGGATCCATTGAACGGCGGTCCTAGCCATGGCATAAGATTCTATGCTAGGGATGTGGGTAATACAATTTCTGGGCTACGTGATTTGAACAGTATAAATCTAATACATGACTTAAGTAGAATACGGCATGACAACAATTTACTGAATATTCACAAACAAGAAAATAGAAATACTTTCCAAATATTTTACATTCATTGTGTGGCTCGATGTGGTAAAAAAATATCGTCATAAAAAAAACATCCTTATCATTGTGACCTATATTCCTATTCCTGGTGTTGTTTGTAAAGGCGTTGCCTTGCATTTTGGCGTAGGTACGCCCCGCGCATCATCAGACATAGGTTGTATCAAAATTGTTCAGTCATTGTTTAGTTGCATGTGTGTAGATGAGAAAGAGAGTCATTGGACGCTACGTGTAGCCAGTACTGGTATATGGCAGGGAGTCATGGACAATCAGCAAACAAGCGCATATATCTTTGGAAATAACAGAGATGTGGTTTTGCAGAAGAATGCTGCGGATTCTATCAACTGCATGGATGACTAACGATACAGTACTTCAAGAGGAACAAACACAAAAACAGCTAAATGCAAATATGAAAACTAGGCAGTCCGCCTTGTTCGGGTTATGTCAAGAAGCACGTTGTGACAACGGGAAAGATCGCAGGAAAGAGGCACAGAGGAAGGCAGAGAGAAAAGATGTTGGACAGCCTGAGAGACAGAGGAAGGCAGAGACAGAGAAGATGTTGGACAGCCTGAGAGACAGAGAAAGGCAGAGAGAGAAGATGTTGGACAGCCTGAGAGACAGAAGAAGGCGGATAGAGAAGATGTTGGACAGCCTGAGACACAGAGGAAGGCAGAGAGAGAGAAGAAGTTGGACAGCCTGAAAGAGCGGAAGGCAGAGAGAGAAGATGTTGGACAGCCTGAGACACAGAGGAAGGCAGAGAGAGAAGATGTTAGACAGCCTAAGACACAGAGCAAGGCAGAGAGATAGAAGATGTTGGACAGTCTGAGGCACAGAGGAAGGCAGAGCGAGAGAAGATGTTGGACAGCCTGAGAGACAGAAGAAGGCGGATAGAGAAGATGTTGGACAGCCTGAGACACATAGGAAGGCAGAGAGAGAGAAGATGTTGGACAGCCTGAGAGACAGCGGAAGGCAGAGAGAGACGATGTTGGACAGCCTGAGAGACAGAGGAAGGCAGAGAGAGAGAAGATGTTGGACAGCCTGAGACACAGAGGAAGGCAGAGAGAGAGAAGATGTTGGACATCCTGAGACAATGAGGAAGGCAGAGAGAGAAGATGTTGGACAGCCTGAGACACAGAGGAAGGCAGAGAGAGAGAAGATGTTGGACAGCCTGAGACACAGAGGAAGGCAGAGAGAGAAGATGTTGAACAGCCTGAGACACAGAGGAAGGCAGAGATAGAAGATGTTGGACAGCCTGAGACACAGAGGAAGGCAGAGAGATAGAAGATGTTGGACAGCCTGAGACACAGAGGAAGGCAGATAGAGAGAAGATGTTGGACATCCTGAGACAGAGGAAGGCAGAGACAGAGAAGATGTTGGACAGCCTGAGAGAATGGCACGGGAGACAACCAACAATAGAGCTGGTAAACGCCACATATGATAGACACGAATAGAGGCTAATGATCGCTAACGCCAATCGGCAGGGCACCTGATGATGTTGATGATGATGTGTATGATTACGAGCGCCATAGCGCTCTTTACCGTGGATCTACCTCGCCAGTAGTTAATGTATGTATGGTACATCATATTTGTATCCTCTTGTCGTGTCACATTCACTTCACTGTCCTTGCGTAGGTGTGTGTGGGGAGGGGGGGGAGAGAGGGGGTGGTGGGGTGTTGTTCATTTGGTTGTTCTACGTTGGATGGAGTAGAGAATTCAAAGCCAATTAAGTGCTTAGACTCCACCTATGGGAATTTGTAGAGCTGAGAAATAAAGACTGCGTGCTTCTGTAGTCGCTATGCAATGTAAAGGCAAGGTCTTTTTAATTTAGCTCCTATAGAATAAGACATGTCTCCTTAGCGCGTGGCGACCCTGTCCCTAATAACAAAAAGGGAAGTAGCATTTCCTTTGCAGAACGCCGCTCTTGCTTAGCCAACCTAGTTGGCTGTTGTAAGTTTCTTGGCATTTACGCAGTACGGTAGGTTGTCATTAAAACAAAACACAAATGACAAATAACAGAAAGAATCAAACTTAACCCTGACATCAAATTTCATATTACCTCCACCACATCTGAACATACTACAAATGTCATTGTTTTGTTTCATAAACACATTCAGGAGTAACAAATAACAATAACAACATATCAGCATGTTGGACGTTTAGTCCATTTAAACGTCATTGGATCAACATATCAGCATATTGATCGTTTAGTCCATTTAAACGTCATTGGGTCCACATATCAGCATGTTGGTCGTTTAGTCCATTTAAACGTCATTGTATCAACATATCAGCATGTTGAAAGTTAAGTCCATTTAAACGTCATTGGGTCAACATATCAGCATGTTGGTCGTTTAGTCCATTTAAACGTCATTGTATCAACATATCAGCATGTTGGAAGTTTATTCCATTTAAACGTCATTGGATCAACATATCAACAAGTTGGTCGTTTAGTTTTTTTGGCTTGGCTTGGCTTCGTTCAACCTCAATCTCCTGCTACCAAACCCTTAAAGGGCTTAAGTAGCAGAATGTAGTCCAGAGACCGGAATGCACTGTGTCATAGTTTACAGCTTGACTGTGATATTTGCGCCTTTCGGTCCAACACATCCGACTTCATCAAGCATTTTTAGTACCGGGTTAGCATTCACTCTTCGATGCCTTTTCTTTAGCCAGTCTGCCCTGCTGCAGCATGTTATCTAGCATAACCGCATGGAGGTGTAGAAGGATCTTGGTAGCTCTGGTTCGCTGGCCCTGACGCTAGCAGTCAGCTATGCATCGCTGACCACTGCAGCTCATGCGCTCGTTTAGTTTATTTAAACGTCATTGGGTCAACATATCAGCATGTTGGAAGTTTAGTCCATTTAAACGTCATTTGGGTCAACATATCAGCATGTTGAAAGTTAAGTCCATTTAAACGTCATTGGGTCAACATATCAGCATGTTGGTCGTTTAGTCCATTTAAACGTCATTGGATCAACATATCAACAAGTTGGTCGTTTAGTTTATTTGGCTTGGCTTGGCTTCGTTCGTTCTCAATCTCCTGCTACTAAACCCGGAAAGGGCTTAAGTAGCAGAATGTAGTCCAGAGACCGGAATGCATTGTGTCTATCAGCATGTTGGACTATTAGTTCCCTTAAACGTCATTGAATGAGCAAAGCACCAACCACAACTTACATTTCTGTAACCACAAAAAAAATAATATTCTTGTATTTGTGAAATAGCTCTAAAACATCGGCTATTTCTTTCAACATTTCTTTATAAAAATCTGTAAACATGACATCCAATCAAAACAGATTTTTGTGTCCTGTGCCAGGTAGCAAAAAACTTGTGTAAATCATTCCCGTCTTTTACCATGAAGAACCATGTTGGACCAATGGCTTTCCTCAGTTCATCTCTCTCCATCTCAATGGACGTTCAAAGTTGTTGGGGACACCAGAGCGTCACATTTTGTGTTCATCTATTTCAGACATGCGTGATACTACCTGGCCCAGCTGTATTTCCTTAACGACGCAGTATCTGTGACATGGTTGCTTGAGGTTTGGTGTCTGATATATGTAAATGTGGCAATTAGAGAGACATTCGATGCTCTCTATTCCATTGACTTTTGAGTAACAACATTTTTAAAATTTAAAAATAATACACTTGAATTTAGATACGGGGGTTTTAGCTAATGCAATGATTAACAAAAGGGACCACAAAATCCACAGTTGGACATGCCCCATATAACATGTACAAGAAACTCCATCTCATTTAACCAATTATATCGTTAAAGTACATGAGGAGGTGTAAATGTATTTCGCGTGACATCTTTATCTTTCTTATTATTTTCAGTTCATACCTTTCTATTGTATCGTTGAAATCATCAATCCAGTTTTCATTGGACTTGCTGTTGAACTGACGCTCTGCTTTCTGGTGGTGTAGGCTCGAGCACTCTGTCGGCTTTGATAAATTTGTGTCATATGTCCAAACTACAGAATTCTTTTTCAGTGGTATATGCCATGTATGGTTTGCACTGTTTTCACTTTCTATTGGATTTCTTTCGTTATCACTCGGTGTCTTCTATTGGCCCTTCTCTATTTCCCTAGAATTCCAGTTCACATGATGTGATTGAACCGTGTGTGTGCCTTGCTAACGGTAAATGTCTGAACATGATAACAGAAAGAATCTACTAGCTAACATCTGTCGCCATGTTTCGATGCCTTAGTAAGGGTGATAACTAGTATTATCCTTATTTTCTATTTGCATTGTTCCATCTGTATTTGTCTGTCCATTCTGCCGCCGTCTGTGAACGTGCTTCATATATATCTGATGTCTCTAACTAGATAAAGCTCTGTATTTCTTATCTCAATTTTGTAAGACCTATACTATCATAACTGCCATGCCGTGATTCAAACATATGTGGCCACACTCTGGTGAATCGAATTGTATCGGCTGTGAAGTCCATTATCAACGTGTTAGCTAAGCTTCATCGGGCGTTTCCATTTGTTCATGATCTCTGATGAAGATTCTGTTGTCGTGACGGAGTTTCGAATTAGTTCTGTTCCCTTGGGACATTTATGTTTTTATTGACCTAGATATAGAGCGATGTTTCTGTTTTTATTGACTTCGATATAGGGCGATGTTTCTGTTTTTATTGACTTAGAAATAGAGCGATGTTTCTGTTTTTATTGTCTTAGAAATAGAGCGATGAATCTGTTTTTATTGTCTTAGAAAAAGAGCGATGAATCTGTTTTTATTGACCTAGATATAGAGTGATGTTTCTTTTTATTGACCTGGATATAGAGCGGTTTCTGTTTTTATTGTCTTGGATATAGAGCGATGTTTTTGCAATGCGGTCTTTTGCAATCTTTTTTACATTATGAGGTTGTCACCTACACGCACAACCTATTTCAGTGGTCTCTTAAGAAATATAGTGAGGGAAACAGTGGTACTTTTCTTGTTTTCTCCAGGATCTACTAGAGGGTATGTATGCTTACTGTAGGGTTATGCATTCTTGTGGTACTGAGACCTCTAAATACTATTTGGGACATCATGAGATTTGTACAGCGATATTTGTTCTTGGTTATTTCAACAAATAATATTGAACTATTTAACGGAAAGAACAGAACAAAGACGACATACATTTTCTGCAGAAATTATCAAAATACACAATTAAAAGATAATTTTATAAAATATTTTGTGTTGTCCCTGATCGGAGTTTTAAATAGATCGATAGAGATAGTAGCCTTACCGTTTTTCTATTTTCAATCAGCTAACAATCGATCGGTTTGTTTGTGTTTTGGTTAAGTTTACTTTTGCGTTTGGTGAGGTTGGTATGTTAGTGTGAGAACCGAGGAAAGTAGGGAAAAGACACGTGAAAAGTGCACACTCGTGTCGAATGACAGATAGACACTAGTATCACTTGAAAGATAGACACTAGTATCACTTGAAAGATGGACACTAGTATCACGTGAAAGATGGACACTAGTATCACTTGAAAGATGGACACTAGTACCATGTGAAAGATGGACACTAGTATCACTTGAAAGATGGACACTAGTACCATGTGAAAGATGGACACTAGTATCACGTCAAAGATGGACACTAGTATCACTTGAAAGATGGACACTAGTATCACTTGAAAGATGGACACTAGTATCACGTCAAAGATGGACACTAGTATCACTTCAAAGATGGACACTAGTATCACTTGAAAGATGGACACTAGTATCACGTGAAAGATGGACACTAGTATCACTTGAAAGATGGACACTAGTATCACTTGAAAGATGGACACTAGTATCACGTCAAAGATGGACACTAGTATCACGTCAAAGATGGACACTAGTATCACGTCAAAGATGGACACTAGTATCCCATAGCAACTAAACAATGCATCTATTGAGTTTGTGTCCTCATGTAGTTGTGTATGAATGAATAGTTTGTCGATAATGTATTCTGGAAATGTTTTCTCACAGTTCTCAGTTGGCTTGTGGTATTTGATTGCCATGGATAAGTAAAGGTTATGATTAACAGTGGTTCATATCGATAATTATAATTAAAATATTGCTATTAGATTTCGGTCCCAATTATTGTTCTCTTTCCCAGTCTAATCAGAACTAATTATAGGATTATATTTTCAGGTTATATTTTCAGCTGGACAAACTCAGATTATCTTCTCTTGTTATCTTATCGATTGGACAAACGCAGATTATCTCCTCTTATTACTTTATCGGTTGGATAAACCCAAATTATCTTCTCTTGTTACCTTATCGGTTGGACAAACTCAGATTATCTTCTCTTGTTATCTTATCGATTGGACAAACTCAGATTATCTTCTCTTGTTACCTTATCGGTTGAACAAACCCTGATTATCTTCTCTTGTTACCTTATCGGTTGGACAAACTCAGATTATCTTCTCTTGTTACCTTATCGGTTGGACAAACTCAGATTTTCTTCTCTTGTTACCTTATCGGTTGAACAAACCCAGATTATCTTCTCTTTTTACCTTATCGGTTCGACAAACCCAGATTATCTTCTCTTGTTACCTAATCAGTTGGACAAACTCAGATTATCTTCTCTTGTAACCTTATCAGTTGAACAAACCAAGATTTTCTTCTCTTGTTACCTTATCGACTTATAAACCTTGATTATCTTCTCTTGTTACCTTATCGACTGTACAAACAAAGATTATCTTCTCTTGTTACCTTATAGATTGTATAAACCCAGAGAAATCGTCTCTCGTTAACTTATTGACTGTATAAACCCAGATTATCTTCTCTTGTTACCTTATTGACTGTATAAACTCGGATTATCTTCTCTTCCTACCTTATCGACTGTATAAACCCAGTTTATCTTCTCTTGTTACTTTATCAGTTTGACAAACCCGGATTATCGTCTGTTGTTAACTGTTCGACTGTACAAACCGAAATAATCTTCTATTCTATTGTCACCTTATCGACTGTACAAATCCAGAGTATCTTCTCTTGTTACTTTATCAGTTGGACAAACTCAGATTATAGTGTCGTGGTACGAGGGTCCAATGGAGTCTGACGTATGAGAAGACGATGCCGGAGTGTCTTCAACCAACGATTTGCAGCAACAATCAGTCCCCACACATTTCACCTTTTACTGAGAAACACTGAGCAACAACAGAGCATCGAGTGCAGTGAAGTCGATTCTTAAGAACCGAACACAACAGTTATTGTATTAGTTATACAAACCGGAACACAACAGTTATTGTATTAGTTATACAAACCGAACTATTTATTTTGTGACCTTATGATCTGCACAAGCTTTGAATCTCTTCTGTTGCTACTGTAAGATGTGTGTAAACTCAGATTATCTTTGCGTTGGACAATTTGATCTGCATACATTCAGATTATCTTCTCACATTACCATTTTCGTGTTACAAACCCAGATTATATATCTTGTGACCTCATGATCTGAACAAGCCCAGAGTACCTTTTCTTGCAACCATGTGATTTGTAGAAAATCAGATTATCTTTGCTTATGACAATTTGATCTGTATAAACTCAGGTGATCTTCGAGTGGGCCCATTTGAGATGTCCATACTCTTATTTGATTGTATAATAATTGTATTTCATTCTTCAGTTATGGGTGTGTGCTGTAAAACAAAATTTGATACGGAATAATTTATTTTTTGTGTTAGTAAAAAAATAATAAGGGATGTATGTGTATGTGAGAGACAAAAGGGAGAGAGAGAAAAGGGAAGCGAAGGGAGAGAGAAAAGGGTGAGAGCAGGTGAGAGAATAGGACAGCGAGACCAGAACAGAAAGTAAGAGAGAGACTAATGTTGAAACTAAATGACTAATAAAGTAAAAATAAATTGAAGTTTCGGTACGACCGACTAAGACATGTTGGTGGTAATGTAGGTTTCATTCATGTATCTGTTCTATCGCGTTGCCTGGGCTAGATCTGTCAATGGTATTATCCCGTAAGTCAGTGCTTCTCAAACTTGTCAGGGATTTATCCATTACAGCAGGCCCCAGCACCTGATCAGATGCTGTTTATCATCTAACATTGGTATTAACATTTGTTTACATCATGCTTAGCTCTTGATATAACTCTAGAAGCTATGAGCGTTATTATTGTGTTTTTGTTTGTTACAACTGTTTAAACATTTTTAATAATTGTAATTTTTCTATCATTCTTTACGGATCGACAAATGAGCCGTCAAAAACTGAGGAACGAGTCCGTGGTCCACCACTTTCGGAAACTGTCCGAAGTTACAAATATCAATTGCGTAAAACGAATGCTTTACTTTCGTGACTTCTAAACCGGTATTTTATAATTAGCATTCTTACTCATATGAATAAGGATACATTAAGAAGACTTTAAGTAGGTGTGGCTCAAGGCGAGGCTGCTACATTAGCCAGAGAATGCCAGCGCGTGCTGGCTAACTTGGGCTGTGATACCATCTCCTGCCAGTGAGCAAGGTCATCTCCACGTGCGTACATGAATGGTCCAATGACAACTCTGCCGTGCTCTATCTCAGCGGAGGAATACATGTGAGATGCGGTTAACATAATAGATACCGACATATTGCAGGAGTCCATCTGTTTTCCGTTGACTCTAAACGATAGAGATTCGCTGAATGCAATGTCTGTCCCGCCTTGACGAGCAATCGTACGTTTAATACGATGACATTTGTGTCCGTAGAATAGCTGTACCCTTACATACACATCTGAAATTTAAAAGAAATAAAAGTATACATTAATATTCAGCTGTGTTCCGGGGCTTGTGTTAGAGCAGCAAAGGATATTAACAATGTAACCTGTCCAGCATGTTACATGAGGGCAATCTGAGTCACAAAAACGTCAATAGATTAAGACAAGTCGACATCTGATGATATGGTATATACATGTTGAAGACATATGCTCTACGTGGAACTAAACTGGTTTTTGCGATAATGATGAATTAACCTTTGAAACATGTCCTAAAAGACTACCGAAGAAGGTTCTCAATACGGCTAGCAATCTCATCAAATAAACCCATTGCTATTGAAACTATCACTGCATATTCCTGGATACAGACTTCTTTAAAGGGGGGCAGTAATATTAGTGGTCCGTGGTTTACTTGAAACGAAAAGGTGAATCATCATTAGGCTGGAGCTTGCCACAGGAGACGAGGGCTTTAGCAACTAATTATAACATACCTGATATATGTAAGGGCAACAAACTGGAGCTTCCCACAGGAGACGAGAGCTTTATCAACTAATTACAACATACCTGATATATGTAAGGGCAACAAGCTTAGACTTACCACAAGAGACGATAGCTTATCAACAAATTAAAACACACCTGATATATGTAAGAGCAACAAGCTTAGACTTACCAGGAGAGACGATGGCTTATCAACAAAGTAAAGCACACCTGATATATGTAAGAGCAACAAGCTGGAGCTTGCCACAGGAGACGAGGGCTTTATCAACTAATTAGAACATACCTAAATCTATGTAGCTAATGTCAACAAACAACATAGATATTTGGGCTGTCAATGTTTCAGACCATTACATTGTATGTCTCCTTCTTGGCCTGGTTCCAATCTATTCCTCGGCCTCTTACAGGCTGTTTTGTGTTTTCACTTCGGCAGACTTTAGGTCGTCTCGTGGGTCTGGAACCTTAACTCTTTGCTTCCCATGCCTGCCGTGGCATCCGATCTTCTTTCAATATGAAGACATAGCCAAACCACCGAAGTTCAGATTGTTCTACTCGAGACTGTAAGTGCTGAGTTTGGAAGTCTGTCAAATTGTCAAATTGCTGACCTTGCTTAATCAAGCTAACATGTGCGCTTACATTTCCGATAAAATAGGGGAAAAATAATATAGTCTTAGCATGCACATTAGATATCAACTGAATAAACAATCGGCCTTTTCTACTCAATCTATTAACCACTCCCCCACCCCCTTTTCCCCTAGCACCTAGCCCACCCCCAACAACCCTGGCGAAAACCAGGAACAGGAATAGCGATCACAATGGCAATGTTTAAATGTCACTTATGTGTCTCACCACGTTATATTGGTAAGCTGATTGACATGACACTTGGCAGTGATACTGACATCACGCTTGATAACAGCTTCTGCCACCTTTCTATATCATCACAGGCAAACTTCAGTGTTTGGTCGACCTGCCTCCTGGATTTATATCTGGACATAAGGGGAAAGGATTGAATAACTTCTAATACGTAAATACACTGTGTATGATATATCTCGGGGTATCAGTTCATCTGTTGTCAAACATTTTATTTTATTTGTGGTAAAATTTCTTCAAAATATATTCAGTTAGTCTCCCTTGATGACAATGTATGCAGATTATCTCCCTTAGCATATATTCCAATGCCATGATTGGTCTCTAAAGCCAGTTGAGAACACATTTTGCAGCACAAATCTGATGCTGTCGCCATTTTTGCCTCCATTTGACAACTATTACTTGCGGATCTTAATAGAACAGGTCGACTGTTATCTTCCTTTCATATCGCAAAAGACATAATTAATATGACAACCGCAACATTTAAAAATGATTGATCCTATACAGCACTGCAATTGAATGTAATCAGGGTTTCTTAAAAGGGATCTAGACTAAGGGAAAGAATGCAGTTTCGGACATTTGCTTGCACTTCGGGAGCGAGAGGGCATAAAGATGAGATAAAGGTGTGCTGAACTTACCCATATCAGGGTAATCTTCCAAGTAGTTGAGGTTCTTGGCTCGGTGTATAGCAATCTTAATCTTCTCACTGGACGGGATATAAACCAAAGTAAACTGTATCTCCCCCAAGGATGTGGTAGCCTGAAATAGCATAGCCGGATCATTAACGCCAAGTGTAAGTGATTGCATGTTATCTATATATAAATCAATAACTTTTAATCTCCTACAGGAGCATAGGCCATCAAATAAACAACCGCCAAACTGCCCTGTCATGAACCAACAGTGCCAGCTCATTTCACAGCTTTCTTGTTTTCTTTAAGTTTTTTAGTTTGGAAAGAATAGAAAAGAAACACGGAAGTACTGGAGACATTAGATATTAGATATAGAAATTAGATATTATATACAGAAATTAGATATTAGATATAGAAAATAGATATTAGATATGGAAATTAGATATTAGATTAAGAAATTAAATATTAGAAATGGAAATTAGATATTAACAGAGAATGATCAACGGAATGAGATTTCCGACAGATACGATATTTTGTTAACATAAATAAGATGCACATGGCATTGAAAACATTACTGGAAGGAAAGGTGGAGCGGCAAACATGGCAGAGGTAATCAAACGCTATAACTGGGAGAATAACATGAAAAGATGGACAGGGTAAAGCCAGGCAGAACGTACTATAACGTTGGAGATCCATTGCAGCCAACCTTCGATATCAAGATGGCATCTGAGCTAAACTGAACTGATCAGTTTAAAAATATATTTATTTTATTCCCATCATTGCCTGGGAACTGAGGAAGGAGTGACATTTATAAAGTTGGGAAACATTGTGTTATATAATTAAAAATACTAGCTTAGTCTGTACACTGCCGTGTGGCTGCAAGGCAAGCGACCTTTATTCTTCAGCTCTATAATGCTACAGGTATATCCGCGAAGTGGAAACATACACAGTAATGATAGTTTTTAGTGACGGTGATGTATTTTCAATCAATCAGTTAGTCAGTAAATCAATCAATCAATCAATCAACCATCAACGGCAACCTTTCAACACACGCCAAATCCCCCGCCCCCTCCCTTCTTGCTTGGCCATCTATTCCAACTCCTTCGACGTCTTTTGTGATTCCTTTTATTGTCTCGAGCTCTCTACTCCGTGTGTTTTGGTATGCCTCTACTTCTCTTGTCTCCAGCTCTCTTCCCCATGTGTGTTTTGGTCTCCCTCTACTTCTCTTGTCTCCAGCTCTCTTCTCTGTGTGTTTTGGTCTCCCTCTACTTCTCTTGTCTCCAGCTCTCTTCTCCGTGTGCTTTGGTCTCCCTCTACTTCTCTTGTCTCCAGCTCTCTTCTCCGTGTGTTTTGGTCTCCCTCTACTTCTCTTGTCTCCAGCTCTCTTCCCCATGTGTGTTTTGGTCTCCCTCTACTTCTCTTGTCTCCAGCTCTCTACTTCGTGTGTTTTGGTATGCCTCTACTTCTCTTGTCTCCAGCTCTCTTCCCCATGTGTGTTTTGGTCTCCCTCTACTTCTCTTGTCTCCAGCTCTCTTCTCCGTGTGTTTTGGTCCTCCTCTACTTCTCTTGTCTCCAGCTCTCTTCTCCGTGTGTTTTGGTCTCCCTCTTCTTCTCTTCTCCAGCTCTCTTCTCCGTGTGTTTTGGTCTCCCTCTACTTCTCTTGTCTCCAGCTCTCTTCTCCGTGTGTTTTTGTTTGTCTGTACTTCTCTTGTCTCCAGCTCTCTTCTCCGTGTGTTTTGGTCTCCCTCTACTTCTCTTGTCTCCAGCTCTCTTCTCCGTGTGTTTTGGTCCTCCTCTAGTTCTCTAGTCTCCAGCTCTCTTCTCCGTGTGTTTTGGTCTCCCTCTTCTTCTCTTCTCCAGCTCTCTTCTCCGTGTGTTTTGGTCTCCCTCTACTTCTCTTGTCTCCAGCTCTCTTCTCCGTGTGTTTTTGTATGTCTGTACTTCTCTTGTCTCCAGCTCTCTTCTCCGTGTGTTTTGGTCTCCCTCTACTTCTCTTGTCTCCAGCTCTCTTCCTCATGTGTGTTTTGGTCTGCCTCTACTTCTCTTGTCTCCAGCTCTCTTCTCCGTGTGTTTTGGTCTCCCTCTACTTCTCTTGTCTCCAGCTCTCTTCTCCGTGTGTTTTTGTATGTCTGTACTTCTCTTGTCTCCAGCTCTCTTCTCCGTGTGTTTTTGTATGTCTGTACTTCTCTTGTCTCCAGCTCTCTTCTCCGTGTGTTTTGGTCTCTCTCTACTTCTCTTGTCTCCAGCTCTCTTCTCCGTGTGTTTTGGTATGTCTGTACTTCTCTTGTCTCCAGCTCTCTTCTCCGTGTGTTTTGGTATCTCTGTACTTCTCTTGCCTTGAGAACAGAGACTGTCCTACAATGCTGGCAACTTATTTTCTTAACGTGTCTTCTATCTAACCTCAGCACACTCGTCCCATGTCTCGTCCCATGTCTCGACCCACTGATAAATGCCTGATTCTTTCCAATAGTTCCACGTTAATGATCTTCTCACACCGTTCCAATATCCCTAGTCTGCGCAGGCACCCATTTATGAAAGCATAGACCTTTTTCGGTGTTTTTGCTGTTCTCCATGTTTCAGAGCCATAGAGAAGGACAGACTTGACAATGGAGTTGAACATGTCTTCATTTATGTTAATTTCCATAAGTTACCCAACGCAATGAAAGCTCCTCTCGTCTCTGTATTTGTATTTCGACATCGTTGCCTGTAGCGCGAACATTGTCGATACTGTTACTAGATATTTGAATGATCGACATCGTCATGTCTTTTGATATGGAGACAATTTCGTAATTGTCTGACTTAACTTTCGCATATTAATTATCTTAACATCTTCTCCAATATCTCCTCAACAGATTAGAAAAACTAATCTAAGCTATATCAGTCTGAGTTGTTGATTTTAAGTCGCTCTACATAGATATATTCGTGATATCTATATGTGATACCTAGATATCTCTAAATGACATCTTCACATAACATGTGTCGTACCAATTGGGTATGAAAACTAAACAGAGCCAACGTCAGCATGAACAATCGATTCACATCGATATATGTGATATTTACGCGTGCTATGTCCTCGTGAAATTTGCTAAGGACATCTATATATGATATTGCAACAATATATTTGAACATGACATGACATTTGTGGGGCAAATAAGTTAAGAAAAATAGACCAAACCACATGTACCTGAACCGTAGGCTCCAGGTCGCTCCACGTGACGTCTCCTTTCGTGAGGTCAATGTTTTTCAGGTTTATGAACACGTGACCAAGTGAGTGACGTACACGTCGTTTGTCGACGTCATACACAGAAAACCGCAAGATTCGTTTCTTGACGTCATCAGCTGCGACCTGCAAGATCAGAAACATGCTAAATCATTGCTTAGGTGACGTCATGACAGCTCGTGACAGGTGTGAGGAAGGTGTAGGTAATCCCATAGCAGACACCGCTGTTGGGGATGTACTGTCACATATTTTAGTGAGACGGAAATGACTTGTTCTCTTTTTCGCTGTCTTATCTAAAAAAAAGAAACCAAAACATAGGATATGCAGATGACACAGTTACGCTCTCAAACAGCGTTGAGAGCGTGATACAACTGCTTACGTCCGTTCAAAAGCACAGTGAAGATCATAATCTTTTCCTGAACGCTAAAAAAACAAAGAAAATGTCCATTGGCACACACAGAACCCAAGCCAAGATCACTATTGGTAATGAAGAAATTGAACACGTGGATTACTTTGAACATCTTGGCTCTTTCGTTACACACGACTGGCACTGCGCAAAGAAAATAAGCAGAAACTGAACAGTATGCAAAATGTGTGGCAGAATACTAACAAAGAATTAAAATTGACGATCGTAAACAACAAGCGTGCTCCCGGTAGCACGGATGTGAGGCATGGACCATCACACAAATATTAAGGAAGAGGTTCGGGGCTGAGGAAGAGGTTCGGGGCTGAGGAAGAGGTTCGGGGCTGAGGAAGAGGTTCGGGGCTGTAGAAACGAAAGGCTACAGCTGAATCCTCCAAATACCTTGGGTAAAGAACGTAACAAATAAAGAAGTCTTGCAAGATTGGAGTGCAAATTCTGGAGGGCATTGTTATGGGAAGACGAGGAAAACGCCCAAAGCGGAGATGGACACAGGACATAAAGGACACCCTAAACATGAACATGGAGCAGGCGGGCAGACTGACTGACCTAGATTCCAATCGAGGCCGTAAGGAGAGCGACGTTCTGCCATGGACATGCTACATGATGATGATGATCTTAAAGTTTTATTTTTAAATATGCTGATTAATGCCATCTCGAGTCAATGTTTTACCACACTGGGCATAGGGCCGGGGATTCATGTGATACCTTATTGACCAGAAATTGTGATGGTTCGGTTATCTCATGCGGGTGCATACTGTTCGTGGCGTCCTCTTCTGTCCCTCCCGCCGGTCGGGGAAGACGACTGAAGCTCGCCCCCTCGCGGTACGGCACAGTTTGATGACAAACTTAATCTACACTTTAAAGTCAGCGTTCGAACTATAAAGTTACAAAGAGAATATTTTATTATTATTTCAAATATTCACAAATGCAGTAAACAGAATTATGAAACGTGACGCCATTGATAACTAGTAGAAGAAACCGTGTTCTTCCTTCGTTTTGTACACCATTTTAATCAAGTATAACCACCCCCCGGGGCCAAAAATGGATTAAGACATCGCCTGGGAGAGATTGGACCCTGCCTGGTTAGCAACTTGCCCAAGACATATCGCCCACACACTGATTGATGCCCCATACGACTTCTTGGGGTTATGGGCGAGACAAGGCAAGACAAGGATTTTAAGAAACTGGTGGTAAACTGACTGCAGTCGTCTACCTCTGTAAAATGATGTTAGGTTTATTTAAGAAAAGCGAAAGGACAGGTACAAATTTACAGCTGGCTAGACTGAAGTGTGTCATGATCTCTAGGAATGGATTTGCAGTGGTTATTCGTGCATCCCGGGGCGTACTGATGAAGGTAAATCTAGGCCCCCCCCCCCCTCACTGTAGGGCAATGCAACTCACCAACGCAATGCATTTTCACCACTAATTGAATTACAGTGTCGGCCCCCATCGCATTGCCTAGGCTGCTGTAACAAAGTATCCATGCAGGTGCTCGGAGTGGACTGGAGTTGGAGTCTAGGATAGTGTGTTGTACATTGACAAACAGCGACAAACAATTCAACAAAGTAAAGATAATAATATTTAGGTCAATGACAAAATAAACATATGAATGATACTAATGAATTAATTTCGTACCTGGAACGTGTGAGCCTCGTTAAACATCGGGTTCAAAGTTTTCTTTTTGACCTTTGACACCAGAAAAGTTCGTTCGTCTGGCAGTAGGAACATCTTGACAAATGGGTCCCTGGGTAGGCGATTGTTGTTTCGTCCTGTTTCATTTAAAGTGAAACATTTTTTATTATTTGAGAATCCATGAGCAGATTGAGTTATATGATCTTACAAGTACTTCATTACTTGCTGTTTATTGAAATCTGACAGGTATGTTTTCTAGTGGTGTCACACTCTAATCTATCCAAGTATAAATGGGTACTTCGCATTGTGGAATTTAGAGTGAGCTGGTAAGAGAATTGATCACCCCATCTCTGATTAGTACAGTGATATACCATACGATTTTCACAGCAAAGGTACGTGGTTCAACATGTTACCCAAAATGCTCTAATTAATCCAGCTGAATATGGGTTTTTGACCTACTAACAAGAAACATAAGGCAGCGAGGAAGGAAACTGACCATCCCATCTCATAAACAACCTGCAGCCTAGTATAATACACAGTCTCTAACACTTCATCCCTGACAGCAGTCTACACTAGGTGGTTACCTTCACATTGACCTTGACCTCTCAAATGCTGAGACCTAAATTAATGCGTCTCCTAATACTTCATTGGCTTTGTGTAGACCTCCAGGAAGTAAAGAATAAGTTCACTGCCAACCATGCATGTCACCAAAAAACGACATAAGACATTTCAGACTGGGGGGCTATAGTCTGTTCGGAAGTTCGAGCTGCTATTAAAATCACTAACTCAACAACCACACGAACAGTATTGCTGTAAATAAGCATTCGATGTGCAAGCCATCATGACTTTATGGTAGCATGTTACCAGTCACAGCCCAAAGGTGGGGCTGGTTTCAGTCCAACGTCTTTCCTGTATACAAAGAACAATCGATTTGGCTAAACAGTCTTTTCACAGTTATATAGTAACGCATTGGTAATTTTAGCAACATCATGTTACAAGTTGCTGCAGAAGCCTCCACTGCGACAGTGCACAAAGTAATTCTGCCCTGGCTACCTGTTATGGATGCCTTATTCTTTATCGGGAGTGAAATTGATGTGAAGCGAACACTTCATTGCCAACGACAATGTCTTACTATAAGACGACAAGTACCTTCAATACATGTGAGCATGTCAAGCTGTAGTGTTCTCGGCTAGAAGTATTCATCATCGCAAAGGCTTCTGCCATGTGATACAGAGATCCTCATCCTGACATGGCCGAGTCTATGTTCTTCTACCACGTGTTACAGAGATCCCCAACCTGATTTACCGGATTATGGTCTTCTACCATGTGCTGTAAGTGTCTTATTGTGTTCTTGTTTTTAACTGGCAGAGTCACATGAAATATAGCGATAGGTAATACATTGAGAAAGGTTCTAGCAGTATGTCTAGACATTCTCTGTTCTGGAACCCTGAGAGTACGAGATTATAGAGCCAGAGCCCGGCACAATTGTAGACGTCAAGTGGAGGCAAACCGGAAAGAGTCTGGTCCACGGCCGGAAATGTTCAATTATGATAGACATGTTTGACTGATATTTATTGAAGACATGGGTTCCGCATGTAGTGGAAGGTTTTCATTGATTGAATGAGTAACGTTTGCATAGTACATAGTAGTCGCCCTAAGCCCAGCTATCCTTAGTCACTTCTTTCGATATGCCAGCAAGTTACAGTATACTGTGTTTTGCTCCCATTTCGAACTCAGGTAACAAACAGGACCTACATCAATCAGCACTGGACACGTTGGTGCAGGTTTCGTGTAAATCGGGGCCAGCATTAGTGATGGCCTTTTTCCCAATCAATCCCAGACCCCTTACTGAGGAAAAAGATTTAGGCCACAGGACCTACAAGCATTTTGATAAAGGCGATTAAAGAGAGTTGTACATGAGGCTAGAAACCACACTGTGTAAAACACATTGCTACAGAAACTACAACTGCAAGAGCATGCAATGTGCCCTCTTTATTGGTGGTCCTATTATAAAGAGCGACAAAGGAAACAAACAGAAGCAGAATGATAGTAACGTTCACATAGTGATATTGGTTCTGGTAAAGCCAAATATGTGTCTTTTGTTGTCTATAGTTCCATGTTTATTGCCTTTTCTAAGATTTTCACTAATGACAGATTTGATGTTGTTGATCTATGACCACCTGAACATACGTTTATAGTTTCAACACTACGTAGATGACAATGACGAGGACCAGCTCGTTTGTCAGATTGTTGGACAGATGAGCGGTGTGGACGTGAGAAGGGCTTTGAGCAATATGTGACACCTGACCCTGACGTGAGGGGGGCTTTGGGCAATATGTGGCACCTGACCCTGACGTGAGGGGGGCTTTGGGCAATATGTGGCACCTGACCTTGAGGTGATGTGGGGCTTTGGGCAATATGTGGCACCTGACCCTGATGTGAAGTGGGTCTCTGTCTGTATGTTGTACCTGTCTCTGATGTTAAGTGGGTCTCGGTCTGTATGTTCTACCTGTCCCTGACGTGAAGTGGGTCTCGGTCTGTATGTTGTACATGTCCCTGACGTGAAGTGGGTCTCGGTCTGTATGTTGTACCTGTCCCTGACGTGACGTGGGTGTCGATCTGTATAATGCACGTGACGGTGACATGAGCGACTTCCCACCACAAACATGGACCAATACACTGCTACTTTGTTCTTCTTTTCATCTCGCTCACTAGGACATAATAAGGCCACCCCTCTAGAGTGTTCATCTCGCTTCCTAGGACATAATAAGGCCACCACTCTAGATTGTTCATCTCGCTCCCTAGGACATAGTAAGGCCACCACTCTAGAGTGTTCATCTCGCTCCCTAGGACATAGTAAGGCCATTACTCTAGAGTGTTCATCTCGCTCCCTAGGACATAGTAAGGCCACCACTCTAGAGTGTTCATCTCGCTCCCTAGGACATAGTAAGGCCACCACTCTAGAGTGTTCATCTCGCTCCCTAGGACACAATAAGGTCACCACTCTAGAGTGTTCATCTCGCTCCCTAGGACACAATAAGGCCGCCACTCTAGCGTGTTCATCTCGCTCCCTAGGACACAATAAGGCCACCACTCTAGAGTGTTCATCTCGCTCCCTATGACACAATAAGGCCACCACTCTAGAGTGTTCATCTCCCTCACTAGAACGCATTAAGGCCAGCACGGCAGATTACTCATGAGAGGAAACCGTCCCAGAACACTGTTATGCTACCTGAGTGATGGCTTCTGCTACAATTTGTTTGAGTTTCTCAACACATCTGTCTTTAGCTACCAGTTAAAACGTGCATGGAAGTTATGGTGGCCCTAATGCCTTCACCCCCCCCCCTCTCTCTCTCTCTCTCTCTCTCTCTCTTTGTCTCTACAGTATGGGTGCCAAGGATCCAAGATGGAAACACTTGTTATTGTAACTGAGAAGCTATCTACCTGGCAAGTCCTTAACTTTGACAAGATTCACGTGCAGCTGTTCTACTGTTGCGTCGTATACCACAGAGAACCAGATACGGCCGTTAGAACTTTCTGGAAGATGTTCATCCTCTTCAGAGAAGCTCTGGTGACTGAAAACAAAAAAATATTTTAACTTGTCAACAGCGGTTACTAGTAAAACTATTCATCGGTTACTTCCCTTAGCTCGTATGTTGACTTGAAGTGTTATTCACACCAAGATGGCGTCCGCTTCCTATTTGGGGTTCTCTCGGTGATTGCAGCTTGGCCTAAGAGCGGTGTAAGACGTGGGGGAGGAAGTGTTCCAAAAACGTGAATAAGGTTTGTAATTGAAAAGCGACGTAAGATCATCGTCGTAAAGTGGGGTCTGTCTGTACTTTTATTCTCTATCTATCTATATATCTATCTGTCTGTCTGTCTGTCTGTCTGTCTGTCTGTCTGTCTGTCTATCTATCTCTATGTCTATCTATCTGTCTATCTCTGTATGTCTGTCTATATATCTGCCTATCTGTTTCTCTCGTGCTTTATGTATATCATCCGTCTGTGTCGGTCATCTATAAAATATCTTACATCCTGGGCGTCTCGGAAAAAAAACTTTCCAACTTAAAACGAAAAAGTGCGAGATGCCATTTTCTGTCGCCAAGCAACCAGAATGCTTTTGGTAAGACAGGCGACGACACATCTAGGAGAAGACAAATCGTACTTCAAACCACCTGCAACCTTACAGTAAGTCTAGTCACACCCATAGGCTGCGAAGGTTACGCCACTGGCAGGATTTGACAAAAGCAGGTTAGCTGGGCCGAAACACACAGCACCACAGTCTAACGAGTTTTCTGGGCCAAAAGGCACAGGTACAAGTTCAACTGTCAAATACGACAGGACCACCTGACGAAATTTCAAATACTGGAATTGCAAAAATGAAATCTGAGAAAGGATTAAATGAAAAACAGAAGAAGGTAACTTGTAAAATAAATGTTTTTCTATTGCCTCTGACTTTCTTTCACCGTTTCTTTGCTGGTACTTTATCAATGAACTTGTTCCCGATGTTATTGCTGCATTCCAATTGACACTTCTGTTTGTCTCCTCCGTTATTTTTTATTCTTCTGTTTTATTCTTCTCAAACGTTTAATGTGTCTGGCTCCTCTGCCAACCATTAAAATTAGCAGAAAAAATTGGTGGGAAACTCCTAGATATGTCAATTAACAAAGAATGTAGATACGATGATAGCAAAATCTAAATTTTAAACACAGAGAAAATAGCAGCAGACATCAGAACAGACGTTGAAGCGACAGACAAACGCGATTTGAACCGCATCTCAATGAGCAACGCAGCAAACTAATACATGATTTAGTTCAGTGTTCATCAACCGCCGGTCCATACAAAAACATGATTTAGTTCAGTGTTCATCAACCGCCGGTCCACACAAAAACATGATTTAGTTCAGTGTTCATCAACCGCCGGTCCACACAAAAACATGATTTAGTTCAGTGTTCATCAACCGCCGGTCCACACAAAAACATGATTTAGTTCAGTGTTCATCAACCGCCGGTCCACACAAAAACATGATTTAGTTCAGTGTTCATCAACCGCCGGTCCACACAAAAAAATGATTTAGTTCAGTGTTCATCAACCGCCGGTTCACACAAAAACATGATTTAGTTCAGTGTTCATCAACCGCGGTCCACACAAAAACATGATTTAGTTCAGTGTTCATCAACCGCCGGTCCACACAAAAACATGATTTAGTTCAGTGTTCATCAACCGCCGGTCCACACAAAAACGTGATTTAGTTCAGTGTTCTTCAACCGCCGGTCCACACAAAAACATGATTTAGTTCAGTGTTCATCAACCGCCGGTCCACACAAAAACATGATTTAGTTCAGTGTTCATCAACCACCGGTCCACACAAAATTCCTGCACCCGCGAAAAGAAGAAAATTGCTGCTGAACTTATTTATTGACTGCACGATTTCTTGTTATTTTAAAAATCGATATAATATATTTTATAACATTAGGTTTAACAACCAATACACAAAATACTATATCAATAATAGTATTGATTTTATTCTGTGCCAACAGACCGCGACAATGTTTTCCTATTCTCATCAGTATTCGAGTGTGTGAAAAGGTTGGGATACACTAATTTAGAGAATTCAGTAAAGTAGACACCGGAAAAAGTGTCATCATTGACCTATCCTTTATCATTTCCACGTTTTGCAACCATTACATTGTTTTGATACAGACAATTGTATAGACTCAAGTATGTCCTAACTGATCGATCAATAGACATGTAAAAGTAGTAGATTTAGCTAAATCCCGAGAAATGTGTAGGAATTTCGTGTCTGATAACAAACTTTGGCTTGTGCTTACTTACTCACAAGTACTTACGTACTTTTCCGTCCACTTGTACCATTAAGAGTTATGGTGAGTTTAAATTGTCTTTCTTGGACCAAGTGTGTTGCGACTGCTGCTCATATAGTTGTCGAGTTTCTCGTATATCAACTATCCATCTGCCACGTGGTCTTCTTCGTGCCTTGTGGTCAAATCTTACGTTGTAAGCGTGCAGTGGAAGTTAATCAGGTTGCATTCTTATGCGATGATCGAGCAATCATATTTTCTGTCTTCAAATATATTCAATGCAAGGGGATATACTCACATTTCTGATGTCATAGTTTATAATGTTGTCTCTCCTGATGACCCCAATTAATGTCCTAATTCATTTCATTTTGGCATGTAATGTTCATCTTGTGACAGAGCTACCTACGGGCCACATAATCAGTGCACCCAGTAGTTTGGAACCAGGAAAATGAGTAGAGAGGGTTTGCTTTATCACATTTCAATTTTAGAGCTCTTTAACCAGAGGCTGTGTTTAGATGTGATATTTTCGCGTGAACAACGCGTCTCACAGCGCGCGCTGACCAGTGATCAAGAAAGGTTGAGAGCGTAAAGATGGACTTTTCCAGCAAAAATGGATGGCGTGCCTGATGGCTGAACGTACCTGGGACTAGTGAGCAGTTGAGATATGATAGATCGAACATAAAAGATGGAGGCAATCATACACAAGTAGCTGATAGACAAGAGATCAGAAACAATTACTTGAGAGATCGGATACGGGTAGATCAGACAGAGGTGATGGAGACGTTGGACACGAGTAGAGCTGACAGAGGTGATTTGAGAGGCTGGACACGGGTAGATCAGACACAGGTGATTGAGAGATTTTTAAAATTTTATTTTTCTTTTTGCGTTCGCCTTATTTTTCTGTTCCCCAAGGCGGTGTGCGTTGCACTTTGATTTTTATTTTGCGCCTATCGGCCCAGTGCATCCGACTTCAGCACGCATTTTATGTAAGGGTCTGCTTCCTCCTGCATTTTCTAAGGGTTTGCTTCCCCGGGGTAACGGCCGGTGCTGTGATGGGGATCGAACCCAGCACCTTCGGGTCGTGAGCCGTGCCACTTAACCACTAGGCCACGCCATCCCCCTGATTGAGAGATTGGACACGGGTAGATCGGACACAAGTGATTGAGAGGTTGGACACAGGTAGATCGGATACATGTGATTGAGAGGTTGGACACGGGTAGATCGGACACAAGTGATTGAGAGATTGGACACAGGTAGATCGGAGACAGGTGATTGAGAGGTTGGACACGGGTAGATCGGACATAAGTGATTGAGAGATTGGACACAGGTAGATCGGAGACAAGTGATTGAGAGGTTGGACACAGGTAGATCGGAGACAAGTGGTTGAAAGATTAAGCACGGGTAGATCGGGCACAAGTGGTTGAGAGGTTGGACACGGGTAGATCGGACACAAGTGGTTGAAATGCACATTGAGTAGAGTAGAGTCCAGAAATAAAGAACACCCTGAAAGGCAGATGCAGGACTCTCTGGTAAATATTCTTCGTTCATATTTTTTCGCCAGAATAGTTAGTTCAACCAAGAAAGACAGGACGTAGGTAAGAAGTGGGAGGGTATCTAGTTGTATAGTGATCCATGTGAACGAACCCTGGGAACTTAGCACCGACCTTCCACCTGTGTACTAAATACGCGCCGCCGGATATAGCAGTTAGGTAGTTGTAGAGTGGTGCAGAAGTAAAAGTATTGCTATCCCTAGTGTGCCAATTGCACCCTTCTGTAACAGTAGCTGACAATAAACTGAACTTTACTGTTTACGATTCATGTTGAGTTGTGTAAAGTGACTTTGCTGTAGTTTGCATTTTGGTCCCAGTGACCAGGAAAGGATAGAAGAGTATAGCGTTGTGAAGTTGTAGTGGTGTGTGGCTCTATCCCGCTCTCCTGCGTCTCGGATAAGCATCCAGTTTGGCATTGTTAACACAAAGTGTGTACACATAAATAGTTTGCCAGCTTGTAATTTGTGGAAGAGCTGACGTTCAGGTGTTTAAACAGTAGTGACAGTTGATATGTCACATCAGAGACAATCTGGCGTCTAGTTTAAATCTCTCTATCAAATCTTCCTTCTGTTAAAATAAATCCCGGGATTTGTAACTCTTAGGCTTTTTTTAGGTTAGGCATTGTTCACATGTGTGTTAAGTGGACCAGGCTGTCTGCTAATCTTCATAGTTTCCCTCCGTGATATGTAAATCTTCATATTCCACAACCTGTACAAAATGCATTCATGGCATATTTCGCCACTGTATGTACGGGTTTGATCGTATGCAAACCGTAGTTCATGTAACGAGTTGACTATGTAAAGGTCGTAAAAGCTTGTATGGACATCAAGCAAATATCAACAGTGTTTGTTTCTCTTTACAATAAAAACAAAAAAGAAATTGAATGGACCGATAGTAATCGTTATTTTGTTTACTCAAATGTACAGCTCTAATGAGCATGCGTCACACACGTCTTTAAGTGATTCAACACATGTCAGGTCAGTGTGGGCTGATTCTGAATCATCATGGCACGTATGTGGGCCTCACTATTTTACGTGTTTCCAAACAAGAAGGAAACAGTTTATTGCTCGTGTTGGCGCCGGACACTCACTCAGCTTCATCATTGTGAGAGGAGTTCCATGTTAAAATAACGGGCCTAACAGCAGACATTATGGTCGGGTATCAATTGTGAGAGGACTTCATTGTTAAAATAACGGGTCTAACAGTAGACATTATGGTCGGGTATCAATTGTGAGAGGACTTCATTGTTAAAATAACGGGCCTAACAGCAGACATTATGGTCGGGTATCAATTGTGAGAGGACTTCATTGTTAAAATAACGGGCCTAACAGCAGACATTATGGTCGGGTATCAATTGTGAGAGGACTTCATTGTTAAAATAACGGGCCTAACAGCAGACATTATGGTCGGGTATCAATTGTGAGAGGACTTCATTGTTAAAATAACGGGTCTAACAGCAGACATTATGGTCGGGTATCAATTGTGAGAGGACTTCATTGTTAAAATAACGGGCCTAACAGCAGACATTATGGTCGGGTATCAATTGTGAGAGGACTTCATTGTTAAAATAACGGGCCTAACAGCAGACATTATGGTCGGGTATCAATTGTGAGAGGACTTCATTGTTAAAATAACGGGCCTAACAGCAGACATTATGGTCGGGTATCAATTGTGAGAGGAGTTCCATGTTAAAATAACGGGCCTAACAGCAGACATTATGGTCGGGTATCAATTGTGAGAGGACTTCATTGTTAAAATAACGGGTCTAACAGCAGACATTATGGTCGGGTATCAATTGTGAGAGGACTTCATTGTTAAAATAACGGGTCTAACAGCAGACATTATGGTCGGGTATCAATTGTGAGAGGACTTCATTGTTAAAATAACGGGCCTAACAGCAGACATTATGGTCGGGTATCAATTGTGAGGGGACTTAAGTTTTACAATAGCGGGTCCTTTTTTTTTCTTTTTTTTTTTTTTTGCGTTCGCCTTATTTCTCTATCCCGAAAGGCAGTGTGCGTTGCACTGTGGTTTTTATTTTGCGCCTGTCGGCCCAATGCATCCGACTTCAGCATGCATTTTATGTAAGGGTCTGCTTCCTCCTGTATTTTCTAAGGGTTTGCTTCCCCGGGGTAACGGCCGGTGCTGAGATGGGGATCGAACCAAGCACCTTCGGATTGTGAGCAGTGTCACTAATACACTAGCCCAATAGCGGGTCTAACAGCATACACAATGGTCGGGGATCAGTTGTTAGAGATGTCATTGTACTAGACCTTAAGCTATGGTAAGATGAATAGACCAGTTTCTCCCTTACCGTTCTGTTTTCACAAAAAGACAGGTGCTCATTTACAGCTAGTTAGACTGAAGCGTGTCAAGACAGTGAATTGAACAATAGACATTTGCTGCTACATAAAATTGTTCTAACTGCTCTTCTACTCAAAGGCTTTTGGTAACAGACGCTAGCGACCAGACGCTTATGATGATACGACAGAACCAATGAAATGTATTTGGTGTACAGGCCATGAGAAGGGTAGCACATGTAAAACATGGTGATAGCTTACAGCGCCACTTCCATTGTCGCCTGCATCGAACGCTTTCAGGCGTCATCTTGAACATTTCCAAAGAAAGTTTCAGGTTACTAGTATCACCATCTCGAGTAACAAGCAGAGACAAGGTCTGCAATCAGACAATACGGCACGATCTTGAAATCAGCCTTGCAGACTCTACTAGGGTAATCTTAACTTCAGTGGCAATGTTTGCAGAATGTAAGACGATTGGCTATCACTGCAACCATGTGAAGCAGACCCAAGGAATAAGGCTACCACATTGGACCAAAGTCCGCTGTGAGAATAATATAACACAAGTCTATAATAGACGAGGTACTAGACTGATACCAAGCCAAGATGAAGGCAGCGAATAGAATAATGTGACGCTCTTTCTGACAACAATGTGGGGGTATTGAAAAAGTTGGGGGTGAAACTAAAATTACAGACCAAAATCAGGATTAGAAACTAAAGCTATTTTGGCTATTTAACAAGACATACTTCCTTGTTGAAGACCATACTAGAGGGTAGGGTGGAAGGCAGTCGTTTAAGAGGCAGACAACGTTTTAAGTGGGTGGATAACATCAGGAAATGGACTGAAAAAAGCCTGTACACTGGAGATCCATTGCAGCCAACCTTCGATGCGGAGATGGCACTTGAACTGAACTTTATAACAAGCCTCGACACACCAAGGTAGAACAGGAGCGACTAGGTAAGGTAGAAGACTCTACACTCCAGGGTAGAAGAGGAGCGACTAAGTAAGGTAGAAGACTACACTCCAGGGTAGAAGAGGAGCGACTAAGTAAGGTAGAAGACTCTACACTCCAGGATAGAAGAGGAGCGACTAGGTAAGGTAGAAGACTCTACACTCCAGGGTAGAAGAGCGACTAGGTAAAGTAGAAGACTCTACACTCCAGAGTAGAAGAGGAGCGACTAAGTAAGGTAGAAGACTCTACACTCCAGAGTAGAAGAGGAGCGACTAGGTAAGGTAGAAGACTACACTCCAGGGTAGAAGAGGAGCGACTAAGTAAGGTAGAAGACTCTACACTCCAGGATAGAAGAGGAGCGACTAGGTAAGGTAGAAGACTCTACACTCCAGGGTAGAAGAGCGACTAGGTAAAGTAGAAGACTCTACACTCCAGAGTAGAAGAGGAGCGACTAAGTAAGGTAGAAGACTCTACACTCCAGAGTAGAAGAGGAGCGACTAGGTAAGGTAGAAGACTCTACACTCCAGAGTAGAAGAGGAGCGACTAAGTAAGGTAGAAGACTCTACACTCCAGAGTAGAAGAGGAGCGACTAGGTAAGGTAGAAGACCACTCAAGGGTAGAAGAGGAGTGACTAAGTAAGGTAGAAGACTCTACACTCCAGGGTAGAAGAGGAGCGACTAAGTAAGGTAGAAGACTCTACATTGCAGAGTAGAAGAGGAGCGACTAGGTAAGGTAGAAGACTCTACATCCCAGAGTAGAAAAGGAGCGACTAGGTAAGGTAGAAGACTCTACATCCCAGAGTAGAAGAAAAGCGACTAGGTAAGTAAGATATCTGCACCTACCTTGTCCAGAAATGGAACTAACAATAACCACATGTGCTTTGTCTATTCCTCAATATATGGACCGTTTTCAAAGACTAGCATGTGTCAGTTTGAATTTATATACATAAAGTTGTATAGTGATCCTCAGTTGATGTGAGACAGGGTTGAGACACGCACACGAATAACTAGGTTGTATAGTGATGATCCATGTGAATGAATTCTGGAAACTTAGCTCCAACCTACCAATTGTGTACTATACATGCATGCCTGGATAGAGTAGTTCGGTAGTTATAGAGTGGTGCAGAAGTAGACATATGCTGATTGAATCCTTGGTTAGGGCTAGGGTTATAGTTAGGGTTATGATTAGGGTTAGGGTCGTTTATGACTGTGACAATGACTATGATATGTACATATATATATATATATATTGGAATACATAAGAGTGTATGAATGTGCGTGCTTGCTTGCGTGTCTCTCTTTTCTTTCTCTCTCTCCCTCTCTCTCTATCTATCTATCTCTCTTATGATAGAAGTGGTCGGTCTGGTGTTGCCTTTACAGCTTAAATTACAAGGCTCATAAAATGATTAAATACAACACCTAGTGTAGCATTGCCTTGATCTCTGTGCTCAACCAGTCTGGTGTTCACTATTACTAATGTTGTGTTGGCCTGCCTGGATCCTGGGGCCCCTTACATGTGCAGGAAAAATAAAATCACATCGTCTTGTAAGGTTCACGACAAATTAAGATTATCCACCAAGGCTAGCAGCATCATGATGAAAAAGGATAGACTATAAAAGACACCACTACAAGCGCGACAAGTTATTTAAAGCCAGTTCGTACCAAGCGGTCATCCATTTAAAGCCAGTTCCTACCAAGCGGCAATCCATTTAAAGCCAGTTTGTACCAAGCAGTCATCCA
This sequence comes from Ariolimax columbianus, assembly GCA_036924085.1. Taxonomy (NCBI): domain Eukaryota; kingdom Metazoa; phylum Mollusca; class Gastropoda; order Stylommatophora; family Arionidae; genus Ariolimax; species Ariolimax columbianus. The sequence continues at coordinate 9,285,933 of JAVGWX010000002.1, forward strand.
TTTAAAGCCAGTTCGCACCAAGCGGTCAACCATTTAAAGCCAGTTCGTACCAAGCGGTCATCCATTTAAAGCCAGTTCGCACCAAGCGATCATCCATTTAAAGCCAGTTTGTACCAAGCGATCATCCATTTAAAGCCAGTTCGTATCAAGCGGCCATCCATTTAAAGCCAGTTTACACCAAGAGGCCATCCATGCGGTGTTGGACGTACCACTCGTGTCGTAGAACACTAACAGAACAGTAAAGTGTGTCCTTCAGGGGGCTTAACCGCTGTTCGGCAGTTAAGTGCTGGAGACTTCAGTTTATTAAGTCCCAGCTTGTGTCAGGTGAGATAGTCTGTTCTCTTCGTTGCTGCCTTTTTCTTTTTTAGTCGTACGTCAGGTAACCATTTAAGCTGAGTTGACAGGATCGTACCGGTTGCGGGGGTTGAGCCCTGTACCTTTCCTGTGAAAACCGAGTGTTCTACCACTACACTTATTAGACCTCCATTACAATTTTTTTTTAAAAGCATAAACGGACAAAAAAGAAGCTGCCAGTTTGAATTTGTCCAAATGTTATTTCTTTGTTTGTTAGATTGATTAACTTTATTTGGTTAAGATGTGCTCCTTTCAAGAACATAGCAGTCTCTCCATTGATATCAAAGACCTGAGACTTACTTATACAGATCGGGAGTGATGCCACCCAGACTGTTGTTTCTCTGTTGGCTGGTGAAGTTGGTTGACCCTCGGTGGTCAAGGGAACCACGAGGCTGAACCCTTTCTGGCGGCAGAGCAAAGTCTGGAATACGATCCGTTGTCATGGAGCGAACCAGTATGCCACGAGCTGCCGCGCTGACGGACAGAGCATCAGGACATGACATCCGCTTGTTAGACTTTGGGGAAGAACTTCTGGTGACAAAAATCCACAACATTTAGAGCGCTACTAGAGGAAGTCAGTAAATGTGTCACAAGTGGCTATTTACCAAAATAATTAATGAGATACAAATTTGAAAAGCATTTATGATTGCACTTACATTGTCCTTTATTTCTCAACATAATTCTCCCCAACATTGCTTTTCGGGCTGGTGATACAACATTGATACAATTATTCTGTTATCAATACACAAAACCCTGCATCATAGAAGTCGTTGGTTTTCTGTTTCATCCACATTTGCATTTCCCATTCAACATCTTCATCATTGTGCTCTAGGCTAAACCATGCGAACACCCAATTGCCTTTACTTCAGTATCTATCGTTAGTCACCTATCAGCCCGAATCATCTACTCCACCAACCACACAGATGATGTATCTGGACAGGACGTCAGGTCGGGCTTCACATTAATTTTGGAGCGTTTTTGATCAAAGTTATCGACCGATATGTGCACCTCTTCAAGCAACAAACACTTCTCACCGCAAACAGGAAGCATTTCCTAATGAATATATGAATATCCTTAGCAGAAAGTCTTTTTTACACCAAAACAAAACTGCACAACAGCACTCGGTTTTTGTGTGCAAACGTGCTTTGTTTGTAAGAACGCTATTTTGTATCGTACCTGCGCACGTTCATGCAACACCCATCGTGTACTACCTGCAGTAATCCACAAGCTTCATGCTGATGCCACCTAATGACTCTTTTAGAAATCACCAATTTCAGTTTCCAGCTATTCCATATCAGTTTGTGACCTACTTACTGACAGGATCTCGTATCTCTGCTGTTCGTTCACATTGACAAGCCAATGTATAGGCATGGAAACATTCTCAAAATGTCACAGAGCCGATGTATCACTTTTTATGATTTATTTTTACCTAAACGTAAACCTTTCTCTATGTCAGATTGTCTATATATATATATATATATATATATATATATATATATATATATATATATATATATATATATATATGTATATATATATATATATATATATATATATATATATATATATATATATATATATATATCAATGCAGTTCTTACTGAAGTTATAAATATTTCACTACATTTTTCAAAAATGGTGTTTCTAAACATAAATATATCTTAAACACATGACATTCAAATCATAATAATAAATTCATTGAGTCCTAAACGATAACTGGTTGTTATTGTTGCTTTTGTTATTGCTGTTTTTATTGCTGTTGTTGCTTGCAGCTACTCGTGCTGAGTAACTGTTGGCATTTATTTGGTAGCTGGTTACAGTGGCTCTTCTTACATCCCAGAGGGGTACTTGTGAAGATGGACTAGAATCCTCCTGGCTGTAGAACAATGCGAGGCACCTCTGTAAGAATTACACGTCAATCCCCACCTCGCTGGCCAGGCCAGGTTAGGTTAGGTCAAGTCATCCCGTAACCGGTGAGGTCGTTGGGGCACACATGAAGACATCCTCACAACTCCACGCCATCCCTCTCTGTCAGAAGCCGCTGCCTGTGACTCTTCTGGTCGGAGACTGGTCCATTCTTTTATGTTGTCTTTCCATCTCTTTTTGGGCCGGCCTCTTCGTCGTCTGCCATGCACCTTCCCGTGGAGGATTGTGTTTGCATGACCATTTGATCTCGATATGTGACCGTACCAAGTGAGTTTCCTTCTTTTGAGAGTTGCCAAGAGATCTTCGAAAGGCCCTATTGCCGTCGTAATTCTATTTCGGATTTCCTCGTTTGTAACTCGATCTTTGTACGTGACGTTTAAAAGTCTTCGGAAACATCTCATCTCCAAGGCCTGTATCCTTCGTTGAAGGTCAGCTGTAACTGTCCATGTCTCACACGCATAGAGACTGCTGTAAAACAACATGTTCCCAGTGGTACTAAACAAGAACAAAAGATGGGGGTCATCATCAGTATGTTTCACCAGAACCTGATTTCTCTCCCACTTTGATCAGTATGTTTCACCTGCCCCTGATTACTCTTCTCTCCCACTTTGATCAGTATGTTTCACCTGGCCCTGATTACTCTTTTCTCCCACCTCGATCAGTATTTTTCACTTGACCCTGATTACTCTTCTCTAACACCTTGATCAATATTTTTCACTGGACCCTGATTACTCTTCTCTCCCACCTTGATCAGTATTTTTCACTGGACCCTGATTACTCTTGGCTCCCTACCTTACGACGTTGGTTAATCTGTAATAGAAATAACAGAAAGTCACAAACAAACTGTTCATAACATTAATTTTAAAATAAATATATCGAAGCTGCGGTTGTACTGAAGGTCAATAGTCGATAAATAAAATATACAGGTAAAGGCTCAGAGAATGTTCAGATTTATTTTATAGAATATCCTTCTGTATCGTGAGACAATGTCCCTTTCTATTTTAGAATCTAATAATTATTGTCCAGGGAAAAATTGTGCGAACAACATTACGGACGTCCGTATTTTGTCGCCGCCCGAAGGAGAAGAAATAAACTGTAGCACTGTAACCTGGCAGGTACGCTGTAAGAGACGACTAACACGGGTTGGGCATGGACAGTAGGTTGGGCTAGATGCTAGTATGTTCTTTTCTGTTGAGAATTGACGTTACTGCGCTCCATGCAGACTCAGGCAAGCTGTAAACTACTACACAACGCATTCCGTCCTCTGGACTACATTCTGCTACTTAAGCCCTTTTAGGGTTTGGTAGCGGGAGGTTGAGAACGAACGAAGCCAAGCCAAGCCAAGCCAAGCTGAAGCCATTACTAGCATTCGTGTACCTTCTGAGGCAAGGATTGAGATTGAGAAACTATTATGGCACTCATGGGGGAACTGAACGGCTAGTTCAGTCAGGCACAACATACTAACCAGGAAGTCGCGTCAAGGTCAGGCACAACATACTGACCAGGAAGTCGCGTCAAGGTCAGGCACAACATGCTGACCAGGACGTCGCGTCAGGGTCAGGCACAACATACTGACCAGGACGTCGCGTCAGGGTCAGGCACAACATACTGACCAGGACGTCGCGTCAGGGTCAGGCACAACATACTGACCAGGAAGTCGCGTCAGGGTCAGGCACAACATACTGACCAGGACGTCGCGTCAGGGTCAGGCACAACATACTGACGAGGAAGTCGCGTCAAGGTCAGGCACAACATGCTGACCAGGACGTCGCGTCAGGGTCAGGCACAACATACTGACCAGGACGTCGCGTCAGGGTCAGGCACAACATACTGACCAGGAAGTCGCGTCAAGGTCAGGCACAACATGCTGACCAGGACGTCGCGTCAGGGTCACGCACAACATGCTGACCAGGAAGTCGCGTCAGGGTCAGGCACAACATACTAACCAGGACGTCGCGTCAGGGTCAGGCACAACATACTGACCAGGACGTCGCGTCAGGGTCAGGCACAACATACTGACCAGGAAGTCGCGTCAAGGTCAGGCACAACATGCTGACCAGGACGTCGCGTCAGGGTCAGGCACAACATACTGACCAGGACGTCGCGTCAGGGTCAGGCACAACATACTGACCAGGAAGTCGCGTCAAGGTCAGGCACAACATACTGACCAGGAAGTCGCGTCAGGGTCAGGCACAACATGCTGACCAGGACGTCGCGTCAGGGTCAGGTACAACATACTGACCAGGACGTCGCGTCAGGGTCAGGCACAACATACTGACCAGGACGTCGCGTCAGGGTCAGGCACAACATACTGACCAGGAAGTCGCGTCAAGGTCAGGCACAACATGCTGACCAGGACGTCGCGTCACGGTCAGGCACAACATACTGACCAGGAAGTCGCGTCAAGGTCAGGCACAACATACTGACCAGGACGTCGCGTCAGGGTCAGGCACAACATACTGACCAGGACGTCACGACAGGGTCAGGCACAACATACTGACCAGGACGTCGCGTCAGGATCAGGCCCAACATACTGACCAGGACGGTGCGTCAGGGTCAGGGAGAATACACTGACTAAAACGGCAATCTCTCTTCCATGTAGCGTTTCCCATAAACAGGCTGTTTTCAAGTCAGATTGGCTGACGAGATGTGGATCGATGTAATCCCCATAGTCGTGAGTGCCACGCAGATGATGCCAAACATAACACAACCACCTAGAAGACCGCGATCCACCTTCATCAGCATGCTCGGGATGTGAGGAATTCTACCACAACCAGCCAGTTAACGGCCTCTTCATGGCGCACTTTTGAACCTTTCTCGTTGTGAGCATTAAACAACAACGGCTCTCATTAAAAAAGTAAAGATATTAATTTAATTAACTATTATATTAGAGAGAGAGCATCACATAAAACTCAGAAAACAATAGTATCATGTTTGAAGTAAATACCATTGTTATCGAACGTCTGAGATGTAACGTTTACTTATCAGGCCAGGGTATACGGGGTGATGCGATTTATTACACACACTAGTCTACGCAGCTGAAAAAAGGTATTGATCTACTGTTAGGAGAAAAAGCGAACTGGGTTAAGAACTGGCCACCCTGTTTCATGATAAGACCTAGTGTAATGAAGTCTCTAACACTTCCTCCTGACAACAGCGCCTGCAGTGAAACTGCCTTGAGTTACAATGTTTACTGACCTTGATGCAGGTGCCGACTTGGTGCTCTTGGATTCATCGGAGCCATCAACGAATGTTAGGTCGTAGAGCAATTTCTGGCGCTTCCTTCGTGCCCTGAACCACAAAGAGGCAACCACACAGATCAGTACTGCCGCTACTGCACATCCGCAGACGATGCCTAGTGTTACAGCTGCAGACAATAACATGAGATACATAACCTTCTAGAGTGATAACTTGATAAGTGACATATAACTTTTAGAGCAATAACTTGATAAGTAACATAACTTTTAGAGTGATAGCTTGATAATTAACATATAACTTTTAGAGTGATAACTTGATAAGTGACATAAAACTTTTAGAACAATAACTTGATAAGTAACATATAACTTTTAGAGTGATAACTTGATCATTAACAATAACTTTTGGAGCGATAACTTGATAAGTAACATAACCTTTTAGAGCGATAACTTGATAAGTAACATATAACTTTTTGAGCGATAACTCATTAATTAACATATAACTTTTAAAAGTGAAAGCTTAATAATTAACACAATCTTCTAGAGCGAGAACTGGATAATTAGCAAATAACTTTTTAGAAAGATAACTTAATAATTAACATTCAACATTTTAAGCGATAACTTTATAATAAATATTCAGGACAATTTTGCAATTTACATACAACTTTTATTAGGTACAACTTGATAAAGTACGTATCTCTTTTAAGAGCGAAAACTTGATATTTAACCAAAACATTTAATAGCCTTAACTTGTCAATCAATTTGAAAAGTGCAGCTCAGACATAGTGCTAGTGCGGAGACATGAATTATAATTACAGATCAACTAAATATGTTTTTAACTAGGACAAAGAAAACCAATAAAAATAACTAACAAAAAATAAATTGAAAAAGGATTGAAGAAGTGCTGATCTTTATTTATCTATCTATATTGTTCGTTTCGTTTCCTAAAACAGATCGCCTTACCTTAACTTAACTTAACGTCTTTATACTGGTTTAGAAGACCCTGCAGAGTCTGTATACAACTATTTTCATTTACATCACCTTGCTCTAAGAGCTATGCGCATCCAATTTATTCTTAAATGCATTAACTGTCCCTGCCTCCACTACCTCCCCTGGCAATGCATTCCAAGCATTCACCACTCTCTGTCTAAAAAAAAATTTCCTAATATCTAATCTGGACCTCTCTTTAGTCAACTTGTAGCTATTCCCCTCTTGTTATTGTACCATGTTTTACAACTAAGGGCTCAGTGAACAAGCACGTTTAGATAGTGAGTCGCGCAGTTAACCTGTTCACAGCGACACTCCCCTCCCCCGCTTCTTTATTTGAACGAATTTCTAACCTGGTTTTTCCACACTTCTATTCTTTTTGATGTTGTGATCAATATTTACATTTCTATATCGCCACAACTTCGTCTATTTTTAAAATTGCACAATTCAGTGGATATCAGCACAATTCAGTGGATGCTAGCACAATTCAATGGATACCAGCACAATTCAGTGGATACCAGCACAATTCAGTGGATACCAGCACAATTCAGCGCATTCTAGCCCAAATCAGTGGATGCTAGCACAAAGTCAATGCATTTCAGCACAATTCAGTGGAACCATCACAATTCAGTGCATTCCAGTCCAATTTAGTGCATGTCAGCACAATTCAGTGCATTCCAGTCCAATTTAGTGCATGTCAGCACAATTTAGCTTCGTGTGCAATAAAGACACAGATATCTTGCATCGCATTTCATAATCAAGTCTTACGTCACATTACATTGTCATGTCTTACATCAATAATTGGAGAAAACCCTCAGCTGATTTAAATAACGACCGGCCATAATATCAATATTTCTGTGTTTACCGTTAGGTCCTCATATCTGTAGTTTAAGCATCTAAATTCTGACGTTAGGGATCTCATATATGTGGTTAGGGTGCTCATATAAGTCGTTAGGGATCATATATCAGTCGTTGGGGATCTAATATCTGACGTTAGGGATCTCCTACTGTTTCCTTGTATAACTCAAGCTTCATGTACAACACGTAGATCAGAAGTTGCCATCGGAGATGAGGTGCCAGAAACTCTCATGTATTAAATCATAGTTGTGTCTGGTGTGCGATGGCCAGTTACTCTCCCCCCCCCCCCCCCGCCCCCAACCCCTTATTTTGTCTTTCGTAACTGTAAGTCAAGTACTAATTTACAAATCAACTGACTAGAGTGGGACTAGATTGGTTCCCGAGGTCAGAAAGGTAAGACTACTGTAACCTTCTAAGCACATTGTAAAAAGCGATAAAGGAGGCTAGAAACCGCATCATGTAAGGCCTTTAATATTGGAACACCGCACTGCAAATTGTTGTACATGAGCCAGCTGTAGCGGTGTTCTTATTCTTCTAATGGAGCTAGAAGGGAAATCGATAGACGTGAGTGCGGTGAGACCGTTCCTCTTAACGCTGGAGACAAACACAGTGACCTCTACACCAACAATAAGTCACTTCCTACATTGACAAGTGAAAACTCAGTAACAACTTGCGGACACTGTCTCGGGATGGACGATATAACAGTTCCTTACATTTATAGTGACACTAACTAACAAATATACCCGATTTTATGAAGTATGAAGCACTCTCGCTACTTTATTATTGAATGGTGATTACAAATGGACAGGGCTATTCACAATTAAGCTCGCTGAAATAGACACGAGTCTAGGTGATGTAAATGGAACTGGTTGTATACAGACTCTGCAGAATCTTCTAAACCAGTATAAAGACGTTAAGTTAAGTTAAGTTAGACGTCAAATAAGCTGATAAATTGTATGTCGCTAACACTACATGTTAGCTGAACACGCCTTATTGCTAGAAGTATGCCAGGTTGGCCTTTCTTTTGTCCATATAGTGACATGGCAGAGAATAAATGTGCTTGTCTCTCAAGAAACGAACGAACGAAATTATGAAACGGGGCTGTTCAAATCCTACAAGTTTCAAGAGACCCCTTGGTCTCAAGAGAGTAAGATTGTGTGCATAGTCTTATCGGAGATTGACAATAAACGTAGAGGTCATATATACATATATACATGGTATACACGGGAGAAAACCGCTGGCAGCTGACAATTGAAAGGTTGAGGCTGTTAACATCTGCTTGTGTAAAAACATTCAGAAATGAATGAGATTACCCCAACCAGCGCGCCCGGATGTAAATGAGAGGAAAGAATAAACATTTGCACCATTCGCTATATTCAGTCGTCTCAACTACCTTGTCTTGCCACTGGACCAAAGTAGCCTAGGACAAGAGAGTAAGGTGGATGCGCAAATCGTCCTCACTGAAATCTAATTAAAGCGCAAGTTACAATGTCAGACCTTAGGCAATTGTAAAAATATCTCCATCCTGAAGCTGTTAGCATACACCTGGACGTCACCACTTTCATTTCTTCAACCTTCGATATGGTCATCATTGTTCTGCAGTATAAAAGACACAGGTTGTCACATTCCATGACGTTGCCGTCAGGGATGGGGTGCTAAAGTTTTCATTTACAAAGTCTTTTTTTATATGAAATGATCAGTTTCCTGCTTGGCTGCCATGAGAAGTCAGTGATCTAACCACTCAGCCACTGAGGCATTAGGATTGGTATTAACAAAACTGTCATTTCGTGGTTTATTCCAATTTGAGAAGACACCTACAGGATATACAAGGCATGAGCAATAAAGAGCGATTGTTCTTGCAGATGATGCGGTGTACACAAGCTATGATTTTATTTGAACCAATCACTCGCACCTCTTACGATAGTAAAACGTCTACGTCTTACCGAGGTCTGCAGCCGGTGTCCTATTGGTCAAGGATCCCTATTGGTCAAGGAACCCTATTTGTCAAGGAACCGATGTTCGAACCGATGTGTCCACTCAACTTGTGTGGTAGAACCATGTTTAATTAGCGCTGACTGTGAAGTCGTAGCAGAGAGCTGTGATTTTGCACGACTAGCCACGAGATTCAGCTCGTTGGTTTCATATATGGACTCTTTAAATATGTATTTAGAATAATGTTGAGTGGCAAGGAGCTTGAAGTTATATTCCTTTTCAAATCAAGTATGTTCTGATACGTTATGTTATGTTATTATGGTATGTTATATTATGTCGTATTGTGTTGTATAATGTATTTCATGCTATGTTATATGTGTATGTAATGTTTAAGTAATGCAATGTTATGTTTATGTTGTGTTTATGGTGTTTGTGTTGTATTTATATTATGTTCATGTCATGTTAATGTTAGGTTTGGGTTATTTATGTTTATGTTATGTTAAGCTGTGTTGTGATGAGCTCACTTGTGTTTATTTTATGTTATGTCAGATTATGTTAAAGTTTATTACTTCATTTTTGTATATGTTGCGTTTAAAAAGACACATTATGTTGTTTTGCAGTGCATTAGGTTATGTTCAATTATATTGTACGGAATTGAAATTCAAACATTCCATGCAAACCAATGTTTACTCATTTCTTCCTCAGTAAATGTTGTACTGTGTTGGTAATGATGGTTGCTGTACTAAATGGATGTACACACTCTTATATAATGGCTACTGCTTGAGAAGATAACGGGCTAAAAAGTATTAAACCATCAGACCTTGTGTGGACCCACTGTGCTGTATACTTTGAGGTTCACGAAAATGAATGAGCTGGCACTTGACTTCAAATGCGTCCATTTTTGGACATTACACATCCTGTCTACAGACGGCATGAGTTTGGTACAAAACATAGATCGAGCAAAGTGGGGCGCCTGGGAGGACGGAGCTGAGGTACGTATAACCAATTCGTTATATGGACCATCTATTACCCATTGGATTCGTTATTTCTTCGTAGAGACAGAATACCTGTGGGACTTTCCGGAATGCGGGAATGCCGATTTTATATACGATAACATGACGACTCCTGTGTCTTCTCAATCGATACACCATATTCGACCCAAGCTAGATGTCAAACTCATGCAATAAATCGATCGTCAATGTCTCTATTGCAGTGTCATTATCTTACTGATCGTTGACAGATACTTCATGACTTTTGCTGTCTCAGGACGTACTCGACAGAAGATCTGTTCTGTCTACTGTCTCAGGACGTACTCGACAGAAGATCTGTTCTGTCTACTGTCTCAGGACGTACTTGACAGAAGATCTGTTCTGTCTACTGTCTCAGGACGTACTCGACAGAAGATCTGTTCTGTCTACTGTCTCAGGACGTACTCGACAGAAGATCTGTTCTGTCTACTGTCTCAGGACGTACTCGACAGAAGGTCTGTTCTGTCTACTGTCTCAGGACGTACTCGACAGAAGATCTGTTCTGTCTACTGTCTCAGGACGTACTCGACAGAAGATATGTCTTCTGTCTCAGGACGTACTCGACAGAAGATCTGTTCTGTCTACTGTCTCAGGACGTACTCGACAGAACATTTATTATGAATACTGTCACAGGACGTACTTAATAGAACATCCATTCTGTCTATTGTCTCAGGACGTACTTGACAGAACATTCATTTTGTCTACTGTCTCAGGACGTACTTGATAGAACATCCATTCTGTCTATTGTCTCAGGACGTACTTGACAGAACATCTATTATGTATACTGTCACAGGACGTACTTGCTAGAACATCCATTCTGTCTATTGTCTCAGGACGTACTTGATAGAACATCTATTATGTATACTGTCTCAGGACGTACTTGATAGAACATTCATTCTATCTACTGTCACAGGACGTACTTGATAGAACATTCATTCTGTCTACTGTCTTAGGACGTACTTGACAGAACATTCATTCTGTCTGCTGTCTCAGGACGTACTTGATAGAACATTCATTCTGTCTACTGTCTCAGGACGTACTTGATAGAACATTCATTATGTCTACTGTCTCAGGACGTACTTGATAGAACATTCATTCTGTCTATTGTCACAGAACATGCTTGACAGCAATAGCGTCGTGTTCGTGATGCACCAAGCAGAATGATGGCATGACAGCTTAGTTGGACGACTGTATCCAGCTTGTCCAAACCATTCTAAGTGAACCAGATTGACCACGAGTTTCCGGGCGTAGCCCTGGGTCTGTGTTGCAGAGACAAAAACTTGGTCAGCGCTACACTGGGAGCATACGTTAAGAGACCACTAGTTGTGTAGCCTAACCCATGTAGGGTCATAGAAACAACGGGATACACGAAGCAATGTGTGCTCGAATCCTGCAATTCTCAAGCGACCGCTGGTCTCAAAGTAGATTACATCGTATACTCAATCCTATTGGAGACAGACGATAAACTTGGAGATTAATTGTACACTTTGTGGACGCGATATGGTAGTTTGTAGTTGCAAATTGAAGATTAGGCGGCTACTCGCTATCTCTGCAAAACCATTTGGAAACTTATGAAACTTCTACCAAAGCTCCAGAACCGGAAGTAATCCTAAGAAAATAGACATCTGCAACCTCTGATATCTCCAGTCATCACTATTAATACGTCTTGCCACTGGACCAGGGAAGATCAGGCTTAGAGGGCGCGGTTGATGACACCGCAAAATGTAGCTCTCTTAAATCTAATTACAGCGTAAGTCACAATGCCAGACCTTAAACTATTCTAAATATCTCTATATACTGATAGTGTAGCCAGCACCGCTGACAAAAAGGCAGCTGATTTTCAGGGATTGACTGATATAGAAAATAGAAACAGCGCAACAATGATTCCAAGTCGATGCCCGCATCATTCATATCTCGTTTGCATATATCCGTGAATACAAATAAGCAGGTACCACATTACAGCTGGGTCGAATGTAGCACGTCAAGAATGAGGTTTGAACCTGGTACCTTTGATGTGAGAGCCGACGCTCTACCCCTCTGCAACTGAGACACTCTTGCTTGGAGGACACACAGGGAATACGATGGCGTGATGTCAAGTATTCACAAAGACAATGAATGATACGATATGTAAGTATGAAGAGTCTAGGTCAAACAAAACAGAGAAGATATTAAAGTCTCATCTTTCTGTTTCGAATAGGACATGACAGAGCCAATAGCCACTTGAACCGCATCAATTCCCAGCTTCTGCCCTCGTGCAGACATTGTTCTCACCCTGATGAAACAGTTAGACACCTACTCATTGAGCGCAAGGCGTTTGCGAACATGAAGAAAATATTCTTTCAAGCACTGCTGACAATTGCCAATACACTGTCCTAACAATTGAAGAAGAACTTCTATATAAGAATGGCATTGGCAGGAGTTATAGTATAACAACAACAAGCCAAACAACGCGTCACAAAATCAATGAAAAGCAAGAAGAGACTATGAAGAGTTGAACGCGTAAGACAGATTAGGAAACTTCCAGATTCCACAAAGCCACTAGCTGGTGAAACGCCATTTTATTATGTGCAAACCGGCACAATGTCTGCCTGGGGCAGAAATTTACATTGATCATTAACCTGAGTTAGGTTAGGGAAGCAAGACAGATCTAGAGGTCGTACTATTCGTGTGACACACACACACAAATCTTATATTCGCATACATTTTACAACTGACGAAAGGTAAATGGGTGACGAACCGCAAATGTGACATTCACGACTAAACTATAAATGACTAGTTCACAGACAATATATAACGAACTAACTATAAATGACTAGTTCACAAACAATATATAGCGAACTAACTATAAATTACTAATTCACCTGTATTATGTAACTGTAAATGCCATGTTAACAGTCATTGTATAAACGGACTAAGCATAAATATTGCTTTTCTTAACGAGCAAATAACACATTTGACACCCATATGCTGTTATGTTCACATACAGTAATTAATCGAAAAAGCTGTAATTGTTACATTCACAGATACTATTTAACGGACAAAAATTAAGTTCTCACAGCTAAACTGTCACATTCACATATATTAAATGAAAGGACAACCTAAAATGACAAATACACGGACATTATAAAACGGACAATACATCAATCTGTACAAAGAAAAATGTACACAAAGTACTAGATATATCAAACACAAAATATCACATTCACGAACGTATGTTACATAAGTTTGTCATTCCGAAACTCACTCACACCCACATTAACACCTGTTTTTGTGTATACATACAAGCTGTCACAGGAAACGCACGCACACTAACAAGCGTACGTATGTACACACATGCTAACACATGGACATGCACAGCATACAAATGGAAACAATGGACAGAAAAGAATGATCCTGTTTTGAATATCCCGGGAACTGCACGTGTGTCAAGGGGAGTTCGTTGAGGAACGATTAGCAGCACGAGCGGACAGCGGACATCTTAATCGTCTTCCATACGAACAAATCTCAGTCTGAGCTGACTCTTAACATTTTGCAGAGACCATTCTATTATGGGTAGTTTGCTACTACCACATATATCCGCAAATTAGTATTGACGCTTTGAACCCTAATTTTGTTTCTGCAAAAATATTAATTATCTGCTTTGCGAACAAATCTCACTGGCCGTCGTGTCATGACATGTTGTTTGCTTTTTGTTGGACAAAGATCAAAATAAGACAATCTCTAAAGGACTGCAAACCGATTAGAACCAAAACAAGAGCATTATAGCAAATTGAACAGTCTCTAGCAAACCTCTACACTCCATGGTAGAAGGGTAGAAGAGAAGTGATTAAGTAATAGTTTAAGTAAGCAATAGTGGTAATAGTTTAAGTAAGCAATAGTGGTAATAGTTTTGATCCACGGGTAAGGCATTCGTTTCTCAAAGCGATGAAGGGAAATGGCGTGGGGTCGAGCTCTGCAGGTTTCAAGCCACCCCTGGTCTCAAAGTAGGTGTGATCAGAGTCCCTGCATCTTGAATATTACGCCGGTCGTCTTGACTTAAGTCTTGCCACTGGCCCAAGTTAGTTGGAGACCAGCGAGTGAGGTTGATGACCAGTGCACTTCACTTCTAACTGTAATCCAAGTACAGGGCACGTTACATCATCAAGTATAAACCGTCTGATGGTGGCGCCATCATGGCTTACGGTGGACAACTAACTAAGTAAGCAATGGATAATATTTTCTACTTATCTTAACACCGGCTGAGCCTAGAGTAATACTACACATGTGGTGGGAACGCAGACAAGAATATGGGGATATAATACATAAAGTCGCTCGTTACCGGAGACCAAAAGTAAAGCAAGTGAAAGAAACACTGTAACCTGTTAGGCATGCTGTAAGACGACTAACATGCCTTTAGCTGCCTTGCCTCCCTAACACGGCACGCATTAAAACGTTCAATGCGCCTTTGTTAGAGCAAGAATCCGTCTCCTTCCCATCAAACACATATACTATATCTTTACACCAGAGATCTTAATGTTTAAAAAAATATGAAATAAGATTGAATTCGACAAAATAATGGCTACAATTTCCACACAAAAACAAACACAATATGGGCTTGTTATGGTGCAATGTGTTAATAGTAAGACAGGTAACCATTTACAGCTGGATTGACTGAATGCTACAAATGAAAGCCACCAATTATAAGAAACTAATATTGGCATTAATATTCAAAGATATGAGAAGTAACAATATCAAAAGTGGTTAATACGCCATGAAAGCATTATCGATTACTTCAGGCTTAGCATTGCTAACATGTAACAATGGCGAGCATTTCATTTGTGTCTCCCTTCACTTTCCCACACATTCAGAACTAATCAAAGTTCTCAAGTTCTTCTTGGGTAGAAGAGTGTCCACCAGTTGGGGATTGCATAGCTCGCGAAGTCTGGATAGCCAATTAGCTCTGAAAGAGATATCTAGAAACATTTCAAACATAATGGTACTGGCAATACAATAATTAATATCGTCATTATTAGGGGTTCAGATGCAGAAAATGGAGAAGAAAAAGAAGAAGAAACAGAAGAAGGAGGATGAAGATAGGGAGGAGGTGAAAAGAAAAAGATGAAGAAAAAAAGAATAATAAGAAGGTGAAATTGGAGGAGCAGACAATAAGAGAAGAAGAAGAAGAAGAAGAAGAAGAAGAAAGCAGACGTGGAACAGGAGGCGAAAGAGTGGGATAGTGAAGAAGAAAACGAAAAAAGAAGAGGTAGAAATTAGAAGCAAAAGAAGTCATAAGAAGAAGAAGAGGAAGAAAAACAGGAAAATCAAGAGGTCAGACCTTTGTAACCATAACGTTATTATCCTTTGTTAAGCACATATTTTCATTCGTTCGCGTCATCGATATCTGCATTTTACATTCATAATTCATTACCACACTTTTTTTTAAACTTCCAGTTTTAACATTGTCAGTAGATCTGCTTCAAATTATTAATTATTTGTTCTGAATTTGTATTTGATTTTTGTTTGATGGAAGTGATTTGAATATATTTTAAAAATAAGATCTATGTTAATATTTTTATTATTTTAATCACATATTTTGATATGCGCTCGCTCCATCCGTTTTCAGGGAAGTGATTCAAACAACTTCATGCAGACGTAAGAGTTCAATACTAATCCAGAATTATGTTAAATTGTCGCTCATGTCTGCGCGATTTGTTCAACGACATTATTGTAAGCCAGAACCCAATGGTTACCCAGTTTGCTCGACATCTGACACAAGAGCGGGGAATCGCTTCGGGTAAGTAGTTGTTGACAGTTATTAAGAATAAGTGGAAAGCTACATAGATCGTGATGTCCCCCTCCCCTCTCCCCCCCCCCTGGGGATTGGGGTTGGATGGGGCGGTGGGGGCTCATGAACACTTTAACCTAAATTGTTTCATTAAAAGATCATCATCATGTGTATGTTCTAATTCTCCCGAGTATATCAACACTATAGTTGATCCTATTCTCCCGAGTGTATCAACACTTTAGATGATCATATTCTCCCGAGTGAATCAACACTTTAGATGATCATATTCTCTGGCTATTGAGTATTCCAACACTGTAGATGATCCTATTCTCCCGAGTGTATCAACACTTTAGATGATCATATTCTCTTTCTATTGTGTATTTCAACATTTTAGATGATCCAATTCTCCCGAGTATATGTTATTTGATCTCCTTCTCCCGAATGTATCAACATTGTAGCTGATCTGTGTTGCCCCACCAAACAGCCGATTAATATTCAGTGCGTGCAGTAAAAGGCCCCTGTTTGTTTCCTTGAATGTGGTAAGTGACGACTAAAGAAGATTGTTCATGGGGCTTACAACCTCCCCATATAAAAACCCTTGATGTAATGCCGAGCTGGTTACGGTAAGTCAAGTCTAGTATTGACCTATGCTTCAATAAAAGACTGGAATCAGGCCTTCCTAAAAGCTGAGTTGCGGAGCCGAATGCATTGTTGACCAATATTTAATCAAATCGAGAGACGAAGAAAGTTAAGTTAGTTAATTATGTCGTGTCATCCCTGATCAACCATACAGCACTTCCTCTGCCCTTCTCCTCCTCGACCGGTCTCTATTCTCCTAGCTGTGAGCCATGTACCCATTTACAGTTAGGTCGACCAGAAAGTGTCGATAACAGGGGATGAACACAGTACCTTTGCTGTGAAAAGCGAGCTCTCTGCCCCTCTATCTCTCACACCTCATATATATATATATATGGTGTTGATGATGATACCGGTAATGAAAATGCTTTACAGAGCTGACGTCACTGCACTAGGGCGCATCGATATGTGTTCACAGTCCTTTTCACTGTTGAAAGTGCTGACGTCAGAGCACGAACTCAGCAGCTTCAGCAGTGGCTCCGAAATGTTCCCCTGACAGCTAGGTACCAATTTATACGAGGCGTGTTCAAATGAAACCGGACCAATGCAGGCAGTGTATGGTGACAAAAGTGTGGCGAACGTAAGCTCCAGCGACGGTCCATCCGAATTGCTGCAATGATTTTGGCGATGACATCTTTTGACACAACAATATGCGCCTGACCTGGTCTCAGAAGATCTTTCGTTAACTCACGTCCTTCGATGTCCAGTTCTTCACTGTTGTCTTCGATACACTTTTGTCACTATTCACTGCCTGTATTCTGCGATGAATGTCAACAGGTCGACATCCTTCAGCTATTAGAAACTGAATCACGGCTCGCTGATTAACACTGGACGGATTTCGAATCACACCCGCCATGTTTTTAACAGTCTGATGATGAAACTATGAGTCGGAGGATACAAAAAATTGTGCAGACTAGACCGTTGGTATGTGCTATTTACACCAGAAGTGACGTCATCATGAGCATCGTACGTATGTTCACTTGGTGCAGTTAGGTCTGGTTTCATTTGAACACACCCTCGTAGCTTAGTACTATCATTACACACAAAATCGCAGTCTGTCAGAGCCGACATAACGGGAACTGCACCTAACTAGTTACCCCCGCACGTTCTGTCAGAGCCGACGTAACGTGAACTGCACCTGTCCATTTGCCTATCGCAAACGACGATGGCGGCATCATGAAAAAGTAACCCTGCTAGTAATCAACCTCACTCTCTTGTCCCGAGCTACCTTGAACTAGTGGCAAGACGATCAGTAGAGACGGCTGGGGGTAACTCATGACGCAGGCACTCTGGTCTTATCTCTCTTGAGACCAGGGGTCGCACGAAACTATCGGAATTTGACGGTCCATCGTTTTCCGTGCATCCCTTTAAGAGGCGAATGCTTGACCTCATTACTACAGCGGCCCCTGGTACGTTTGACTGTAAACCAAGCTCGCAACCACAAGTCCACATGTAGCTGTGAGTTCGAATAACACATGAATTACATGTTTTCTATTGGGTTCAGAAGAAGAAGAAGAAGAAGAAGAAGAAGCAGAAGAAAAAGAAGAAGAAGAAGAAGAAAAAGAAGAAGAATATTAAGAAGAGGAAGAAGAATAAAACCCGCAGACAATACTTCACGTTTCACAGTCAGTCAACATATCGATAGCTTCTTGTTCTCCTAATATTCTTCGGAATTCATTTCTTCCAGCTTGTTTCACATCATTAATTATGTCTATAACGTACATATAATCTAGGCTAACCATATCGATACCAGTATGTGTGTTCCACTTTTAGATATTTGAAAATAACATACGCTATCGATCTTTATTTATGATAACTGCAATAACACAGTATCTGCAGTCCTTCTGACGAGTGTGAGTGTTCGTGTGTTTACTCAATACGTTGTAAAATCCATAACAGTGGTTCTCACATGGTTTGCGAACCCGACCATCATCTGATGCAATAAACAACAGCCATCACCCGTCTGAGGCATATAAAGCTCTAAAAAATACGTCCTGGAAAGGTCTGCACACCGAGCAAATTAGGCAAATTGAAAATGGGCGTCAGTCCCAAGCGAAGATGGCGACCATGTCAGATATGTGAGTCAGATGGGTCCGAATATATTTCATGCTGGACGAAGATTGTCTGGTTCGGCTGTGCCTTGCACTTAAATAGGAAGAATATTTGGGCTTACATAGATGTAGGTGAGGGTTGTTTGCGTTGTTGTCAACATCGCTCTCACGTCCTTAGCTACCTTCGTCCAGTGGCATGACATAGCCGAGATATGAAATTAGTTATATGCAAACTAATAATTACCGTTGGTCCATGAATTTCCAGGAGCAAATTAACTTTATACACTTTTATAACAGCAGGCTATCAATTTTAAATTGCGCCTTCTTTTACTTTCGCCTTTCCTGCGTAATTATCTGAGGCAATTACATCCCTGTTTCCCAGATAAAAGCAACAAAACACTTAAGAACCAGATGTGTCTGTGTATCATCTCTGTCTAACCATCGATGTCCACTTACCTTCTAGAGGTGATGGTGGGACACGTCCTACAGCAAGACCTCATACAACCACACCTTAGCTGTTATCAGCACTCCCAAATGTAGAGTTCAGATCCTGTAGTGCAATGACTGAATGTCAACAGGTAAAAGCTTGCATGCTGGACACCCTAGAGCTGCACCTTCGTCAGGCTTTAGTAATCCGCAAGAAGGAAAACACTTACACATGTGCTACTCATTGCCAAATGTGAGTCCCTGAGGCAAGCCAGGGAAGATACGGGACTACACTGTCTTAGCTAAGGGCCGACCAGATGGACTTTCACAGGAAAGGGATAGCTTTGAGCTACGTGACATCAGGCACTGTTCTACCTAATTGAACACCAGACTCCATTATGCCAATATCATCTTGTGTTTACTATTTACATGATCAGAATAAAATCTGTCACAAAACCAGAATCCGCCAAATTGAAGAATTCCGTTTTTTTACAGATGATCAGAATTACCCAACATCTAAAAACATATGTTAAAACACACCTGAATCTGTTAAATAAAGTACACAAGAATAATATTTGGAAAAATAAACAGCGCACAATAAATTAAGGTAAAAGACATCACCAGAACAAATGGACAATTCCTTATCTAGATCAGAACAAACAGACAATTCCTTATCTAGATCAGAACAAACAGACAACTCCTTATCTAGATCAGAACAAACGGACAATTCCTTATCTAGATCAGCACAAACAGACGACAACTTATCTAGATCAGAACAAACAGACAATTCCTTTTCTAGATCAGAACAAACAGACAATTCCTTATCTAAATCAGAACAAACTGACAATTCCTTATCTAGACCACAACAAACTTTAAATTCTTTATCTAGATCAGAACAAACAGACAACTCCTTATCTAGATCAGAACAAACAGACAATTCGTTATCTAGACCAGAACAAACAGACAATTCCTTATCTAGACCAGAACAAACAGACAATACCTTATCTAGACCAGAACAAACAGACAATACCTTATCTAGACCAGAACAAACAGGCAATTCCTTATCTAGACCAGAACAACCAGGCAATTCCTTATCTAGATCAGAACAAACAGATAATTCCTTATCTAGACCAGAACAAACATTAAATTCTTTACGTTGGAGAATCGTGAAACATATTCACAGACAATGACAAGATAAAAAATAATCAAGGATGAGAGGGGTCAAGCAAAAACTCAAAAAGCAATGGCGTTGATTTGCCAGCTTTCATTATTACCAAGAAATCCAAATATTTCAACAGGCACAACAGAGACAAAGTATTAACTTTACATTCATATCAATTTTATGGGAATGTCGTGGTCTAGTCGTTAAGTGACACGGATCACATCCCAAAGGTGCTGGGTTCGTTACCCATCACAGCACAGGCCGTTACTCAGGGAAAGCAAACCCTTAGAAAATGCAGGAGGAAGCAGACCCTTACATGAAATGCATGCCGAAGTCGGATGCACTGGGCCGAAAGGTGCAAAATAAAACCATAGTGTAACACACACCGTCTTGGGAAATATAGAAATAAGATGAACACAAACATTTTTAAAAATTACAAAATATCAATTTTATGTTGTCTTTGTCAGACGGGAACCTTGACATTGGCACAAGAAGAAAGATTGTAATACGTAAAATAAGATGGCTGAGGAAAGCCGTCAGGGCTACTAGAAGAGACAGAGTGAGACGTGGACAAATAAGAAAGATTATGAAAGCAGTGCTTGGTTGTACATGCACAGCGAGTAGCATGGTTTTGACATGTTGTTGTTGCTGTTGCTGTTGTTAGTCGAAGATGTTCGCGCTAAATTTAATAATCTCTTGACAATATGTCTTTGGTAGCAGGTTTACATGGCCCCTTCTTACATCCTAGAGGTACTTGGCAAGGTTGACTTGTTCCTCCTGGCTGTAATGCAATACGAGGCTCCTCAGTAAGCTCACTACTATGGGGATTCCAGTGTTGACCGTCACCTTGACCCTCACCTTGACCCTCATCATGTTTTTCAGGAGCACTAACAAGAACGTGAGGTGGGTTTTGATCTGTGTTTCGCGTAACCCGGATTGGACTTTGACCCGATTGTTTGATCATTTAACACATCAAATTATACTCATCGCACGAGCCTATAACATCAGTCACCATGTCATTGGCTCAAGAGGATAAGCAAAATAAAAATTGATTGTCAATGTTAAAGAAACGTTACAGAATCGAGAATTGAAAATAATAGCTTCTACACAGACGATATGAATGAGAACAGTGCATCCCTCCCACATCGTCTAACGACATGTCGATATGTGGGAGGACGATGATAACAATGCTCCTTCTCACGGTACGAGAACCACTGCCATTTGATGTATTAGCATTAGTTACGTAGTCCAAAAATACGTATTCACACCAACCCCTGGACGCAAGCCCGAGAGAGCAGTCAACAGTTGGCTGTGCGTGATATAATACTGAACGGTAGAACGTGGGATATCTACAGAACATTTGACAGTAAGCTGAGGTCCAGATGTTGCACTCTGTAGGTAGAGTTGCGCTTCCCTTCCCAGCCATCGCTGTTTATAACATGCCATACGCAGATACTTTCACGCGTTTGTCAAACACACGTCAAGACTTGAAATATATGTATACATTTATATATATATATTCCGCACACACTTAGTAACCTTTCAAGGAATAATGCTGACATTATTTGGCACTGTAACATCCAAACTCACAAATGTAAAACGATGGTCACTACTGAATGGCGTAGACAGTGGCATACTAACTAAATAGATGGAGTGGAGAACTGATGCCTTTGACTTAAAACAATATGGGAGAATATGGCGCATCTCGTCCACATAACAAATGGATAAATTGGTAACATGAGGCGCAAGGGTTGGAGGTGGGGGTGGGGGGAGCATGACCCAGGTGTGTTACAACTTTGTGTGTTACCAATTCAGTACTTACAGAAATATGGGTTTTGAGAAAAGTTATACATTAATGTCCTTTATCAGCGCATGTTAAACGATGTTTATTCTCTGTATTCTGTTTAAATTTAAGCACCTTGGTATAAATGCATGTTACTTTAGGATAGCATTCTTATGCTTTCAAGGAAAGTTGTTATAGCTAAAATAAATTTACCCCAAAACGAAAGATATTCTGTGTCAATGAGTTTGAGAAGATAACTGAAGCGAAGAACTTGCGCGTTGTGGCAGCCCCTTCTGATTGCCTTTTCTTGTTTTGCTTGTCATAGAGTTGCATGTATCAATCATAGTAAAGTGGTCTTTGGTATCTGTATTTGACAACATGAAATATTCATGGCTTTCACAATTAAGAGACTTTGAAAAATATATTTATTTGTACTATGAGTGGTCTACATATTTCTTTTTCTTGCTTAGATGTTTGCCTCACTAGTTTCTACTGGCGGAGGCGCGCCATTTTCCACCCCAGACCGTAGTCCATTGGGCGATATCAGGACGCATAAACCAGTGCTTGGATGCATGTGTGCGTCTGTATGTACCTATGCTAGATTTGTGCGCCCTCAGAAGCTAGCCCAACAAAAGTGCAATGGAAGGGCCTCACCACGAGGGCGCGTGTGAAAGTTGTGCAAGGGTGTGACTGTAGGACAGAGTCAAATGAAACAGAGTGAGCTAAGAGAAGAGAGAGAAGGGGGATCTTCTGGTCTACAAATGATATATTATTGGGTCAAGTAGTCCTTGGAGTTGAAGTGTTGGACTACCTTGATACAGTTGGTCAAATGGACATAATTTCGACCGTGTTCAGTTAAGTATATCAATATGTGCGAATTCCTTTATCAGGAAACCCAGAATTTCGCATTCTCTATATTTCTTTCTATTTCTTGGTGCATATTGACATGCGAATTCCGGAGCCTGTGAAGGAAATCAAAGATTATCAGATCACTATAGTGATGTCTATATCTTGCAATGGATGAATCAGCAGCCTACCTACTCACTTACTTACTTTCCGTGTCCAAGCACCACGTTATACAATATGCATAGAGTAATATAACGACATGGATTGTCTTGTCATTTGCCTCCAGCATGTCGTACCTATTTCATATTTCCTGGAGGTTGAGGCAGGTCATCAGGTGGTCTGGGTCCTGTACTGCACCACAGTCCTATACATGATCATCTATGTATCCCCATCTCTTCATGTTCCTCTGGCACCTTGACACCAGTTCTGAGTCTGTTCAGCGACTTCCATGTTGTGTGGTAGATGTTGTCCCGGGGCAGGTTCCTCTCGAAGTTCCATCTCTGAGGCCTGCATCAATTCGTGTCATGTCAGGATACGGCAACTTTCAGGGCTTGTCTGTATCGGCTTTGTTTAAATTAGGAAGCTATGTCTGGATTTGAGTCTTGTGCTCTGTACTTGATGTTCAAGCATTGAGTGTCTTGGGTCGTGCTCTGTGCTTGATGTTCAAGCATTGAGTGTCTTGGGTCGTGCTCTGTACTTGATGTTCAAGCATTGAGTGTCTTGGGTCGTGCTCTGTACTTGATGTTCAAGCATTGAGTGTCTTGGGTCGTGCTCTGTACTTGATGTTCAAGCATTGAGTGTCTTGGGTCGTGCTCTGTACTTGATGTTCAAGCATTGAGTGTCTTGGGTCGTGCTCTGTACTTGATGTTCAAGCATTGAGTGTCTTGGGTCGTGCTCTGTACTTGATGTTCAAGCATTGAGTGTCTTGGGTCGTGCTCTGTACTTGATGTTCAAGCATTGAGTGTCTTGGGTCGTGCTCTGTACTTGATGTTCAAGCATTGAGTGTCTTGGGTCGTGCTCTGTACTTGATGTTCAAGCATTGAGTGTCTTGGGTCGTGCTCTGTACTTGATGTTCAAGCATTGAGTGTTTTGGGTCGTGCTCCAGTTTTTCTCGTTCGATTATGGGATATAGTTTATCAATGAGTGTGGGTGTTAGGCCCCCTGATAAAATACGATACTACCCACCTTATTTATTGCTGTATCAACCAGTATCGCATGGAGAGAGTGTTTTTCCAGACTGACGCAGCATATTCAGCTACCATTATGGAAAAACACAAGACAAGTACTGATGTCCAAAGGATAGATAGCTGTGCCCCCCCCCTTCCCCACCCCCACCCCACCAACATCCACCCACCCCTAATTTTGTCGTCGTCAATTTTCTAATGAAATTATTTCTTGCGTTTATCTTAGGCTTTTGTTTCCTGGAATGTGTTATGTACTACAACGTGCGGTCTAACTTTACGCCTAGATATTTGGGAGCCGTGCAGTGTGTTATGTACTACAACGTGCAGTCTAACTTTACGCCTAGATATTTGGGAGCCGTGCAGTGTGTTATGTACTACAACGTGCGGTCTAACTTTACGCCTAGATATTTGGGAGCCGTGCAGTGTGTTATGTACTACAACGTGCGGTCTAACTTTACGCCTAGATATTTGGGAGCCGTGCAGTGTGTTATGTACTACAACGTGCGGTCTAACTTTACTCCTACATATTTGGGAGCCGTGCAGTGTGTTATGTACTACAATGTGCGGTCTAACTTTACTCCTAGATATTTGGGAGCCGTGCAGTGTTCAAGCTCCTTATCCTTGCCACCTAATCTAAAGTTATTTTTTGCCTCTCTGTTTCTGATGTAGTAGGCACATACCTGGGTTTTACTTTTGCCTCTCTGTTTCTGATGTGGTAGGCACATACCTGGGTTTTGCTTTTGCCTCTCTGTTTCTGATGTGGTAGGCACATACCTGGGTTTTACTTTTGCTTATGTGTTACTGATGTGCTAGGCACATACCTGGGTTTTATTTTTGCCTCTCTGTTTCTGATGTGGTAGGCACATACCTGGGTTTTACTTGTGCCTCTTTGTTACTAGTGTGGTAGGCACACCTGGGTTTTACTTTTGCCTCTCTGTTTCTGATGTGGTAGGCACATATTTGGGTTTTACTTTTGCCTCTCGGTTTCTCATGTGGTAGGCACATATCTGGGTTTCACTTTTGCCTCTCTGTTTCTGATGTGGTAGGCACATACCTGGGTTTTACTTTTGCCCCTCTGTTTCTGATGTGGTAGGCACATACCTGTGTTTTACTTTTGCCTCTGTTTCTGATGTGGTAAGCACGTACCTGGGTTTTACTTTTGCCTCTCTGTTTCTCGTGTGGTAGGCACATACCTGGGTTTTACTTTTGCCTCTCTGTTTCTGATGTGGTTGGTACATACCTGGGTCTTACTTTTCCCTCTCTGTTTCTGATGTGGTTGGCACATACCTGGGTTTTACTTTTGCCTCTCTGTTTCTGATGTGGTTGGCACATACCTGGGTTTTACTTTTGCCTCTCTGTTTCTGATGTGGTTGGCACATACCTGGGTTTTACTTTTGCCTCTCTGTTTCTGATGTGGTAGGACCATTCCTGGGATTTACTGACCCATCTGCTGAAGAAGTTTGAATTCAGACGTTGGTCAAACATATTTATGAAGAGAATATTAGCCTTACATCTCGCTGGGACGTTGATAAGCTGTCACTAGTATGTTTGAAAGCGCATGTTGCATTTACTGGTTTGAATGTGCGTGTGTTATGTCCGTGAACTAGATCAGCAACAGTTGTGTATTTCTGCTGGGCAAGTACTGGGATCCGGCCAGATGTACGTCGGGAGGTCAATATATGGTAGGTTTTTTTTCTTAACAGTGGCGTTCAGATAGTCCGTTCGGAAAGAACCAGCCAAGTAGCAGTGAGACACGAGGCTAGTAGAGGCATGACAATACTTAGTCGCTCGTATAGATAGTTGTGTGAGCAATAGACGAGTGTATTTGTTCGTCATTTGCTCTTTGTAAAGCTTGGAGGTTCTGATTCATTTAAAATATAGTTCAGTGTGTTGGGCATGTTCCAATCCCCGTGTTTCAATCAAGAGATGCCCATATACCTGTTATTGAGTTATCACATCTTGCAGAGCCATTAATTACAACAGCCCCCAGGTTAATCGTAAGTTTAGGAACCATCCCACTGACAAAAGTTCAGGATGAACATTTACATAGCTTGCAAATACATTTTGGCCACACACACAAAACAACTAAATAACGCATTGAATATCTCTTGCAAGTCTGAAAACAAACTCATGAAAAAGAATGGCTCCGGCTGAGTCTTCGTCGGCTGCGAAACATGATGAAATAGCAAATCATACAGCGAGTTTCGATAGTCCTGCAAGACAACTTCCTAAGAGAGACAACTCTGACCAAAAACAACTGCTGCCGTGCAGTTAGGCTGGGGACAGCCAAAGGCTAAGGAGGGCAACCCTACAGAAACGCCTGTTGAAATCGGATGCACTGAGCCACAGACTTAACAAAATAAAACAGTGCAACGTAAATATCGCTGTAAACAGCGTACGATGAAGAAGAAGATGATAGAGCGAGTTTTTGTTCTTGTTGAATGATCAAAATGAATAAGTTTACTCTTTTGTGCGCTCTGAAAAGGGGCGTTATGTGGCTGGTTGCAGTAGCTTCCCTCACACTCCGAGCGTGCTGAGGAAGGTAGACTGGGCTCCTTCGAGCGGTTGTGCTATGCTTGGTTTCATTTACATGTCGATTACTAATTCGGGGATCACGTCGATCCCTCACTTCGTTAGCCAGACTGCCATGATCCCGCCTGTTTCAAGGGAGCACTGCATGGAAGTGAGGTGGAGGTCTTGGCCCGTATATTTTACCTGACCACCATTGTCCGATCAGTATGTCTTGCCTGGCCCGACGTTAGTCTTCTCTCCCCATGCAGAGAGATACAATGATTTGGTCATAATTGAAATTCGACGAAAGAGTGTAGCTGATCCCACAGTTTTCCCTAGGGTTATTCTAACTTAGAACACTATCACACTCATCCACATCATCATGACCACAAACTGCAAAATAATATAGCATACAGCAGATGGCATATTTATTATATAATACTCATACCAGAAAAATGAGTAGTGAAATTACAAACACGATACAATACATATCATCTTCACTAAGTATTTCTATATTATATATATGTTAGTATAAATATTCACTAAAGCGGAAATTTTAAGCATTAGCTCTTGATGGAATTCCCAAACTATCTAAGACCCAGTTCTATTGCCTTACTCCCATCACACACACATCTCTTTAACTGCATCCTCAACACACCTTATCAAAAACTTCCTCACTCAAATCCCCTCAGGTGGGCGATCTGGACATACCTCGTTCACAATGTCCCCTGCTTACAACACACATTCAGATTATCTATTAATGCAAAACTCACACACATATTTGAGCGATCCTGTTCTATCACTAACATTCGTCCAACAGTCTCTCAATCGCTCCTCTATCAAATCGGTGAGCTAAACGGACTCCTATCTACAGTCACCCATTCGCTCTCCTCCCCTCTCCATCCAGCCTCTCTCATCCAGCCTCTCTCATCCAGCCTCCTGAGCTCAACTTTGACTAGTCTTATATACACTCAAGCAGTATCAAAGCTAACCAATTGATCTCAGGGGGGTGGCTCTATGCAGTAGTTATTGGAACGAAATATTTTGCACACCTGTCACTCATCTATAGCAGCAAGCTACTCTACCATACCGTCTGTCACTCATTCTCCCCCTACCCAAATCGGAACGCCAGTGGTCAGCTCCTACCTGTCCACATTCTTTGCCCCAACTCTGTTTTCCTTTGTTGAGACGGTGAGTGACCTAGGCACGCATTCAGGTATCTTTGTTCTGAGTAGTCAACCACATCACCCCTGCCCTAAACTCTCTTGCTCCGGCGGGAACTGTTACAAGAGCGAGCGACGATAAAAGCGAGAGTATGCTGAAAGTTATTTTAAACACGCCGTTTTAACTAGTTTTTTTTTTTTTTAAATTCCTTTCCTGTAATAACTCATGCACATAACAAGATACAGTCGACCTAATGTCACATTAGAAGGCACTGTCACCTTAATGTCACATCGGAAGGCACATCCACCTTAATGTCACAGTCAGCCTAATGTCACGGTCAGAAGGCAGTGACCCTAATGTCAAATTAACGTTAATGCCACAGTCACCCAAATGTCACAGTCACTCTACTGTCACATCAGAAGGCAGTCACCCTAATATTACAGTCATTTTAATGCCACAGTCACCCTAATGTCACAGTCACTCTAATGTTACAGTTAGCCTAATGTCACATCAAAAGGCACAGTCACCCTAATGTAACATCACGAAAGTTGACTAAAGACTGGTTAGAAAACTCGTCACATATCATCAGTGCTGTTTAAGCTGTACTGCGTGTGCTTGGTTACAGGCTTCCTCAAAGAAGCCAAATGTAATGGTCGGTCTGTTCTTCACTTGGAACAAAAAGATAACAAAATAAGTGGGATACAGCTAAGTGTGCTAATCATCTTATGCAATCTCTTGCTCGTGTGAAGTTTGCAACGATGCAACTTCAAACTTGACTAGCTTCGCTTGAAATTCTAACCTTCCGGTATTTCTACATATTGTTTTAACTTCAGAGGAACACCTAGCGACGATGGAAGAGGAGACTGGTTTCACGCGGACACTTGTTAGAGGAATTCAAGATGACTTCTAACAATAGCAACATTTGAAGAGCACATGTCCAAATGTGGCAGCGCAATGTACCAAGGGGAAGCCGATACATCGATGATGAAGCATAATGTAAATGGAGTAGACGTAAACATGTAATCTCATAGCAGACGTTGTTGTCAGGGATACAATTTCAATGCAGTAGGCCTCAACATTTTTTTATGATGGGGCGTAACCAGTTCCCTTCCAAGCTGCCTTTTCTTTCCTAATAGTAAGACAGGTGCAAATTACAGCTGGGTCGACTTGAGCGTGTCAATAATGGAGTTCTGACCTGGTACCTTTGCTACGCAAACGAGCGCACTACCACTCCGCTACTCGACCCTCGTACGTTATTTAATGTGTACCCTTCTGCTTCTTTCTTTGAAGTTACGCCACTGCTCTTATTTATACAATTTGAACAATCAATACGGATTAATATGTTATAATCTATATTGTGTCTTTTATTAAGACAATTAAACCGCTGGTTTTGATCGTATTACATGTCATAAATTACATGAGACTGTGAGATATATATTTCGCATCCAGCCCACGCAAGCACACACTAATTCAAATATTTCAACCGCCCCCGACAATTCTCTGATACATGTTTCCTGCAAGTGGTTCAATTGTACTGTCAGCCTATGCTTCTCTTAGTGCAAACAAACCAACCACATATGATGTATTGTTTCTGGAGCTTTCGGTTGACCAAAAAATGTCTGCTTCACACGAGGACATGGGAAGCTCTAACCACAATGACAGTATCTATCAACTCACAAGAAAGAATCAGAGCACCATTTTCCGGTTCAGAGACCAAAATACCAAACAACACTCACCTGTACAGAATCCAACTACAATATACTTCAGGGGGACTCCAGTATATGTTCTATTATAACCACCAGGTCTCTTTCAATTTCTATCTACCTAATATTGTTTTCTCCCATCCTGTAATTCTATTACATATTGGATCTACCCATGTGGATGACTGTACATTTTTCTACATTAATCCCCATATGTCCATTCACAGACAATTCTCGAAATTTGAAAACAATATATCCACATCTGCTTTGGATTTTTTAAATCATGTATCCGATATAATTGTACAAATAATTTATATATATCAAGAACAAAATTGGTTCTAAAACCGAGCCCTGTGGCACTCCATTTTAATTTGGAGTACATATTAACAGGAAAGAGGTACCTCCTCCAGTGAGTAAATGGGTCTGTAATGTCGAACGTTAGCAACTGGAAGAAGGAACATACTCATCGGAACCTGCAATGTCAGGACATAGAACAAATGAGAAGAGCTTAATTATTTGACCTCAGATGCCAGTAATATTAGACTTGACATATTGGGTGTGGCAGAGGCAAGACTACCAGGTGCTCGTTACGTGCGAAAAGAGCAATAAACATTGATAGATTCCGGAGATGTAGATCATCAATGAGGTGAAGAAATATTGATTGAAAAAAGGAGGAATCATAAACGTGGGATTATTGGATACAGCGCGATCGAATTATGGCGCTAAAGGTGTGGACGACCATTCCATATTGCTATTTTACAAACAAAGGCAGCAACTCAAGAATGCAGCCATAGCGAAATAGAAGAGTATTTAGAGAACTTACAACAGTCCAACAAACCAATCTACGGACGTTGTCATAATGATGGGAGATATTAATTATGTTTGGAATGTATTGGGAGATAGTCGTTATGTTGTGAAAGTAGTGGGAGGTATTTATTATGTTGTGATAGTAATGAGATATATTCATTATGGTGTGATAGTAATGGCAGATATTCATTATGGTGTGATAGTAATGGCAGATATTCATTCCAAATTTGGAAAACGAATATGTAGAAATTTAGTAGAGCAATTTTAACTATGAAGAGACAGAGGAGACAGGCTGATATATTTATGTGAATAAAATCTACTAGTTATACTAAACATATTCAAATGAAACCGGACCTAACTGCACCAAGTGAACATACGTACGATTCGCATGATGACGCCACAACAACCGTCAAGTTTGCAAAATTGCATTACCCTCCGACTCATAGTTTCCCCAGCAGACCGTTGAAAACATGGCGGGTGTGATACGGAATCCGTCCAGAGTTGATCAGCGAGCGGTGATTCGGTTTCTAACAGCTAAAGGATGTTGACCGAGGCGTGTTCACCTGCTACTATGCGCAACAAAAACGAATCACCCTCGACTTCGTATTGCAGCATGTGGTTCAAACTCCATCCCATGCGTTATTCCTTATGTTGATTGGTCAGCAACCGAGGTACCCATTGTGAACACACCTTCCAATACTTCAGTTTCTTGCTAACCACCATTTGAACTGTCCCTAGTGACACAGCGAATTGCTCTGCTAGCGAACGTAAGCTCCGGCGGCGGTCCACCCGACTTGCTGCATCAATTTTGGCGATTGCATATTCTGACGCAATAATTTGCGCAGGACCTGGTCTCGGAAGATCTTTCGTTAATTCACGTTCTTCTTTAAACATCATTGTCCAGTTCTTCAATGTTGCCTTCGATACACGTTTGTCACCATACACTGTCTGCATTCTGCCATTTATGTAAACTGGTCGAAATCCTTCAGCTGTTAGAAACCGAATTACCGCTCACTGATCAACTCTGGGCGGACTCCGTATCACACCCGCCATGTTTTCAACTGTATGCTGAGGAAACTATGAGTCGGAGGGTAATGCAATTTTTCAAACATGATGATTGCTATGTGCTGTATATACCAGAAGTGACGTCATCATGCGCATCGTACGTATGTTCACTGGGTGCAGTTAAGTCCGGTTTCATTTGAACACGTTTCGTATGTAACACATTTTACCAACGTGATCACAAAAAGATTGTATACACGCGAAAAGCTCAGGAAAGAAATCAAAATGACTAGTTCATGATCAAAGACAGTTTCAAAAATTGTGCCTGTAGGGGAAAATGCAGGAATCAACCCTATAACCCAATGGATAGAAGGCAGAAACATAAGTAGTACACCAGACCCAATTCACCAACTCAAAAGAAACCAACAAACTACCTTATTTCACCTGAGAACTGGTCACTGCAGACTACTAGAACATACTAGAACTATGCCGACTAAAGATCTCACACACACAGGAATGTCCATGTGGAACAGGATCCAGAATCCTGAACACATTCTACAGGAATGTCCACTGTTGGGAAATGAGATACAGGACCTGGCCAGAGGGTATGGAACTGAGACAAAAGCTGTGGTATACCTTCTCCGACCTGGTGAAAACTGCAGACTTCATGATGATGACTGGCCTGCAGATATAGCATGACGAAAAGATCATGAATGTATAGAGAAAAAAAAAGAAGCAATCAGTCTGAAGAATGTAGAAAGAATATATATCCAAGCTGATATATCAGCATTAAAGCAATCATGAATTAAATAGGAATATCTTATGGAAACCAACAATAAATATGATAGCCTACTGTCAACCGGCATGGGATAATACGAAAGAGAAAACACAGAAGAGAATGCAAGCACTAAATGGGAATGTCTAAAAACAAGCAAATGAGTAGCAAATAAAACAACCTTTAAAAGAGCTTTCGAAAAATCATGTAAGGTTCACAGATGATATATTATACAGAATGAAATAAAGATAGATAGCAAAGAATATTCAGGAATATTGGGTACTGAACAATGCGATACGTACAATGTACCGACGTGCAAACGAATCGTGGACAGAATCAAAATGCAAGGCAATGAAAGACACGGGTAAAAAGATCGTTACTATCTATTACCGAACGGCGTGACTACATATAATATGTATATACCGAACGACGTGACTACATATGATATTTATACCGAGCGACGTGAATAAATATAATATATCTACCGAACTCCGTGAGTACATATGATTACAAAACTATCAAATAAAACTCATACTACCTACTCTTCAGATTTCAGACGCATCAGTCTGATGAGCAGCCCCATTAAGATACAGATTTCAGACCGTTTAGATTTGTTTTCACCAATATGCGCCACAACGTAAATCCACACAAGAAACTCGCCAATTACAAATGAGGATGGACAGTTCTCATGTACACTGATCGTTGGTAGGGTGGACAATTCTCATGTACACTGATCGTTGGTAGGGTGGACAGTTCTCATGTACACTGATCGTTGGTAGGGTGGACAGTTCTCATGTACACTGATCGTTGGTAGTGTGGACAGTTCTCATGTACACTGATCGTTGGTAGGGTGGACAGTTCTCATGTACACTGAACTTTGGTAGGGTGGACAGTTCTCATGTACACTGAACTTTGGTAGGGTGGATAGTTCTCATGTACACTAATCGTTAGTAGGGTGGACAGTTCTCATGTACACTGAACTTTGGTAGTGTGGACAGTTCTCGTGTACACTAATCGTTGGTAGGGTGGACAGTTCTCATGTACACTGAACTTTGGTAGGGTGGACAGTTCTCATGTACACTGATCGTTATTGTTAAATGTAGGAATGGGGACAATGACCAAACAATTAGATGAGAGAATTGATGAAATAAATGGAAATAATCAAGCGAATAAATGAGTCTGGGAGAAATAAGGGATGTAAAGGGAATTGATGAACGAGATCAGAGTCCGACAGTTAAGTATTGTGATTACATACATTGTTGCAAACAATACTGGAAGGAAAGTTGAATGATAACAACGAGGTAAACAATGATATAGTGGGAAGATGCCATCAACAGATGGACGAGGAAAAACCTGACAGTTTGCACCATAATGACAAGAGACACAGGACGTTGAAAATCTATTTGACGTGGAGCTGACACTTGAACTGAACTGAAGTAAACTTACATGGTCTCTCCTCTCTTAACAAAAAAGTATACTGAACCACTACCAACATCCCAACCTTCCAATCACTAAACCCAACCACCACCAACATCCCCTCCTTCCAATCACTAAACCCAACCACCACCAACATCCCAACCTTCCAATCACTAAACCCAACCACCACCAACATCCCAACCTTCCAATCACTAAACCCAACCACCACCAACATCCCAACCTTTCAATCACTAAACCCAACCACCACCAACATCCTAACCTTTCAATCACTAAACCCAACCACCACCAACATCCCAACCTTCCAATCACTAAACCCAACCACCACCAACATCCTAACCTTTCAATCACTAAACTCAACCACCACCAACATCCCAACCTTCCAATCACTAAACCCAACCACCACCACCATCCCCTCCTTCCAATAACTAAACCCAACCACCACCAACATCCCAACCTTCCAATCACTAAACCCAACCACCACCAACATCCCAACCTTCCAATAACTAAACCCAACCACCACCAACATCCCAACCTTCCAATCACTAAACCCAACCACCACTATCATCCCCTCCTTTAAATCACTAAACTCAACCACCACCAACATCCCAACCTTCCAATCACTAAACCCAACCACCACCAACATCCCAACCTTCCAATCACTAAACCCAACCACCACCATCTTCCCCTCCTTCCAATAACTAAACCCAACCACCACCAACATCCCAACCTTCCAATAACTAAACCCAACCACCACCAACATCCCAACCTTCCAATAACTAAACCCAACCACCACCAACATCCTAACCTTCCAATCACTAAACCACACTAACCAAAAAAACAAAATGGCTGCGTCCCTGGTAGACATGACAGTCAAGACGGTCAATCTTTAGATGCGTTTTCATTCGCATTATTCTATTGTTTGATGATTTGCATTGTAATTATGTAATCAATGTGCAGTTCCTGCAATAATCTTGTCTGAAGCGTTGAAAGCAAGGCATTAGTTGCTTGACGTCTAGGCCGATACAAATAATTTAATGTTCGAATCGTACAATATGTTACCTGTTAGTGATGGTGAGAAACGATTACCATTGTAGTATCATGATAGTTAGCTTATATATATGGGAGCGAAGAGTGACATCAGGATCAGTAAAAACATTCAGATCATATCCCAACCTCTCGTCAACGTCATCCTCATAGGAAACAAGCTGTATCCCGGCAGCTTGGTCAACAAGGCGGGGTCGTCACTGTGATCCCCACAGTGGTAAACTTACTGAGCAGCCTAGCATTTTACTACATCCAGGAGAATCCACCATCTTATGTACGCTAAACGATGTAAGAACAGCCAGAGTAACCAACAACCAAAGAAGCGTCATCAAAAAGTTGAGAATAACTCAGTACTGGCAACTGTAAACAACAGCAACAACATCCAAC
Organism: Ariolimax columbianus; assembly: GCA_036924085.1. NCBI lineage: Eukaryota > Metazoa > Mollusca > Gastropoda > Stylommatophora > Arionidae > Ariolimax > Ariolimax columbianus. The sequence goes on from JAVGWX010000002.1 coordinate 9,320,890, forward strand.
ACACCCACACACCCACATACACTGACACGCACACACCTTCACACAACTACGCACACGGACCCACACACACACCCTCACACACATACATGTGTGGTGATTGTGAACAAAGATGACCATACAAATTCATCATAAAATAGTTCTTATGGAATTTAATTAAAATTCGTACAGTAGTAATTGTTCCCTTTCTTTGCCCACATTTTTTGTTTGTCTGCATTTGTTGGAAACCTAAAGCTGTGCCACAATTACAGAACACTAAGCCTCATCAGCCACCCTAGCAAGGTCATGTTTAGATTAATCCTCGTCCGATTGAAACCCCAAGCAGAGAACATCATTGCCGAGGAGCAAGCAGGGTTCAGACAGGGAAGAAGCACTACAGAACAGATATTAAATTTAAGGCTGCTAAGCGAGAAATATCTAGAACAGCAGCAAACACTGTATCATGTGTTTGTGGATTTTAAGAAGGCGTTTAATATGGTATGGCATAAAGCGCTTTGGGCAACCATGAGGATGTATAATATCAACGGAAATATTATAGCGGTCCTTGAACACCTGTATGACAAGGCGTGCAACGCAGTTCTTGGGAATGGGAGGCGAGGGGACTGGTTTCGCACATCAGTTGGTGTGAGACAGAGTTGTACACTCTCTCCAACTCTTTTCAATATATTCCTTGAAGGAATTATGAGTGAGGCACTTGGAGGTCACGTTGGTACTATCAAGATAGGGGGCCGAACGATTACCAACCTTCGTTTTGTAGATGATATCGACGGGTTGGCGGGTTCAGAAGCAGAACTCCAGGAATGGGTCAGAAGGCTCGATGAAACAGCTCTTGACTATGGTATGGAGATAAACGCTGGAAAGACAAAACTAATGACCAACAAAGCCACGGGCTTCAACTGCAGGATAAAAGCTAACTGTCAGGAACTCGAAGTGGTTGACCGTTTTAAATATCTTGGGTCGATTGTCAGTGATGAAGGATCAAAATGTAAGGTGTTGGCCAGAATAGCACAGACAATAGCGGCGCTTGCACGGATTAACAAAATCTGACAAGAAACGGTTAGCACTATGCACGAAAATCAGATTTATGCGTACACTGGTCCTGTCAATATTCCTCTATGCGTGTGAGACATGGACAGTTACAGCTGACCTTCAACGAAGGATACAGGCCTTGGAGATAAGACGTTTCCGAAAACTTTTAAACGTCACGTACAAAGATCGAGTTACAAATGACGAAATACGAGATAGAATTACAACAGCAATAGGGCCTTTCGAAGATCTCTTGGTAACTGTCAAAAGAAGGAAACTCGCTTGGTACGGTCACATATCGAGATCAAATGGTCTTGCAAACACAATCCTCCACGGAAAGGTGCATGGCAGACGACGAAGAGGCCGGTCCAAAAAGAGATGGGAGGACAACATAAAAGAATGAACTAGTCTCCGACCAGAAGAGTCACAGGCAGCGGCATCTGACAGAGAGAAGGGTGGCGTGGAGTTGTGAGGATGTCTTCATGTGTGCCCCAACGACCTCACCGGTTACGGGATGACCTGACCTGATCTGACATTTGTTGTTTGCCCACATTTTTTTGTTTGCCCACATTTGTTGTTTGCCCACTTTTTTTTTCCCACATTTTTTGTTTGCCCACATTTTTTTGTTTGCCCACATTTTGTTGTTTGCCCACATTTTGTTGTTTGCCCACATTTTTTTGTTTGCCCACTTTTTTCGTTTGCCTACATTTGTGTGATTTTGAATACCATCATCATTAAATGCTCTAAAAGGGCGTTCACTCTAGAAGAAGGCCATGCGCTGTTTTTGTTTTCGTGAGACTTCCAACACTTTGGCCATAAAACAGTCGCGACCTAAATCCTACTGACTACGGAATGTGTGGCCTAAAGGTCATAATGTCCCCAAAGTGTAAAGCTCGAATATAAAAGACCTCACCCCGTTGAAACAACGAATTTTTCGACGCCGGAAATGAACTTCATTTAAACCACAACGGACGCAATCAATCATAAGTAGTTGAAGAGTTGTATTTCAACAAACGGAAGATACTTTGAGAACAAAATAAAAAAAACATTATCTTGATTGACTAACTATGTACAATTGTACGAATATTCATTACATGTCGTCAATAAATTATCATTTTATTATGAATGTGTATTGACTCCTGTGTTTCTTACTAATCCTGAATTCACAATAAAATGATTATTGACGAAATCTATTGAACATCTATTGGTACATTTACACTTGGGGGCTTCAAATAAAAATCGAAAAAGTGGGATACAAATCAGAAAAACATGGCTTTTGTATTGTAACTTGTTAATGTGGTAGCTAAGGATGTCAAGAGTGTATTGCCGTGCCGTCACTGTGCAGACGAACAACATGACGTCGTAATTGCAATTAAAAGATGGCCACCCCACTATTGACATGCACCAAAGAGGAGCAGCGTTCTGTTATCCATTTTGTTAGTATCGAAGGTGCGAAACCTGTAGACATTCATCGGCGAATGAAAGGTCCAGTAGAGTGATATATGTCTTTCATTCCAGCAAGTGTATGAGTGGAGTAGGAAGTCCCAAAACGACGTGAGTTCTGTGACAGACTGTTCACGACCGGGTCATGCACATCGAGTAGAGACCCCAAAGGCGATTGCAGCCGTTGAAGAAAATCGCCGATTAACTGTGAATTAAATTGAAACAAATCTAGACATCAGTCATGGTTCAACATACCACATCGGCTATGATGTGTTACAGTACCACAAAGTGTCTGCAAGGTACGTGCCATGGCAGCTTGCTCCAGAATTGAAACAATGACGCGTTGATGTCGTCAGGAACTTTTGCGGCGCTTTGAATCAGAAGGTGATGGTTTCCTAGCAACGATTGTTACTGGAGATTAAACCTGGGTTTACTGCCACGAGTCTGAGACGAAAAGAGCGAGCAAGGAATAGCGCCATTCCTCCTCATCGAAACCGAAGAAGTTTTGCACGCAGCAATCTGCAGGAAGGTTAAACCGACTCTCTTTTTGGATGAGCGATGCGTTATCTTAGAGCACTACATGCCCAGGGGGTACACTGCCACCAGTGCCACGTATACAGATTTTCTCACGAATCATCTTCGACAAGCAGTAAAATCCAAACAACGTGGAGTTTTGGGTAAAGGTGTCCTTTTACGACATGACAATGCTCGAACCGTACAGCTCGTGCAACAGCTGCAGACATCGAGGACCTCTACACTCAGTAGCTACCACATTCGCCATACTTACTAGGCTTAGCCTAAAGTGATTTTCACGTCTTTGGACGACTAAAAGAGGCATTGTGATGGACGACTTTCAGGTCCGATGAAGAAGTCTAGCTGGTGGCTGCATTAGTAGCTAAACGAGCAACAAAGATAATTATTTTCTACAGGAATCCATGCACTTTATATGGGCTAGGGAACGTGTATCGAACGTTCTACAGGAATTCATGCACTTTATATGGGCTAGAGGACTTGTGTCGAACGTTCTACAGGAATTCATGCACTTTATATGGGCTAGGGGACTTGTATCGAACGTTCTTCAGGAATTCATGCACTTTAAATGGGCTGGGAGACTTGTATCGTACGTTCTACAGGAATTCATGCACTTTATATGCGCTGGGGGACTTGTGTCGAACGCAAATGGTGACTACGGCGAAAAATGATAACAGTCGTGTGCTTAACCTTTTCAGAATAAATTGACTAAAAAATATATTTCAGATTTTAATTTTAAGCACCATCGTATGTGTGTGTGTATAATCCCATAATGGCTCGTAGATACTTTCCAGAAGAGATGTCTCACTGCATGAGGACCAGTCTACTGCTCAATACATAACGACAAAATGACATACATGCATTAATACACTCTTTCTTGAGGTAGGTCAGCTGTCGTGGGGACCCCGTGCTCATGCTAGAGTGTAGGCGACCATCGACCTCCACAAAGTAAGGTCCATGCTAGTTCCAAGCCAGACGGTAATGTTTGAGATGAAGTGTTAGGGCCATCACTGTACTAGGCCTTAACTGTTAAGCAAGTGCTGTGACGAGTTCTCTTTCCTAACATTAAGCCAGATATCTGTTTGCAGGTGGGTCTGATGGAGAGTGTCTATAACGAGGCCCATTTGTCGTGGGAAGCTATATCTTCCCTTTATGCTGGACAGACGTCTCTGACCGTCTTTCTAAATTATATAACTGTTTTGTCTAGCATTTTCTCATCTTATTCTTGTCTTTCGCCTTTTTCTCCAGTCGTGCATATTGCCACAGTGCATTTTATTCCTATGTAACTGTTGTTGTTGCTGTTGAAAGCTATTGGTGTTGAGTTCTTCCCTCTAAATGATGTTTCTTTGGTAGCAGTTTATAGTGGCTCTTCTAATGTCCTAGTGCGTACTGAAGAAGGTAAACCAAGACACGTCGCCTTTCTGGATGTACTGCAATGTAAGATTTCCCAGTAGAAACACGAGGGGATCACAGTATCGATCCTGGCTTTGTTGTCCAGGCTGATGTAACACAGCCTGTTTCTACGAGAACGGCTGGTACGGCAGTTGGATTCTGACTTTGACGTGAGACGAGATCTTGGTCAGTATGTTTCATCTGACACTGAAGTGAGGCGAGATCTTGGTCAGTATGTTTCACTTGACTTTGAAGTGAGACGAGATCTTGGTCAGAATGTTTCAATTGACTTTTACGTGAGGCGAGATCTTGGTCAGTATTTTTCACTTGACTTTGACGTGAGGCGAGATCTTGGTCAGCATGTTTCACTTGACTTTGACGTGAGACGAGATCTTGGTCAGTATGTTTCACTTGACTATGACGTGAGACGAGATCTTGGTCAGTATGGTTCACTTGACTTTGACGGGAGACGAGATCTTGGTCAGTGTGTTTCCCATGGCCAATGACATTATGCTTCACTCCAATCGTATTAGGTACATCAAACATATTCGGTCGGCCTCTTTCTGACGTCAGCTTCCTTCTCAATTGACCATTTCTTTACATCTTTATTTGTCGTATTGTGAGCATTATGCGGAACATATAATATATTTCTGTATACTTCCGTTGTTATTGCCTCTACAATAAGACAAATTGGTTGCGTAGGAAGCTAGCCTCTGTAATAATTGTGCTTTTTGTTTGATGTCTGTTTTTAATACGCCGCTCCTCAGATTTTGCTATATTAGTCTTCTTGTTTACATTATTTTTGTGTTCAAATTCAGCTTGTCGGGTAATGCGAAATGCATAGTACTATGTTTTCCGCCGAACTGCCTAATGCATTCGTCTTTAGAGTGTTTTTTTAACATGGATTTACTTCAAATAGAGGTATGATCCCGCCAGTTGTAGGCCCACGCCGATGCTAGGTGTTACATGACTTTCCCATTTGTGGTTCTAGACGACCAGATTTGTCTGTGTGATACCTGGTTTCGAAATATTAGCAAAAAATAATCAAACCGTAACCTGCCAGGTATGTCGCAAGTAGCTAATAGAGTTATGGGTGTTGAAATAAAACTATAAAACAAATTGTCGACAGATAAGGAATGTATTTGTTAGTTACATGTACTCTACAGGAAGCTTGAAGGTGTTGGTGAGGTTAATGGCACCATTGGGTAACCAGTCACCGTTATACAATCTGTCAGTGTTAGACAACCAGTCACCGTTAGACAACCAGTCACCACCAGACAAACAACCACCATTAAACAGCCTGTCAAATCAGTCACCATCAGCCAACGTTAAACGATCAGCCAACGTTAAACGATCAGCCAACGTTAAACGATCAGACAACGTTAAACGATCAGACAACGTTAAACGATCAGACAACGTTAAACGATCAGACAACGTTAAACGATCAGACAACGTTAAACGATCAGCCAACGTTAAACGATCAGACAACGTTAAACGATCAGACAACGTTAAACGATCAGACAACGTTAAACGATCAGCCAACGTTAAACGATCAGACAACGTTAAACGATCAAACAACGTTAAACGATCAGACGTTAAACGATCAGACACCGCTAGGCAACCAGTCACCGCTTGACAACCAGTCACCGTTAGACAACCAGTCACTTTTAAACAACCATACAATATTAACCAACCAGTCACCGCTAGACAACCAGTCACCGCTAGACAACCAGTCACCGCTAGACAACCAGTCACCGCTAGACAACCAGTCACCGCTAGGCAACCAGTCACCGCTACACAACCAGACAACGTTAGACAACCAGTCACTTTTAAACAACCATACAATATTAACCAACCAGTCACCACTAGACAACCAGTCAAGGTTAGACAACCAGTCACCGTTAGACAACCAGTCACTTTTAAACAACCATACAATAGTAACCAACCAGTCAACGTTAGACAACCAGTTGTAACAGTTCCAGAGCTCCCTGTGGATCATGCGTGTTTAGGGCAGGGGGGATGTTCTGGCGGCTGTATTCTCTGGGAATCAAAGTTGCCTGAAAGCTGGTGGACGAGGCCAGGTTACTCCAGAGTCAATCGTCGGTGTCGACATTAGGTCGACAAGAAAGCGAGAGGTAAATATTCACGACAGGATAAAAACTTGGTGCGTTTTGGGGATGTGTTTCAGACTGACCATTCTGATATCAGACCTAAGTGGTAGGGATTAGATTGACAATATGAACCCACATGACAGGCTGTCATATTTAAAGTGACATTGACCTATAGATATTGCAACCAATGGGATGCTAGATTGGGTGGGACCAGCCCACAGGGAAGGACCACTGGAAAGTCATGTGTGTTTCTAGAGCCAAGAAAAGAATATATAAAAACAATGCACAAAGAGAATAGACATTCGCAGAGAGAAAGAGCCAGTTACGGGGTGGTTATCCCATCATACACCTAGAGCATTGCACTTATGCTCATTGGAGCGACTAGTGGACACCCTGTAAACCATCTGGGATAGAGATCTGATCCCATCGAGTGAGAAGTTTCGTCTCGGCACGAATTGAGATTGATCTAGAAGGCAGTTCAACTGTCTCCCGGTACAATTGCATTTTGGTGTCTATTGGAGATTAGTGACACACTACGATCAACGTTTCTTGTCTGTTGAAACCGTTTTTGCAAAAGGGACTCTTACTGAATCCTGGGATAATATCCCGAAGTCACTGAGGCTCGCACAAGCAGCCCGGACTGAGATCGACAGATTTATCCCCACCTAGACGACGGACGAATTAATGGCGAGGACAACGATTTATCTAGAACCACTAAGTTGTAACTAGCTAGTATCAGAGTTGATGAATTGTGTATTGCAGATATAGACTTAGAACCTGGGTATAATTAGTTTACGAAGGTAACATCAAAAGCACTTGCTTGGATTCTCTGTGTCAGTTTAGTAATTCATATTATTTAGAATACTTCTTCTTCTTCTTCTTCGTACGCTGTCAGACGTCAACCTGTATTTTTTCGAAAAAAGCAGCGGTCATCCTGAGACTGTCGACACTGCCATAGAGCTTGTCTAGTGTTGCCGCTGATGATGGCTACATGTGCTTTCTCTGATCCTCGTATGTCGGGCAGTTTTGTAGCAAATCTTCAGCGGTCATTTTCCCAGTACTGCACATGCATTCGTCAGTGCCACCTATCTTCAATTTATTGAATAGGTGGTACCTCAGTCTATCGTGGCCTGTGCGAGGTATTCTTGTCTGATTCATATTGTTCTACAAGAATGCTGGTAGAAGGAATTATAAATATTTTGTCATTATCGTTAACGATAGTTTTGTTTTAGTGTTTAATGTGTTTACTGTGTTTAAGTCGTGTTATTGTTTAGATATATGTTGTAACTGTTATAATAAGTAAACTAAGCCTACCCTGCTACTCTGTCACCGTTAGACAGCAAGTCACCATCAGACAACCAGTCACCAATAGACAACCAGTCACTATCAGACAACCAGTCGACGTTAGACAATCAGTCACCATTAGACAGCAAGTCACCATCAGACAACCAGTCACCATTAGACAACCAGTCACTATCAGACAACCAGTCGACGTTAAACAACTAATCATCCTTAGAAAACCAGTCACCATTAGATAACCAGTCAATGTTAGACAATCAGTCACCATTAGACAACCAGTCACCATTAGACAACCAGTCAACGTTAGACAATTGGTCATCGTTATACAACCAGTCACCGCTAGACAGCCGGTCAAAGTTAGAAAACCAGTCACCATTAGATAGCCAGTAAACGTTAGACAACCAGTCAACGTTAGAAAATTGGCATAATATTGTTTAGTTTCGACGATTTTATTTGGATTTTCTTTTCCTTTTATTCTGAGATTTGATGAAATTATATGTTTGTCCTCAGTCTTGTCCTGGAAGTTTATCCAGTCATCGAACAAGGAAACCTCATCAAGTAACGATAATTTTGTTGCTACAGAATCTGCACACATCGTAACGATGCCGCATATGGTGGGAACTTTTTGACTCATCTTGAATGTTGGGGAGAAGCGGTTGTTGCATGTTGGAGAGGAGTGGTTGTTGCATGTCGGGGAGGAGCGGTTGTTGCATGTTGGAGAGGAGCGGGAGAGGAGTGGTTGTTGCATGTTGGAGAGGAGCGGTTGTTGCATGTTGGAGAGGAGCGGGAGAGGAGCGGTTGTTGCATGTTGGAGAGGAGCGGGAGAGGAGCGGTTGTTGCATGTTGGAGAGGAGCGGTTGTTGCATGTCGGGGAGAAGCGGGAGAGGAGCGGTTGTTGCATGTTGGGGAGGAGCGGTTGTTGCATGTCGGAGAAGAGCGGGAGAGGAGCGGTTGTTGCATGTTGGGGAGGAGCGGTTGTTGCATGTCGGAGAAGAGCGGGAGAGGAGCGGTTGTTGCATGTTGGGAAAAGCGGTTGTTGCATGTCGGGGAGAAGCGGTTGTTGCATGTTGCAGAGGAGTGGGAGAGGAGTGGGAGAGGAGCGGTTGTTGCATGTCGGGGAGAAGTGGTTGTTGCATGTCGGGGAGGAGTGGTTGTTGCATGTCGGGGAGGAGCGGTTGTTGCATGTCGGGGAGGAGTGGTTGTTGCATGTCGGGGAAGAGTGGTTGTTGCATGTCGGGGAGGAGCGGGAGAGGAGCGGTTGTTGCATGTTGGAGAGCAGCGGTTGTTCCATGTCAGGGAGGAGCGGTTGTTGCATGTTGGAGAGGAGCGGTTGTTCCATGTCAGGGAGGAGCGGTTGTTGCATGTTGGAAAGGAGCGGTTGTTGCATGTCAGGGAGGAGCGGTTGTTGCATGTTGGGGAGGAGCGGTTGTTCCATGTCAGGGAGGAGCGGTTGTTGCATGTTGGAGAGGAGCGGTTGTTGCATGTTGGAGAGGAGTGGGAGAGGAGTGGTTGTTGCATGTTGGAGAGGAGCGGTTGTTGCATGTTGGGGAGGAGCTGTTGTTGCATGTCGGGGAAGAGTGGTTGTTGCATGTCGGGGAGGAGCGGTTGTTGCATGTCGGGGAAGAGTGGTTGTTGCATGTCGGGGAGGAGCGGGAAAGGAGCGGTTGTTGCATGTTGGAGAGGAGCGGTTGTTGCATGTTAGGGAGGAGCGGTTGTTCCATGTCAGGGAGGAGCGGTTGTTGCATGTCGGGGAAGAGTGGTTGTTTCATGTCAGGGAGGAGCGGGAGAGGAGTGGTTATTGCATGTTGGAGAGGAGCAGTTGTTGCATGTTGGAGAGGAGCGGTTGTTGCATGTTGGGGAGGAGCTGTAGTTGCATGTTGGAAAGGAGCGGTTGTTACATGTTGGAGAGGAGCGGGAGAGGAGCGGTTGTTGCATGTCGGGGAGGAGCGGTTGTTGCATGTTGGAAAGGAGCGGTTGTTGCATGTTGGAGAGGAGCGGGAGAGGAGCGGTTTTTGCATGTTGGAGAGCAGCGGGAGAGGAATGGTTGTTGAATGTTAGAGAGGAGCGGGAGAGGAGTGGTTGTTGCATGTTGGAGAGGAGCGGTTGTTGCATGTTGGAGAGGAGCGGTTGTTGCATGTCGGGGAGGAGCGGTTGTTGCATGTTGGAAAGGAGCGGTTGTTGCATGTTGGGGAGGAGTTGGAGAGGAGCGGTTGTTGCATGTCGGAGAGGAGCGGTTGTTGCATGTTGGGGAGGAGCTGTTGTTGCATGTTGGGGAGGAGCGGGTGTTGCATGTTGGGGAGGAGCGGTTGTTGCATGTTGGGGAGGAGTTAGAGAGGAGCGGTTGTTGCATGTCGGAGAGGAGCGGTTGTTGCATGTTGGGGAGGAGCTGTAGTTGCATGTTGGGGAGGAGCTGTTGTTGCATGTTGGGGAGGAGCGGGTGTTGCATGTTGGGGAGGAGCGGTTGTTGCATGTTGGGGAGGAGTTGGAAAGGAGCGGTTGTTGCATGTCGGAGAGGAGCGGTTGTTGCATGTTGGGGAGGAGCTTTGGTTGCATGTTAGGGAGGAGCGGTTGTTGCATGTTGGGGAGGAGCGGTTGTTGCATGTTAGGGAGGAGCGGTTGTTGCATTTCGGAGAGGAGCGGTTGGCCTGCAATTGGACACTAATCTTCTAATTAAAATAACATCGGCACGCAACCTATTTTTGTCAATGTGGGGAAATAAAATCCTGGCATTTACACTACACGATGACTGCTAGGAAAAATACCTTTATCTTTTAGACTTTTAAGTACTCCATGGGTGACCTCACTGTAGTAATAATACTTTTCTTGATGTTTTGTTTCTGTGTTTTGGCGTAGCTCAGTTGTGTTTTGTGGGCACCGTGAATGATTAGAGTTCTGGTATCTCGTGACAAGGAGACCAACTTCAATTCCAAGTCTCGATACGCACCGGTCTACTTAGATGTATAATGATATTTCACTTTTGGTTATGGAACGTAGAGTAATCAGGGCCACGTTAAACTACTGATCAGGTCCCGACTGATCAGGTCCCGACTGATCAGATCCTCACTGATCATATCCTCACTGATCAGATCCTCCCTGATCAGGTCCCGACTGATCAGGTCCCGACTGATCAGATCCTCACTGATCAGGTCCCCACTGATCAGGTCATGACTGATCAGATCCTCACTGATCAGATCATCACTGATCAGATCACGACTGATCAGATCCTCACTGATCAGAACCTCACTAATCAGGTCACGACTGATCAGATCCTCACTGATCAGGTCCCGACTGATCAGATCCTCACTAATCAGATCCTCACAGATCAGGTCCCGACTGATCAGATCCTCACTAATCAGATCCTCACAGATCAGGTCCCGACTGATCAGATCCTCACTGATCAGATCCTCACTGATCAGATCCTCACTTATCAGGTCCCCACTGATCAGGTCCTCATTTGTGCTTCTGGAAACAGGCTGTGTTACAGTGGTCTAACCAACGAGGTGGGGATCGACCCCGTAATTTCCATAGTGGTGAGCTCAGGAGACTCACTACATCCCAAGGTCATCACGGTCTACCTTCTCATGTATACGTCGGGATGTTAGAAGAACCGCTGTAACCAGCTACCAACGAAATAGCGTCAAGAGTTAACACAACTCAGCACGAGCAGTTTGGAATAATAATAACAGCAGCATCATCTCCATCATCAACAACAACAGTTAAGGAATGAAAAGAATAGGGCTGGTCCCCTATGGAAGAAAGATCGCTGACCTAGTTTAACGAAGCACTGAACACACCATCCTAGATGACAACCATAAGGCAACCTATCGCTTCTGTGTACTCTCTAAACTCGCCCAAACCTACTCATCCACAAACTCTCAGATCATTTCAGATTTCCCAAACGGATGAGTCACCATATTAATTATTCCTCTCTCTTTCTCCCTTAAATGTTTACCCCCTCCTATCTCTCTCTCTCTCTCTCTCTCTCTCTCTCTCTCTCTCTCTCTCTCTCTCCCTCTGTGTGTGTATGTGTCTTATATCGCACCCCACATACACTCCTATGTAGTGCATGGTTAATCCCAGTACATTAATTAATGTCTTCTGACGGCTTAACGCCATTGTTTCTCTCTGTGTGGTTTTATTACTGCACATGTTCATATCGGTTTACTTCTGGAAGGCTGTATGGGCGTGTGGCAGAGACATATGGGCGTGTGGCAGAGACATATGGGCGTGTGGCAGAGACATGTGGGCGTGTGGCAGAGACATATGGGCCTGTTGCAGAGACATATGAGCGTGTAGCAGAGACATATGTGCGTGTGGCAGAGACATATGTACGTGTGGCAGAGACATATGTACGTGTGGCAGAGACATATGTGCGTGTGGCAGAGACAGAACAGGTCTACTGCAACACTGAGATCACGGGGAGAGGGCCGACTAAACGCGGTCTGATCCCTCCATCGCCGAAAACTCTTTGTGTGGAGACAATAATACAAAATGGCATTTTTGTCAAAAGTTGGAGTGGCATGTTTTAAGATTCTTTTAATGGGTGGGGTTCAATTCCAATAGGGTAGAAGAGCCTCCAACACCTGACATTGCACACTTCACTATTCTCACTGACTAAAAGCATGTTCTGTGGAGTTGTTGCTGTTGTGGTTTTGTTTGAACCTACTCGTGCTGAGATGAGTTACACAGACAAGTCAGTAAATAGGTCAGAAATGCCTATTTTGCTTAAAAATAATTAAGTGGAACACGAACTTGACAATCATTTATTATTTCACTTACATTGTCCGTTATTTCTCAACCTAATTTACATAAACATTGACACAATTATCTCTTCGCTGCAAGGACAGGTCCATTCGGTATATGTTGTGTTTGTCAATCCGTTGTGTGTGTACCCACCGTAAACACTTTCCGGAAATGTAATCGTTCATGCATTATGATGTAGGCTAAACTATGCGAACACATTAATTCAGTTGTTACACTGTTTATTGTGCCTCTCCAGTCAGCTCGAATCATCTTCCCCATTCGCCGCACATATCCTTCCGTTGCAATCTGAACATTGTAACTAGGTCAGACTTCATCTACAATTTCTAGCGTCATTAAGAAAATGTATCTACCCTGTTTATGCACCGCTTTACGTTATAAACACTTCTCGTGGTCAAAATGAACAAAAAATCTCCATATGAACATTTTTTTCATGCTCTTCATACTTCCTAATTACTTTCATAGTCCCAAGTGCTGAATGACGAAAAGCTACACCCTTTGTGACACATATTTTTAGTGTGTCTCGCTGGTCTGCCTTAAGTCATTCTCTTGTGGCAAGGAGCCTGCGTTATCTGGAGGTTCGATATTCGAATTCCGGGCTGCCCATTACTTCACTTTCAAGACTACTGTTCGTTATGCAAGAGTGGCAAAAAATAAGTGTTTTCCTATGACCGTTGTAACGAACACTTCTTCTTTGTTTAAATAAGACAAAAGAAGTGACAGATACATGTTGTTATTCAGAGCACGGCGGAATGTTTGTTTTGGTTTCTGCTTAATCAGAAAGAATAAATAGTAGATATCAATTTTCAGATTGAGGACACACAAATGTTTGTTTGTTTGTTTGTTTTTATATTACCAAAGTACTGGAAGATATACATTTGCTAATGAAGATATTGCAGTACTTATGGAATAAGCTCAGAAAAGAATAAAGAAGAGATAACACACTAAACACTTTATAAAAACAAGCCAGAAGTAATGTTACAGACAAGACAATTGTTAGACTCATTATTCACATTCAAACAATAACAAAAAGAAAAGTAAAGAAAATGAGTGACTTATAATATTTGTAGAATTATTTTCTAAATGTAAAAGAAATGACAGAAATGATATACATTTGTAAAAGGTGGGGAGAAATTCCCGGTAATTCTTGTATGTGTTAATGATATTTGAAATGTCAAAACATAAATAAACCATCATCATCATCAGTCCCGTAACCTGAAAGGTCATTGGGTCACCAATACTGGAGATTGTTGGAGCAGTTCCCGCCACACCACTCGGTTTTGTGCCAGGATATTTGTTCTAGCTATGGACATTCCCGTCCACTCTCTGATGGTATTTTCCTATCTCTTTTTCTGCCTCCCTTTCTTACGCTTCCTAGGCACACAGTACCTTGCGGGATCATCTTGGTCAACCCAGACGATCTTGGTCAAGCCAGACAATCTTGGTCAACATAGACGATCTTAAACATGCCCACACTATAAACAAATAGAAAACGAAATGCCAGACAGTACATAATTTTAAAAGAACACAAAAGACAGGACATACATAAAAGAAAATTATTACAGAACTCATACAATTTTTACAAATTTAAAAAGAGATAATACATTACGGACATACAACTTCAAATGAGACAAAAGAAATGAAATGCAGATAATGTACAAATAACAAGCAAAATAGGTTTTAGATTGAAAAATAAAAATAACAAGCAAAATAGGTTATAGATTGAAAAATAAAAATAACAGAAAGAGACAACAGACATCAGCAGTTTACTCAACGCAAAAGAAGTGGCAATACTTACGACTTAGATGAACAAAAAATCCTTTATCTTGCCCTTCATACTGTCCGTCCCCTAGCTGTTGGACGTTCATGCTTGAGTCAGTTACTCCAAAACTGCGGGGGTGTGCTGGGGGTTGGTTATCTGTCGAGCTGCTCCCATCAGCAGATACATCGTCGCCTCTTCTATACCCTCCTAACTTGGCTGACATTGTCTGTCCTCAGTCTGCCATCGCCAGGTTTTCGTTTGGGGACGACACTCGAGGCAGCCTGCTACACACCTCAAAGCGAGGGGCCACTCAAGAAGAAGTGACTCTCCATCATGAGCGCTACTCGCATCTCTTCTTTGCCAGCCTTTCTTGCTCCCAGCAGGCGTACACAAACCCCGTCACGTTTTATTGTAAGCCTTCGCACAGAGTACACACAAAAACCTTAGTAGGACATATTCTGACCATTTAAAAGAATGGTAACTTTTTGACTACTCGTCGTAATTATGTCACCGTTTCGATCCAGATAAAATATACGTCCACCACTACAGCTGACCCCCTTTACAGCAAGTCGGTGTCCAGATACACTCTGGGATGAGTCAATGGTATTGGATTCATGGGATGTAGTTTCGAGCTAATTGCACAACCTTCTTTAATCCCCTTGTACCGAGCGGTTGATGGTTACAGTTGTTTTATTATTTCCTCCCCGGACACCTCATGGGTCAAACAATGAACCAATGAAAACTGTCCAGCTCGCAGTGGAGCATAAGACTTCAACAAATACACGAGATGTCCTCCCCTGTCCTGAGCCATCCCTCTCAGCTCTGTCCACGTCGTCTTCTCCGTTTCCTGTACCTGGAGGTTGTCCTAGACCTGATTATGTCCTGAATATGTTCAGTGGAACATTTCCTTTTAGCTGACTTGTACATATTTGTTGAAGTATTTGTGACTTAGCATTTCTACAAGATTAGGTAGCCAGCCTCGTGTTAAACGCTCCTTAGTCCCCTCGTATAATATTTCTGGCATGTTACAGTGCTCCTGTTTATTGCTTCCTTATGGATATCGGCAACATTATGTAACCACCTAAGTGAACGTTTTACAAAGTCCTGCAGAAAGTTGTCATTATGTAACCACCTAAGTGAACGTTTTACAAAGTCCTGCAGAAAGTTGTCATTATGTAACCACCTAAGTGAACGTTTTACAAAGTCCTGCAGAAAGTTGTCATTATGTAACCACCTAAGTGAACGTTTTACAAAGTCCTGCAGAAAGTTGTCATTATGTAACCACCTAAGTGAACGTTTTACAAAGTCCTGCAGAAAGTTGTCATTATGTAACCACCTAAGTGAACGTTTTACAAAGTCCTGCAGAAAGTTGTCAGTATGTAACCACCTAAGTGAACGTTTTACAAAGTCCTGCAGAAAGTTGTCATTATGTAACCACATAAGTGAACGTTTTACAAAGTCCTGCAGAAAGTTGTCATTATGTAACCACCTAAGTGAACGTTTTACAAAGTCCTGCAGAAAGTTGTCATTATGTAACCACCTAAGTGAACGTTTTACAAAGTCCTGCAGAAAGTTGTCATTATGTAACCACCTAAGTGAACGTTTTACAAAGTCCTGCAGAAAGTTGTCATCAGATTTCTTGGCCATTGAGTGACCCGGTCCATTCAGTGACCCGGTCCCTTGAGTGTCCCGGCCCATTGAGTGATCTGGTCCCTTGAGTGTCCCGGCCCATTGAGTGATCTGGTCCCTTGAGTGTCCCGGCCGATTGAGTGAACCGGCCCATTGACTGGCCCGGTCCCTTGAGTGTCGCGGCCGATTGAGTGAAGCGGCCCATTGAGTGACCCGGTCCCTTGAGTGTCGCGGCCGATTGAGTGAAGCGGCCCATTCAGTGACCCGGCCCCGTGAGTGTCCCGGCACATTGAGTGACCTGGCCTCGTGAGTGTCCCGGTCCATCGAGTGTTCCGGTCCAATGAGTGACCCAGCCCATTGAGTATCCCGACCCTGTGAGCTACCCGGACCATTGAGTGTCCCGGCTTCGGGAGTGACCCGGACCATTGAGTGTCCCGGCTTCGTGAGTGACCCGGACCATTGAGTGTCCCGGCTTCGTGAGTGACCCGGACCATTGAGTGTCCCGGCTTCGTGAGTGACCCGGACCATTGAGTGTCCCGGCTTCGTGAGTGGCCTACCCCCGTGAGTGTCCTTGTCATGTCATTATTCCGGTCAGTAAAGAAAAGATACACTGAAACCTCCCATAGTACTTCTGTATGACTGCTGAAGCGGGTTATGCGTGGGGCTAGCAACTTGATCACGTACAACGATAAGAGCTACTGGAACCACTCAAATCATCCCACATATTGCGGGGAGCTTAAAAAGGTTACACTACAAGCTATGTTGTTGTTGTTTAATGCTTACGACGAGTATCTTTATTTTTCTGTGCGCCCTGGAAAGGGCGTTAACTCGTGGGATGCAGTAGCTTTTCTCAACCTGAGCTCGTTGATGAAGGTGGACGCGGGTCTCCGTGCTGTTGTGTCATGCTTGGCTTCATTTGCTTGACGCTCACCTACGGGGATCATGACTGGCCCCCTCGTCGTTAGCCAGACTTCCATGAAACAACCTGTTTCCAGGTAGAAATGCATGGATGTGAGGTGGGGTCTTAGTGAGTATATTTCACCTAACCATCGCAAACATTGTCCGTAATGTATTTTTTCCAGACCAGACGATAGTCTCATCTCCTAAGCAGGAAGCTAATAATAGCTACACTGTAACCTACTATACTTGTAAAATATAACTCAAGAAATTTGGGCATTGAACCGTATATCCTATCCTGTAGAAAATATAAGTCACAAGAACAAGAGATGAAGCCAGATAGGTACACAAGATGGTAGAAGAGCGGTGCCCACGTTAATTTCCCACTACAAAAACCCACTAATCGTTATGGTACATGCATCAGTACCAGACCAGCTGCAGTAGTGGCCATATACCTCGCAAGTTGCGCAAAGAAGAAAATAAAGAGAAAAGAAGAGTCCTCCTTTCCTTACAATAAACGAGACGGAGTCAAAAATTGACGAAATCTGGCATCTTTTGGTATCGGAAAATATTGCGGTTACTTGCTTAACTCCCGTCGCATACTGACCACCTCCGATGTGTTAACGGTGTGTTACCAGGGGACGAGAGAATAAGTCCCTTATGGCCATTCAATGATGTATTAGATAGTGGCAACAGAGCGAGAGAATATTTCTGTGGCCGTCAAAGAATGTATTAGATAGTCGTAACAGAGCGAGAGAATATTTATACTGTGACCGTCCAAGAATGCTGTAGCTAGTGGCAACAGAGCAAGAGAATATGTACCATGTGACCGTCCAAGAATGTATTAGATAGTGATAAAAGAGCGAAAGAATATGTCCCAATGTGACCGTCCAAGAATGTTGTAGCTAGCGGCAACAAAGCGAGAGAATATGTACCATGTGACCGTCCAAGAATGTTGTAGCTAGCGGCAACAAAGCGAGAGAATATGTACCATGTGACAGTCCAAGAATGTTGTAGCGTGTGACTTAAACAGAATTGTGCTAGCAGCATCCTTATTCAAAACGAATCACCACAGACACCATAACGACAGGAGCAGACTTTGATGCAGGATTCCTGTGAGGAGGCGATCTGTAATAGGTGCACTATGCTTCATGTCGGACTACAAGAAGCCGAGAAGACGATAGATCCGTCCTCTTACGAGGACATTCCGTCAACAAGGGAGCTCACTCCTAAAAGCGGGAGAATTGCGCGGAACAAATCAAACTACCATTTGGGGGCGGCAGGTTCAGCTGCACAGCTCACAACATTTGATGACTTGAGGTCGGATTCATGAAACAGCAATGTCATACCCCTATGGGCGGGGACGGCGTGGCCTAGTGGTTAAGTGGCACGGCTCACAACCAGAAGGTGCTGGGTTCGATCCCCATCACAGCACCGGCCGTTACCCCGGGGAAGCAAACCCTTAGAAAATGCAGGAGGAAGCAGACCCTTACACAAAATGCATGCTGAAGTCGGATGCACTGGGCCGACAGGCGCAAAATAAAAACCACAGTGTAACGCACACACGCCTTGGGGAATAGATAAATAAGGCGAACGCAAAAAAAAAAAAAAAAAAAAAAAAAAATACCCCTATGGGAAGTGGTGTTTGTGCCCGCTTGTACGAACAGATAAATAACAGAGCATGTTCGCCAAAAGGAATTATGTCTACTTTCGTAGCTTGCAAATTAATTTTGACATTTGGAGGCCCGGAGTGAACTTTTTTTTAAAGTAAATAACCCACTTTATATCATTTGAAAATACGTGCGAAAGTAAACTAAAATAAACATAAATAAACAATATCTGATCTTGAAATATTTTAATTTTCGCAAAAGTGAAAGATCAAAGTATATGATTGTAGGGATTTCTGGAGAAAAGTCTTCAACTTTAAACTGAGTGTCATCCGTAGAGGACAATTGTGTGACTGTCACATTTTTGTCATTTTAGAGAAGAAAAATTTAATAGTGATCTTACATGAGCAGATGATGACGGCTCTGGATCTGAAGTGGTCACTAGCAATGGGTGGGAATGCTGCTTCTTGAAAAAGTAATAGACTGTAGTTGAAGTCTGTCTCCTTTCTATAACAGGCTATTTTTCATGGTGCTTTGGTATTGAAAGAATTAGCCGACAAAAGTCGTTTCCAGATAGCGTCCGATCTATCCTGTCTATCCTGAAAGTCGCCCTATCGAGAGATGACGCGAATTGATGAATGTCCCAGAGATGGAACTTAGGAAGGAACCTGCCTCCAGACATCAGCTGCCATACACAACATGGAAGTCGCTGAACAGACTCCGAACTGGTGTATCACGGTGCAAGTACTCCGAACTGGTGTATCACGGTGCAAGTGGAATAATGATGGGGATACACATATGCTTTTTCTGTTTGTTTTTTTGTTGCGTTCGCCTAATTTCTCAATTCCCCAAGGCGGTGTGCGTTGCACTGCGGTTTTTATTTTGCGCCTGTCGGCCCAGTGAATCCGACTTTAGCATTCATTTTATGTAAAGACCTGCTTCCTCCTGCATTTTTTAAAGCTTTGCTTCCCCGGGGTAACGGCTGGTGCTGTGATGGGGATTGAACCCAGTACCTTCGAGTTGTGAGCCGTGTCACTTAACCATTAGCCCACGCCGTCCCCCTACATAGATCTTACACACATGTGACGCAAAACAGTACACAGACCACCTGATGACCTGCCCCAACCTTCAGGAGACATGGAATAGGTCGATATCCTGGATGCAAATAACCAGGCAATCCATGTCGCTGGATAATGGATACATGAAGCATGATGTGGTGCTTGGGCACGGAAAGGAAAGGAAGAAACAGGCTATTGATTTTTGTAGCATATCATTTCGAAATTAAGGCAACCTAGCGTGCAGTTGGTTGGTAGATTGGTTGGTTGGTTTGTTAGTTTGTTTGTTGGTTGGTTGGTTATTGATATAGTGGCCTGTGGGCTCCTGTCCTTTGGACTAATGCCATATGTCAGTATCTGCAAATGTTTATGAGCTTTTGCTTAGTTTCCCAGAAAGTGTTCCAGTTGTCTGGCCTTGGAGAAAGAAGCTCTTTCCTAGCACTGGCAAGCGCCGACCATTAATAAAGATGGTTCTCAACAGCGTCATTTGGATGTCTGCACAGTTGGCACTCTGGAGTATGTTCTGGTTGGATTCTGTTTAAGTGACTGTTAAGTTGAATGTGTTGAGTGCGAAGTTAAAAAATTATATTCTGATCTCTTCTTTTCAGGAGGTTGATGTTGTCTTTGGGATTTGGGATAGCCATATATTTGTAGATTTCTCTCCTAGTATTCTCTATTGCCCATCTATTCAGCCAAGCCTCTTTGTTCGCAGTCTTCAGTAGTTGTTTGACTGTCTGTAGGATTGTTTGTGTGTATTGTTGTTCTTGATTTGATCCATTCTAAGCCAGTACGTCTGCCTTGACATTGGCAGATGTATTTAAGTGATCATGAATATATTGCATAATGATTCAGACTTTATGTAATGTAATACGCTAAATGACATAAAGGAATATTTGGGTACGTTCAGGCTTACAATGATCACCATCTTCCAGAACGTGAAGGCAAATAATGAGTGTAAAGATTATGATGTTTTGAGCTTTTGGTGGGAAAACATCAAATACAGTCCTGAAGTGGTACAGATATACTTCCAGTGCTGTTATATCTGACTCATAGTTTGAGCATATCTCCACACAGCCATCAAATAGCTCATCAGATGTTCTGTCTGGATACTCTAAGTAGCCTCCCTATTCCGCTTTGAATTTCTTGCATGTTTAGATATATATGTGGTGGCAAATGTATTGTTGCTCTCTGTGTTTCTTGTCTTTTGTCTGGGAGGTGATATCTATCTTTACTCTTACTTACATGTTGAAGTACTGACTTTTGTTTTATTCTCTACAATATTTATCATGTAGTAACAAAAATGAAAGTGTATAGGGAGAAATAGAAAGTGGGGGTGAAAAAAACAGTGATTGGAGTATGCTATAGATGTCCATCAAGTCAAAAAGAGGAAGATGAGGAGCTGATTAGTAGCATAGCAAAGGCAAGTGATAGGAAATTATTATTAATGGGAGATTTCAACTTTCCAGAAATAAAATGGGATATGGCATGAAAACTTGTAGAGTCAAAACCTTTTGTTAGTGCATAACTGACAATTTTTTAATTCAACATGTAGAAGCAGCCACTAGAGGCAAAAACATACTCGACCTAGTTTTTACTACAGAGGAAAATATGATTGAAAACGTTACCGTTGGGGAACTGTTTGGCTCAAGTGACCATCAAATCATCCGTTGGGATCTTATTGCAGGGAAAGAAGTAAACATAAACACGCGAACATACGACTACTCTAAGGCATATGTTAAGAGGATGAAAGAGGCAGCGAACCACACAATCTGCAAAGATATTGTCGTAGGAACAGATGTTGAACAAGAGTGGCAAAGTTTTTAAACAGTTCTAGAAATGCTAAAAGAGAAATATGTTCCATGTAGGGAGGCAAACCCCAAGCGTAAAAAGTGGATAACTAGATTTGTAGTGAAATGTAGAAGAGAAAAAAATAAAGCATGGAAAAAATATGTAGAGGCAGGTAAATCAAAAGAAAAATTTGTAAAATATTTGGACAAGCAGAACATATCTCAGAAAGCGAATAAAACAGCAAAAATAGACTTCGAAAAAAAACTTGCTCAGAGGACCAAGACTGACAGTAAAAGCTTCTCTTATGTTAGAAATAAACAAAGAACGAAAGACAAAGTAGGCCCTCTCATAGACAGTACAGGGAAAATAATAAGTGAGAATAGGGAGGCAGCTAATCTGCTCAATCAGTACTTTGGCACAGTCTACACAAAAGAGGACTGCTCCAAGATCCAAGAGCCTATAGTTATTTTTCAAAGAGACATGGATACTGCGGGATTAAGATCAATCTGTATTACAGAGGAAATGGTTTTTAAAAAATTGGAGGGGTTGAAAGTGAATAAATGTCCAGGTCAAGATGGTATTCATCCAAAAATGCTGTATGAAATTAGAGACCAACTAGCAAAACCATTGGCTATATTATGTTCTCAATCACTTACAAAAGGGATTGTTCTACGGGATTGGAAAGATGCAGGAGTGATCCCCTTTTTAAAAAAAGGTAAAAAATCAGATCCAGCAAATTATAGACCGGTGAGTTTAACGAGCATAGTCTGTAAATTGTTAGAGTCAATATCAAAGAACACATTGTAATGCATTTAGACAAATTTAATCTAATTATAAATAGTCAGCATGGGTTTACTAGAGGGAGATCATGCTTAACAAATCTATTAGAATTCATGGAGGAGGTTACTAAAATCATAGATAAAGGGGAGCCAGTGGATGTTATTTCTCTAGACTTTGCAAAGGCCTTTAATAGGGTACCTCATCAAAGATTATTTCGAAAGTTAAAATCACATGGAATAGGTGGGGAAGTTGCCAAATGGATTGAAAATTGGTTAACGGGAAGAAGGCAGAAGGTGGGCATAAATAAGGAGTACTCTGAGTGGAGTGAAGTGAAATGTGGTGTGCCACAGGGCTCGGTTTTGGGACCAATTTTAATCTTGATATATATAAATGATTTCGACATTGATATGAGATCCATGATTGCAAAATTTGCTGATGACACAAAACTATGCAGTAGTGTCTCATCTAAAGCGGAAGTGGATATATTGATGTCGGATTTAGATAAAATTCGAGAATGGTCTGTAATCTGGCAAATGGAGTTTAATGTAGATAAATGTACAGTCATCCACATGGGTAGATCCAATATGGAACATAATTACAGAATGGGAGAAAACAATATTAGAAAGATATATAAGGAAAGGGACCTAGGGGTTATAATAGATCATACAGGAAAGGTGAGTGAGCAAGTTAAGGTAGCAGTGATAAAGGCAAATGCAATGTTAGGTATGATAAAAAGAAATATTAAACATATGAGCAAGGAAGTGATCGTCAAACTGTATAAAGCTTTAGTTAGACCTAGATTGGAGTACTGTGTACAGGTGTGGAGTCCTTATCATAGAAGGGATAAAAACATGCTGGAAAGAATACAAAAAAGAGCTACAAAGATGATAGTGGGATTCCAGAATTAGTTATGAGGAACGACTTAGAAAAACCGGCCTACAGTGTCTCGAAGAGAGAAGAATTCGTGGTGACTTAATACAGGTTTATAAAATGATCAGAGGAATCGATAAATTAGACTATAACAAGTTTTTTTAAATACAGCCACCTACAATAACACGAGGGCATAGCTACAAGCTGACTAAAGAGAGGTCCAGATTAGATATTAGGAAATATTTTTTTAGTCAGAGAGTGGTGTCTGCTTGGAATGCATTGCCAGGGGAGGTAGTGGAGGCAGGGACAGTTAATTCATTTAAGAATAAACTGGATGCGCATAGCTTTTAGAGCAAGGTGATGTAAATGTAACTGGTTGTATACAGACTCTGCAGGGTCTTCTAAACCAGTATAAAGACGTTAAGTTAATTGCTGTCATGTTTCTGCAAGATGTCTATTGGTGTTATTATTTGGCTTCTTTCATAAGCTTTCGAAGCGGCCACCTCTCAGCAGGTCCTAGACTCACGCGGAACAGTACGTGTTGACCTCATAGCTCCACTAATAAGAAGCAGGGCATTGTCTGGGATTCTAAATTGGTCCGTGAGCATGTTGTCAGGAGTGCGCTGTATTATAAAGTAAATCTTACTTGTCCAAAATACAGACCTCTCAAAGTGTCCTTGTCTGATCTCCATGCTGTGCCAGCAAGCCTATACAATAGCTGTAGCCGCCTCAACACTTTATGTTTTGTCAATTTGGAAACAGATCGACTAGTTGGCTTAAAAATCATGATGGGACAATTTTTGGTCAGATCGAACTCACCTTCGTATGCAAGGATTATGTTATAATTGAAGACGTTCCTATAAGTGGGTGTTCGTAAAGCGGTCATAAGTCCATTTTATAAATTCGTGATAAAATCGAATTACATAGCAGTTCACGCGTTAAAAATCGCGCATCGCATTCAGCCTTTGGAAACCTAACGAAAGAGGAAAATAAATTCGTTTTTGCACGACGGCCTGCGAAGGCTTTTTACATATACTTAGAGTTGTGTCCCTTTTAGTCCAAAGTTATAGTGAGACAACCAAACCGATCGTATATCTATCTATCTATCTATCTATCTATCTATCTATCTATCTATATATCTATATATATATATATATATATATAATGTGTCTAATCTCTCTCTCTCTCTCTCTCTCTCTTTATATATATATATATATATATATATATATATATGTATATATAATATGTAAATCTAATATATCTATCTAATCTGTCTATATATCTGCCTGTTTGTCTGTCTCTCTTTCTCTGTCTCTCTGTTTATCTGTATGTCTGTCTATCTGTTTATTTGTCTGTCTGTGTATCTATCTGTTTATTTGTCTGTCTGTGTGTCTATCTGTTTGTATGTCTGTATATCTCTAAGGTAACGTTAGAGTGCACATTCATTCATCATGTTAATTATCTCACTATCTCATCGCATCAGTCCACTAATGCCAACAAGGCCCTAGGTGCAGGACGGTTTAAGAGATACAAAATCCTTCCTATGCTTTTCAATTGAAACCCTTTTTCCATTTTAAAAAGAAAACCAACAATATTACTCATTTTATAATTCATGAAGGCCTTGCCTTTATTATAAGTCATATCAATGGGCCTGAATGTCACCATTTCTTATTCCTAAGGGAGCCGCGTAGCGCAGTGGTTAGCGCGCTGGCTTTGCATCTGAGTGGTCCTGGGTTCATTCCCCAGTTGAGGCAGTAATGTTTTTTAGACTACAACAGTTCCCGGGTCGACCCAGCCTTAAATGGGTACCGGTTCAGTCCGGGAAGTAAAAGCGGCGAGGAAGAGGAGATGGCTACCCCCCACCCCTCTCATATAGCCGAGCCTTTGAAATGTGAGATCACTAACACCTCACACCCCTACGGCAGTAATGCTATGGGTTACTTGACTTTATTCATTAGTGTGGAGCCTGGAGCTCTCTGATTGAGGCATAAATAATAGTTGCACACATTTAATAAAAGGTGACTAGCGTGGGTGAGGCACAGAGACAGCAACTTCATCATGTAACAAAATGTTTACAAATGCTCGAACGGCAAGATCAGGTAAAGAGCTTTGGCACATATTTTTGTTGTAAGAGGTTAAATACTTGTATTGTCGCGGCTGGCCTTAAGTGACAATGATAGTACAGGTTGTAGTTGATGCTGTTGTTGTTGGTGTTGTTGATGCTGTTGTTGTTGGTGTTGTTGATGCTGTTGTTGTTTGTGTTGTTGATGCTGTTGTTGTTGTTGTTGATGCTGTTGTTGTTGTTGTTGATGCTGTTGTTGTTGTTGTTGATGCTGCTGTTGTTGTTGTTGATGCTGTTGTTGTTGTTGTTGATGCTGTTGTTGTAAATGTTGTTGATACTGTTGTTGTTGGTGTTGTTGATGCTGTTGTTGTTTGTGTTGTTGATGCTGTTGTTGTTGGTGTTGTTGATGCTGTTGTTGTTGGTGTTGTTGATGCTGTTGTTGTTGTTGTTGATGCTGTTGTTGTAAATGTTGTTGATACTGTTGTTGTTGGTGTTGTTGATGCTGTTGTTGTTTGTGTTGTTGATGCTGTTGTTGTTGGTGTTGTTGATGCTGTTGTTGTTGGTGTTGTTGATGCTGTTGTTGTTTGTGTTGTTGATGCTGTTGTTGTTGTTGTTGATGCTGTTGTTGTTGTTGTTGATGCTGTTGTTGTTTTTGTTGATGCTGTTGTTGTAAATGTTGTTGATACTGTTGTTGTTGGTGTTGTTGATGCTGTTGTTGGTGTTGTTGATGCTGTTGTTGTTTGTGTTGTTGATGCTGTTGTTGTTGGTGTTGTTGATGCTGTTGTTGTTTGTGTTGTTGATGCTGTTGTTGTAAATGTTGTTGATGCTGTTGTTGTTGGTGTTGTTGATGCTGTTGTTGTAAATGTTGTTGATGCTGTTGTTGTTGGTGTTGTTGATGCTGTTGTTGTAAATGTTGTTGATACTGTTGTTGTTGATGCTGTTGTTGTTGGTGTTGTTGATACTGTTGTTGTTGGTGTTGTTGATACTGTTGTTGTTGGTGTTGTTGATGCTGTTGTTGTTTGTGTTGTTGATGCTGTTGTTGTAAATGTTGTTGATACTGTTGTTGTTGGTGTTGTTGATGCTGTTGTTGTTGGTGTTGTTGATGCTGTTGTTGTTTGTGTTGTTGATGCTGTTGTTGTAAATGTTGTTGATGCTGTTGTTGTTGGTGTTGTTGATGCTGTTGTTGTAAATGTTGTTGATGCTGTTGTTGTTGGTGTTGTTGATGCTGTTGCTATTTTTGCTTGTTTTTTTTTGTTGCTGGTGTTGTTGCTGCCGCTGTTGTTTGTTCTTGTTGTTTCTGCTGTAAGATATTCTCGCTGACTTGTCGGCGTATCCTTTCTGCTGTAAGATATTCTCGCTGACTTGTCGGCGTATCCTTTCTGCTGTAAGATATTCTCGCTGACTTGTCGGCGTATCCTTTCTGCTGTAAGATATTCTCGCTGACTTGTCGGCGTATCCTTTCTGCTGTAAGATACTCGCACTGACTTGTCGGAGTATCCTTTCTGCTGTAAGATATTCTCGCTGACTTGTCGGCGTATCCTTTCTGCTGTAAGATATTCTCGCTGATTTGTCGGCGTATCCTTTCTGCTGTAAGATATTCTCGCTGATTTGTCGGCGTATCCTTTCTGCTGTAAGATATTCTCGCTGATTTGTTGGCGTATCCTTTCTGCTGTAAGATATTCTCGCTGATTTGTCGGCGTATCCTTTATGCTGTAAGATATTCTCGCTGATTTGTCGGCGTATCCTTTCTGCTGTAAGATATTCTCGCTGATTTGTCGGCGTATCCTTTCTGCTGTAAGATATTCTCGCTGACTTGTCGGCGTATCCTTTCTGCTGTAAGATATTCTCGCTGACTTGTCGGCGTATCCTTTCTGCTGTAAGATATTCTCGCTGACTTGTCGGAGTATCTTTTCTGCTGTAAGATACTCGCACTGACTTGTCGGCGTATCTTTTGATATCGCGTTACAGTGACTCTTCTTACGTCATGAGGCGTACTTGGAACGTGGAGCAGGTTTTTCCTGCATGTAGTGTATTTAGAAGCTCCACACTAAGCTCATCACCATTGGGAGTAGAGTGTGAATCCCCACCTCCTTGCTTAAATTGCTCTGACCAGCCTGTTTTCGGAAGCATGAACCCGGACGTCAGCTTCGGATCTTCATCAATATGTTTCACCTGACATTGAGTACTCTTTGCTAAGTGTAGCAGAATAAGAGAGAGAGAAAGAGGAGGAGAGGGAGAGAGAGAACAAAGAGGGGAAGAGGGGGATTGGGAGGGAGAGAGAGAGAGAGAGAGAGAGAGAGAGAGAGAGATCAAGTTATGTCAGAGCCTGCGTACGGTAAGCCTATTGATAACATAGCGTAATGATTTCCATTATTCGTCGTTCAGTGTATAGGAACAGCCAGAGTGGACATATCACGCATAGCTACAAGGCTCACCGATCTGCGCGTACGCCTGGTCACAGATGTTAGGCTCTCTGTCTAGTGGTGACAGAAGCAGATCATTATTGCAATGTGGGGGACACACCATCGGGCGAGGGTACGAATAGCAGACCAAGGTTTTTGGGTTTATTCTTGCTCTCCACTTCGCTACCAACCGTAGGGCCACCCCTGACGATGGTTCCTTACAGGAAGTCTGCGCAACAGCATTTTGTAACACAGCAGTTGTGATATGTGTAACGATTTGTGTTGATTGATGAAGTTGTTAATCCCTCTCTTTAGTTGTCTTTAACACCAGGCAGTGGGTCGTTCTTGTCGTGCCATCAAGGCTATTGAGATCGACGTGAGGATTTGGTTTATATGTACATGCATTGTGTTATATGTACCTGTATTGTGTTATATGTACAGGTATTGTGTTAAATGTACATGTATTGTGTTGTATGTGCATGTGTTGTATTATATGTACATGCATTGTGTTATATGTACATGTATTGTGTTATATGTACATGTATTGTGTTATATGTACATGTATTGTGTTATATGTACATGCATTGTGTTATATGTACATGCATTGTTATATGTACATGTATTATATGTACATGCATTGTATTATATGTACATGCGTTGTGTTATATGTACATGTATTGTGTTATATGTACATGTATTGTGTTATATGTACAGGTATTATATTATATATAGATGTATTAAATCTCATCCGTGTTCTGCTGGGGCCAGAATGAGGAACAAGGAATGAATATATTGTAACCTGTCAGGCATGTCTTAAAGAGGTAACTAAGGAGGATTGCGCATAGGGCCAGCAAAGTTCTCATTCAAAATCTATGTAAACAGAAATAGAAATGAAAAACAATCTCTCCATCATATTGTAGAAGGGGATCAAGATGCTGAGCAGCGCATGAGCTGCAGTGGTCAGCGACCCATAGCTGACTGCTAGCGTCAGGGCCAGCGAACCATAGCTGCCAAGACCCTTCTACACCTCCACGCGGTGATCCTGGATAACAGGCTGCAAGCAGGGCAGACTGGCTAAGAAGAAGGGATCGAAGAGGGAATGCTAACCCGGTACTCAAAAAATGCTTGCTAAAGTCGAATGTGTTGGATCGAAAGGTGCAAATTTCGCAGTCAAGCTGTAAACTACGACATAACGCATTCCTTTCTCTTGACTACATTCTGCTACTTTAGCCCTTTCAGGGTTTGGTAGAGGGAGATTAAGAACGAACGAAGCCAAGCCAAGCCAAGCCATTTTGTAGAAGAGCAGTAACAGTCATCATCCTCATCATGTGCCAGTCACTCTAGCTGGTGGAACATAGGTCCAACATTGCATTTGGTTGTTCCTAACTTGTCAACTAGCCTTTATTGAAAACTTACATAGGTCCAAAATTGCATTTGGTTGTTCCTAACTTGTCAACTAGCCTTTATTGAAAACTTACATAGGTCCAAAATTGCATTTGGTTGTTCCTAACTTGTCAACTAGCCTTTATTGAAAACTTACATAGGTCCAACATTGCATTTGGTTGTTCCTAACTTGTCAACTAGCCTTTATTGAAAACTTACATAGGTCCAACATTGCATTTGGTTGTTCCTAACTTGTCAACTAGCCTTTATTGAAAACTTAGTCGTTTCTTGTAATGCAGTGCAGCAGCAATTACTTGTACATGATAGAGTTGCTACCTCTTGTACATGATAGAGTTGCTACTTCTTGTACATGATAGAGTTGCTACCTCTTGTACATGATAGAGTTGCTACCTCTTGTACATGATAGAGTTGCTACCTCATTTACATGATAGAGTTGCTACCTCTTGTACATGATAGAGTTGCTACCTCTTGTACATGATAGAGTTGCTACCTCTTGTACATGATAGAGTTGCTACCTTTTGTACATGATAGAGTTGCTACCTCTTGTACATGATAGAGTTGCTACCTTTTGTACATGATAGAGTTGCTACCTCTTGTACGTGATAGAGTTGCTACCTCATGTACATGATAGAGTTGCTACCTCTTGTACATGATAGAGTTGCTACCTCATGCACATGCTTTCCTATTTGTCTGTCACAACCTTTTGGGGTGAGACAAGTAGCTAAGAATGAATGTTTCTATGATTAAATGTCAACATAAGCCAAGAAATTGCATCAGTATGACGTCGAGCTGGTCTCTTCCCCAAGAAGTGTTCACTCGTTTACTCTTGTATCATCAATGTCTTTAACCTGTAATCCTGGTATTCAATCAAGCATGGCAGGTACCTGATTCCAGGTAGCCAGGTGTTGTTAAAACTCATTTCGCTTTCTTGCCTGGAGTACCAGGTTCGGTCAGGGGTTTGACTCAGGCTATATATTCATCTCGTTTCTGGACGTTCGCGTGAGTACTTAAATTTGTAGGGCCACCAGGGTGTCACTGTAAACTTAACTTAACTTAAAAAAAGTATTAATACTGGTTTAGAAGACTCATCAGAGTCTGTATACAAGCAGTTTCTTTTACATTTCCTTGCTCTAAAAGCTATGCGCATCTAATATATTCTTAAATGCATTAATTGTCCCTGCCTCCACTACTACCTGTGACAATGCATTCCAAGCATTCACCACTCTCTGACTAAAAAAATGTTTCCGAATATCTAATCTGGACATTTCTTTAATTAATTTGTAGCTATGCCCTCTTGTTCTTGTAGGTGGTTGTATTTCGAAAAAAAATTGGTATAGCCTAATTTATCCGATCCTTTGATTATCTTATAAACCTGTATTAAGTCACCTCGAATTCTTCTCTTATCTAGAAAATGTAGGCCGGGTTTTCTAAGTCTTTCCTCAAAACTGTAGTTCTGGAATTCCATTATCAGCTTTGTCGCTTTTTAAAAAATTCTTTCCAGCATGTTTATATCCCCACTACGATAAGGACTCCACATCTGTACACAGTACTCCAATCTAGGTCTAACTAATGCTTTATACTGTTTGACTATCACTTCCTTGCTCATATGTTTAATATTTCTTTTTATCATACCAAACATTGCATTTCTCTTTTTTATTTTTACCTGTACTTGCTTACTCACTTTACCTGAATGCTCTGTTATAATGCCTAGGTCCCTTTCCTTTTCTATCTTTATAATATTGTTCTCGCCCATTCTGTAATAATGTTCCATATTGGATATAGCCATGTGGATCACTGTACATTTATCTACATTAAACTCCATTTGCCAGCTCCCAAATCATTCTCCAATATTTACTAAATGCGACCTCAATATATCCACTTCTGCTTTAGATGAGACACTACTGCATAGTTTTGTGTCATCAGCGAATTTTGCAATCATGGATCCCATATCAATGTCCAAATCGTTTATTTATATCAAGAACAAAATTGGTCTCAAAACCGAGCCCTGTGGCACTCCACTTTTTACTTCACACCACTCAGAGTACTCCTTATTTATAATCACTCTCTGCCTTCTTCCCGTTAACCAATTTTCAATCCATTTGGTAACTTCCCCACCTATTCCATGTGATTTTAACTTCCTAAATAATCTTTGATGAGGTATTCTATCAAAGGCCTTTGCAAAG
The DNA here is from genome assembly GCA_036924085.1 of Ariolimax columbianus. Lineage (NCBI taxonomy): Eukaryota > Metazoa > Mollusca > Gastropoda > Stylommatophora > Arionidae > Ariolimax > Ariolimax columbianus. The sequence goes on from JAVGWX010000002.1 coordinate 9,351,889, forward strand.
TCTAGATAAATAAATTCCACTGGCTTCCCTTTATCTATCATTTTAATAACCTCCTCCATGAATTCTAATAAATTTGTTAAGCATGATCTCCCTGTAGTAAACCCATACTGACTATTTCTGATTAGATTAAACTTGTCTAGATGCATTACAATGTTTTCTTTGATTATTTATTTTTGATTATTTACAAACTATGCTCGTTAAACTCGCCGTTCTATAATTTGTGGATCGTATTGTTTCCCCTCTTTTAATGAGGGGACCACTCTTGTATCTTTCCAATCTCCTGGAACAATCCATTTTGCAAGTAATGGCATGTGTGACCAAGTCACACGTCTCTAGAGGGTACAAGAAGAAGTGACAGAGTCATGGGTTCGAAGGAGGTGCTAGAAGGGGTGAGAGTCAGGGGGCAAAATGACGTTCAAGAAGAAGGGAATTTCTTGGGTTCCAATGGGATACAAGCAGTAAGGATATAACCGTGGACCCCAAGAGGGGGCCGGGGGGAGGGGGTATAAAAGTGGTCACTCTCCCACAGCAGTGTAAGCTTCTTGAAAGGGTAGTCTGAGAACTTTGACCAGGAAAGCGCGAGATTCTTTGTCTAGGCAATCGATTACCCGGGCAAACGTTTGCAGTTCTCGAATTATACTCGAAACTGATGGATGCCAACAGCAAACAACTGCAATGTTACCCAGTTATAAATTAACGCAATAGTCGCCTTGTTCATGTGAAAGCCGACATTTTGGTCGAAGCGTAGACTTACGCATATAGGACGAAATTGTCACACGGGAACTCCATGCGAGAGGAGTGATTCGACTGCCTGACTTGTGGTGTGCCCAAAAGCCCAAAGCCCTACCCGCTGTAGTCGCCCCTTATCAACAGGGCTGGTAGGTTACCGTGTTACTATTCTTGGCCTTCTTTCGGACCCAGGTTGTACATACAGCTACTATATAGTAATGAGCTCTTGCATCTCTTATGTGTGTGTGGGTGGGCTGGGAGGTGGGGGAGGAGGGGGGAGGGGTATTCACTTGTAAATGGATGCCGTCTCCAGAGAGGTGTCGGGGTTAAAAAGAATAGGACCACTACAACCTTCCAAGCATATTGAAAGAGGCAACTAAAGACGTTGTACATGAGGCTTTCATTCTCATAATGTAAAACCATGGATAGCAACTGCAAATGTGTGGATAAATGTGTCCTGTAAGGTGATCAGCTGTATTGATAGCCCTTGGGTTGAAAGTCGAATTCTCAGTTGACAGTCAACTACGGACGTCAATGTAGCGAGACAGGTCCTTATTGATTAGCATCGTAAAGCTGAAGATATAGAATAACGAGGTCCCCAACACTTCCTCGCCTATGACAGTATCTGATAGGAAACCAACTTTACATTCCATATATCAAGTTCTCAGTGAAAGCCGTGTTAACTAGGACCGTCAATTGGCAATCTCTTTTTCTCCTCTTGTCCCTTTTCACTCCAATCGGAATATAAAGCCACTACTACAATTGGTTTTCTTAAGGAGAATCTTGCTATAATGCACTTCGTTTGATCTTGCATTGTTGTTCTATTCAGAAATGTCAAATTTCACACTATGTGATTGCTAGCCCCTTACACAACTTTCCTTGGGCACCTTTTTGGAGGTGCAGTGGGCCTATGTCTAAATGAATGGTATCGAAATCCACACAAAGACCAACTGACAACACTCATCCATCCCGACTTTATCTTTGATATTCATGAGTTGTATCCCTTTGACCGTTACAAATTATAAAACTGATTTTGTTGGAAAGGGCCATGAAGTACTCGCTACCATTCTTTAGCACACTTTCTATGCGAGGATACTTCCTCATTTCATGTCCAAATTAATTACCAGATTAGGTGAGCGTTGCACTCACGTCAAGTATCATTATACAAGCTTTTTAAAACATGTTAAATGTATTTACTATTTACTATTCAGTCCACTGTTACGTTATGTGACGTGAGAAAGCTTGAGTTACTTTATTGGGTCAAGTGTCATGTGTCGATTAGTGCAAGTTCATGATGTGATAGGATTTATCAAATCGGATCTATCCATCCGTTTATGCGTTCGTCTTTGTGACTTGTAACCAGATGTTTTTGTGTTGTATGCGTGTAGTTAAAGATCTCCTGACATGACCGAATCATCGTAGTTTTTGTGCTGAAGTGTTTTCGCCACAACGGGTGGTTGTATATACATCATTTCTCATTGTGTCTCCTCTCATTTCTCATTGTTTCTCCCATAATTTCTCATTGTGTCTCCCATCATTTCTCATTGTGTCTCTCATCATTTCTCATTGTGTCTCCCATCATTTCTCATTGTGTCTCCCATCATTTCTCATTGTGTCTCCCATCATTTTACAACGTGTAACTTTCCTCTCCTGTGCTTTCGATGAAAATCAAGTATGACATTCTTATCACCAAGATGGTATAATTATGCTTTAATTAGTTATTTTTTGTATGCCAAACCTGGTGCTCACATGTTTTAGTAGTGGTAACAGTTGAAAAGTTAGAACTATATTTTTGATATCTTGTTTACAATTTGTTTCTATCACGCCTTCTATTGTATGTAAACAAAGCACAACTTGCCAGGATTTAGTTTTCTTGGGCTTTAAGTTTTGATATTGTTTACAGGTATGTTCGATTTGATTGTTCCTTAACGGTTCATATATACAGTTTGTATAGATGGTAATTCAATCTAGTAAACTGCATGCTCTCCCTCGTGTCCATTACCTTGATGTGATAAAGAAGCTTGCATGTCTTAGTGACCTCAGGGGAGTTAAACCAGCAGAAATGTAACCCCCAGAAGAGTCACCCAGGCTGGATATGTAACGGAGAGTTAATAGACCAAAAATAGATCTCCCCTGGAGTTGAATAGGCTAGATTAGAGCCGACCACATAAATATTTTTTTAAGGCAGTCGGTTGCGGAAACAAAACAAATGCAGGTCATCTTGTGACAAAGGGCCTCAGGAAAATAAATGGCGAATGAAGCAATGTGGTGAAAGCCGTAAGGAAGCTCCAAGCCACTGATTTTCAAGAAGAAGAGTAAAATAGCCACAGCAAATGTTAGAACATTATGCCAAGCAAGAAAAAACTACACAGAATGCTAAAGTGATGAGGAATTACCTGACATTATCTAAGATAATGTACAAAACTAACACTTCTGGTGAGCAGAGGCGTCACAGAAACCACTCCAAGAAACTAATGACCAGCACTAATGACAAAATAAGGAAACAGCAGAACGTCAGCATACGATTCATAACTACAATCTACCACACGGCAGATCAAAATATTATCAAGAGGAAAACAGCGGCTTACGAGATTATCCAAGAACTATACCTAGAAAAGTATGGATTCAGGTATATACTAGCCAGCGGCTTGCGAGATGATCCAAGAACTGTACCCAGAGAAGTATGGATTCAGGTATATACTAGCAGACCCATGAGAACATGCCTGACCTTCAAACAGTACAAAATAGAAGAAATAAACAATATTTTAAAGTTTCTAAATTATTTAATATACCCATACATGGATCCGTCAATGGGGGCCCATTTCACCTAGCATTATTTTCCGCGTACCTGGAATCGATCATCAGCCGGTCCGACTGAGACACCTTTGGCATCAACATAAATGGCAGACGGCTAAATGACTCTCACTTTGTGGATGATCTATTACTCTTCACGGAGGCACCACAGACTTGGTTCAAATACTAGCATCGTCTCACGGAGATGGAAAGAAAACGGGACTCGAAATGAACACGTCAAAGAAGAAAGTCATGCGCAATCGCTTCGTTTCCCTCGAGACAATCAACCACGATGGAGAGCGACTGCATTACGTGGACGAGTACAACTTCCTTGTAGGTTCGTTCAACATGCCGAACCACCTAAACTCAGAGCTGTCAAGATGGCGTCGCGTGGGTTGAGCGGCTTTCTCATCGAGTAAGCTTGTACTGAACAACATCCAATGCCTGAGCATCTCTCTCTTTCTCTCTCTCTCCCTCTCTCTCCATCTACCCCTCTCTCTCTCTCTCTCTCTCTCTTCCACTCCACAGAAACATGGCCACAAACGAAGGCGATGGAGTCCAAACTCAGTGACCCAGCTCTTACGAGAGACTACTGACGGGACTCAGGCTTCTCAGCCAGCGCACAAAAGGTCTACATAACTCGGACAGCCGTCAATTGTCCCTGTTTACAGATGCAGCTGTTGATGCAGACAAGATCAAACATCGCTGGAGAGGAAGTGGGCGGGGGTACTTACTATTGATAGAGCATAGCGACAACAATATTGTACTCCAGAGACAAGATGCGACCACGGGGACGACCACCAACGCGTTAGTCCGACTCCCTTGCATCCCGTAACAACATTCCCGATGCTACGGATGGTCGGCTCATTCTCCACTGGTCCACCGTGGCCCAAGGCAGAGACCGCTGGAGGAGAAGTTGGGACCAGCAAGGGTGTGACTGTCGGTCAAGGTCAGGTCATTCAGTAACACAGTAATATAATCTCACAACATTGGCTCATGTAATCATGCACAACATTGGCCCATGTAATCATGCACAACATTGGCTCATGTAATCATGCACACCATTGGCCCATGTAATCATGCACAACAATGGCCCATGTAATCATGCACAACATTGGCTCATGTAATCATGTACAACAATGGCCCATGTAATCATGCACAACAATGGCCCATGTAATCATGCACAACATTGGCCCATGTAATCATGCACAACAATGGCCCATGTAATCATGTACAACAATGGCCCATGTAATAGTGTACAACATTGGCCCATGTAATCATGTACAACAATGGCTCATGTAATCATGTACAACATTGGCCCATATAATCATGTACAACATTGGCCCATGTAATCATGCACAACAATGGCCCATGTAATCATGTACAACATTGGCCCGTGTAATCATGCACAACATTGGCCCATGTAATCATGCACAACAATGGCCCATGTAATCATGCACAATATTGGCCCATGTAATCATGTACAATATTGGCCCATGTAATCATGTACAACAATGACCCATGTAATCATGTACAACAATGACCCATGTAATCATGCACAACAATGGCCCATGTAATCATGCACAACATTGCCCCATGTAATCATGTACAACATTGGCCCATGTAATCATGCACAATTGAGTGAATGGGAAAATAGCAAAGAAATTATGACGACCAAAAAAAAATAGAAACCAGTACAACAGGATACCCCAGTTTGTCTGGGGGTAACACTTGACAGACAGTTGAAATTTAGCAGCCACGTCTGCAGTGTTAGAAGTAAAGTGGGCTACTAGGGAACGAGCTCTCCGATAGATTGGCAGAAATAGGAGCCTCGAAACAACAAATGGATAGAACCTGCAGTAACCACACAGTAAAACGAATTATTAAGAATAATATTCGGGAATATCGGGGCTGAAGAAGAAGACCTGGTTTTCATATAAGGATGGCATTGGGCTGCCAAGAGCAGGCTTGCTCAGCAGCTTTGGGGGGACAACAACAACAAAATAGAAACAATGCACATTATCTGCGTTCATATTGTCCACATTGAAGAGTTGTTTTAATTTTGTATCAGAACATTTAATTATTAATAACTTATCTTTAAATGGTATTATCATTTTTAAGATTAACCTGCCACCTTCATCGGCACGCTCTGGGTGTGAGGAAAGCTACTGCAACTCGTCTTTTTCAGGGCGCACAAAAGAGTAAACCTACTCACTGTGAACATTCAGAACAACAACATTTTATGTGGTTAAATCTGTAAACTCCTTTATTTAATACACAACGTACTTACTTAGACAAATGACATCATATAAAGAGTTTCACTTCTGTCTATATCTGACGTCGGGTTACTGTATATTTGTTACTTCTGGCAAATATTTTCACAGCGAGGCTGACAGCTATTTATTGAAAAAGTTGACAAACAATAGATCAAAAGAGTCAGAAACAACAAAACCTGAAAAGATACCGCTATACAAAAATCTCATGTATCATATTCACAAACTTGGTGGCCCACTTGAGGTTTCACTAGTCACCATACACATTATCCATCAATTTGGATTGTTTTTTACAAATGAATAAAATTACTATTTTTCTTGATAGTTGGCTCTCAAATATGTTAGATATGCTTGGCGACTTTCTTTGGTGGTGTGTTAAATAGGCTCTTCTCATTTGAGATATACTTGAGATAAAGAGCAATGTCAGGCTTCGTGGAAAGCTCAGCGCTATGAGGATTGAAGTGCTGATTCCCACCTCGTTAGCCAGACAGCCAGGAATGTTCCATGGAGAATCGGTCAGAAATCAGGTGGGGTCTTGATCAATATGTTCTGCCTGACCCTGACCAACATGGTCCGGTCAGTATGTTCAGAGTGATCGACCTTCTTCTTCTTCTTCGTTCGTTCTCAATCTTCCACTACCAAACCCTGAAAAAGCTTAAGTAGCAGAATGTAGTCCAGAGAACGCAATGCGTTGTGTCGTAGTTTACAGCTTGGCTGCGATATTTGCACCTTTTGGTCCAACACATCCGACTTCAGCAAGCATTTTTTTAGTACCGGGTTAGCATTCCCTCTTCGATCCCGTCTCCTTAGCCAGTCTGCCCTGCTGCAGCCTGTTATCCAGGATCACCGCGTGGAGGTGTAGAAAGGTCTTGGCAGCTCTGATTCACTGGCCCTGACGATATCAGTCAGCAATGGGTCGCTGACCACTGCAGCATCTTGATCCCAGAGTGACCGGCCGTTAACCATATCTGTGTCCAGTTCTCTAGTTTTCTCATTGCTTCTTGTATTTTATTATTTTTCACTGCCATAGACCCTTCTCTTGTTAGCAGTGCTAAGTTTTCTATATACAATGCAGATATTGATATAGAGACGCTCTTTTAGACTCTGTTAGAGGTCTGTTTTAGACTCTGTTAGAGGTCTGTTTTAGACCCTATTGAAGGTCTGTTTTAAACCCTATCGGAGGTCTGTTTTAGACCCTATTGGAGGTCTCCTTTAAACCCTATTGGAGGTCTCTTTTAGACTCTGTTATATGTCTCTTTTAAACACTATTGATCTCATTTAGGCCATATTGGAAGCCGCCTTTTTTAGACCCTATTAGAGGTCTTTCAGTATCTATTCACATCTATTGACATATATTCACATCTATTCACATCTATTCACACATCTAGTGTGTACGTCTTATAATGAAAGCACCTTCGATCTCTTGAGCAATATAAGATATCTGGTCCTCTGTTCATCTATGTTGATGTAGTGCATTTTGCTGTGCCGTTATTAGTTGTTTTCCTTCTAAATGCTACATAAGCATGACCCTCATATTTTTGAGTTGTTGTTTTTCACCTGCCACGAGTGTTGCCTTATTTTATCTGCATCGTGACTACCATGAGGGCTTTATTCGCTATTGAACACAGATACAATCCATACGGGTAATATGCATTCGCATGAAAATATGCAAATGTCAATTTATCTACATATGTTTTTCACAACGTCCTTACATTTGAAGACAATAAATAACAGGTCCAAAATCTGGCTACATTGAAGTACCTGCTGTGCCAGTTATTGTATTGTGAAATTCGGTAAACAAATGTTGCCAGATAAATGTCAAACCTATTAAAATATTGGTTTATTAACACAATCTATTTATTTATTTCCTCGAATCCCCAAGTTTCAAGCAACTCCTGGTCTCACGGGAGATAAGACCAGAGTGCCTGCCTCCTGAGTTACCCCCAGTTGCCTCGACCAATAGTCTTGCCACTGATCCAAGGTAACTCGGGATAAGAGTGAGATTGATGACCAGATCATATTCTTTTTCACTATAATCCAAATACAACGCACATCACATTATTAAGACGAAACTGTCTGATGTTGTGGCCATCACTTCGCGATGGGCAATAATAATATATATATTTAATTTGTTTATATATATTTATTTCCCGTCACCGTTGAGGTCGTTGGGACACACATGAAGACATCCTCACAACCCAGAACATTCCTCTCTGTCAGTGGCCGCTGCCTATGGCTCCTCTTGTCGGAGGTTGGTCTATTTGTTTATGTTGTCCTCTCACCTCTTTTTGGAACCACCTCTTCGTCGTCTGCCTTGCACCTTACCTTGCAGGATCGTATTTGCAAGACCGTTTGATCTCAATACGTGCCTGTACCAAGCACATTTCCTTCCTTTGACAGTTGTAAACAGGTCTTCATAAGAACCTATTATTGTTGTCATACTTTCTCATATTCCCTTATCTGCAACTCGGTCTTTGTTACGTGACGTTTACAAGTCGTTGGAAAGATTTCATCTCGAAGGTCCGCATCCTCTGCTGCAGATCAGCTGTAATTGCCCTTGTTTCACAAGCATAAAGAAATATTGACAGGACCAATGCACGCATTAACCTGATCTTCGTGCGTAGTGCTAACCGTTTATTTTGCCAGATTTTGTTAAGCCGTGCAGGTCAGGTCAGGTCATCCCGTAACCGGTGAGGTCGTTGGGGCACACATGAAGACATCCTCACAACTCCACGCCACCCCTCTCTGTCAGATGCCGCTGCCTGTGACTCTTCTGGTCGGAGACTGGTTCATTCTTTTATGTTGCCCTCCCATCTCTTTTTGGGCCGGCCTCTTCGTCGTCTGCCATGCACCTTTCCGTGGAGGATTGTGTTTGCAAGACCATTTGATCTCGATATGTGACCGTACCAAATGAGTTTCCTTCTTTTGACAGTTGCCAGGAGGTCTTCGAAAGGCTATATTGCTGTTGTAATTCTATCTCGCATTTCCTCATTTGTAACTCGATTTTTTGTACGTGACGTTTAAAAGTTTTCGGAAACATCTCATCTCCAAGGCCTGTATCCTTCGTTGAAGGTCAGCTGTAACTGTCCATGTCTCACACGCATAGAGGAATATTGACAGGACCAGTGTACGCATTAATCTGATTTTCGTGCATAGTGCTAACCGTTTATCTTGCCAGATTTTAGTTGTGTGTTTTGCGCTCGGCATCGCAACCCAGCGATGTCTAGGCTCGCCTAGGGAGATGGGCTCCACCAGGTCAGATGCAGATGTTGGCCCGCACCGGCTTGGAGAGGAGATGGGCTCCGCCAAGAGAAAACCGCCCAAGATTCACACATGAGGACACAACCACAATCAAACATACCGGCTCGGTCGCAGCCCGGGTTAACAATGACCGCGCCTGCCGTCCCACACCAGGTCGGAGGCGATAAGTGTGCTACTGGTGGAACCATCAAACTGAGGAAAGACAAGCTCACAATAGGTACGTGGAGTGTTAGAACACTGAACCCATGTGACAAAATCAATGAACTAACGCATGAAATGGAGAACTACCGGTGGAACATCCTTAGTATATGCGAGGCTCGATGGAAAAGCTTTGGAGAGTTTACCACGGAGGAGGGCCACAAGTTCTACTTCAGTGGCAGGGAGGACAAACATTCACACGGAGTGGGGATACTGGTGCATAAAGACACAGCCAGATGCATATTGGGTTGCCGCCCAATATCTAGCCGTTTTATCATATTACGGCTAAAGGCAGCACCGTTTAATATTACCATAATACAGTGCTACGCACCCACTTCAGACTACGAAGATTGTGAAATAGAGGCATTCGATGATCAACTTCAAAGTCTGATACACGAAACGCCAAAAGAAAAACATTGGTAGTCCAGGGTGATTGGAATGCAAAAATTGGAGAAGATGCAGTCCACGACTGGAGGGGAGCATGTGGCTCATACAGAAATAAAGAAACCAATGACCGGGGCCTCAGACTCCTAGAATTTGCAAGATGCAACCAGCTGTTGGTGGCAAATACGGTTGGGTTAAACAATCCGTCTAGACGCTGGACATGGCATAACCCAAGCAATGAAGTGCACAGCCAGATTGACTATATACTGGTCCAGAGAAGGTTCCGATCGAGCATCAACACCGACAAAACGAGAAGTTATCCCAGAGCTGATATAGGAAGCGACCACGATCTGGTTATGATGACCATGCGTCTGCGATTGAAGGGAGTCGCAAAGAAGGATGTGATCAGGCTAAAGTTTGACCTGGACAAACTAATGGGCCCAAAAATCACCGAAGTGTGCCAAGCAAGGGTGGGATGGAGATTTGCGCCACTGTTGGCTCTCAGAGAGGGACTGGATACAGATACAATTACAGAGTCTCTTAACGAAGCTCTCATAGATACTGCAACTGAGATCCTGGGATGCCACCAAACAAAAAAGAAGCCATTGGTGACCAAAGACATTCTAGACCTGTGTGATAAAATAAGGTCACTGAAAAAACACAATAAGCCGTGCAAGCGCCACTATTGTCTGTGTTATTCTGGCCAACACCTCACATTTTGATCCTTCATCACTGACACTTATCAGCGTTAATCTCCAAACCATAGTCAAGATCTGTTTCATCGAGCCTTCTGACCCATTCCAGGAGTTCCACTTCTGTGCCCGCCAATCCGACGATGTTATCTTAACTTAGCTTAACATCTTTATACTGGTTTAGAAGACTCTGCAGAGTCTGTATACAACCAGTTTCTTTTACATTTTCTTGCTCTAAAAGCTATGCACATCCAATCTATTCTTAAATGGATTAATTGTTTCTGCCTCCACTACTTCCTGTGGCAATGCATTCCAAGCATTCACCATTCTCTGGTTAAAAAAATATTTCCTAATATCTAATCGGGACCTTTCTTTAGTTAATATGTAGTTATGCCCTCTTGTTCTTGTGCGTGGTTGATTTCCGTTGATTTTATACTTCCTCATGGTTGCCTATAGCGCTTTGTGACTTGCACTATCAAATGCCTTCTTGAAATCAACAAACACAAGAAACAAATGTTACTTCTGTTCCAGATGAAGGAGCGATCAGATGAAGGAGCGATCAGATGAAGGAGCCATCAGATGAAAAAGATCAGATGAAAGAGCGATCAGATGAAGGAGCAATCAGATGAAGGAGCGATCAGATGAAGGAGCAATCAGATCAAGGAGCGATCAGATGAAGGAGCAATCAGATGAAGGAGCGATCAGATGAAGGAGCAATCAGATCAAGGAGCGATCAGATGAAGGAGCAATCAGATCAAGGAGCGATCAGATGAAGGAGCAATCAGATGAAGGAGCAATCAGATGAAGGAGCGATCAGATGAAGGAGCAATCAGATCAAGAAGCGATCAGATGAAGGAGCAATCAGATGAAGGAGCGATCAGATGAAGGAGCGATCAGATGAAGGAGCGATCAGATGAAGGAGCGATCAGATGAAGGAGCGATCAGATGAAGAAGCGATCAGATGAAGGAGCGATCAGATGAAGGAGCGATCAGATGAAGGAGCGATCAGATGAAGGAGCGATCAGATGAATGAGATAGATTCCACACCACGCCGACATGTACAATTGATGGGATGACCAGATTGTTGAAGATGAGAGCTCTCCGTTTTTCATCTGTTGAAGCACGGGCTTGATGCGATTGTAGTTGTACACCCCGCTGCTATCCTTCATGCGATCTCCCTAGACCACTCGCAGGAGTTTGTAATTACTTGGTCCAAGTAGACGTGCGAATTGAGGTTCTTGACGTAATTATTCCAAGACGTATTTCCTCGCAGGGACAGAAACTGTTAGCGTGCATTCAGTCTTTAGTCTATTTATTTTTAGACCAACTGCCTCGCTTGCCTTGTTGAGCTCATTTAGGCATTGATCAGCTTCCTTAATTCAAAAGTATATGAACAATATAGGCTACAGAAATTGATCAAGACAGAGTACAATCAAATGTCAAAATGACCTAGAGCAGTCAAAAAATGTTTCTGACGGCTCTAAAAAACAGGATGGTACAACTTTGACGGACAGAATAAAAAATAGAAGAAGAATTCTGAGGTTCTACACTAACCTCTTTGCATCCAAGGCAGTAACCCATGAACGACCATTCACTTCAGGTTATACGTCAGCACTAGAGATCCTAACGTCAGAGACGGTCCATGCGATCAAGCATCGAAAAACAGGAAAAGCCCCAGGGCTGGATGGTGTCACGTAGATGTTATTCGTGTGGGAGGGGTAAGACTGGCAAGCGAGCTGACGAAACTGTTTAATAAATGTTTTAATCAAGGTAAAATCTCCAACCAATGGAAAACGTCCAAAACAAAACTAATTCATAAAAAAGGGGACACAAAAGCCATTGCGAACTACCGTCCGATAAGTTTGCTATCATCCCTGTATAAGTTACCGTCCGATATGTTTGCTATCATCCCTGTTTTATCATCCGTGTACAAACTTCCGTCCGATATGTTTGCTATCATCCCTGTACAAACTTCTGTCCGATACGTTTGCTATCATCCCTGTACAAACTTCTGTCCGATACGTTTGCTATCATCCCTGTACAAACTTCCGTCCGATATGTTTGCTATCATCCCTGTACAAACTTCTGTCCGATACGTTTGCTATCATCCATGTACAAACTTCCGTCCGATATGTTTGCTATCATCCCTGTACAAACTTCCGTCCGATATGTTTGCTATCATCCCTGTACAAACTTCCGTCCGATATGTTTGCCATCATCCCTGTACAAGATTATCACGAGAGTAATTATCAGCAGACTAGAAAAGCAACCCGATGAGAGTCATCCACGAGAGCAGGCGGGATTCAGGAAAGACTACTCTACCAGATTCCACCTCGACACTCTCCACCAGCTAATGGAGAGGACAAGAGAAGTGTATATGCCCCTATGCCTAATGTCCGTAGACTATTTACTTATATGGGACATTCAACAAAATGTATTTCACTCTGAGAAGAACTTGCCGGGTTCGCATTCTTGAAAAAGAATGTCGTACATCAATGAGAAATAAACGTAAAAGAAGTGAGTGCTGAAATATGATAAACTGGGCAAAAACTGTCTACGTAACATAGAAGAATAAATAAAAACCTAGACTGTATAGTGCGCAGCTATTGTAGGGGCAAACGACCTTTATTCTTCAGCCTTAAATACCCTCTCGGTATACCTCAGCAGTTGTGATAAACGTAATTCCCTCTCGGTAAACCTCAGCAGTTGTGATAAACGTCATACCCTCTCGGTAAACATCAGCTGATGTGATAGACGTCATACCCTCTCGATAAACCTCAGCAGTCGTGATAGACGTCATACCCTCTCGATAAACCTCAGCAGTTGTGATAGACGTCATACCCTCTCGATAAACCTCAGCAGTTGTGATAGACGTCATAATGGTAGTTTTCTTTAACATATAAAGCATGAGAATATATTCTAATTAGTTCTTGAATTAAAACTAAATACGTAGTCTGGACCCTGCTTAGCATCTGTAGTGGCTATCAGCCTCTATTCCTATGTCCTAAAATTCTCTCCACGAATTTCTATCACGCGAGGGAAGGTCAGAATGTAATGCACCACACTATTTTTCTCAGAAACTTTATTCATGCAATTTAGTTACCAATTTGGTGATTGCCTCAAGTGTTGTCAAACTTGTGTGAAATTATTTCTTGGTGGTGATTGAGGATGAAGCCACTCCGTTGACTGCCTTTAGGTAGCTGGCTCATAATGATGCGCCCATGTTTCGTCACCTGTAACGATCCTGGACAAAAAGTGTTTTTTCATTAACATCGAAACTCTCCAACAATTACAAAAAATTGTTTTTCTTTGCATTTTGTGTTGATTTGTGAGACTTCGAGGAACCCATCTTAAGCAAACCTTTAAAAATTCCAGAGTTTTGATAATTTGAACTGCACTTCCCTTGCTGACTGAAAACTGCAAGACCAATTGTGTAAAGTTGATTCACCTATCACTACGAATAATGACATCAGCACGGTTCAACATGTCTGGCCAGGTTGCTGTTGCAGGACTTCCAAAGCGGTGCTGAACATGCAGCTCCCTCTCTCGACTTTATGAGATTTTAATTTTCTGAGCCCATCGACTGACTCTGTTCCTATCGACTGCACAACATCCATACACAGTACAACATCCATACACAGTACCACATCCATACACAGTACACAAGCATTTGTGACTATTCAAAAAAGTGTCTTTCTCTGAAACAAGGAATTCCATTACAATTGGCTGTTTGTAACGCATGTTGTTCAGATGCGCCAATTTAACGGTCTGTTGCAATTGGTTCATGTGTCCGAATGCGATGTGTAATTTCGTACACAAAATCGGCACAATCCAAATTTGAGATGTGTAAAATCTCATGTTGAATTCTTTATTATTGGCTAAAATAAATGATGTGGTGTATTACTTTCTGACCTTCCCTCGCACGTGGTTTTTTTTAAATATATACGAAGGTAAGCCCCAGCGCAAACTTTACTGTCAGAGAGGAAGTGAACCTACCCATGATTCCCAGTCACAGCTTGTTTATAAATATATATATAATTAATACAGATAGTGGTTACGGTATTCTTGAATTTCCAAAGGCAATAGCAAAGCAAGGCTCGTATATTAGCCTTCTACAAGGATTTCTAATGATCCTCAGCGTTTGTAAAAAGGTGGGGTTACCATTTTCTCTTCTTTGCTGTATTTCTTCCCTGATATAATAACGATAGCGTGTTTGTTTTTTGCGTTTGTTACAAGAAAAGTACAGAGGGGCGTGGCAACGGCTCCAACTGTTGGGCGGGTTTTCCAGGCACCACCATCAATTTGAAAGATTTGTTTACCTAAGTCAAGTTTTCTTCAGCATATAAAACACTTCCACTGATATCTATCTCCGTTACTACACTGATGGCTACTAATGAACGTCCCTTGAGATATGAGTTGCGTGTAACTAATGTTACTCTCACTGTGGATTTAAATTACATTTTGTCACGTGATCTGATTCACGTATTTACCAATTCGATGCCCCGTGGGTTAGCCACTGAACCCAAAATTTGGAATAAAAGCCGTGGAAAAACAAGCTACATTTAAAAAAACCTTAATTATTTGACGAAATCCATTGATGTAATCCCGAACTTTTTCATAAGCCTCAGTTCTGAATCCACGAAACAAATAAGATATCAACATAGTTCAATTGTAGAGACTAAAATAATTTAATTCAATGTTTTAAAATGTAAACACATAATGCAAACACAAAGTCCCCATTTAAAAGATGGGAAAAAACATGAAAAAAAACTTGTAAAAGTTGATTAAGGTTGAGTTTAATTAAAATTTTTAAATGGGTATGGTCAGATGCCGCACCGAGACAAGAACACAAACAAATCCTACGTTGCGACAAATAGGCCTTCATCAGGGACAGCAATACTGAACTAACAAATCAACATATAAGGAAAAAATGGTCAACATCGGATAGTAGACCCAGTCTGTCTAAGCGACCGGTTGGGCCAGATGCTTGACTGAAAATGAAGGGCAGCGGTCAAACACAAGGTGGCCAGGAGAGCGTACGAAATGGAGGGTAATGTGCCCGATAAGCCAACGGTGGCCAAATATGGAAACGGCCAAACAGTGATCCAGATGGGAGAACAAAGAGAAGGTGATATAAGCAGGGAGGGTGGGAGAACAAAGAGAAGGTGATATAGGCCGGGAGGGCGTGAGATTAATATAGGGGGGAGGGGAGAACTGATAGAAGAAATGGGGAGGCGGGCAAAGGAAGACAAATAGATGGGGGCCAGTAGGAGGTTTTAAGAAAAATTATGGAAGATATAAATGCCATGGAAACAACCCATGAAAGATCCCCCGTTTGAACAAAGCAGAATATCGAGAGAATATTCATGTGATTGGATTGTTATCAGCTAGAGGCCCGCAGGTTTGTGTCACGACAGATGGACGTTCCAACGATCAACTTTTATTGACCATAACAAACGCATGACCTACGTGCATATGTTCAGATAATGTGTGCCCAGTTTGTAAACATGCCTATAAATCCAAGGGTATTTATTTATTTGAGAATGGTTGGAAATAAAGTCATGGCAAGTGCATTCTAAATGTTATTGTGATCTGACAGGTGAGTGCCACTATCATACTTAGCTGCCATTGTTTCTACCTGTCTACCTATTTACCTGGGAGGTAAGAATAATGTCTGGTCAGGTAAAACATACTGATCAGATGTGTTAGTCAGGGTCTGGCAAAACATACCGGCCAAGACCTCACATTGACTTCCTTGTAGGCCTTCCTGGAAACGGGCTGTTTTCACCCACCTGGAGGACCCTGGTCCACCTTCATCAGCACGCTCGGGATGTCTTCTTCTTCTTCGTACTCTGTCAGACGTCAACTTGAATTTGTTCGAAGAAAGCAGCGGTCATTCTGATGCTGTCGACACTGCCATAGAGCTTGTCTAGTGTTGCCACTGGTGATGGCCACATGTGCTTTCTCTGGTCCTCGTATGTCGGGCAATTTTGCAGCAGATGTTCAGCGGTCATTTTCCCTGTACCACAGGTGCATTCGTCAGTACCACCTATCTTCAGTTTATTGAATAGATGGTACCTCAGTCTGTTGTGGCCTGTGCGGAGTCTGAAGACCACGAACTGCTCTCTTCTGTTCAACTGGTAATAGGCATCATTTTTTGTGTAGCCAGTATGCTCTGTTTCCCATTTGGCCATGTATCTGGCCCTAATAAACCTTTTGGACTCTTCGTAGGTCACACTAGAATTTGGTTGTGGTAGTCTTGCACCTTCCTTTGTCAGTCTGTCTGCCTCCTCGTTGCCTGAATGTTACAGTGGGATTGAGCCCACTGTACCACTACTCTTTTTGGTGCGGACTGCTGGCATAGTTGACAGAGTACTGCTCTTAAATCATTAAGTTCTGTATTTTTCTGGCTTTTTAGTGTTGTAACCACGGACAGGGCATCTGTAAACAGGACAATATGGCTTTCATTGTTTTCGCCTGTCAGCATTGCTTCTACCGCAGCCGTCAGTGCCTCTGCCTCCGCTCTGAAATTGCTTGAGAATTTTCCAATTGCCACTGACAGTGTTATTTTTCTACCGTTTGCTAGGCTCAGGAATACCCCTCCCCCTCCATTCTGTGTTGTGTTTGTTGCAGAACCGTCGGTGTATGCATGGGTCCAGTCCATGCTTGGGTAGTTTTACGCTATGTACCTCAGGGTTATGTCTCTTCTTTCTTTTTCAGTCTGGCTGTTCTTGTTTCCAATACCTGGTATATTTTCTACCACCTATGGAACGATATGCTGCTTCCAGATGGGTTTGCGTACCAAGTAGCGCAGCTCGGGATGTGAGGAAAGCTACGACAACCCGCCACTTAACGTCATTTTCAGGGCGCATAAAAGAGTAATCCTACTCATTGTGGGCATTCAACAACAACAACAACAACAACAACAATCTATTTACCTAGATAAGTACTTGCCCATTTGCCCAACTACTTACCTACCTGCATAGCTACCCGCATTCATGGCTCCCTACCTATCTGTCTAGCTACCCGCATTCATGGCTACCTACCTATCTGCCTAACTACTTGCATTCATGCCTACCTACCTGCCTAACTACCTGCATTCATGGCTACCTACCTATCTAAATACCCGCATTAATGGCTATCTACCTACCTGTCTAACTACCCGCATTCATAGCTACCTACCTACCTGCCTAACTACCCGCATTCATGGCTACCTACCTACCTAACTACCCGCATTCATGGATATCTACCTACCTACCTAACTACCCGCATTCATGGCTACCTACCTACCTAACTACCCGCATTCATGGATATCTACCTACCTACCTAACTACCCGCATTCATGGCTACCTACCTACCTAACTACCCGCATTCATGGTTACCTACCTACCTAACTACCCGCATTCATGGCTACCTACCTACCTAACTGCTTACCAATCTACATATCACCTACCTACTTGCCTATCTATCTTACTGCCTACTAGTCTACATATCTACCAACCTTCCTACATATAAACGTACCTACATACTTAGCCAACAATATGTGCTACAACAAACCGTCATTAAACATTCTTTTTATGGTGCACAAAAGCGTGAATCTACCCATTGTGGGCATTCCTTCAACAACAACAACAACCAACAGGTACACCTACATACATATCTACCTACCTGCTATCTAAATATTTACAAAACTACCTACCTGTCTACCTAGGAAATGATCAACAAAAGAGGGAGGGCATGAATGAGCCAGATAGAACATACATGCAAATAGTTCAAGCTATCACCAAAGAGGAGAAATGAATTCACACTTTCACCAGCACACGGAATGGCAAAACGTTATTAGCAGACCACGCCAGTATTCGAGACCAACATAGAAACAGCAATCGGACAGTTTAGTAGAATGGAACAATTTAGTGGAATGTAATACAAGGGAACAGTTTAGTAGAATGGAACAATTTAATATAATGTAATACACAGTAGCAGTACAAAGGAACAAATTTGTACAAAGGAATAATTTAGTACAATTTAACTATATTTATCCAAATGAAACAATTTAGCACAATAGAACAATTTAATGCAAAGGAATAATTTAGTACAATAGAACAATTTAGTATCAATGAACAATTTAGTACAGTCGAACAATTTAGTTCCATTTAACAATTTAGTACCATTGAACAATTTAGTACAATGGAACAATTTAGTACCATTTAACAATTTGATGCAATGGAACAATTTAGTACAATTAAACTATTAAGTACAATGGAAAAATGTAGTACAATAAAACTATATTTACTATAATGAAACAATTTAGTACGATAGAACAATTTAGTACAATGGAACAATTTAGTACAATGGAACAATATAGTCTCTTCTCTGAAAAGAATCTCACCATAGCAAGAAATCCTATGCAGCAGGCCCTAACATCGCTGGAAGAGTGGGCGAACTAAGGGCTGGTCAAAATAAACGAGGAAAAAACCACATGTACAATATTCTCGCTATCAAACAAACCCAAAAACACCAAATTAAGTCTTAACGGCAAATACCTGCGGCCAAACGACAACCCAAACTACCTGGGAATCACATTTGATCGGCGCATGACATGGAAAAGTCAGATCGAGAAAAACCGAATGAGAGCCAGAGAAAGAATGGCAAATCATGAGGAAACTTACTGGCACAAGCTAGGGAGCAGACGAAAGTATACTAAAGAAACTGCACACTGGAAGAGTGAGACTATTTCTCGAGTATGGCATTGCGGCATGGACAACAGCAGCAAAGGCGAACTTCGATAAAATTAGCAAACTCCAAAACCAAGCCTTGAGAGTTATAACAGGAAGTCAACGCCAATTGTAGAACTTGAAAAGATTACAAAACTGCAACCCATGACCGACAGAAGATACTGCAGAGCCCAGCAGCAAGCAGAGAAACTCAGAAGACTGACTGGCCATCCAATGCACCAGACACTAAACAATTTCGGAAATGGGAAACTAAAGCGGAGAAACTTTGCAGAAATAACCAAAGCAAAGATGCACGAAGACACCATGAACGCACTAACAACACCAAACCCATCCCTACTGTACGAAAACCTACCTGGAGGCAGCATATATTTCCAGAGGTTAAAAAAAAAATACCAGGTTTGCAAACAAAAACTGCCAGACTGAAAAAGAAAGAAGAGATACTACCCTGAGCTACATAACGAAAAACTACCCAAGAATGGACTGGATCCATGCATACACCGACGGTTCTGTAACAAATACAACACAGAACGGAGGGGCAGGAGCATTTCTGAACCTACCAAATGGCAGAAAAATAACACTGTCATTCGCTACTGGAAAATACACAAGCAATTTCAGAGCGGAGGCAGAGGCACTGAGGGCGGCAGTGGAAGAAATGGTGACAGGTAAAAGGAATGAAAGCCACATAGTCCTGCTTACAGATGCCCTGACAATAGTCACAGCACTAAAAAGCCAGAAAAATACTGAACTTAATGATTTAAGAGCAGTACTCTGTCAACTATGCCAGCAGTCCGCACCAAAAAGGGTAGTGGTAAAGTGGGTTCCATCCCACTGCAACATCCAAGGCAACGAGGAGGCAGACAGACTGGCAAAAGAAGGTGCAAGACTACCACAACCAGATACTAGTATGACATACGAAGAGTCAAAACGGCTTATTAGAGCTAGATACATGACCAAATGGGAAACCGAACATACTGGCTACACAAAAAACGATGCTTATTACCAGTTGAACAGAAGAGAGCAGGTCGTGGTCTTCAGACTTCGCACTGGCCACAATAGACTGAGGTACCACCTAATCAACAAATTGAAGATAGGTGGCACTGACGAATGCCCGTGTGGTACCGGGAAAATGACCGCTGAGCATTTGCTGCAAAACTGCCCTACATACGAGGATCAGAGAGAGCAGATGTGGCCATCACCAGTGGCAACACTAGACAAGCTCTATGGCAGTGTCAACAGCCTCAGGATGACCGCTGCTTTTTTCGAAAAAAATAAAGGTTGATGTCTGACTGCGTACGATGAAGAAGAAGAAGAAGGATTCGAGACCAACATAGAAACAGCAATCGGACAGTTTTATAGAATGGAACAATTTAGTGGAAAGTAATACAAGGGAACAGTTTAGTAGAATGGAACAATTTAGTAGAATGTAATACACAGGAGCAGTTTTGTACAAAGGAACAAATTTGTACAAAGGAATAATTTGGTATAATTTAACTATATTTATCAAAATGAAACAATTTAACACAATAGAACAATTTAATGCAAAGGAATAATTTAGAACAATAGAACAATTTAGTATCTATGAACAATTTAGTACAATCGAACAATTTAGTTCCATTGAACAATTTAGTACCATTGAACAATTTAGTACAATGGAACAATTTAGTACCATTGAACAATTTAGTACAATGGAACAATTTAGTACCATTTAACAATTTGATACAATGGAACAATTTAGTACAATTAAACTATTAAGTACAATGGAAAAATGTAGTACAATAAAACTATATTTATTACAATGAAACAATTTAGTACGATAGAACAATTTAGTACAATGGAACAATTTAGTACAATGGAACAATTTAGTCTCTTCTCTTTCGCCTTCTATTACCCAGTGATGCATAGGCCATCAACCAACCCTCGCCAAGCAGCTCTGTCCAGTGCAATCTTTTCCATTTCCATCCAGCTTTATCCTTTTTCTTTACTTCCGCCTCCAGAGCAGGTCTCTATGTATTCCTTGGTCTGCACATGTCTCTCCTTCCCTGGGGGTTCCATGGCAGGGATTTCTTGGTGATACTGGCATGTGGCTTTCTTAATGTATGACCCATCCATCTCCACTTTCTTCCTAAGATTTCCTGTTCCAATTGCCCTTGTCCCGCTTTCTCCCACAGTCTGTCGTTTGTAACTTTGTCAAACCATTTTATACCAAGAATCTTTCTCAGAAATCTGTTGACAAAACCCTGCAGTCTTCTGTCATTGCCTTTGGTCATCCTCCAGGTTTCTGCTCCATATAGCAGGCTTCACATTTGATTTGAAAATCCTTATTTTTGTCCTCATTTTTGAGTTCCTTGGAGTTCCATATCGGTTTCAACATTCAGCATGCAACTCTTGCTTTGTGAATCCTTGTTTTTATATCCTCGTCTGTCCCTCCTTTCTTGTTGATGATTCTTTCTAGGTATGTAAAAACCTCTACCTCTTCCAGTGGTGTTCCTCTTGGCACGATTAGTTCTTTCTTTGCTGCATTGTCCCTAATTATTTTTGTCTTTTCCTTATCTTCAAACCGACTTTAGAGGTATAATCCAGTCTATCCAGTTTCCTGTCCAAGCTGTAAATTAGCGACACAACGAAATCCGTTCTCCGGAGATTGAGAACGTTCAGGGCTTGGTAACGGGAGATTGAGAACGTTCAGGGCTTGGTAGCGGGAGACTGAGAACGAACGGAGAAGAAGAAGAAAAAATCCGCAAAATCCAGATCCTTCAGCTGTTTATTCAAGATTCACTGTATTAAAATGTATGTCGTTTGTTGTTACTTTCATAATCCAGTCCACTGCTAGGATGAACTGGACAGGCGACAGAGGCAGCCCTGTCGTACCCCTGATTTAATTGTGAATGGCTCTGTGAGTTGTCCTTCCTGTATAACTCTTCATTACACACTTTCACATGTCTGTCTAATTATGTTTGTGAGCTTTTGATGAATTCAAAAATTATTTAAGAAGGTTGACTGCAATGGATCTCCAACGTTCTCTGTCTCTGGTCTTCAAAGGCATCAATTCTTCCCCTTTCAACTGTTTATTCATGATCACATTTCAGCATCATAAATAAAAAATGAATAAAAATTACATTTCTAATGTTGGTCTCTAATCCATGTTATTTACTTCTGGTGTTGTCTATATCAATATGCATCTGGTCACTGTGCCATCATATCCCTGCAAATTCTTTGTTTTTTCCACCTCTGATTTTAGTATTTCCGATCCTTCATTATTCCGTACCTGTGGCTTCTGTACTTTGTTTTCATGAAATAGTTTCCTGACATATTCTACCCACTTATTTTGAAATATCTTCCTCATCAAATATAATTTGCTATCTCTGTTTTTAGTCTAACCATCCACTTCCCATTTCTTTATACATAGGTCTATCTTTCTTATTGTGCACAACCATTATCTTGCTGACATTTTTCGTAAATTAATTTCTCATTTGCCAATCAACACGACCTACAAACCTAAAAAAATTAACAAATGTTGCATACATAATTGTTAAATAATTGGATTAATATATCCTCTATTTCGTTACTGGTGCTGTCCACATTTTCCTACTTAAAAGTGAATTGACCAAATAAATATGTTTAAACATTTTAGTCACTCTGGCATTATCAGTTGGAGTGAAGTTTTCTCTGCTAAGAGTCGTAATCTTATCCAATCTTTTCAAAGTTGTGCATCGTCTGGGAACTTGAAAACCAAAACACGTGGGCCAATTTTATAATTATCACGACATCCCAGCACAATGATAAGGCATCGTCAACGACGACTTCGATTAAATATAGACAAGTCTAAATTATACTAAAGACTTTTATTTTCTGGCGCGGTAAGAACATAGATATGAATTGAAAGATCGCAGGCAGGAAACATGTCACTGACGTCTGTTGTCTACGTCACGATTTCTGCACACTACTGTGCTTAAAATTTTCGTATACATGGGGTATTTGGGGTATACAGGAAGTATTGGGGGTATACAGGGGGTATTTGGGGTATACAGGGGGTATACATGGGGTATTGGGGGTATACAGGGGATATTGGTGGTATACATGGGGTATTAGAGGTATACAGGGGTATTGGGATATACAGGGGTATTGTGGAGATACAGAGAGTATTTGGGGTATACAAGGGGTATTGAGGGTATACAGGGGGTATTGGGGGTATACAGGGAGTATTGGGGGTATACAGGGGGTATTGGGGTATACAGAGAGTATAGGGGGTATACAGGGGTAAACAGGGGGTATACAGGGGGTATTGGGGGTATACATGGGGTATTAGAGGTATACAGGGGTATTGGGATATACAGGGGTATTGGGAAGATACAGAGAGTATTGTGGGTATACAGGGGGTATTGGGGGTATACAGGGGGTATTGGGGGTATATAAGGGGTATACAGGGGGTATTGGGGGTATACAGGGAGTATTGGGGGTATACAGGGGGTATTGAGGATATACAGGGGGTATTGGGGGTATACATGGGGCATTGGGGGTATAGAGGGGGTATTGTGGGTACACAGGGGTATTGGGGGGTATACAGGGGTATTGGGGGTATACATGGGTATTGGGGGTATACAGGGGGCATTAGCTTCCCTGTACTAGTATAGGTCGACTAAGATTAAAACTAAATAAGTCTGAAGGTGACAGACACGAGACAGATTCTCCCAGCAAGTAGGTCTAAAGGTGGCAAACACACTTTGCAGAATCGGACTGCAAGTAGGTCTAAAGGTGGCAAACACACTTTGCAGAATCGGACTGCAAGTAGGTCTAAAGGACAATGCAAAAAAGGTCATTTGTTTTAAAATGTAGCGACCAAGAACACAGCTCATATCAAACTATCTTGAACACCATTGGATGAGGTAGAGAGCGTCACATACCTAGGGAGGAACACCATTGGATGAGGTAGAGAGCGTCACATACCTAGGGAGGAACACCATTGGATGAGGTAGAGAGCGTCACATACCTAGGGATGAACACCATTGGATGAGGTAGAGAGCGTCACATACCTAGGGAGGAATACCATTGGATGAGGTAGAGAGCGTCACATACCTAGGGAGGAACACCATTGGATGAGGTAGAGAGCGTCACATACCTAGGGAGGAACACCATTGGATGAGGTAGAGAGCGTCACATACCTAGGGAGGAACACCCTTGGATGAGGTAGAGAGCGTCACATACCTAGGGAGGAACACCATTGGATGAGGTAGAGAGCGTCACATACCTAGGGAGGAACACCATTGGATGAGGTAAGGAGCGTCACATACCTAGGGATGAACACCATTGGATGAGGTAGAGAGCGTCACATACCTAGGGAGGAATACCATTGGATGAGGTAGAGAGCGTCACATACCTAGGGAGGAACACCATTGGATGAGGTAGAGAGCGTCACATACCTAGGGAGGAACACCATTGGATGAGGTAGAGAGCGTCACATACCTAGGGAGGAACACCCTTGGATGAGGTAGAGAGCGTCACATACCTAGGGAGGAACACCATTGGATGAGGTAGAGAGCTTCACATACCTAGGGAGGAACACCATTGGATGAGGTAGAGAGCGTCACATACCTAGGGAGGAACACCATTGGATGAGGTAAGGAGCGTCACATACCTAGGGAGGAACACCATTGGATGAGGTAGAGAGCGTCACATACCTAGTGAGGAACACCATTGGATGAGGTAGAGAGCGTCACATACCTAGAGAGGAACACCTTTGGATGAGGTAGAGAGCGTCACATACCTAGAGAGGAACACCATTGGATGAGGTAGAGAGCGTCACATACCTAGTGAGGAACAACATTGGATGAGGTAGAGAGCTTCACATACCTAGGGAGGAACACCATTGGATGAGGTAGAGAGCGTCACATACCTAGTGAGGAACACCATTGGATGAGGTAGAGAGCTTCACATACCTAGTAAGCATCATAAACAAGACAGGTGGTTCAGATATGAATTTAAAAACCAAGAAACAAAAGACAAGAGTGGCCATGGTAGTATTGAAAATCACATGGAACTCTATGATCAAAATGCATACCTATCTAAAGATCTTTAACTCCAGCGTGAAGACGATCAAGCTATGGGGAGCAGGAACATTGTCGCTACTAAATTCATTGTTCAGAAAATATAGGACAGATTCTTTGCATGCTGTGGTATGACAAGGTTACAAAAGTAAGCTGATGGGAGACACCAGTACAAAGACAAATGTAGATGAAATCTTAGGAAGAAGATGACGATGGATAGGCCACACACTGTAAAAACCATATGCCAATATTACCAGGGAAAGGAAGGCAGAGGAACAAATGGTGAAGAGACAGAGAGGCCAAAACAAGAAAAACGAAGAGAAGCTAAAAATAACTGGGGGAATTAATACAGAACAGATCTACTTTGAAAGGGTTGATTGATTTCCTATGCATCCCAAAGTAATTTGCGCGAAAAAGAAGAAGAAGAAGAAGATGAAGAAGAAGAAGACCAAGAAGAAGAAGAACAACAACAACAAAGATGGCTGTTTGTAGCTCTTCGATCATACAAAAGAATGTTTGCATGAGACCCTCCTAGATTTTCAACATGCGCTCACTGTTAAAAAGATCAATGGGTCGATCCCACCTCGTTAGCTAGGCTACTGCAGCATAAACTGTGTCAAGAAGCACGTGAGGGTGTGAGATTGGGTTTTGGTCAGTATGTACCTCCTTACCCTAGCCCTATCCTGAACTGGCACATCGTCAGCGTAGAAATGTGAACAGTGAGATCAAACAGCCAATACACATCTTCCGATCAGAACGTGTTTACTGTGATCTGTCCTGTTAGTACTACAAAGTTCCCAACACCTACGCCGTAGTGATTAATTCCTGTTTATGTTTCCAATGTTGTTACAACCTTCAACGATCAGAAAATGAAGTTATCAGCAATAATATCAGATAACAGAGGAATAGATACATGAGAATGTACAATAAAATCATTGCAGTATTTCTTTCAACTGTGGGTAGATGTCCGCAGATTGTTACTGTGATACAATAAAGTACTACAATTTTACTCACAAAACATGAAAAGAGCGGTGACGCAGTGATATTAAACTGAACATTTCATGTAGAATGTTATAATAAAATTGTGGTTCATTTGAGTTGAAGTGAAGAGAAACAGGTGTGCTATTTGAGGGATCAAAGAGCCAGGTAAGTACAAACATTGAAGAGAGACTAAATAGAAATGATGCTAAAGGAGCATACAAGGTAGTAAAAGAACTGGTAACACCGAGACAAAGCACGAACCTTATGATCCAGGATAAAAGCGGCAAGTGCCTTATTGAGGAAAATGACACTGGAACGATGGACAGAGTACTGTTCCGAGCTATATAACTATGAAGGGCAAAACGAACCTGAGAAAACAATCTCCCCAACACCAACAAATATAGAGGATAACCAACTGATAACGAAGGAAGAGGTAACTGCAGCGGTAAAGACATTGAGAAGAGGAAAGGCGGCCGGCGTGGACAGTATATCAGTAGAGCTCTTACAAGCAGGTGGAGAGGTAGTGGTGGAAGGCCTGACACACATCTGCAACAAAATATGGGCGACAGGAAACTGGCCGGACTTATGGACGAAATCAGTAGTTATACCGTTACATAAGTCTGGAAACCTAAAGCTGTGCCAAAATTACAGAACGATAAGCCTCATCAGCCACCCTAGCAAGGTCATGCTTAGATTAATCCTCGACCGACTGAAAGCACAAGCAGAGAACATCATTACCGAGGAGCAAGCAGGGTTCAGACAGGGAATAAGCACTACGGAACAGATATTAAATTTAAGGTTGCTATGCGAGAAATATCTAGAACAGCAGCAAACACTGTATAATGTGTTTGTGGATTTTAAGAAGGCGTCTGATAGGGTATGGCATAAAGCGCTTTTGGCAACCATGAGGATGTATAATATCAACGGAAATATTATAACGGTCCTTGAACACCTGTATGACAAGGCGTCTAGCGCAGTTCTTGTGAATGGGAGGCCAGGAGACTCGTTTCGCACATCAGTTGGTGTGAGACAGGGGTGTACACTCTCTCCAACTCTTTTCAATATATTCATTGAAGGAATTATGAGTGAGGCACTCGGAGGTCACGTTGGTACTGTCAAGATAGGGGACCGAACGATTACCAACCTCCGTTTTGCAGATGACATCGACAGGTTGGCAGGTTCAGAAGCAGAACTCCAGGAATGGGTCAGAAGACTCGATGAAACAGCTCTTGACTATGGTATGGAGATAACGCTGGAAAGACAAAATTAATGACCAACAACGCCACGGGCTTCAACAGCAGGATAAAAGCTAACGGTCAGGAACTCGAAGTGGTTGACCGTTTTAAATATTTTGGGTCGATTGTCAATGATGAAGGATCAAAATGTGAAGTGTTGGCCAGAATTGCACAGACAATAGCGGCGCATGCACGGCTTAACAAAATCTGGCAAGATAAACGGTTAGCACTACCCACGAAAATCAGTTTATGCGTACACTGGTCCTGTCAATATTCCTCTATGCGTGTGAGACATGGACAGTTACAGCTGACCTTCAACGAAGGATACAGGCCTTGGAGATGAGATGTTTCCGAAAACTTTTAAACGTCACGTACAAAGATCGAGTTACAAATGACGAAATACGAGATAGAATTTCAACAGCAATAGGGCCTTTCGAAGATCTCTTGGTAACTGTCAAAAGAAGGAAACTCACTTGGTATGGTCACATATCGAGATCAAATGGTCTTGCAAATACAATCCTCCACGGAAAGGTGCATGCAGACGACGAAGAGGCCGGCCCAAAAAGAGATGGGGGGACAACATAAAAGAATGGACCAGTCTCCGACCAGAAGAGTCACAGGCAGCGGCATCTGACAGAGAGGGGTGGCGTGGGGTTGTGAGGATGTCTTCATGTGTTCCCCAACGACCTCACCGGTTACAGGATGACCTGACCTGACCTGACTCTAAGACCAGTTCTACTGACAGAAGACAGGTAAGTTGTCGAAATCCTGTGTAGATTATGTGTCTTATGCTGCAGCTTAATAATTCCACACGCTACATTTATGTTTTCATTATGTATGTCTGCCAACTAACATCATATCATATGTTTACATGAATATGTGTATTTGCTAACTAATATCATATGATATGACCTGGAAAGGCAGTGTCTCTCACTGAGCATATATTGTTATAGTTTTCTTGCCTTCCCCAATGAAGCATAAGGTCACTATTGCGGCTCGTTTTTTGTACTTGAAGCCTTTAACAAGGCACGTTTATGTACTATTGAAGTGGTGATTTAAGTTGCCATTCGTTTTACATGATGATGTTTCTAGTCACAGGTACAACCATCTTAAGTTGTATTTTACGACATGTTTAGAAGGCGTCAGGGGACATTTTCAAGCCACATAAATTTGACAAGTAAAGTTGCTGATTATTTTGTAATTTCAAAACAAAGAGATCAAAGCTTTTGTCAACAGTTACACTGAATACTGAGGGCCAAGACACAAGTTATTTGTTATCGAGCTTATTACCAAGAACAAAAAGTCAAACAGTCTGTCAGATCCTGATAATGTAACCACGTGTTTTTACCTCCAATGTAAAACAAAATAATAGATTAGTGACCAGCATGTTAATCTATCAACCACCCACTCCACGTGGATATCAGTATTAAAGACAGATATCTCATATTTAAGATGAAGTGGGGTGACAACTTCTTTGCTCTCTGTCTGGGTGTACATAACTTTGGGTAGGGTACTAATTTGTAACTATGTCTATTTATCTATCTTCAGTCCACTTGTGTAGTTAGACGTCGTAGTGAGGTGTAACCTTCTTTGTTTCATGTTGTTGTTGTTTTTTTGGCAGACAAAAGTCCGCCAGAATACCCTGTAATATACGATCGCCTATATGTGGGACTGGGGGTGGTGGAAACGTTAATTAGAGCGAGGTAGACCCACAGCCTGTCAGGCGCCATCTATGCCACTCCGCTAACCACATAACCAAGACCTGATGTCAAAGCCACACAGTCCTCTTTTTGCGACATATTATCTGTGCTGTGCGGTGGGAGTCCATGGAATAATTTAAGTTAATGTAACTTGAATTTTGCCCGAGCAGCGGCGTTAGGCCTACTCTTTTCGATTTTCAACTGCCAGGGGATTGTTAAAGTGCGAGTCGCTGTACACGGGTGTCTGATCTCACTACTCAGAGATCAGGGAAAATTGTTACTGGATGATCCACATAAAAAGTCCCGGTCTCCGCCGTCATTTGAACCCGCTACCACCAGCACTTAAAGCAAACACCTTATCTCGAGACTACTTGGTCCCCCGTTATCTCGGGACCACTTGGTCCCCCGTTATCTCGAGACTACTTGGTCCCCCGTTATCTAGAGACCACTTCGTCCCCCGTTATCTCGAGACTACTTGGGCCCCCGTTATCTCGAGACTACTTGGTCCCCCGTTATCTCGAGACCACTTGGTCCCCCGTTATCTCGAGACTACTTGGTCCCCCGTTATCTCGAGACTACTTGGTCCCCCGTAACTATGTAAACTATATACAATGCCACCACTGCCCATTTCTAATGTCCCTACTGATAATGTCCCTACTGCGAATGTCCCTACTGCGAATGTCCCTGGTGCCATAACAGCAGCTCTTTTATTCGCATAAACACGAGCATGACCAGGACAGTTGATCCACACAAGATCCTAAGGGTTCGATGTTTCTATATCCATTATCCACTCATGCCATAGCCAGCGCGTCGTTATATTCGGAGGCAATGCCAGAGAGTCGGAGACGATTTTGGTCCTCATTAAAGGAGTCTCAGACAACCACCTCAGAGACGAAGTCACTGTTTCTATCTCCATTCTCATATTAGACGTTGTTGGCATGCATGCACCACTTCGCTCAGCAACGACCCTGCCTCTTACTTTAATAGCATTAACCGAGCAGGTCTTTATGACATTTCCATCTATAATCAACTTCAAGCTCTTCTTTTCTTTTGCAAGTTCCTGCATCTTCTCCCTCTCCATGGAGATGATGCCCCTTTGGACGTCATTGTATATCCTATGTGAATCCATTTGTTCCATGAGTGTATGGTCTCTACTGGAGTCACGAGTCAAATCCTTCTCTCTGCATGAGCTATCCATGATAGCACTCACCTGATTATTTTACTCTTGATTCTGCAATGTTCATGTTCATTACGTGTCTCTTGTCTGCGGCTATTCACGTGTAGGCATTCGCATAGGGGCGTGCGTATCTAGACTTTACGAACGTCTAGGCATGAATCTTGTCTTCGTGTGCCAGCCCTTTACACTGTGACCTTGACAATGTGAGGATACCCAGCACTAACTGATTGCCTAGGGTGAACATCAGCATCTGCTTCAGGTTGGGAGATATCATTGTCTTAGTGCTGCCATATCCTGCTGGCATCTCTGCGTTATGTGATCGACGTGGTACCTATACGACAGGTTTCGTGCCCCTCAACGATACATCCGTGAAGAGCTATGTCAGATAAGTCAGCTTTTGCTAGTGAGTTGTTCAAAGAGCACCACATCACACCGACCTTGTCCGTTCATCATTAATATGAGAACTGGGCTCCCGTACCACTGGGAAATTGCGTGTAAAGTCTCTTGAATGTTCTTGGCCAGCTGATGCCAATCCGGACCAGTCATGCGTGTCAGGAGGTCATCTGCAAATGTCAACTTGTGTCATGGGGCTGTAGGTTGAATGTTGGTCTCTTTTACTATGTAGACGATGCACAGTACTGGTAAGAAGGTTGAAAATCGATGTCCATGATCCGCTGCTAAGTGCATTAGGTTGTTTTTTCCAGTGCACCATCCATGAATTTGTTCCACATTTCCTGAAGCAGGTCATCGATGATCCATAGTCCACACGGTTGTAAGCATCCTTCAGACCAAGGGTCACAGCGACTGTTTCTTGCTTGGGCTTAAATCCGTCATAAGCAAATGCCCCAGCAACTGCCCCAGGCCTCCTTCGTTGGTCGATGACTATCCAGAGTGTCAGTCAGAAGGCGCTCATTCTCTAGATGGGACATTACTATTCTAGCCACTTTTTTTCTCCAGTAATTTGCCATAGACATTCTACAAGGTGAGGATTCTAAAGTTACTTAGCATCCTGTCATGTTCAGGAAGTAGACACAGTGAATTAGCTGACAGCAGCGAGCGACTCATAATTGGTTGCTTGCATCAGGATCAGTGAGTCAGAGCTGACCAAGACCTGATTTCGCCTCCAAGCGACGGCTCTGAAGACAGACTGCACTAGTGTAGTCTGACTAAAAGTATAGGTATCGCAGTTAGAAGACAAATCCGGTATTCAAAAACGCCAGAAGAAATCTGTGTAGACCGTAGGACATAGATATCGGGTCATCGCTATAAACTACGACAAAACGTCACAACACCCTTTGCAGGGCGAGTATCAAGAAAGAAGAAGAAGAAGAAGAAGAAGAAGAAGAAGAAGAAGAAGAAGAAGAAGAAGAAGAATGTGGACGGAGGTATCTGTGGTATCAGCCATAAGGCATTGCTGCATGCAACACTATGTTGTTGAAATCCTCCAGCCTGTTTATAGTATATGCTTTATCCAGCTGCGTCATGTGAACATCTATTGTCATCATCCCGGACAGTGTTCTGTTCCACTTCAACTCCAAGTAAGAAGTCCATGTTAGACTCATCCCTGATGGCCGTGCCAAGAATAACGTCTCGAATATCCTGCTTGGAGTCTCTGTCGCCGTTGTCTTTCTGAGCAACATTTCGCTTAAGAAGCCCGCATCCTTTCTCTTCGTTAATGTTTAGGATTGTTCCTGTCGAATCTATCAAAATGAGGACACGTTTGCTCGTAATTCTTTTCCTACATATTTCACCATAAGCTTGTCAAAATCATAAACCATTATATGGAGACTGATTGCACGTTGGTTGACACTTCGGCAGTTCCCGTAACCTACGCAGTTATATTTTGGGCAAGACTATCTACTTTACTTCTTATTTTCCCAGCCCTTTTCGTTCGTTCGCTTCTCTTTTCTCCCCTTCCTCTCCATCTCTTCTCACATTTATGACCCTTCACTAAAGGTATCGAAGACAGACAATGTTCTCCGTAGTTGGCACGATGATTAGTGTTTACGATTTTGTTTATGTTAACTTTATTTAATGGTGCCTTCTCGTTCGCAAACAAAATAGTCCACGTTCGTGTTGTCTCCCCCAGCAGTACCCATTGCGAGGTCAATTAGTCCGGTGGCCGTTCAGGAGGACACTTGATTAAATCTAATAATCAGCATTTAGCTGCAACTTCCCCTCCCGTGAGACAGGTGTGTCATCTTAATGATTGCGTGCCACCAAGCTTGACAATATCACTTGGTTTACTACTGAGAAATCTCATTGTTACATTTTGTTTCTCTCCCCAGAACTAAGATTTGAACCTCCCTCACTTTTGCCAAGTACCAAGAGTAACATCGACAATGCTCAGCCTCCTGAATGGCCTAGTACTGATTAGTTTGCTGACATTCTGTGCTGGTTAGTATTTACAAGGACTAGATATTTCAGTGGTAATCCTGTCTACACAAACAGGCTGAAATACAAGATGTCCGCTCGTTTTGTTCTCTGATGGCGGGTTTGTAATGGCTCTTCTTACATTCCTGGGTCTACTAAAGAAGGTGGGTCACCCTAACTGTAGAGCAGGGCAAGAAGATCCACATTTGGAGGGTTTTCAGTGTCCATTCCTATCTCGTTGTCCAGGATATTATAACACAGCCTATGTCCAAGTGCACGTTGTCAGCGTAGGGTAGTTTTTTTGGAGTATATGTTGCACCTGACCCGCACGCTGACGAGCGATTTTTTACCCTAGGCAGTCTCATGGCATCAAGTATGGTGTGCCAAGTTCAGTGACCAGCTCAATTAGTAATCCACAAACATTATTCTCCTCTGGAGAATAAGTCTTCCACAAATAAACGACAAGTTCTCGTGTCCTGATCTAGCTCTGTTTCCTTTATCTTTATCTCGAGCTCGCATCTCCATGTGTGTTGCAGTCTTCAACTACTTCATAAAGAGCTTCAGACGCGTGCGTTCACAGGAAACTAGAATGACCTATAGTTATTATTTGCTTTCAACTGTTGAGAAATCAGGAGGTAACTTGCATGCCGTCAATAAAGACTGCGCAGGAGGATTCTACAATAATTGTTAGAAAAACTTGTGTCATTACTTTTACACGCATCTCACGTTCCAACCTCGAAGGATTCCACGAAGGAGGCCTATAATAAGGGATGGTATAACATTCTCAAGAGAATCAATAAATCATCTCTTGTATGTTGACACTGTCAATGAATCACTTCTTGTATGTTGACTCGATCAATAAATCACCTCTTGTATGTTGACTCGGTCAATAAATCACCTCTTGTATGTTGACTCGGTCAATGAATCACCTCTTGTATGTTGACTCGGTCAATGAATCACCTCTTGTATGTTGACTCGGTCAATAAATCACCTCTTGTATGTTGACTCGGTCAATGAATCACCTCTTGTATGTGGACACTGCAATTGATGGACGGGCAAAATTGGACGGGACAAGGTGCAAAATTGTGGAATAAGTGATGGATAGAGCAGGCAGAGTTGTCTGAAAGAACACAGTATAAGTATGTACAACCAACGGGTTAATGAAACCATCAGTATCAATGATCTTTGCCATTTACTGAAAGAGATTAAGTATCTCTGGGTTTGTCCGGAGTGCAGTGACATCGGTTAATGACAGAACAGAACAGAACAGAATCTGTCAGGGTGATGAAACTATTTGGATAGTACTGCACTGCCTGTCGTTGGCGGGCGTACCAGTTGTTTATGGAACAACAGCAACAAGGAAGGAATTCAAGAATACAATCTTAGATGGATCTGCTGGATTGATTGTAATGGGGATCAAGACGCTGAGCAGCGCATGAGCTGCAGTGGTCAGCGACCCATAGCTGACTGCTAGCGTCAGGGCCAGCGAACCAGAGCTGCCAAGACCCTTCTACACCTCCATGTGGTGATCCTGAATGACAGGCTGAAGCAGAGCAGACTGGCTAAGGAAAAGGAATCGAAGAAGGAATGCTAACCCTCTACTCAAAAAAGGCTTGCTGAAGTCGGATGTGTTGGACCGAAAGGTGCAAATATCGCAGTCAAGCTGTAAACTACGACACAACGCATTCCGTTCTTTGGACTACATTCTGCTACTTAAGCCCTTTCAGGGTTTGGTAGTGGGAGATTGAGAACGAACGAAGAAGAAGAAAAAGAAGAAGAAGAAGAAGAAGAAGAAGAAGAAGAAGAAGAAGACGAAGAAGAAGAAGAAGAAGAAGACTGTAATGCTTGAATAAAAAGTGCATGTGTTTTTGTTTCCTTTCATAAGTATACTATTTATGTACCTTCTCCAGTTCACGTCTGGTGCTTAGCGATGTGGGGATGTGCAATATTATTTCATGCGCCATTTGAGTGGTCATTCATATTTTTAGTCCACACCTCTGTAGTTTTTCTTTAACACCATCTGTCCATCTGTTTCTTGGTGTCCATCTGTTTCTTGGTGTCCATCTGTTTCTTCGTGTCCATCTGTTTCTTAGTGCCCATCTGTTTCTTGGTGTCCATCTGTTTCTCGGTGTCCATCTGTTTCTTGGTATCCATCTGTTTCTTCGTGTCCATCTGTTTCTTAGCGTCCATCTGTTTCTTGGTGTCCATCTGTTTCTCGACGTCCATCTGTTTCTTGATGTCCATCTGTTTCTTGGAGTGCCTCTTGATAACTCGCGGTAAGGCTTTCAGGCACTTTGTTTCAATTATCCATGAAACCCTCCAACTTCCTCGGTTGGTTGGTTGGTTGGTTGATTGGTTGGTTGGTTGGTTGGTTATTGATCCAGCGGCATATGGGCTCCTGTCCCTTTTTGCATCATGCCATATAGCAGTATCTGCAAGTGTTTGTAAGCTGTTGTTTAGTTCCGTACAAAGTGGTCCATTTCTCTATCCTCAGGGGAAGAAGGTATTTCCTAACACCGGCAAGCACCGGACATTCAAAAAGATGATGTCCAACAGATTCATAGGGATTCCAACTTCTTTAAGAAAGCTTCACATGTACTTGAACCCATGATGTGCCTGTTCCAATGTACATGTATGTCAAGTGCAATATGTATATTAACCTATGTCAAGTGCAATATGTATATTAACCTATGTCAAGTGCAATATGTATATTAACCTATGTCAAGTGCAATATGTATATTAACCTATGTCAAGTGCAATATGTATATTAACCTATGTCAAGTGCAATATGTATATTAACCTATGACAAGTGCGATATGTATATTAACCTATGTCAAGTGCGATATGTATATTAACCTATGTCAAGTGCGATACGTATATTAACCTATGTCAAGTGCGATATGTATATTAACCTATGTCAAGTGCGATACATATATTAACCATACCTAATAAACTTACATTTTGTTTGTCTCAAACAGCTCAAGTACAAATAGGTTATTTGCGCTGTATCAATTCAGACACCTGGGGATACACCCCTGGTGCCACCAATCAAGAGCGAGCGTTGGTCAACAATGTGGTCTTTCCAAGAGCATACAGCAGTCCACCAGAAGTGTTCGCAGCTGTCGCCTTACTGGACGGGTACACAGATAGGAACGTCAGATTTCAGGTCCGCACACGTCAAGTTACTCAAACTGGGTTTAAGGTGTTCTGCGTCACGTGGGGAAATTCACGAATTTACACTATGGATGTCAGCTGGATTAGCATTCTCCTACCAGTTCCATTATAAATGCCGTGTATAACACTGGTGTCATTTCAATGACGGCCATTTGACAAAAAATAAAATATTGACAATATATGTGAACAGGGAAAACCATTAACTATAATTGACAACATTTTAAAAGAGTGACATACATTTTGTAGATGAAATGACATAGAGTAAATTGACATCATTTTGTAGATGAAATGACATAGAGTAAGTTGACATCATTTTGTAGATGAAATGACATTGAGGAAATTGACATAATTTTGTAGATGAAATGACATAGAGTAAGTTGACATCATTTTGTAGATGAAATGACATAGAGTAAGTTGACATCATTTTGTAGATGAAATGACATAGAGTAAGTTGACATCATTTTGTAGGTTGAAATGACATAGAGTAAGTTGACATCATTTTGTAGATGAAATGACATAGAGGAAATGACATCATTTTGATGGTCATGTCGATCGGACATCATAATGTGATAATTGTTGTATTCTAATAACTAAGAATAATTGTAAATGATAAGGACAATTTCTAAACAAATATGTTCTTGTGGAATATGTGGTAAACATATTATTGGGGAATAGATGGTATACATTTTACTGAGTATAAATAGAACAAACAAATTGTTGAGGAATATGGGATGAACATATCGAGATGTATACATGCATGTCATTCAAAAAATATTTATAGAACTGACAAAGAAGAAATAAATCATGTCGCAAAATTAATTCTTACCGTTTGAGTGTGTTCTAAAAGAAGTGTTCTTCTAAAATGGCATTTGTAAGCCTCATCATCATGTAACATGTCCTTCTCACAACAGCCGATCTGTAAGACTTGATCTCTAGCCAGAACGTCGCTCTCACAACAGCCGATCTGTAAGACTTGATCTCTAGCCAGAACGTCGCTCTCACAACAGCCGATCTGTAAGACTTGATCTATAGCCAGAACGTCGCTCTCACAACAGCCGATCTGTAAGACTCGATCTCTAGCCAGAACGTCGCTCTCATAACAGCCGATCTGTAAGACTTGATCTCTAGCCAGAACGTCGCTCTCACAACAGCCGATCTGTAAGACGATCTCTAGCCAGAACGTAGCTCTCACAACAGCCGATCTGTAAGGCTCTCCATCTCTAGCCAGAACGTCGCTCTCACAACAGCCGATCTGTAAGACTTTTGATCTCTAGCCAGAACGTCGCTCTCACAACAGCCAATCTGTAGGCTCTCCATCTCTAGCAAGAACGTCGCTCTCACAACAGCCAACCTGTAAGGCTCTCCATCTCTAGCCAGAACGTCGCTCTCACAACAGCCAATCTGTAAGGCTTTCCATCTCTAGCCAGAACGTCCTCTCACAACAGCCGATTTGTAAGGCTCTCGATCTATAGCCATAACGTCGCTCTCACAACAGCCAATCTGTAAGGCTCTCCATCTCTAACCAGAACGTCCTCTCACAACAGCCGATCTGTAAAACTCTCGATCTATAGCCAGAACGTCGCTCTCACAACAGCCGATCTGTAAGACTTGATCTCTAGCCAGAACGTCGCTCTCACGACAGCCGATCTGTAAGACTTGATCTCTAGCCAGAACGTCCTCTCACAACAGCCGATCTGTAAGACGATCTCTAGCCAGAACGTAGCTCTCACAACAGCCGATCTGTAAGGCTCTCCATCTCTAGCCAGAACGTCGCTCTCACAACAGCCTATCTGTAAGACTTTTGATCTCTAGCCAGAACGTCGCTCTCACAACAGCCAATCTGTAGGCTCTCCATCTCTAGCAAGAACGTCGCTCTCACAACAGCCAACCTGTAAGGCTCTCCATCTCTAGCCAGAACGTCCTCTCACAACAGCCGATTTGTAAGGCTCTCGATCTATAGCCAGAACGTCGCTCTCACAACAGCCAATCTGTAAGGCTCTCGATCTCTAGCCAGAACGTCCTCACACAACATCAGATCTGTAAGACTCGATCTCTAGCCAGAACGTCGCTCTCACAACAGCCGATCTGTAAGACTTGATCTCTAGCCAGAACGTCGCTCTCACAACAGCCGATCTGTAAGACGATCTCTAGCCAGAACGTCGCTCTCATAACAGCCAATCTGTAAGACTCGATCTCTAGCCAGAACGTCGCTCTCACAACAGCCAATCTGTAAGACTTGATCTCTAGCCAGAACGTCGCTCTCACAACAGCCAATCTGTAAGACTTGATCTCTAGCCAGAACGCCGCTCTCACGACAGCCGATCTGTAAGACTCGATCTCTAGCCAGAACGTCGCTCTCACAACAGCCGATCTGTAAGACTTGATCTCTAGCCAGAACGTCGCTCTCGCAACAGCCGATCTGTTAGACTCGATCTCTAGCCAGAACGTTGCTCTCACAACAGCCGATCTGTAAGACTTGATCTCTAGCCAGAACGTCCTCTCACAACAGCCGATCTGTAAGACGATCTCTAGCCAGAACGTAGCTCTCACAACAGCCGATCTGTAAGGCTCTCCATCTCTAGCCAGAACGTCGCTCTCACAACAGCCTATCTGTAAGACTTTTGATCTCTAGCCAGAACGTCGCTCTCACAACAGCCAATCTGTAGGCTCTCCATCTCTAGCAAGAACGTCGCTCTCACAACAGCCAACCTGTAAGGCTCTCCATCTCTAGCCAGAACGTCCTCTCACAACAGCCGATTTGTAAGGCTCTCGATCTATAGCCAGAACGTCGCTCTCACAACAGCCAATCTGTAAGGCTCTCGATCTCTAGCCAGAACGTCCTCACACAACATCAGATCTGTAAGACTCGATCTCTAGCCAGAACGTCGCTCTCACAACAGCCGATCTGTAAGACTTGATCTCTAGCCAGAACGTCGCTCTCACAACAGCCGATCTGTAAGACGATCTCTAGCCAGAACGTCGCTCTCACAATAGCCGATCTGTAAGACGATCTCTAGCCAGAACGTCGCTCTCATAACAGCCAATCTGTAAGACTCGATCTCTAGCCAGAACGTCGCTCTCACAACAGCCAATCTGTAAGACTTGATCTCTAGCCAGAACGTCGCTCTCACAACAGCCAATCTGTAAGACTTGATCTCTAGCCAGAACGCCGCTCTAACAACAGCCGATCTGTAGACTCTCGATCTCTAGCCAGAACGTCGCTCTCACAACAGCCAATCTGTAAGGCTCTCCATCTCTAGCCAGAACGTCGCTCTCACAACAGCCGATCTGTAAGGCTCTCCATCTCTAGCCAGAACGTTGCTCTCACAACAGCCGATCTGTAAGACTCTCGATCTATAGCCAGAACGTCGCTCTCACAACAGCCAATCTGTAAGGCTCTCCATCTCTAGCCAGATCGTCCTCTCACAACAGCCGATCTGTAAGACTCTCGATCTCTAGCCAGAACGTCGCTCTCACAACAGCCGATCTGTAAGACTCTCGATCTCTAGCCAGAACTCCCGGCTCTATCGTTGTCATCTTTGGGACCTCAGTGATGTCTTGTGTCTATCTTCTCCTCGCTGCTTTCCAGTCATCATACACTCCAGTAACGTTCTCTCTCTGTCATTACGGCTTTTGCGTGTGTGTGTGGGGAGGGGGGGGGGGGGGGGTTACGTTCGCATTATTTCTCTATTCCCCTAGGTGGAGTGAGTCGGACTACAGTTTTTATTTTGCGCCTGTCGGCCCAGTGCAAGGTTCACTGTATGGTGACAAAAGTGTGATCAACGTAAGCTCCGGCGACGGTCCACCCGGATTGCTGTATCAATTTTGGCAACGCACCTTCTGGCGCAGCAATATGCGCCTAACCTGGACTTAGAAGATCTTTCGTTAACTCACGTCCTTCTTTAAACATCGCTGTACAGTTCTTCACTGTTGTCTTCGACACACGTTTCTCACCATACACTTCCTGCATTCTGCGATGAATGTCAACTGGTCGATATCCTTCAGCTGTTAGAAACCGAATCACCGCTCGCTAATCAATTCTGGATGGATTCTTTCTCACACTCGCCCTGTTTTCAACGATCTGCTGAGGAAACTATGAGTCGGAGGATAATGAAATTTTGCAAACTTGACGGTTAGTATGTGCTGTTTACATCAGAAGTGACGTCATCATGCGTATCATACATATGTTCCCTTGGTGCAGTTAGGTCCGGTTTCATTTGAACACGCCTCGTAACACCTGGTTCTTTCTTCAATCACTAACTGTTCAATTTGCAACTAGTTTACAGGTATATAACTATCGTGTGGTCATGTAGTATTTTCGTGATCTGGCGATGTGGTTGGTACTTGACAGTCTGCAACTTGTGCCCATCTTTTCGCCGCTGTGGAACAAAAGGATTCTAAACTGGTTGGGGACGAGCCCCCTGGCATCTGTGTTACACCTGATCTCTGAGAGGTTACATTCAGGTTACATCCTGGCTTTGTTCTTTATGTACCAGTTCTCTTACTGCTGAGTTTACCGACTCGGCTTACTGCTCTTTCCGGAAGGTGCCAGTCTAAGAGTCTGGGAAATCTTCAATATCATTTTGACTTCGACCAATTCTTTCACTGCTGAGTTTACCGGTTGGGATGTCTACCTTTATCCAGAGAATTGGACTTCAAGTGTAAACATAATAAAACAATGCGAACACGAAGATGATCAAAAGCGACACATTATTATTATATTTAAATAATCATGGGACGGCGTGGCCTAATGGTTAAGTGACAGGGCTCACAATCCGAAAGTGCTGGGTTCGATCCCCATCACAGCACCGGCCGTCACCCCGAAGAAAGCAAACCCTTTAAAAAATGCAGGAGGAAGCAGACCCTTACATAAAATGCATGCTGAAGTCGGATGCACTGGGCCGACAGGAGCAAAATAAAAACCACAGTGCAACGCACTCCCGCCTTGGGGAATAGAAAAATAAGGCGAACGCAAAAAAACCCATTAAAATAATCTATTTTGGCATAATTAATATACAAATTCTTACTGGACTTAGTAGGAGCTCTTCTACCCTGAGATGTGAAGATCTCCTTGTGTTTGTCCTCTGGCTTGTCAATTCTACAGAATTGTATGGTCACATGACCAACCCTTCCTAATCGCTTCTTATGACACATCTGGCAAGGTATAGTTCACTATTCTATTCTCCCTTATCGGACCCTAGTAACAGATATGAGCTCAAATGTATATTAATATATGTAAATATAGTGTTTATTTTTATTTTATGCACCTGAATATCAACAAGCCTCTAAATTTTTGTTTTATAAATGACTGTTTTAATTTTCTTCATTCATTGTTGTTTAATTTTTAAAATGCTAATTCGTGGATTTCGTCAAAGTAAAAACATTAATTCATTCCATTTTCAACATGTTGATAAGTTTAGCAGGGGTTGAGTGGTCGAGTGGATTGAGTAACGGATCAAAGTGACACACGTAGAAAATGCTAGTAAGGTGCACGTTTTTGTATAAGATTGTGAGTATTAGAAACCTATCAAGTGCACTGCATGGTGACTACAGAAGACAAGCTGCATTTATTCTTCAGCCATATAAAGCTTACCAGTGAATCCAGTAATATGAATAATACCACAATACTAGTTACAGGTAGAGTTCAATAGACTCTAGACAAGTTTGTCTATCACATTTAACAAGACAAGACTAAATCAATGACTCTAGTCTACAACTCTAATCTTTTATTAACTCATTACAGCTCATCTAATTTACACAATTTTTACAGGGCAAGGGAAATAACTTTTTCAAATGCTGACCTCAGAAACAAATTCATATAAACAATAAATAGACTGCTTAAATTATTATGCTTAAACTGAATTATGTATTATGTAAAATGTTCATTTTTTAAAACAACATAGCGGATAATGGACCAAAATAATGTGTATTGTATTATTCAACTACTACAAATAAGTAACTCTAAGTGAAGGAAGGGACCACAACTACAGTTGAGGGGGCAACTCTTCTCCCTCCGGGCGGCATCACCCTGGGGGGCCACTCTTCCCCTTCTCTCCCCTCTTACCTCACTCTGTTTCATTTGACTCTATCCCACAGTCACACCCTTGCACAACTTTCACACGCGCCCTCGTGGTAAAGCCCTTCCATTGCACTTTGGTTGGGCTAGCTTCTGAGGGCGCACAAACCTAGCATAGGTACATACAGATGCAAACATGCATCCAAGCACTGGTTTATACGTCCTGATATCGCCCAATGGACTACGGTCTGAGGTGGAAAGTGGCGTGCCTCCGCCAGTAGAAACTAGTGAGGCAAACATTTAAGCAAAAAAAAAAAAACTCCTTTACAAGAGGAATGCATTCAAGTATTTGCAGTCACAGTTTCCATTGTAATGGTTTTGCATAACTAGGTTGCTAGTCCCATACACAACACTCTTTAGTTACCTTTTGCAATATGCTTGGAAGGTTACTGTGGTTCAATTCTTTTCGACTCAAGCTGTATTCGGGCTAAGTAAAACGTATCAATGTAAACATTCTCACTTCCCATTTGGGCTAAGTAAAACGTATCAATGTAAACATTCTCACTTCCCATTTGGATCCCAGAAAATTATCTGTATGGATTCCAGGACATTGTCCATATGGATCCCAGAACACTATTTGTATGGATCTCATTACACTATCCATATGGATCCCCAGAACACTATTTGTATGGATCTCATTACACTATCCATATGGATCCCAGGACGTATGGATCCCCAGATCTTCTCTTGAAGAGAAAAGAATATATTCACCGTCCCAATTATACATGCTGAAAAAGCAATCTAAGTAGGATACTACATGGAGCTGCCAAATTCAAAATAAGTTCCAAAGAAAACACATTTACAAGAATATGTTATGTTTTTTTACAGTCTTCCTACAACTTCAACTGTTGTAGTGAAATATGTGAAAAAGGACATACACATGTTACATACACATGCTACAATCACAAGATTATTCTTCTTTACGTCCCTGGCAAAATACACTATTCACTCATATTCTTGTGGAAGCAAAAAGTAACCAGGATCAGGTATAACATATGGATCAATGCCTCACCTCACATCCTTTTTCATGCTCCTGGAAGCAGACTGTGTCACTGCAGTCCGGCCAACATGGTGGGATCGGCCCTGTAATCCCCATGCTGGTGAGATTACTGAGTAACCTTGCACTGAACTACAGCCAAAAGGACCTGGGTCTACATTCTCAAGTACACCTCAGAATTTAAGCAGAGCCATAAATATGGACAAATACATTAACAAGAAAAATACAACTCAAATATCTAAGACAGAAGAATGTTTTCTTTCAGCTGGGCTCATAACGTGATGCAGAGAACTCAGCTAGGAACCTGCATTGCAGACATATATGTTTTCACTTAGGACAATCTCTAGATTTGTAAGCAGGAACATATTGTACAATGTACGAACAGGGAAAGGCTGCACAGGTGGCAGCAAAAATGAGAAATTACTGTATCAATACACAGACACTGGCTGATACAAGGTGAAAAGGAGTCGAGAGGGTGACAATTAACACCGAGGAAATGGATGTACATCCGCAACAGTGTACAAATTATAGAGAAATATTTTCCGTCCTTGGAAAAATATTGAGGAGATTGCTCGCCTTTCAAGAAACAAATGAACAAAAGTGCAAAATGGTAGGTGTTCGAATCTTGCAAGTTTCAAAAGCCCCCTAATCTCAAAATAGGTGAGATTGGACACCTTGTTCTATTGGAGACGGACAATAAACTTAGAGGTTCCGTATTTACGCTGTGCATATAACAGAACCCTTGGCAGTTGAAAGTCAAAAAGAGCAGATTATTAGCCACTGTCTGAACAAAAATTCTGAAGATAATGAAATTTGTACCAAACATTGACATGCATGAAGGCCAAAAAGGGGTAGCCCCTCCATCATGCAATGACACAACTTACCAATCACATGTTTGTCTACACACCCAATTGCAAGTATATCCAAGAAAGAACATCCCCAGTGGCAGAAGAGGAGCAACTAAGAGAAGAAGAGAAAATATTGAACAAAATCAGGGGTCAAAGATGCTGCAGTGAATGAGCTGACAGCAC
Source organism: Ariolimax columbianus (assembly GCA_036924085.1). Taxonomy (NCBI): domain Eukaryota; kingdom Metazoa; phylum Mollusca; class Gastropoda; order Stylommatophora; family Arionidae; genus Ariolimax; species Ariolimax columbianus. The sequence goes on from JAVGWX010000002.1 coordinate 9,395,739, forward strand.
CCAGCAACTCATAACTGACTGCTTGCATCAGGTCAGTAAACCATAGCTGACCAAGACCCTACTTCCACCTGGCACAGTGGGAAAGCAAACTTGGTGTTCAAAAAAGCCAGTTGAAATTGAATGTGTCTGGCTGAAAGGTGTAGATATCGCAGCCTCGCTGTAAACTACGGTACGTCTCAACATCCTTTTCGGGATGAATGCCAGAGAAGAAGAATTATGGTATTAAAGTTACAGATTGGCCGAACACCATGGCAGAGTCCGAACTGCTTGCCCAGAGTCATCAAGAAGAAATCATAACCAGTCAAAACTGGAATTGGATCAGCCATGCCTTAAGAAGAGAAGCTGATACCATTGTCAGAACCTCTGTGCTATATGGACCTAATAGAGACGGTGAAAGAGAGGCTCACCTAAGACAACGTAGAAAGAATCACAGAAGCCGAATAGAAATTATGAACCAGAGATGGGCCAACACACAACGGATGACCACATTGTGAGTGAGGTGGAGGGAGTTTGTTGCTGCCCTTAATAACACCATTTGTTGAGTGAGTAGAAGAAATTAACAGACGATCCTGCTATGGCTAAGACCCCTAAAACTCTACAGACAACCAGAAACAATGTATTAGTACAGTGGTTACCAGCCTTTTTCAAATTGCTGACCAACAGAGGGAAATGATAATTCTTCATGACCTTCAATCCCCCTGCAATATATAGGGTACCATTTTTAAAACTTTGTAATTTTAAAATCTAGATTTGGTTCTCTGACCCAAAAAGGACAATTTGTAGGCCATCAAAAAGGATAACCCACTGATCCTCCCACCCCGTACAATTCGCAGACCTCCAAAAAGAACAATTTGTCAAACCTCAACAGGACAATTTGAAAACAACAACATTCCCCCCCCCCCCCCAGAACAATTTGTAGACCTTCCACGGGACAATTCACTGACCCTCCAAAGAACAATTTGTAGACCTTCCACGGGACAATTCACTGACCCTCCAAAGAACAATTTGTAGACCTTCCACAGGACAATTCACTCACCCTCCAAAGAACAATTCACTGACCCTCCAGAAGACAATCCAAAAGACAACAGTAACAGAATTCTCAGTGGACCTCAATGTTATTCTCCACATAGCCTCAGGTTTGGGAACCCTTGCATCAAGTTCATAAATGACAAATAGAGTTTGTACAGCACAACTTATAACAGTCTACATTCCACCCTTGTTGTAGCCATCTCTTCTGTATCTTCCAAAGAAAGAACTGAGAGTCAGAGACATTATGACTGCCCTTATAAATGAATTCTTCTCAACGTCAGGGCATAGCAGGTCATTATACATCATGAAACAATGGGTAACAAACAAATAGCCATTCAATTTAACAAACAAATCAAGCAATAGTATTTAGTTAACAAAATGTTCCTTCCTCAATAGTTTTGGCTAAATCATTTCGTTTCTCTTTCTTAAGTGCACCAATCACAACACTGAGAAGTTCTGAGTGCTGTCGATTTTTATTTGCATTTAACCAGATACGCATGCACTGATGAATAACTTCTTTAATGCTTTTCGGGTAGCTAAGTTCAACACGATCAATTTGATGATCATAAACTCCTAAACGTCGAAGAAAATACTTGTATTCCTTCCCAAGGTTGTCTTCCAAATATTCAATTTCCTTGTCGAATCCTGGAAATTAGAAAAAACATGTTATACAAAGTTCAGATCAGAAAAATCGGAAATACAATTTTCTGATATTTTGTGTGAAGTTCGGATGAGAAACCATTAAGTGGTGCCCGGTTCAAAAAAATAGAATCTCTGCATCTTTCCAAACATGTTGTAAAATGTGACTTAAGATGGTTATGCACCTGGCTAGTAGCCTATCATGCAAAACCATTACTAAGAAACTGCTATTGCAAATGCTCAGATACATGATTCCTGCAAGGTAAGAGCTGTGGTGGTGATTGTATGTTTCACTTGAAGAAAAAATGTGAATCAGAACAGAGCAAAGGTACAGCAGTACTGAAGGTCAAAAGTTGATTTAAAAAAATATAGGTATGGTTCAGTTACTCCACCTGGAATATTGTCTTGTTAGTTACATTCATTGACTTTGTTTATTTTATGATTTGTTGACATGTTTTCGTTTGTTTCTTGTTCCTGGTGAAGGCCTTGTTGCTTGCGTTCACATTATTTTTCTATTCCCCAAGGTGGTGTGCACTATGTTTTTATTTTGCGCCTGTCGGTCCAGTGCATCTGACTTCGGCATGCATTTTATGTAAGGGTCTGCTTCCTCCTGCATTTTTTAATTGTTTCCCCGGGGTAACGGCCGGTGCTGTGATGGGGATTCAACCAAGCACCTTCGAGTTGTGAGCCGTGCCACTTAACCACTAGGCCACACTGTCCCCTTGACACATCATGTGACATATTGGGGAATATGGTGTTAGGCTCATATTTTTCTTTCACCAACCATACTCCAGACCTCTATTATAATCAGTGCATTGTGCTGTTAATCTCATCTTGAAAACAAAGCTACAACAGAAATTAGCATTGAAATGCTTTGGTGCAGGTTTTTCATATTTCTTTCTTTTTCTTTTATTCTGAAAAAAGAGGATAGTTTCTTCTTCTTCTTGTTCGTCGTTTACTCTCAAATAATAAAACCTGGCCGTCCTTCTCAGGCTTCTCTCATCTCCATTCAGTTTATCTCGCTATTGGCTTGGGGAGGACCATGTAGTCACTCTGCTCCTCACATGGAGCCAGCAGAACACGTTGCACTGTTTTTTTGTTCTTCCCACATGGGCATATGTCTATGTGTCCAATTTTTAATTTGTTGAACAAATTTTTCAGTCTGCAGTGACCCATTCGCAGTCTGAATATTACAAGTTTTGTCAACCATGGGCTAACTCCTAAAAGTTCTGGGATTTAGCCTACCCGTTTTATTACATAGCAATAAGAGAGCAAAAGATAATGTCAGGGTCAAGTGAATTATACTGGCCAAGATCCCCACCTCATATCATCACTGTGATCTTGAACACAGGATGTGTTACAACAGTCTGCCAATGAGGTGGGGTTTGGCATTGTGATCCCCGTGTACTACTTAGAAGTCTCACCTTGCACTACAGCAACCAGTGCTCAGATCAACCTTCTTCGGTACACATGGAACAAAAAGACAAATCAATGGGCAAGCTAAGATTCTTCCTTTCTCTTCATCCTATTTATTGAAGTATTGATCCAGCGCTGCATTTGGTTTACCATAAGCTTTTAGGGGTACCAGAATCTTTATTTGCAGTATTGTTTCAGTAGAAATGGTTTTCCCATGATACGGTTGTCAACCCGATAAACAACTTTCCTAAGTTGCCTCTAACGACATGTTTGGATGGTAGCAGTGGGTCATCTTAACCTGAAAAATCGTTATGTTATTGCTGAAATATAAACAATGTTTTATGGTTAAAAGCAGCACGTTGTGATTAAAACCAGTACGCTGTGGTGCAGGAAGTGACAATGGAATATACACTTCTTCTTCTTAATCTGTGGTCCGTGACTGACAAAACAGTCAGTGACCACCACACCTGATGGAGTCTTTAAGGGCAGTAGCAAATTTCCTTCACTTCTCCTAGTCTACAACTATCTTTCATGCTGTGCCCCCAGCTCTGACTCATGATTTCCATTTTGGCTTCCACTATTCTTCCCCAAGATGTCTTAGGTTGTCCTCTTTTTCATTGTCCCTCTGGGGTTCATGCAATGACAATTCTGGTGATTGCGTCGGGCTCTTTTCTTAGGACATGGCCGATCCAATTCCAGAATCGACCGGTTATGATGATGTGCATGTCTTCTTCGATGTTTGAAACAAGCAGTTCTCCATTGGTGATGGTATTCATCACAAAAATTTTAAAATTATATGACGCCTTCTTAGACAAGATGTATAGAAAGATGAAAATGATGTTTCTATTTCTGTTACTTTCCAACACTTCACACCGTCCAGACAGACAGAAAGTTCACAACTCTTGTATGCTCTTAGTTTGGTGTTTGGGCTGTACTGTGAAGACTTCCAAATGTCATTGAAGCTATCAAAGACTGTTCTGGCTTTGTTCATTCTGCTTTCAATGTTTTTATCTGTTCCTTCGTCTGGTGTAACTATGCTTCCCAGATAGGAAAATGTGTGCATTCTCAATAGTTCTTCATTATCTATTCTAATTCGTGTGGGATTTCATATATTTAGTGTCATGACTTCTGTCTCCTTAATATTAATGTTCATATATATGCTCAGTCTTTCCAGTGGAATAAACACAATGTGCACCTCTTCCTCTGCATGGGACCAGTTAGTTATGATGCAAGGATTAACAATGACGTATTTATGTTTTCGTGGTAAAACTGGCTGGAAAGACACAAATGGTCTATTGATATTGTTACAGTGACAGAAAGTGAGTAGGCTAGTGGTGGAAACTGAAGATAAAATTCACATTAAAGATATAGATGATGAATATCACATTGATGGAGCTCACTAAATGTTCAGTTGAGATTGTCAGCTCCAGGATTACAAAACACAAACTCAAAGCCAAAGATCAGACTAAGACACTCCCTATTATACAGTGATATGCACCTCACAGTGGCTATGTTGAGGCCATTATAGAGATCTTCTATGAAATTATAGAACAACTGCAGATACTAAAAAAACATCATAAGAGACTTTAATGAAAAAGCTGGACCACAACAGCCAAGTGAGAGCTGTCTAGGCACATTGTTGATGAAACAAGAAATATAAGAGTAGAGCATTGAAATATCTTTGGTGAAATTGAAAAACTACATGTCATGAACACTTACTTCTAAAAGCCTGCAGGGAAAATGTGAACCTGGCAGTTCCCATACTGAGAAATGAAGACTGATATTGTGTATATATTAATTTGTGTGATGACATCAAATTTGTTAGTAATGTTGAAGTGTTACATCAGCTAAATATAGACCATAGACCAGTTAGACTGTGAATATGACTCTCTCTCTCCCTCACAAAAGAGTATTCCAGGTTCCCACAATGCTTGATGATGCTTTTTTGACAGAACAAATTTGGCAAAAGGAATTGGCAGTGCGCAGGACCACCTACCTGTCACCTGGGATAGCCGATGGAAAAGCTGAATAATTGAAAGACTGTGGCAAAAATACCTAACTCAAACCAAAATGCAGTCTGATTAGTGATGACACACAAATACATCTAACAACAAGGAGGTGGCTCAAAGACAGTAGTCTGCTCAAGAAGATCGAACTATGCAAGCTCAATAAGCAGATCAGGAAAAGACTCAAAGTAGACTACGAACAGTATAGATTGCAAAAACTGATCAAAGCATCTGAGACAATTACAATCAAATGTTGAAAAGATCATCATCAGTCTGTGTCCCTATAAAAGTTCTAAAAAATGAATATGATACCACTATTACACACATAGCAGAAATAGAGTAAGAATGTCAGAATGATTACAATGGCCTTTTGTGTCATAGAATTACACTTATCTTTTACATCAGAAGTATTATTTTGACCTCTTATGGCATAGTATTACACTGACTTTTTATGGCACAGTATTACACTGACCTCTTATGGCACAGTATTGCATTGACCTTGTATGTCATAGTATTACACTGGCATCTTATGTCAGAAGTATAACACTGACCTCTTTTGTCATAGTATTAACTTTACGTAACTTATTTATACTGGTTTAGAAGACTACAAAGTCTGTAAACAACTAATTTTTTGGTTTAACCGATGTGCGAGTCCATCTTAATAGACTCAAACACTAGTGCTAAGTAGACCCGCAACCAGTTAGGCGCCATCTATAGCTGCTCTTAATAAACCACCTGGGGAAAGGTACAAATAACTTGGGTAGATTATTAACTTGAATTTTGTCACAGCAGAGGCCGTTAAGACTACTCTTTTCGATTTCCAACTTTTCAATTTACATTGAGCTCTTATGTCAGAAAAGATACACTGACTGTTTTACACTGACATCTTCACAACAAAGGCTGTAGATAAAAAAAAGCCACCCGATACGAAATGCATGCCGATACCAAATATCGAAACAGATGAGGTGTTGCATACAATCAAAAACTTAAAATCAGGAAAAGCAACAGAACTGGGTAGAATCACTGGAGAAGTAATTCAGACAGGCGAGGAAATACTAGCACAATAATTAGCTGAGCTATTCAACAATTGTCTAGATATGAAGACTGAGTCTCAGAGCAATGGAAAACAACAAAAACAATTTTGATTCACAAAAGGTGGACAGAAAAATTGTTACGCTACCATTTTATTTTTGCTAACTTTTGCTAACATAGTAACTCCATGTACAAGCTTTATACAATAGCAGCAGTTTTCAACAAAGGATATTCAAACATACTGACCACCTTGACACTTCCAATCAGTTAATGGAAATGGCACGGAAAGTATGTATGCCGTTGCACTACAAAGACAGTCACAAATATCACACTGACACATGCAAAAAGTACTCATCAAACTCTCCCTCCTCGCGAGGAAGCAGAGTACAGGGTTCCCTCTCTGGATCCCACATGGACCTTGGTCAACACACCCTCCGTCCAGTCAACACAGTTGCGCACAAAGTATGAGACTAAAGATAGGCCTACAATAGGGTGCTATAGAGGTTGTAGTCAAAGGGGAGAGTTTGGGTCAGAGAAGTGGGAATTGAGTAGTGGAAAAGCAAACATTAAAATGATGCAGCAAAAGCAAAAAGTGGAAAAACAACAAAATTGCAAACTAAAATGCTTTTATGCAAATGTGAGAAGCATTGTAAATAAAAGAGAAGAATTGGAACTGTATGTAGAGGAAGAAAAACCAGATATAATAGGATTAACAGAATCATGGACATATGAGGAGATTGGAGACGGTGAACTTGAAATAGAGGGATATACAATGTTAAGGAAAGATAGGATAGTTGGAGACAAGACTAAGGGAGGTGGCGTTTTATTATACTGTATAAATTCTGTTAGCTGATTAGTAGCATAGCAAAGGCAAGTGAAGGGAAATTATTATTAATGGGGGATTTCAACTTTCCAGAAATAAAATGGGATATGGCAGAAGCACTTGTAGAGTCAAAACCTTTTATTAAGTGCATAACTGAAAATTTTTTAATTCAACATGTAGAAGCAGCCACCAGAGGCAAAAACATACTCGACCTAGTTTTTACTACAGAGGAAAATATGATTGAAAACGTTACCGTTGGGGAACTGTTTGGCTCAAGTGACCATCAAATCATCCGATGGGATCTTATTGCAGGGAAAGAAGTAAACATAAACATACGAACATATGACTACTCTATAACAGTTGTTAAGAAGATGAAAGAGGCAACGAACCACATAATCTGGGAAGATATTGTCGGAGGAACAGATGTTGAACAGGAGTGGGAGAGTTTTAAAACAGTTCTAGATAAGCTAAAAGAGGAATGTCTTCCATATAGGGAGGTAAACCCCAAGCGTAAACACTGGATAAGTAGAATTGTAGTTAAATGTAGAAGAGCTAAAAATAAAGCATGGAAAAAATATATAGAGGCAGGTAAATCAAAAGAAACTTATTTAAAATATTTGGACAAGCAATACATATCTCAGAAAGTGAATAAAACAGCAAAAATAGACTTCGAAAAAAAATTTGCTCAGAGGATCAAGCTTCTTCTCTTATGTTAGAAATAAACAGAGATCGAAGGACAAAGTAGGCCCTCTCATAGACAGCACAGGAAAAAAAATAAGTGAGAATAGGGAGGCAGCAAATCTACTCAATCACTACTTTGGCACAGTGTACACAAAAGAGGACTGCTCCAAGATCCCAGAGCCTGTAGATATTTTTCAAAGAGACATGGATACAGCAGGATTAGGATCAATCTGTATTACAGAGGAAATGGTTTTTAAAAAAATTGGAGGGGTTGAAAGTGGATAAATGTCCAGGTCAAGATGGTATTCATCCAAAATTGCTGTTTCAAATTAGAGACCAACTAGCAAAACCATTGGCTATATTATGTTCTCAATCACTTGCACAAGTGATTGTTCCACAGGATTGGAAAGATGCAGGAGTGATCCCCTTATTCAAAAAGGGCAAAAAAGCAGATCCAGCAAACTATAAACCTGTGAGCTTAACGAGCATAGTCTGTACATTGTTAGAGTCAATAATCAAAGAAAACATTGTAATGCATTTAGACAAATTTAATCTAATTAGAAATAGTCAGCATGGGTTTACTAGAGGGAGATCATGCTTAACAAATCTATTAGAATTCATGGAGGAAGTTACCAAAATGTTAGATAAAGGGGAGCCAGTGGATGTTATTCATCTGGATTTTGCAAAGGCCTTTGATAGAGTACCTCATCAAAGATTATTTCGAAAGTTAAAATCACATGGAATAGGTGGGGAAGTTGCCAAATGGATTCTTCTTCTTCTTCTTCGTACGCTGGTTACAGCGATATACGTTGCACTGTGTTACTTTGTTAAGCATGTGGCCCAGTACATCCGATTTTAACAGGCGTTTCTGTAGGGATGCCCTCCTTAGCCTTTGGCTGTCCCCAGCCTATCTGCAATGCAGCAGTTGTTTTTGGTTAGAGTTGTCTCTCTTAGGGAAGTTGTCTTGCAGGACTATTGAGTCTTCCCCACTCATGTCTATAGGGTGTGGCAATGATATGATATGATATAATGGACTGTATGCACTAATTTTTCAAGTATCTCGGAAGAGAGGCAGCCCAGTGTGTCTGTGTCCCAGGATCGTCACGTCCTACTAGAAACGTAGCATATGCATGTGAGTGAGGTATCTCCTTGCTCCTTTTATTTTCTCGGCTCATCTGCAGTGATGGCACGCCTAGCATTCCCCGCCACCTGTGAGGTTGTCACAATAAGGCAGAGGTGCAATGTCCGCTGGCCTGCATCTCTTCTGCATCCATTGGGATGACTGATAGCAGATAGAGGTAAAGGAGGCAGGAGTGTATTTAACCAGGGGACAAGCCTGGTCATGGCACGGAGATGTTGTTCGCCTGGTGTGCTGACGTATCTCATGATCAAGGGCTGAGTCTCAACAGTTCACAGTGAGGTGGCTGCTCTACTGCGTACGACACCCGACCGAGAACTAAGTCTTCTACTAGTGGTTTCACACCTCAACGCCGTATGAGGTGAGTATTGAGCAGCTTCCCGCCCGCTTTGATCGGCGGACGGCAAAGGCCTCTTCCTGCGGCTCGACCGGGTCGGGCTGAAACGCGAGCCCCAGGTCCCAACCATATCGTAGCCTCCCATCGCAGTGGTGCTGAGATTTAGGGCGGGATTCCGGCTTAGATGCGTTCGGCCGTAACCCCTCAGATGGTAGCCTCGCACCATTGGCTTATCAGCCAAGCGCGAGGACCAAATGTCTGAGACCTGCGATTCCTCTCGGATTGAGCAGGATTACCGTGGCGACGCCCTGTCATTTGTAGGGTAAAACTGGCCTGTCTCCCGAGGGTTTAATTCCAGCACACTCCTGGTGGTGCCCTTCCGTCAATTCCTTTAACGAACACTGGATGCAAGCCGATCGATCCACCAAGAGACTAGCCCCAGATTTCCGAGGGTCTAATTCCAGCACACGTTCCCTATTAGACCCAACGAAAGTGCTCTTGGCCTGTCAATCATTACAGTGTTGGCGTGTTGAGTCAAATTAAGCCGCAGGCTCCACTCCTGGTGGTGCCCTTCCATCAATTCCTTTAAATTTCAGCTTTGCAACCATACTTCCCCCGGAACCCAAACACTTTGGTTTCCCGGAAGCTGCCCACAGAGTCATCGAAGCAACTCCAGCGGATCGGTAGTCGGCATCGTTTATGGTCAGAACTACGACGGTATCTGATCATTTTCGTGTCTCTGACTTTCGTTCTTCATTAATGAAAACATTCTTGACAAATGCTTTCACAGTAGCTCGTCTTGCGACGATCCAAGAATTTCACCTCTAACGCCGCAATACGAATGCCCCCGTTTGTCACTGTTAAACATTACCTCCAGTTCCGAAAACCAACAAAATAGAACCGAGGTCCTATTCCATGCACCATTATTCAGGCAGCCAAGGCCTGCTTTGAACACTCTAATTTTTTCAAAGTAAACGCGCAAGCCACCCGGGACACTCAGCGAAGAGCACCCGCAGGAGAGAGCCGGCAGACGGTAGGGCAGGAGACAACGGGCAGTGAATCGGTGCGAGTCAGACCGCCCGCCTGCACCTGAGATCCAACTACGAGCTTTTTAACTGCAACAACTTTAATATACGCTATTGGAGCTGGAATTACCGCTGCTGTTGGCACCAGACTTGCCCTCCAATAGATCCTCGTTAAAGGGTTTAAAGTGTTCTCATTCCAATTACGGGGCCTCGAAAGAGTCCCGTATTGTTATTTTTCGTCACTACCTCCCCGTGCCGGGAGTGGGTAAGTTGTGGTAGCCGTTTCTCATGCTCCCTCTCCGGAATCAAACCCTGATTCCCCGTTACCCGTTACAAACATGATAGGCATGTCACGTACCATCGACATTTGATAGGGCAGACATTTGAAAGATGCGTCGCCGGCACATGAGGCCATGCGATCAGCACAAAGTTATCCAGAGTTGCCAGTGCGGACGCCGCAACCCCGCGAGGGGAAACGACGATTGGTTTTGAACTAATAAAAGCAGTCTTTCCGCGAGGGTCGGAGCTTGGTAAGCATGTATTAGCTCTAGAATTGCCACAGTTATCCAAGTAGGATCGTGTCATCTAAGGAACCTCGACTGATTTAATGAGCCATTCGCGGTTTCACCGTGAGACAGTGTAAACTTAGACATGCATGGCTTAATCTTTGAGACAAGCATATGACTACTGGCAGGATCAACCAGATATCTGTCGGAGATGGACAAACCACACACACACTGGTCGGCGAAGGATGGATGTGTAAAAAGCCTCTCCAGGATGGCCGCAGGGACAGACTGACGGACGGACGGTTGTTCCGTCCCTCACTCCGTCAACCTAGGATCTCTTGGCAGGGGCCCATACACACCAACCGACCGACCGACCGGGCTCGCTCGGGGAGGGATGGCAGCGCTCTGTGCAGAACGGATCCCAACGACCCCGGCGATGATTTTCAATCGGACTGGAGGCGATTTTTACCTGCCGGCCTGCCCTTCTCCAACCGGTTGGTCAGGCGAGGATAGAGCCTTTAGGCACGATTCCTGCTTTCCATTTGCCGATCCAAAGCTCATTGCGAGAGAAGGACCACAAGCGAGACGAACTGCCGAGATTGGCTATACGCGCTAGCCTTCGACGAACCACACGGACTGACAAAGCTTCTCGATACGTACTACAGTAACGCACCCTTACCAACGGTACGACTCCACAAAATTGGTCCTGCTACAGTGCCGGGGAGAGGCGAGCAAGCTTGTTGGGCAAGCCCGCGCTCTCACCTCGCCTGGAGGGACTGAGATCGCTGTACGAACACTGGATACGAGTAAATCGAGCCACCGAGAGACCAACCCCAAATGCCAAATGGATTGAAAATTGGTTAATGGGAAGAAGGCAAAGGGTGGGTATAAATAAGGAGTACTTCTGAGTTGTGTGAAGTGAAAAGTGAAGTGCCACAGGGCTCGGTTTTGGGACCAATTTTATTCTTGATATATATAAATGATTTGGATATAGGTATGGGATCCATTATTGCAAAATTTGCTGATGATACAAAACTATGCAGTAGTGTCTCATCTAAAGCAGAAGTGGATATATTGAGGTCGGATTTAGATAAAATTCGAGAATGGTCTGTAATCTGGCAAATGGAGTTTAATGTAGATAAATGTACAGTCATGCACATGGGTAGATCCAATATGGAACATAATTACAGAATGGATGTAAGGTGAGGGAACAAGTTCAGATAGCAGTAAAAAAGGCAAATGCAATGTTAGGGATGATAAACAGAAATATTAAACATAGCAGCAAGGAAGTGATAGTCAAATTGTATAAAGCATTAGTTAGACTTAGATTGGAGTACTGTGTACAGGTGTGGAGTCCTTATCAGAGAGGGGGTATAGACATGCTGGAGAGAATACAAAAAAGAGCGACAAAGCTGATAGTGGGATTCCAGAATTACAGTTATGAGGAAAGATTTTTTAAAACCAGCTTACAGTGTCTGGAAGAGAGAAGAATTCGTGGTGACTTAATACAAGTGTATAAGATGATCAGAGGAATGGATAAGTTAGACTATAACAAGTTTTTTAAAACACAACCACCAACAAGAACAAGAGGGCACAGCTACAAGTTGACTAAGGAGATGTCCAGATTAGACATTAGGAAGTATTTTTTAGCCAGAGAGTTGTGAATGCTTGGAATGCATTGCCAAGTGAGGTGGTGGAGGCTGGGACGGTTAATGCATTTAAGAATAAATTGGATGCGTACAGCTTCTAGAGCAAGGTGATGTAAATGGAACTGGTTGTATACAGACTCTGCAGGGTCTTCTAAACCAGTATAAAGATGTTAAGTTAAGTTGTGCCTTGTGTTTGTGGACTATGAATGAACCTTTAACAGGACTGAAATAACTGCAGTGGTCAATGCTCTGAGAAATCAGGGTACTGAAAAAAAGTATGCCCAGCTAATAGAAGAGATAAATGAGGGCTACCCACCTGCTATTTCACTATTTTATAGACTAATCCCCACACCATACAACATCGCATTTGACATGTCAATACAATCACAACTTCTTCTTCGATCAACTCATGCTTTGCTTCTAGTCTGGTGAGGTTCACAAAGGAGACTGTACATTTTGACAGTCCCCCACAGCTTTTCGAGCATGAAATCACAACAAAACTATTAACAACTGCACTTGAAGAAGTCCTTAGAAAATAAAATTGGGAAAATGAAGGTATCAACATAGAGGAGCAAAAGTTCACTCACCTATGATTTGCTGACAACACAGTAAATGAGCTCAACAAAGCAAGTGTGGCATATGGCCTTAAAATTGATAGAAAGAAAACCCAGTACAAACTGAACACTTTCTGCCTACAAGGAAGCTATAGCTAGGAAATTATCTTGACAGAAACGTGAATTCGTACATTTACCTGGGTCAAGAAATGACAAACTCCCACATAATCAATCACAAGATTTTACAAATGATAGTAGAAGGGTGGCTCAGCATTAATGGTTTCAAACCCATTCTTCAGTAGATTACCAATGATTAAACAAGAGCTCATATCTTCAACAGCATGGTTATTCAACTGTGTATTTGCTAGCGATGTTTGGAACCGACAAATAAGCAGATGCAAAGAAGCTTCAAGTTATAGTCTTCCTATAGAACTCAGTTCACAACACCAAAATCAGATATCAAACCTCCTTCAATTACATTGTAGATATCGCATTGTTAAGAAAATGCAGATTGGCTGGTCATGTAGTGCAGATGGTTGACAATAGATGGACAGAATTGGATGTTCTGATAGCCCCACAACTTTAAAACGTCTACTCTGTCATCCACCAGTGAGATGGAGAGATGGCCTGAGTAAAACCCTTTGTCCAAAGTTGTACCTCAAGGTAAAAGACTGAAATTGAGTTTAAACAGCATTGCCTAACTGGCATCAGACACTTGTTATGTATGCCTGATTGAATACTAGGATTGCAAACAATGTTCATAAAATTATGTTATAGATGAGAAAAGAAAAACCTAAATAGACTTGTATCAAGGACTGGACAAACAATAACAAAACAATATTAAGTAGCAAACTAAGTAAAAGGATTATCACTTTAATTATCAGTATTATATAAAGCATAAAAAGCAGGAATAATACACCACGTAAATCATAAATGACCGGCAAACAAAAAATAGTTGCAGTAAAATTGATGTGAATCAATTACGAGAAAGTATAGTCAAGCGCAATCAACACCAATGATTGTTGAAATACAGGCAATGTAAAAATTCAATTTTACATGAGAACAGTATCAGACGTGTACCAATACCAATATAGTCTATTGGTAATGTGGCCCTCATTTTTAATCGGGGATACTCTGTATCCTAAAAACAAAATAATAGGCATAATTTTATTTAAAGAAAATTACTTTAGTAACATTTTCAAATTGACTCTACGGCGTTACAAATACCCTTTAAAAAAACATAAATAATTAAATAATACTATACTGGGTATCTACAGTACTAGTACTACTCGTCTAGTTCTATTACCTAGTGACTGATGTAATGGAGATCTTGCTCCATCTGCATCTGGTGACACTGGTCCCATTTGCCGCTCATATTCTTCTATAACTTGTAAAACATCTGTTCTCCCTTCTAAAGCGGTCTGCAATATGCTTTTCAGAAATACAAGGTTATGTTCTGACAATTTGCCTCTTTCCTCTAAAATCTCAAAGAGGATCTCAGATGAAATGATCTTCTCACGCTGTTTGGTAGGAATTTCCTTGCTGCAGACAAACTTTAATATATTAAACTCTTCGGGCCTGAGAAGACGCCCAAGTTGTATCAACATTTGTTTAAATCTAAGCGAATCTGCCATTTGTAGAGAATATTAATTTCCCGAAATACTCTGACTGGACTACACAAGATGTCACACTGAGCAGCACACTGACAGTGTGAGTGACACAGATACAGGACACACCAACACTAACTAACACTACTAACAGTGTTAGTAACACACACAGGAACTACACTTCCTGGTCTTATTTCTAGGGAGTAGCGCAGTTAGGCCCAGTTCTGTCAATACTAACCGTGTATTTAAAATATGATAACTTACAATGTTCGGCTTCAGAAATGATGCATGCACTGTTTAATTGAAAGACAACTAAAATATTGGGAATATTTTTTGTTTCTTGTGCTGTAGTTAAATATATGCAAAATAAGTATTTTTATTTTGTTATTTAGCATTAAGGTTTTTATAAGAACAAAGTCTAAACAACTCCAAAAAGGAAAAAATACAAAGGCAATCAGAAATTTGTTGTTAACGTGGATAAAAATAATTCGTCCGTCGCCGTCGATGAGGGCCACCAACATCATCACATGCCATAATACAACCTTGAGTTTGTGTGTGCGCTCATGACTGATCAAGTCAATTCGAGCCTAGAAAAGTATGGCACAGTTAGCAAACGTAATCAGCAGTTGTCTCTGAAATTTTCTCTGCTCTTGACTTCCTGATTGCACGCCGCCTATCCTGAGCTGCCTGGATAGGGAGACCCTCACTGAGTTCAATGCCGTATGTGACTATGCTCGTCCATGTTGAGTGATTGTGAGCCAGGTTCTCCCAGGTGTTATTGTCTATTTGACAGCACTTAAGGGATTCTTTCAGAATGTCCTTGAAACGCTGTTTATGACGTCCTTGTGAGAGTCCTCCTTCACTCAGTTCGCTATACAGGGGCCTCTTTGGAAGCCTTTCGCTTGACATTCAGACAAGGTGGCCAGCCCATCTCAATTGTAATTTTTGCTGAAGTACATGAATACTTTGTATGTTGGCTCTGGACAGCACTTCAATATATGTGATATGGACTTCCAGCGTATATGCAGTATGCTTCTCAGACAGTTTATGTGAAAATGATTTAGCCTCCGGGCGTCACCAGCGTAGACAGTCCAGCTCGCACACGCATAGAGCAGGGCGGGGACAATGGCGGCACGATAGACCTTCAGCTTAGACCTTTATTATGCTGATTCCTCGACGTTCCCACACTGTTGAGTGCGACAGATTTTTCAACCGCTTGTAATTTATGTTCATTCACCGTAACTATTGGTTGTTTATATGAAGTGTCTGGTGCCGGTTGATACATGACAGTTTTCTTTGTGCTTATAGTCAAGCCGAAGTTGTCACAAGCAGTAGAGAACCGATCCATTCCCTCCTGCATTTTCCGTTCTGAGCTACCGTTCAGAGCAGTCATCCGCAAACAAGAGTTCGCATATCGTGTCGCGCATCACCTTGGTCTTCGCTTCAGTCTGTGTAGATTGAATAGACCACCATCCACGCGGTACTTTATTAGTTTGTTCTCGATATTTCTCCTACACCTGACACGCTGCAAATATCATGTCCACAGTTTCTCGACCAGCTCTAAATCCACACTGACTTTCCGGGAGGTGATGGTCTAGCTTAAGATGTATGTTCAGGTGGTTGAGCAGTACGCGCCCGAGGATCTTTCCAGCAATAAATAGCACTGAAATTCCGCGGTGATTGTCACACTCCTGGCGATTGTCTTTTCAATTGTAGATATGCACTATCGACACATCCTTCATTTCCCGTGGGACTACTCCTTCAGCCCACATGGAGCAGAAAACTTCAGTGAGACATGTTCCTGCTGCTGTAAACACCTCTCCAGGGGCTTTTCCAGGAGAAAGAGATTTAATGGCTTTGTCTACTTCATCCTCAGTTATATATCATCCATGGCCGTGTTCATTTCTACCTGAGACATGCGTTGGGTGGCCTCTTCATTTATGGACTGTTAAGAACGTTGCACAAATGTTCTGCCCACCTGTCGAGAATCTGAGCTTTCTCTGTTATCAGCAATCCATCGGCGTTGCGAACTGGACAGTTACCACAAGGCTGTGGACCATATGATGATTTGATCGCCGCATAGAACCCTTTAAGGTCATGGCGCACAACTGACGCCTCTATCTCGTCTGCCTGTCTGCTTAGCCAAGAATCTTGTAACTCCCTGAGTCTCGTTTGAACTGTCCTTCGAGCGCTAGTGAAGGCCATTTTCTTGGACAAGGATGGTGCAGCATTTTGAAGAGCAATGTGCGCTTGACGCTTTGCGTGGAGAAGAATCTTAATGTGGCCATCATATTCGTCGAACCTGTCTTCCGTGTAGATGGACCAAGGTGTTTTAGCGCCGTAGAGTAAACAGTGTCCCTTAAGATCGCCCAGTTTTGATCGATGCTGGAGTTTCCAAGCTGAATCCCATTCAGTCTGATTTATAGCTCAGCAGCGAAACTGTTTCCTAGTAGGTTTCCACTTCAACTTCTCAACATTTATCTCCCCGATCCTTTTGTCCCCTGGGGACGCCTATCATTCCACTCCACGCACGCTCTTAGTTTTTTGTTTTTTTACATCACTTCGGTCCCGCCTTCTGACAATGATGTAGTCGATAATATATCAGTGGCGAGACGTGGGATGCATCCACGTTGTCGTTTTTCTAGTTGGAAGTCGGAAGATAGTGTTGGTAATGATAAGCTCATTTGCGGCACATGTCTTCAGTAAGAGTAGGCCGTTGCCGTTACATTTACCTGCGCCATTTCTACCAATAATGCTATCACACACAGTGTAGTCTGCGCCAACTCTGGCGTTAAAATCTCCTAGCAGAATCAATTTGTCCGATTTTGGGACTGTAGCTATAAGGGACTCAAAATCTTCATAGAACGTATATTTGGCTGAGTCCGGATTTATCAAAGTTGCTGCTTAGGCACTTATAATTGTGGCCTGACGTTCTCCTGTAAGAGTAAGCCCCATTATCACGAGGCGATGGCGTATTCCCTTAGGTAGACTTTTTAATTGCTGAACGAGTGTGGACTTTATGGCAAATCCAACACCAGCCTCAGGTGGCTCATGATTGCTACGGCCGCTCCAGAAAAAAGTGTAGCCAGCACAATCCTCTGAGAGTTGTCGCTCCTACGCCAATCGCGTCTCTCTCAGAGCGGCTATGCTGATGTTATATCTAGCCAGTTCCCTTGCGACCAGGGAGGTCCTCAGTTCTGGCCTGTTAGCCCTAGTATTGTCCATAAGTGTGCGCACATTCCACGTGGCAAGTGTCATAGGCACTACCCTTTTCTTATTTATATTTCAACCGTAATATAGTAGGAGCCCATCCACCCACGGCATGCTGGTCAGGGTGTGGTGAGCAGGCAATGTTTAGGGCACCTTTCTAGCCCTTTCCTCAGGCTACGGAGGTGAGCTGTCCTAGAGATGGCTGCTCAGTCGCTCAGGAGGCTGCCGGGTTCCACTGCTGCCTCAAGTCAGTGAAAGACGACCATATGACATGAAACCGCCTGCGTGCAGGTCTGCGACTATAACTTCCATTGTATCCTCACCTGCTGCTTCGCCGCTTGCCTATCGTCACGGGACTTTTGCATAGTATATGAGATGCCGGTGATGTCGTGAGTGGCGCGTGAATTTGATTTAAGTGAGGGAGCTTTACGCAGATTCAGCCTCACTCTCTCGTTCGGGCGCGACATGGTCTAGCAGCAAGACAGTGTAGAGACGACTAGGGAAGGGTCCAGATGCAGAAGATGACCAAGTCTTCTTTCGTGTATCGCCGTGCTCTTAGCATTCTTCAAGGCCTGCTGGCCGTGTCTTTTTTAACCGTTGGACAAACTTGTTGTCTCTTACGCCCAATCCGTCGAGGCCAGGCTTCACATGTCTGGGTTGACATACCCAATTGCACTGAGAGGATTCTCTTTCAGCTATCTAGACCTTGCTCAGCCCGCTAGTCAAAGCGGTTTCCTAAAGTGTGTTCGCTACGCAAGCTGCAGCTGGTCACAGGGCGAAAAGACGTTCCGTGACCGCCGGACACACTGAGATTAAGGTCAACTTTAACATTTTAAAACAAACACAATTCTGGCAACTATAAGCCGTCACATCGGACGAAAGAAAACATTTAACACAAATAAATAAAAAAGATGTATATATATATATATAACAAAGATAATGACCACCGACAAAACACGATGTCAACATAAATTTACAGTAGATGGTGAGGAAATAGATCAGGTAACGCATTTTGAATATATGGGCTTCAGAATTGACGAGAATGGCGACTTCTCGAGAGAAATCAAAAGAAGAATAGGCATGGCAATGCAGAGACTGAACAGCCTGGAGAAATTATGGCAAAGCACCAACAAAACAACAAAAGTAAAAGTCTTGAGAGCCTGTGTTTTTCCTGTGGCAGCGAATCATGGACAATTACCAAAAGTTCTTGACAAAGAATCTTCTTCTTCTTCATCGTACGCTGTTTACAGCGATATTTACGTTGCACTGTTTTATTGTGTTAAGCCTGTGGCTCAATTCATCCGATTTCAACAGGCGTTTCTGTAGGGTTGCCCTCCTTAGCATTTGGCTGTCCCCAGCAGTTGTTTTTGGTCAGAGTTGTCTCTCTTAGGAAGTTGTCTTGCAGGGCTATCGAGCCTTCCCTACTCGTGTCTATAGGGTTTGGCAATGATATGATGTACTATGTACTAGTTTGTACTATCCCGGAAGAGAGGCAGTCCAGTGTGACTTTGTCCCAGGATCGTCACGTCCTGCCAGAAACGTAGCATATGCATGTGAGTGAGGTATCTCTTTGCTCCCTTTATTTTCTCGGCTCATCTGCAGTGATGGAACGCCTAGCATTCCCCGCCACCCGGGAGGTTGTCACAATGGGGCAGGAGGTGCAATGTCCGCTGAACTGCATCTCTTCTGCGTCCATTGGGATGACTGATAGCAGACAGAGGCAAAGAGCGAGGCAGGAGTGCATTTTACCAGGTGCATTTCTGCGGCTCGACCGGGCCGGGCTGAGACGCAAGCCCCAGCCATGTCGTAGCCTCCCATCACAGCGGTGCTGAGATTTAGGGCGGGATTCTGGCTTAGAGGCGTTCGGCCGTAGTCCCTCAGATGGTAGCTTGCTTGACAAAGAATCGAATCCTTCGAGTCAAAATGTTACAGAAAGATCATCAGAATACCCTGGACAGAGAAAAAGATAAATGTAGACATTCGACAAGAGTTGAGCATAGAGGGGGACTAGAATATCAATTCCATTATGGCCAGAAAATGTAAATACTTTGGTCACACCAAGAGACACATCGGTTTTAAGATAACAGTCAAGGAAGGTATGGTGCCAGGAAAAAGAGGCAGGGGTAGACCAGGAAGACGATGGTACCAAGATATCCAGGAGTGCCTGGATGTGACTGTGGCGGAATTTAGAGTTTTGGCAAGGGAAAAAGTTTCTTTCAGACTGTGATGGAAGCGACGTTCTATTAAGGACATGCTACATGATACACACACGCACGCACACACACACACAGAGGGGGATTCAAATGAAAACTTTAAAAATCGGATAGAAATTAGAAAAACCATGCCTTTGCATTGCAACTTGTTAATATGGTTGACAAGGATGTCAAGAGCGTCCTAAACGTGCTATCACCGTGCACACGAACACCATGACATCATAATTGCATTTAAAAGATGGCTGCCCCACATTGACATGCACCAAAGAGAAGCAGCGTTCTGTTATCCATTTTTTATCATCGAGGGGGTGAGACATATAGAAATTCATTGGCGAATGAAGATCCAGCTTCACGAAATACAAGAGACAGCTTGACAAATATATATATATGGTTAGTTTTCTCTCCCCTTATGCCGTTAAGCGCTGTGGGGAGCTTAAAGTCGTCTGTCCTGCGCCAAGTGAGTTGTGTCGGTCAATGTGAGCCCGTGTCGCTGCACAATCCACCTGCCTTGCAAACCACCCCCTTGCCCTGCAGCCAAATCTACCAGCGTTGTAAGCCATCAGTGGAAGTTGGTTAGGGTGCATTCTCATGAGATGACCAAACCAAAGTATTTTGTGCCTGGAAATGTGTTCTGCCCAAACGTAGTGCCGACCATATTGTGAATGTTGTTGTTTTGCATTCTGTCTATCCTGGCAATACCAATGTCTTTTAGGGGTACATCTCCACTTGGATCGGTCCATAGCTTTATCTTCCCAGAATGTCATATTCATCTCTAATACCTTCATGTTACGCTTGCACACATATTTGAACCTCAGCTGTGGTCGGCCGACTGTTCTTTCTTTTGCTATCCGTCAACTGTCCATTGAGAATATCTTTGAGAATGCGGCCATCTTTGATGCAGCGAACATGACCCAGCCATTGTAGTTTTAGTCGCATAAGGAGACTGTAAATCTTTGGGTGACCGGTGTGAGAGTGCACCTCTGCATCTGCATCCTCGATGTAATTTCACGAATGGATCGTAGGCGACGTAGATTCAAGGTGTTATGTCTTTGCTCTTGTTTGGCATAGGTTGTCTGTTTCGCTATCATAATAGATCATACAGGAAAGGTGAGTGAGCAAGTTAAGGTAGCAGTGAAAAAGGCAAATGCAATGTTAGGTATGATAAAAAGAAATATTAAACATAGGAGCAAGGAAGTGATCGTCACACTGTATAAAGCTTTAGTTAGACCTAGATTGGAGTATTGTGTACAGGTGTGGAGTCCTTATCATAGAGGGGATATAAACATGCTGGAAAGAATACAAAAAAGAGCGACAAAGATGATAGTGGGATTACAGAATTACAGTTATGAGGAACGACTCAGAAAAACCGGCCTACAGTGTCTCGAAGAGAGAAGAATTCGTGGTGACTTAATACAGGTTTATAAGATGATCAGATGAATGGATACATTAGACTACAACAAGTTTTTTAAAATACAGCCACCTACAATAACATGAGGGTATAGCTACAAGCTGACTAAAGAGAGGTCCAGATTAGATATTAGGAAATATTTTTTTAGTCAGAGAGTGGTGTCTGCTTGGAATGCATTGCCAGGGGAGGTAGTGGAGGCAGGGACAGTTAATGCATTTAAGAATAAATTGGATGCGCATAGCTCTTAGAGCAAGGTGATGTAAATGAAAATAGTTGTATACAGACTCTGCAGGGTCTTCTAAACCAGTATAAAGACGTTAAGTTAAGGACCGAGCTGACGACACATGCATTGTAAACTATGACCTTGGTTGTAATTGTTAGCGTCTTGTTTTCCAAAACGCGCGTTGCGAGATGAGCTAATGTAGCGGCAGCTTAACCGATGCGACTGTCTGTTTCTGGAACTAGAGACAGCTTGCCATTGATATGAGACCCCAGGTATGTGAATTGATGCACAGTTGCCAATTCATAATTATCAATGTTACGAGTTGGCCGAAGATATGCTTTCTGTACCAGTACAATAATTGTTTTGTTGAGACATCGTGAGACCAACATCTTTGGATGCTTGGAGAAGCGATATATCTACACAAATTGGATGAGAATGTGTATCAAGAGCGGTAGTGTGGATTCAGGTCTGGCATGTCAACAATTAACACGATTTGTTTTTCTTTTTGACAACTTCAGGAAAAATCAGGAGAGCAGAATCAGCCCTTTTATATCGCGTTCATTGACCTGAGAAGCAGGGATGGACTTCCAAATTCACTCTAAAATAGGCTGCCCAAGAAAACTACTACTAATAATATCGTTCCATAAGGCTAATCTTACGGTAGCACATCACAACCATTTGGAATTTGCAGAGGTGTTAAGCAAGGCTTGCGTCCTGGACTCGACACTATTTGGAATTGTCTTTGCTCTGTTAACGATGCACGCAGATTGGATGGTCGGCTGTTTAACCTAGCAGGGCTCAAGGACAAAAAGAAGATCATGGAGGTCACCACCAGGAACTTGCTTTACGCTGATGATGCTGTAATTGTCACCCACAGTCAGCAGAAACTTCAGAACTTACTGAAGATGTGTCACAAATAAGCTTTTCATTGCCAACACCATCTTCCCACTTCCAGCTCGAAATATGAGCATAAGGATATCCCAGATCCCGTAACTGCCATTTTATTGACATCATCGGCAGACGCCGGGACCGAAGTGGTCTACAACAATAACAGAGTATGTGTGGTACAGAGTGATGAACTGGCCATCGTCTGGTCATCAACAAGTTGAGTTTCAAAGGCCAACCTAAAAGGCGCACTCGGGGAACAAAACCACAAGTAAGAATAAAAGAATTTTTACGCAATCCTTGTATTGGTGGTTGGGTCTTGTACTGGTGTATATATTGTGGTCTACACAAAACCTTGGCTGTAGTCCCACAATGACAGGAATTATTGTTGATGTGAACACTAAGGATTTAATTCACCTAAACAGCAAACAATCCTCTGATGCACATAGCCATTCTGCCATCATTCAATGAGTTGTCCTGACTGTCACTTCTATGAATGCTGTCCATGAAGTCCAGAACAAGCAGAGGCATTCACTTGAAAACCAATCTACAGACTAACACAATCTCATTCTGATGTACGGTTCTGAACCCTTGACTATTCTGCAAAGCAATCAGAAATGTAATGAAGCCTTCCACATGTGCAGCTATAGTCCCATATTTGCAATACACTGGTATGATCAGGTCATATATGACACAGTAACCCGACGGACAGAGACTCGAACACCTTATTTGGACATATGGCCAGCCTTGCCAAGGATGCCCCGCCTATCAGCTCTTAAAGCAGAACATGACATCAAGGATGGGAACAACCCTCCTTCATGGAACCACTTCCGCACAACTTGGTAAGATCAAATTGGGTAACCATCATCTTCATTGCATATATCCTGGCACTCAGCCACTCATTGATGGTTGGCACAAAGGACCCTTTTACGTAATAGGCCTACCTACCTTATGATGTACCTTGTGCCAACAAATTCAGGGTTACTCCATCAGCAAGTAAGGCTAGTATTTGAGGACTTCCAATGAGTATTATTTACCAAATTTAATTAAATCAAACATGTGATGGGGATCAAGATGCTGAGCAGCGCATGACTTGCAGTGGTCAGCGACTCATAGCTGACTGCTAGCGTCAGGGCCAGCGAACCAAAGCTGCCAAGACCCTTCTACACCTCCACGCGGTGATCCTGGATAACAGGTTGCAGCAGGGCAGACTGGCTAAGGAGAAGGGATCAAAGAGGGAATGCTAACCCGGTCCTCAAAAAATGCTTGCTGAAGTCGGATGTGTTGGACCGAAAGGTGCAAATATCGCAGTCAAGCTGTAAACTACGACACAATGCATTCCATTCTCTGGACTACATTCTGCTACTTAAGCCCTTATAGTGTTTGGTAGTGGGAGATTGAGAATGAACGAAGCCAAGCCAAACATGTGATGTTTTGTTGAAGTTTCGGAATGCAATTAAAAGAAAATGTTTAGCCCTACCGAAGACCACATTCGGGTCAATAAACCCAGGACAAACAACTAGGGTGGCAACATTCGCTTGATAGCTCCGAGCAATTTCATCTATTTAGTTTGTTAATCACCTTAGCAGCAGATACAAGACTTCTATGCTGCAGGTTTTGATTGACTGATCAAGCGATGGGATAAGTGTATCAGCGTTTGTGGGGATTATGTTGAAAGGTAAGTGAAAATTAAGTGCAAGAATAAATGGCTCTAAAGTTAGTATCTCATTTAGTTGTTTTTTAATAGCCATTTGTAACCTATTTACTGATTTGCCTTTTGTATATTAATTTAATTGAATCAACTTCAAAACAAATACAATACAATCTACAATCAATCAGTTTAAATGAACACAGAACTCTGGGTAACACAGATTAGTAGTTTTATTTTATTTTTCGTTTTTCAAATGTCATACACCCACTCTCCTCTCAAATGAGTCCAAGACAATCCCACCAATTGGCGGAAGAAAAATACAGTGAAATGAAATGTAAACCCAATGAGACCACATCAGGTTATAATTTGCATGTCATTTTCGGTTGTCACAACTTAAAGACATGCCTCTATGCTGGTGAAAACAGCTGACAATTCTGACCACATGACAACAAACTGGTCCCTGTTCAATTGCAAGATTGGTTTCCCCTTTGCATACAGCCCCTACAATTAAACAGTTTGGACAATTGAAACAAATGGTTCATCTATATAGATGTTAAGTGCACAAATGTGCAGCCTGGTAATATTTAGTCATTTGTATCACCTACCACAGGACATGCTATTACAGTTGAGGGCAGTAAAGATTAGGAGCATTGCAACTTTCTTAGGATGTTATAACAGGTAACTAAAGAGGGTTGTGCATGGGTAAAATAAATGTCTACAGAAACCACCACTGTAAGAATGTACAATGTACTTTGGTGACCCTATGTTTTGTAAAGGGTGAATATAGGACATGAAGATGATTACATCCTGATAATAAATAAAGAGAAATCACATCCTTTATCAATGCATGTATGCACTGGGTACAACCTAGTTACATACTGTCTGACACCAGGAAAAGCAGTAATTGAACAGCAGGATATGCAAACCATCTTAGCTAGCCTGCTTTGAAATTGTATTGGGCATGCCCTCATGAGAGGACCTTGGTAGTACCACCAGAACATCCGTGCTGTGGACATTAGCAGGAAAGTGAATGAGAGGTCGATCTAAGAGACATCGTGAAGAAACACAGAAGCTGAAATGAACCAGACCTGAGGCCCAGCCGAAAGAATGGCTAGCGGCTGAGCAAAGTGGAGGAAGTTTGTTACTGTCTTGAAAGACACCCTCAGGTATGATGGTCACTGACTACTTTACAGTCATCAGTCAAAGTATTCAAGTTAAGAAAAGAAATAAAATGAAGACCGGGCAGCAAGGAAGGGACTAGGTCACATCTTGTAAAAGCTGAGACTGTGTACACTTAAATCATCTAGCACATTATTTTCTGTTATTAGAACACTGAATCCTTCAATTTGACGTTTTACTATTGACTGATGAAAGAGTCATATTCAAGTTTTCCTATTTCATTTGACTATTCCAATTTCATGTTTTTCTATTCAGTACATTGACTTCTTCAATTTCAAGTTTTACTATTAGTTCACAGACTTCTAATTTCATGTTTTAGTAGTAGTTCATTGACTCTTAATTTCAAGTTCTATTGCTGACTGACTAAAGGAGCCATTCTACTTTTACTGTTTCAATTCACAACTCATCTAATTCCAAGTATTTTCTATCTAGTTCACTGTATTTTAATTAATTTCAAGTTTCACTCAAGAGTTCACGGACTCAAATTTCAAGTTTTACCATTAGTTCACTAAGACTGCCATGATAAAGTTTTACCATTAGTTCACTAAGACTGACATGATAAAGTTTTACCATTAGTTCACTAAGACTGCCATGATAAAGTTTTACCATTAGTTCACTAAGACTGCCATGATAAAGTTTTACCATTAGTTCACTAAGACTGCCATGATAAAGTTTTACCATTAGTTCACTAACTAAAACTGCCTTGATAAAGTTTTACCTTTAGTTTACTAAGACTGACATGATCAAGTTTTACCACTGGCTTTAATTCCGATTTTTATGAGCATGTTTTATTATTTAGTTTACTGACTCTAAAATGAGCAATGATAAAATTCTACCATTAGTTCACTGGCTCTAAAATGGCCATGATCAAGTTCTACCATTAGTTCACTGACTCTAAGATGAGCAATGATAAAATTCTACCATTAGTTCACTTGACTATTACTTCACTGACTCCAAGACTGCCATCTCTGAAAATAAATAAAAAATTTACAAATTTGTGAATGTCGACCAACATATGGACAAGGTTGTGGTACAAATTGATTTGGGAGTATTAAAATGTATACAAAAGCAATTGCTAAAATAATGTGATGAAAAGTTCTGTGACAGACTTTGCCATCAGAGATGAAGTGTCAACCTTCATTGTACTAGATTTCAGCTTTTTATGAGGCCGGATAGCCAGTCCCCTTACTCGTGGCTTAGCACAGGGATCTTTCACCCCACTCTCTTTTTTTTTTTTAAAGCATATGTCTGGGTGGTGGTGGTGGTGGTGGTGGGGGGGTGTTACCAAGCTGGACAAGTCTGCATGGGTAGAGGTCAGATAAAAGCTACACCTTAGTAGTACTCCTAGCTTGGGAGTTTTGGCACAGCGCTAACACCGCTGTTTAGGATAAGAAAAAAAAAAGTACTTAGTTCTCGAAACAGCAACAGAATAAACTTTTCCTTATGATTGACAAACATAGTACAAAGCTTGCAAGACTGCAGGTGGTGACAATCAAAAATGAATCTGGAACCAGAGCGCTGGTACCACACGAAAGATGACTGCAAACTGAGTGAAGTACAGGGAGGTTGTTGCTGACTTTAAAGATGCCATCATATGTGATGGAAATTTGCTTTACCAGTCATTGATTCAGAACAGGACTTTTTTGGCAACAAGTGGGGTGAAAATATGAATGAATTAAATCTTCTGCGTATATTTGTAAAAGACAGCTAAATAAAAGATGTGTATGGGACTAGTAACACATTGCTACAGAAAGCACCATTCCAATAACATGTGCTGGCCCAGGAGCACAAGGACACAAAGAGGAAAGTTGTACATCAGGATAGCAAACTCATGTCAAACACACCAGCAGGGCAAAGCATAGTAACACTGTATAAAAAGGCAACGAACAGAGGGTCATGGATGAGGCCAGCTAACCAATCCTGTAAATCCTATACGCCACAGGACAAGGAAACGAAGACCTCTACATCCTTGGTAGAAGACAAGTGACTTATTCATGTCAATTAGCTTAATCTATTACTTTGATGAATGACTTTTCCCATTTTCCACTTTTATCATTCATTTAGCTTAACCAGCTGGTATTTTCTCTGCTGTTTTCATTTTGTTAAATCCTTGATAAGTTAGTTTGTTGTCCATTGGTACAATTGGCAAATGCTTAAAAATATAGGGACATATATACTAATGAAAAGTAAACACCAGTCTCTGGAATGACTAACAAAGGACAGAGGTCTGACCAGATCAGATGACTTCAACACCAGTCTCTGGACTGACTAACAGAGGATAGTGGCGTCACATGATCAGAAGACTTCAACACCAGTCTCAGCACTGATTAACCTGTTGTGATGTATTACTCAATCATTTTAGCTCAATAAGTTTTGTTTTAATTAATTTTATTTGAAACAATTATCTGGTAAATCGAGTTGCTGTACTTGACACAGATCAAGGTAGAAGATGAGTGACTAAGTACTTGACACAGATCAAGGTAGAAGATGAGCGACTAAGTCCTTGACACAAATCTAATAAATTAGCTGAAGAGATAGACAACCGTACCCCGCTGTCACCTTGGCTGGATGGAACTAAGGTCAAGGTTGGGTTCCACAGATGTGGTGCTTGAGAATCTCCAACGATGCCTTTTGGAGCGAACATCGGTGCCACGGGGTAGGGTCCATTGCTGTAGACAGCCGGTACCATCATGGCTGGCTGCTGAAATGTTGTATGGCATGTTTTCATACAATGTTAAGCTGGCTTCTAACTTATTTAAATAAGGATCACAAAATGTTGTATGGCATGTTTTCAGACAATGTTATGCTGGTTTCTAACTTTACATGGGGGTGGTCTTCTGTCTTCTGTAATGATTTTCCTCTTCTACATCAGTGGGTGCAGAGGTCCTTCTTTGTACATACTTGCAATTCTTTACCGACAAACAGGTGATTTGCCTATTATGGCTTTGCATGATGTAGGCCACTATCGAGTAGAATTTTTTTTACATTTATAATTTTTGTCTAAACAAGGACTAACAGACTGCTGCTTTCGATTTTCAACAGCCATGGTTTTTTTACTTGCACAGCATGAATACAGGACCTCTTTAGTTTACCGTCCATCTACAATAGGACTAGATGACCGATTGTACTTCCTGTGAGAGCTCGGAATTTGTGAAATTTGAACACCCACCATTTCATGTTTTTGTTTCTTAAGAGGTGGACATCTTACCTATCAGCTATAGCGACCCTGGTCCTAACTATGTAAGTACTAGTAATTTGCAACAAGACGAGATGCTCACAGCTTCAGATAAGATCATTCTTTAGCTTGTTAAACAGCATATTCAATTATCTCTAAAATGATATATAATTCATTTTGTTTAATTAAGAAAACTATAGATTTTGTACCCATCTGAGAGGCAAACCAGAATAAACAAAAGTATGCTACAGCATGTTATTCAGTAGTTAATGTATTAAACATAGCAGCAGTAACAGCCAAGAATATTGTAAGCACTCTGGAAAATATACATAAACAGAAAGAAAAAAAGGAGTATTAGGTAATCCAAATTCGAACCACAGACTTGCAGATGATGAATTCGCCTCACGGCATAAAAGATGAGTTGTTGAGTTAGAAGATTTGGGACGTCTTAACTGGTAACATTATTGCAGCAAGCTGTAATCATCACCTGGGGTACATTGTTCAAATCTAAATTGTTTATCACTTTACTTTCTTTTGTTGATTTGGCTTCGTTTGTTATCAATCTCTCGCTAACAAACCCTGAAAGGGCTTAAAGTAGCAGAATGTAGTCCAGAGAATGGAATACGTTGTGTCGTAGTTTACTTCAGCAAGCATTTTTGAGAACCGGGTTAGCATTCCCTCTTTGATCACTTGTCCTTAGCCAGTCTGCCCTGCTGCAGCCTGTTATCCAAAATCACTGTGTGGAGGTGTAGAAGGGTCTTGGCAGCTCTGGTTCGCTGGCCCTGACGCTAGCTGTCAGCTTTGGGTCGCTGACCACTGCAGCTCATGCGCTGCTCAGCATCTTGATCCCATTTTGTTGTCTAATGTGTATGCTTTCTGAGCTTTTAAAATATACTCATTACCTTTATCACTATTTTGTTTGTCTGTTACTGATAATCAAGTCAAATATTCTGACTAGTAAAACATTTAAACAAATATTCTTTTGGTCGTTTTAATGACAACCAAAGGAGAAATAATTTAAGAGCAATCCTTTATCAGTTAAAGAAATCATATATATATATACACACAAGAGTAAGAAATAATTGCATATATAAGAGAGTAGCAAATGAAAACTTGAGTATTAAGAGATAGACTGGGAAAGTTGTGCTCATATGCAGGCACATGTGAGAAAAAATGGTGCGTGCTGTCTGTGTCCTGCGCTCCCGATTTAAACAAATGTCATACAGAGTTAACTGCCCATGCATTACTGAGGTTCAAAAAGGGAGCTTATGATAGTAACACTGTAAGATATACCAAAAGAGGCAACTAAGGAGAGTTGTAAAAACTATAATCGACTAAAAGTATTTGAACATCAGGTAGATTTGTAGAAAATTTATGGTACACATGTGTTGGTGGGCTTTGATTGAATGAGATAAAGGGCACTAAATTACCAATTAATAGAGACAGTAGAGGAAAGAACAGTGGAATGATAATGTAATCCAGACAGGTGAAATTGTGCTGGATTCAATAATGATTAAAGTCACTCTTTCTGTAAGTCTGAATGACAATTTTAGAAGGTGCCACACTGTATGCCTTGGTCTGCCCTATGTAGTCAGTTTTCAGGTGGGTTTTTTCTTGTGGCTTACTAAGCCTGGGCAAACAGCAGGTCTGATAAAGCAGCAGCTCTGG
Organism: Ariolimax columbianus; assembly: GCA_036924085.1. NCBI lineage: Eukaryota > Metazoa > Mollusca > Gastropoda > Stylommatophora > Arionidae > Ariolimax > Ariolimax columbianus. The sequence continues at coordinate 9,425,793 of JAVGWX010000002.1, forward strand.
GGTTTCTAGCTCATACCCCTAAACTTTGTCCTGTTGACATGTAGCCTACTCAGCTGTATAGGGTGTGCCCTCTGTCTTTAAGGGTGCTGGAAACTCATTGTGTTAGGTCGTGCCACTGGGCAATTCCTTCCAAAAGCACTTGAAAGTATACCAACATTGGTTGCATGACAAAATAACATGACTTGATCCACTATCACTGAGCATCAGCTCCTGGTGTCATAGTGTGAATCTGTGCAGTTCTGTAGTTTTTAAGGTTTGTCATCAAGGGTGTTTTCAATGAAGAAAAAGAAATTATCTCTTGCAGAACTACAGGCAATGTTCCACCATTTGAGAAGCTTTTTTGGAATCAATTAATACAAATAAACACCTAAATGAGATCAGCAGAGCTCCTGGTCTTAAGGCTAATAAAAATAAAACACAATGCAGAAGAAATCCCTACTGCCAACAGCAGGAAATCAAACAGTGGGAAGGAAACCATTCAGCGTGTCAACTCAAATAAATGCCACCCACAAAATTGATCATGAGAACAGTGGCTTGGTATAGTTTTTTTTTAAAGTCGATACTCCAACAGATGAGACACCACAGTGAAAGAAAACACTTAATTGTATGGCCATTCCAGCCCTGATTTACAACTGTGAAGTGTGGCAACTGCACAAAGCAGATGCTGAAAAGCTCAGGAGTTACTCACAGAGCTAAGGAATAGTGTGTATTAAATATATCGATTTGGGATCAGATCCAAAATTCAACAGGAAACTATTTCAGATCATAGAAGCAGCATTATCACTCAAATACTGCTGGGTGATCATGTGGTATGCATGTTTGACAACTGATGGAAACGCTGACCACAGTATTTTGGCGCCCTTTTGGTTATACGTGTCCACAGGGCCAACCACCTATGCGGTGGTGTGACAAAAGATCTAGGTCAGCTTTGGTACAGCAAAACAAATGATGAGGATGTAATACAAATTGTTGTTGGCTTCCTGCCAGATTGGCACCTAGGATAATGTGATTGTGTTGGCAATGTCTAGCTTGGATTGTTCATTGAGGTCTAATCAATTTCTATTGGAGTTGAGTAAGCAGGGGTTGAGTAAACTGTGTTCTGTTCTTAGACAAAATGACAGAACATTTTCTACGACATGAACTGAGTATCCATACCTGACCCAAGCTGTCATGGTCACCATCTCCACCAGGCACTCTTGTGTCGTTATAAGAAACTCGTGCCTGCAGACCATATTCCAAAGTTTCCTCTTCAGCATCTGGCATACCTTGGTAGATCGCGTTACCTCCAGAAACTGCAGAGGTAGTAATCACTGTGGAAGGCAGAGAAGTGACCCTCATTACTGGGGAGCCACTGTTTGGCCATTTGGGACTGGTAGCTGGGGATGAAATGGCAAAGATATAACTCATGTTCCTTTTTAGCTGGTGATTCTCAACCAGACTGCTGACCCCTCAGAAGTTAATAATTTACTGAGGCTCCTCCTTTTTTCCGATCACACAAAGTGGTAGGTTTCAACCTATGCACAAAAAAAAGTATTTTTACTTCTAGATTTGTTTCTTGGTACCCAACATAGATTCTTCATGAACCTAAGGTTGGGAATGACATATTTACAGAACAATAACCGTATTTCTTTTGTAAGACTACTTAACTTAACGTCTTTATACCGGTTTAGAAGACCCTTCAGAGTCTGTATACAACCAGTTACATTTACATTACCTTGCTCTAAAAGCTATGCGCATCCAGTTTATTCTTAAATGCATTAACTGTCCCTGCCTCCACCACATCCCCTGGCAATGCATTCCAAGCAGACACCCCTCTCTGACTAAAAAAATATTTCCTAATTTCTAATCTGGACCTCTCTTTAGTCAGCTTGTAGCTATGCCCTCGTGTTATTGTGGGTGGCTGTATTTTAAAAAAACTTGTTATAGTCTAATTTATCCATTCCTCTGATCATCTTATAAACCTGTATTAAGTCACCACGAATTCTTCTCTCTTCGAGACACTGTAGGCCGGTTTTTCTGAGTCGTTCCTCATAACTAATTCTGGAATCCCACTATCATCTTTGTCGCTCTTTTTTGTATTCTTTCCAGCATGTTTATATCCCTTCTATGATAAGGACTCCACACCTGTACACAGTACTCCAATCTAGGTCTAACTAAAGCTTTATACAGTTTGACGATCACTTCCTTGCTCCTATGTTTAATATTTCTTTTTATCATCCCTAACATTGCATTTGCCTTTTTCACTGCTACTTTAACATGCTCGCGCACCTTTCCTGTATGATCTATTATAACCCCTAGGTCCCTTTCCTTATATATCTTTCTAATATTGTTTTCTCCCATTCTGTAATTATGTTCCATATTGGATCTACCCATGTGGATGACTGTACATTTATCTACATTAAACTCCATTTGCCAACTTACAGACCATTCTCGAATTTTATCTAAATCCGACATCAATATATCCACTTCTGCTTTAGATGAGACACTACTGCATAGTTTTGTGTCATCAGCAAATTTTGCAATCATGGATCCCATATCAATGTCCAAATCAGTTATATATATCAAAAACAAAATTGGCCCCAAAACCGAGCCGTGTGGCACACCACTTTTCACTTCACACCACTCAAGAGTACTCCTTATTTATGCCCACCCTCTGCCTTCTTCCTGTTAACCAATTTTCAATCCATTTGGCAACTTCCCCACCTATTCCATGTGATTTTAACTTTTGAAATAATCTTTGATGAGGTACTCTATCAAAAGCCTTTGCAAAGTCTAGATAAATAACGTCCACTGACTCCCCTTTATCTATGATTTTAGTAACCTCCTCCATGAATTCTATTAGATTTGTTAAGCATGATCTCCCTCTAGTAAACCCAACCTGACTATTTCTAATTAGATTAAATTTGTCTAAATGCATTACAATGTTTTCTTTGATTATTGACTCTAACAATTTACAGACTATGCTCGTTAAACTCACCGGTCTATAATTTGCTGGATCTGATTTTTTGCCTTTTTTGAATAAGGGGATCACTCCTGCATCTTTCCAATCCCATAGAACAATCCCTTTTGTAAGTGATTGAGAACATAATATAGCCAATGGTTTTGCTAGTTGGTCTCTAATTTCATTCAGCAATTTTGGATGAATTCCATCTTGACCTGGACATTTATTCACTTTCAACCGCTCCAATTTTTTTAAAACTATTTCCTCTGTTATACAGATTGATCTTAATCCCGCTGTATCCATGTCTCTTTGAAAAATATCTGTAGGCTCTGGGATCTTGGAGCAGTCCTCTTTTGTGTAGACTGTGCCAAAGTACTGATTGAGTAGATTAGCTGCCTCCCTATTATCACTTATTATTTTCCCTGTACTGTCTATGAGAGGGCCTACTTTGTCTTTCGTTCTTTGTTTATTTCTAACATAAGAGAAGAAGCTTTTACTGTCAGTCTTGGTCCTCTGAGCAAGTTTTTTTTCAAAGTCTATTTTTGCTGTTTTATTCGCTTTCTGAGATATGTTCTGCTTGTCCAAATATATTAAATATGTTTCTTTTGATTTACCTGCCTCTATATATTTTTTCCATGCTTTATTTTTCGCTCTTCTATATTTCACTACATATCTAGTTATCCACTTTTTACGTTTGGGGTTTACCTCCGTACATGGAACACATTCCTCTTTTAGCGTTTCTAGAACTGTTTTATAACTTTCCCACTCCTGTTCAACATCTGTTCCTACGACAATATCTTTCCAGATTATGTGGTTCGCTGCCTCTTTCATCCTCTTAACATCTGCCTTAGAGTAGTCGTATGTTCGCATGTTTATGTTTACTTCTTTCCCTGCAATAAGATCCCAACGGAGGATTTGATGGTCACTTGAGCCAAACAGTTCCCCAACGGTAACGTTTTCAATCATATTTTCCTCTGTGGTAAAAACTAGGTCAAGTATGTTTTTGCCTCTGGTGGCTGCTTCTACATGTTGAATTAAAAAATTGTCAGTTATGCACTTAACAAAAGGCTTTGACTCTACAAGTGCTTCTGCCATTTCCCATTTTATTTCTGGAAAGTTGAAATCTCCCATTAATAATAATTTCCCTTCACTTGCCTTTGCTATGCTACTAATCAGCTCCTCATCTTCCTCTTTTTGACTTGATGGACATCTATAGCACACTCCAATCACTGTTTTATCACCCCCACTTTCTATTTCTCCCCATACACTTTCATTTTTGTTACATGATAAATCATCTTTGATCGTTATATTAACAGAATTTATACAGTATAATAAAACGCCACCTCCCTTAGTCTTGTCTCCAATTATCCTATCTTTCCTTAACATTGTACATCCCTCTATTTCAAGTTCACTATCTGCAATGTCCTCATATGTCCATGATTCTGTTAATCCTATTATATCTGGTTTTTCTTCTTCTGCATACAGTTCCAATTCTTCTCTTTTATTTACTATGCTTCTCACATTTGCATAAAAACATTTTAGTCTGTAATGTTGTTGGTTTTCCACTTTTTGCTTCTGCTTTATCATTTTGGTGTTTGCTTTTCCACTACTTATTTCACACTTCCCTGACACCAACTCTCCCCTTTGACTACATCCTCTATAGCACCCTATTGTAGGCCTATCTTTAGTCTCATACTTCATAGGCCTTACTAGTTTAAATTTCTAACACAATGATTAAACATATACTTTGCTACAACATGCTGTCCTATCTCATTTAGATGTAAACCTCCCCTATCTAACATTTTACTTTTGTCTACTTTAACATCAATAAATTCCATTCCCATGTCCGCACACATCACCTGTAACCTAAGGTTGATACCTATTACTTTGCTATCTACACTAATCGTTAGACTTGCCAGTCTAATTTCAGCACAGTGAACGGTTGCAATTCTAGGACACATAATTACCACAGATAAATTAATAATATTAATGGATGTATAGTAGGAACAAATAATTTATAATTCCTTCTGAATCATTATCTGAGTCAACTTAGCTCAACTCTCCTGAATCACTTACGATATCTGCATTATCTCGTACCATATAACATCATACAAATGATCAAGAGCTTCGTTTGAAAATATGGAATTACTGTAATTTCTCCAACTGAGCATTTGCTTCATTAATGTCAAATTTTCACCCTGCCTATCTTATTTCTATGTTCTGTATGGGCAATAACTTTTCTTCATAGTTCAAAGTTTTTGACAACACTGAACAACAATAACGGATTAATATGAACAAAATGTAATGATGAGCACAGGGATGTTCCACTACCAAGTTTGCAACATGTGTTAGGCAATGACAATGTCACCTGAAGTTCCTTTCACCTGATGATACAAGATAACTCTTTTTTTTGGCAGCAACTCTGAGATGCCATCAACTCTAAGATGTCATCAACTCTGAGATGCCATCAACTCTGAGATGCCCTCAACTCTAAGATATCACTAACTCTGTGATGACAACTCTGAGATGCCATCAAATCAACTCTAAAAAACATTCCGATTTAAAAAGGGTCTTAATATATGGGGGGAAATGTGGGTCTTAGAACAGAAGAAACCAGTAAATGCTATTATCCTTCCTAGTCACTGGACAATGCCCGTTTTGACAGCATTAGCCTTTTTTAGCAGTGCTATTAAAAGCGTGTGAGTAACAACGTTAAAGTGTTCACTTCTTAAGGCTAAGGTACCAGGTTTGATCCTGTTATGACACATTCCAGTTGGCACATCTGCAAATGGGTACCTGGTTTGCTGTTAAGAAAAGAAAAACAACAAGGAAGTAAAATTGGCTGCAAACAACAAACTATTAATCACAAACAACTTGGGCCTGTCTAATTAGCTTTTTTTAAAACTAAGTCCCTTCTGTTAAACCCTGGAGTACAGAGGTTAGCTACAGGGCAAGTCATGGTATCCTATGAACTGCTTTCTGTAGATATAGTTCCAGTGTAGTCCTTGGTCCCTCAGGGATTATGGATGTTGTCTTCCCATCTGACAGAGTAATCCTGGAGGTTTGAATACATGGCTCTTTGCTTTTTATGTTTGGTGTTGTAGCCAATTTCCCCTCAATGAGGTTTCTAACACAACTAAACATAGGACCCACAGACATGTGTCCTTGTCAGGGAGAACAGACAAATAGTAGAATATCTTTTTCAAGTCCATGAACTCCTTAAGTGCAGCAGAGAAACATGATGGCCCTCTCCAACCAAGTTGAGGCATAATATGTAGTCACAAAAAAAACAACAACCCTGAGACAGACCACCAAGCTCATGAAGGAAATAAATGAGATTTGAGTGAATGGCAAAGAAGCAGATGGAACAAAATTGAGATAATGAGAAAAACGAGGACATACGAACAACCTAATCTAAGCCCATCATAGAAAGAGCAATTACCTGTTGAGTCACCAAAGCTCCACAAGTTTGTATATGAGCCTGCATTAGGGACTGGGCCTGTTCTCCCAGAACCCTTCCTGCGTTCTCCTCCGATTGGCTGTAATAGTTTTGTGTGATCCAGTGGTGGAGTTCGTGTTGATAGTGGTGAGCCACTTCTGGGAGCACTCATTAATCCAGGATCAACTGAATAACAACAAGCAAAATGTCATCACTCTTTTGATATATAGTCTATATATCAATATATTTATTTTCTCCTCTAAACAAAATTCAGTTCCTTGTCTATTGTCATCAATTAGGAACACCAACATCACTTCTTCACAATTTACTTTTCGGTTTATGAGAGCTCATGTAGCTGGTCAGGCAAATACCAGCTCAAATGACAAACGTTTTCTGCAGACAGTGTTTAGTTACTCGGTGCCCAGCAGAGTGTTTAGTTGCTCTGTGCCCAGCAGACAGTGTTTAGTTGTTCTGTGCCCAGCAGACAGTGTTTTGTTGCTCTGTGACCGGCAGACAGTGTTTTGTTGCTGTGCCCAGTAGTGTTTAGTTGCTCTGTGGCCAGCAGACAGTGTTTAGTTGCTGTGTGCCCAGCAGACAGTGTTTAGTTGCTCTGTGCCCAGCAGACAGTGTTTTGTTGTTCTGTGACCAGCAGACACTGTTTTGTTGCTGTGCCCAGTAGTGTTTAGTTGCTCTGTGCCCAGCAGACAGTGTTTTGTTGCTCTGTGCCCAGCAGACAGTGTTTTGTTGCTCTGTGCCCAGCAGACAGTGTTTAATTGATGTGTGCCCAGCAGACAGTGTTTTGTTGCTCTGTGCCCAGCAGTATTTAGTTGCTCTGTGGCCTGGAGACAGTGTTTAGTTGCTCTGTGGCCTGCAGACAGTGTTTAGTTGCTCTGTGCCCAGCAGACAGTGTTTACTTGCTCTGTGCCCAGCAGACAGTGTTTAGTTGCTCTGTGGCCTGCAGACAGTTTACTTGCTCTGTGCCCAGCAGACAGTGTTTTGTTGCTCTGTGCCCAGCAGACAGTGTTTTGTTACTCTGTGCCCAGCAGAGAGTGCTTAGTTGCTCTGTGGCCTGCAGACAGTGTTTACTTGCTCTGTGCCCAGCAGACAGTGTTTTGTTGCTCTGTGCCCAGCACAGTGTTTTGTTGCTCTATGCCCAGCAGAGAGTGCTTAGTTGCTCTGTGTCCAGCAGACAGTGCTTAGTTGCTCTGTGCCCAGGACTTTTAAATTGCTCATCTGACCTAGGTTGCCTGCAAGCAGTAATACAGCTGGCAGTAACATTTCATTTGAGAACAGCTCTTCAAGTTGGACATTTTTATGCCAGATTTTCCAAAGTGTTTACCTTGATCAAACAGCTCTTCCGTTACTCCTTCAGAGCTGTCCTTGAAGCATATGTTGGGCCTACCTCTTGTAGGCTCTTCTTCCATGATCTACTTTTCGAGTCGCTAGTTTGCCATACAGATAAGATGTCAACAGATGGTCTAGTTCACATTATCTGTCATTTCTGGATCATTCTGTGGACACTAGGCATTTGCGTATCAGATCATGACAGTGAATATGAATTAGGAATAGCAAATTGTATTGATGTGGTTTAACTTTTTGTGTATATCTATTATGTATATATGTCTATTTTACATACATATATATACACAAATATGTAGTTCTCAAACTGATATGCGATAGCTGCAAAATGTTATGTAATGGAGTCCATGCATCAATATTGTACAAAGAACAGCATGCTGTTCTGCATATTGTTTGGGCAAAAAGACTTTCTTCAAAAGGATGTTCTTAAGGAAATGCTTGCTGTTTATGGGCGGTGTGCGTTGCACTGTGGTTTTTATTTTGCGCCTGTCGGCCCAGTGCATCCGACTTCCGACTTCAACATGCATTTTATGTAAAGGTCTGCTTACTCCTGCATTTTCTAAGGGTTTGCTTCCCCCTGATAACGGCCGGTGCTGTGATGGGGATCGAACCCAGCACTTTCGGCTTGTCAGCCGTGTCACTTAACCACTAGCCCACACCGTCCCTCTGAGAAGTGTTTGATGCATAACATCTGCTAATAAATTGTATTAAGTATGCTAAAAAATATGTTGATGGATCCCAACCCTGCCATCCTGTTCAGATTGCAATAGAAGTATCTTTGTGGTGGGTGGGGGAGATGATTTGAGTTGACAGGCGAGTATTAATAAACAGTGTCGCAACAGCAATAGGATGTTTGCGTGGTTTAGCCTATAGCATAATGCATGATCGATTGAATTTCTGGCAAATTGTGCTCACTGTTGGTACTTAGTCAACTGTTAGGGTGGGTACCCAGAAAACTGACTGACACCCCCAAACACAAAAAGAACCAAATGAGCCTATCCTTGCACTGATAAAGCGATGGGATAAGTGTGGAAATGATGTTCAGAAATAAGAGGCAATATTAAGTGCAATAATTAATGGTTTTCAAGTTTGTATCTCATTTAATTTACTTTTTAATAGCCATTTGTGAACTATTTCCTGACTTGTACTCTCACATGTGAAGACAGATGTATACTGCATATATCATGACAATGATTATAACTACGATGCGTGGGGGGACGAATGAGTGAGTGAGTAAAACTACCCACAAGAGAATAGGTAATGTATGTGTTTGCAGAAGCACAACTTCTAAATAAAAATAAAAGCATTCTGTTTAACTGACTTTTATGGCATTACCTAAATAAAAACATTGTTTAACTGACTTTTACGGCATTACCTAAATAAAAACATTCTGCTTAATGAACTTTTATTACAGCATTACCTAAATAAAAACATTCTGTTTAACTGACTTTTATGGCATTGCCTAAATAAAAACATTCTGTTTAACTGACTTTTACGGCATTACCTAAATAAAAACATTCTGCTTAATTAACTTTTATTACGGCATTACCTAAATAAAAACATTCTGTTTAACTGACTTTTATGGCATTGCCTAAATAAAAACATTCTGTTTGACTTTTATGGCATTGCCTAAATAAAAGCATTCTATTTTATTTTTATGTCATTAGCTTCAATGGAAGCTCATTGTACACCACCTTTATCTACTTCACTTCTTTATCCATCATCCACAATTTAACACTGCTGTTCTATTATCCGTTTTCTGGGATGAAAAAGTCTCACTTGGGTAATAGTACGAAAAATAATGTCTGACTGCCAAATGGGCAACCAATGTCAGACATGAACATTAAATAGTCAACAAGAGTGAAAACGGCAGTAGATAAACAAACAAAAATTGTTACAAAATGATCAGTGACTGATGCAATAAGTGTTTGACAAGTTATTTTAGCTTCAATAAAAATTGAGAAATGAATCTAGAAGGGCTATTCATTCATCATTAAAAAATCAGAAGCACTCAATTTCATTTATCTGGTAAATAAGTACAGAGTGCTTTTGCTTCTTAGTTATTCCTTTTCTACTTCTGGGGGTCTGGAGGTCTTATTTTTGTGTTCATACTAGCAATCTAGTGTGCAGACGAACAGGTGATTGGCCTGTTGTGTCTTTGCGTGATGAGAGGCAGCCTCCTCTTGACCTTCAGGCAGATCACTATTGTGTAGGAGTTTCATTACCTTAGAATATTTGCCCACACAGCCTGCTCTTTTCACATTTCAACTGCCAAGGGTTTTTAATGTGCACAGAGTGTGCACTGAACCTCTGAATTTATCATTTATCTTTGATAGAGCCTTTACACCAGCAGAAACTGCGGTTCTGAGCTTTTGTTCGTTTGTTTCTTGATAGGCACATGCCTCACCACTTAGATATAGCAACCCCCAAAACTGTATGCTTATGTATATCAACTTTCCATGAATGGATTGTCATTACAACATGCAAATCTATTACTCATTTCATTCCTCTCATTTTCAAGAAACCAAATAACAGAAGATATGAGCATACTCTATAACAACCAGCACCAATGTTGAACTGACCTGGCTGTACTGATGGTGCACTACTGGGTCGCACTCCAGCTAGGTTCTGCATGGAAGTATGGGCTCTTTGAGACTGAGATTGTGACAGGAAGTTAGCAACCCCTCCACCACCAGGAGACATCCCTGGTGGCCCCATCAAACCTTGACCAGGCGAACTATGAGGATGTGGCATCATGTTGAGACTGGAGGTCAAAATGTTGGGATTGAGCTGTTGCTGAGTGCCTCCTGGATCTGTTACCACCAGACCACCTCCAGAGGGATGCTGTTGCTGGAGCAAGTACTGGACACTGGGGCCTCCAAGCATATCAGGGTGCATCATTTGAGGCATAGAACCTGATAAAGAAAACAACTTTCAGCATGAATTTACTGATACATTTTGTATGATGGTCTTTAAAGAAAACAAGAGGCATGGATTGAAAATAAGTGACTACATAAATGACACATGAAAAAAGATTGATCCTCCCTCCCCATGACATCTAATAACATAAGTGGAGGTGGTTAGTTTATATCTGTCATTTATTGAATGTTCATAGGAACAACATCAAGGGATGGAAATTTATCTCTGAATGTGTCGCTGCTGGACTTCAAAGGCAGGATTGTCTATATTGTCATTATTTATTAACTGAATGAAGTGGGATAGGCCTCCACGCCAACTCCAAGCAAAGTATTTATATGAAGCAAATTCATTAAAATTTACATATCAAGAGAAGAAAGGCAACTCTAATAGTGTTATGAAAATTCTTAAAAACTAACATGTTGGCAAAAAAGAAACCCCAAATAGTGTTTTTTCACTGAAAATAAACTCTTTTCAGCTGAAATTATTTGCCCGGCCGGAAACCACAACTGCGAGTTGATCTGACGAAATTCACCACTGTTACACAGCAGAGAACATTCTTGGTTCAGGTCAGGCCGTTGGGGCACCCATGAAGACATCCCAACAACCACCCACCGCCTGTGCCACCTCTGGTCAAAGATTGATCCATTCTTTTGTTGTCCTCCCACCTCTGTTTGGGATGGCCTCTCCGTAGTCTGCCTTGCACCCTGCCATGCATATCCTTGGTTAGAAAGACAAAATTATAACTGAACGTCTGCAACACTACCATGTTCTTAAACCAGCATTCAAATCGGACATGATTTAAAATTTTGGCGAATCTTTCAGAAATGGCTTTTCAAGTTATGTACCTAGTGGCTTTCCCGGATCTTTGTGTATGACAAGGACAAGAATAGCACCACTGCCTCAGAGAGCATGTCGTAAGAGGTGACTAACTATGTGACATGGCATAACACCGGCCATGGTTAGGTGGTTTGTCTAGCGCAGCATAGATGGTGCCTAACAGGTTGCAGGTCTACTTTGCTTTAGTGTTTGAGTCTATTAAGATGAACTCGCACATCGGTTAACCACCCTCCCAACGCAGTGGAGTATTAAGCTGTTTGAGCCTAGCACGCTAAGCAGGAAACCCTTCTCCCGGCTACATTCACCTCATACCAGAGTTGGGACCTGCACAGGGGCATCTACTCCTGTAGAAGTACAGGTAGACTAAGAACGAAGATATGGATTTTTTGCGCCAGTTGTTGACCCTGGTGTACCATGTTGAATCAAACGCATTACTCAAGCAATCTCTAAATCTCATTGGTGGGCAACTGAGTAGACATTTAGAGTTGTAGGACAACATGGATTATTCATGATAAATATATATCTTACATGAACTGGAAAAACTCATAAGCTCTCTTAATGCAATAATACAGTTACATCAGATAAAAGGTTCAGATTAGATACTAGGAAATTTTTTTGTCAGAAATCGATGAATGGCATCGCCACAGGAAATAGTGGAGGGCAGGGTTAATTAATGCATTCAAGAAGATTTTAGATCAAGTGAAGTAAAATAAACTGGTTGTACACAGTCTTCTAAACAAATATTAAGAGGTTAAGCTAAGTTATGAACATTTACCTGGATTAGGGCTTGCATTGAGACTGGAACCTTCACGAGTTGCTGCAGGGGGACCCATCAATGGCCGTCCACTGGTATCTACAGAAGTCATTCTCACCATCCCACCAGAGGGACGGTCAAAGCCATTCATCATCATGGGACCATTTGTGGGCAGTTGGAACTCTGGAGCGTTGGGGTTGAGACCTCCTTTTATTTCTGGCAGCGTCATAGGTCTGTGAGGCTTGCTGTACTCTACCTTCTGTGGCAGTTGCTGCTGACCAGGAGGCATAGGGATGCCTGATATTCCCTGAGGGAATACTCCTGACATGAGGGCCAAACCTGTTCCCATATCCATTCTCAGCAAAGTGGTCTGGAGCACAGGGTTACAGTTATCAGGCAAACGGTGATTCAAGTACTGATACCTGAGCATCTGGCTCATGTGGTAATCATCCATGAAAGGAGGCGGAGCCATAGGTCTGATACCAGTGTTTATACTTGTTGGTCCTGGCACAGGGTTGGTAATACCACTACCCACTGGCATCATGTGGCAACTTCCCATATTGGTGTTCATGTCAGGCCGATATGGAGGGGAGTTTCCTTGCTGGGCGATCTTATACCCTGGTGCTTTGGCTTGCAGTACTGGATCCACATCAACGGCGGTGGTGATGTTGGTGGATGGACTGGGATTAGTAGTTGTATGAGGACTAGTATTGGTGGTAACAACTCCAGCAGCAGCTACGCTGGCAAAGTTCATCTTGTCTGGGGGTTCTTCTTTCTTGGTCAGAAAGTTGGTAAACATGTTGTTGTTAAACGGTGAATATTCTCCTGGTGTGGAGTGACTGGATGGAGCTCCAATCCCTGCTTGATTGTTCTGTTGTGCATGGATAGAGGAGCTGTTAGTGACTATTGGGAGAGGCAAACCTTCTATCCTGGAGGGTGTTGGACGAGTAAAACGAACACCTGAAGAGCTTGCTGAGATCGTGTTGGGCACATTGGGCTTCATCTGGTTCAGCAGGCGCTCATCTTGAGGTTTATTACTACCTTGGTTTGACAACGGGGTGCAGACAGCTCCTCTATTGGTGCTGTTGGTTGCAGTGGTAGTGAAGCTGAGGGAAGCTGAGCTGGATGGTGAGTTGCAGGAAGCAGGTGATTGTAGTCTGTTTTTCTCAGGACCAAACATAAGCTGCCTAGCAGATCCCTTATCTGAGCTTTCAGGTAACACAGGTCTACCACCGAGCACAGAAGAGTTGAGGGCTGCTTGTTTCTGTGGGCTTCGTCGTGGAGAAGGAGGCAATGCCTGACCGGGTATTGGGTTCTGCCAGGCCCCGATAGTGAGTCCCATGGTGTTACTGGCAGAATTTGAAGAGTGTGAACTCGACTGGTGTCCACTCTGCTTGCCAGACTTCCCTTGCCCTGGTGACTTAACTGTAGTGCTGGTAGTATTGTGTGTGGTTGCTGGGAGAGTGAAAGTGCCAATAGCAAAGTCAGTGATTGTTACGGGTGTCTTCTGTGGTGGAGGTTTCTCTGCTGGAGGTTTATGTCCCTTGTTAACTCGTGCCAGAAGCTCTGATATATCTTTTTCTGGTTCCTCTATCATTGCATTGATCAAATTGTTGGCCTGCTTTATTGCTTCAGGTGAACCCCTGTAGGACAAGCACAAAACAACATTTAGAAGCCAAGAACAAAGCAATGTATTAGCGATACACCACATATTGAAACATTTACCATCAGAATTGTCTCGGGTTGCCGACTAATTGTCTCGGGTTGCCAACACACACATCATTAGGTAACATCAGAATTGTCTCGGGTTGCCAACACACACAGCATTAGGTAACATCAGAATTGTCTCGGGTTGCCAACACACACAGCATTAGGTAACATCAGAATTGTTCCGGGTTGCCAACACACACAGCATTAGGTAACATCAGAATTGTCTCGGGTTGCCAACACACACAGCATTAGGTAACATCAGAATTGTCAGCTAATTATTACTGTCAGTTGTTGTAAAGCAACAAGTCCCGTTTTACAAGATCTAAATTGTGAAGCTTTCTGAAAATCTTTAGAGTATCAATATTTAATTATTTAAAAAAAAGTTTAAACCTATACAGTGAAGGAAAAAGAACTAGTATTCAGTGGACACTATTGTCACAACTGGAGAACCTGAACTAAGCAGATGATCTGGTACTTTTGTCACACAGTCATAACCAAATCCAAGAGAAACTTGATAGGGTGAAAGAACAGACAGTCAAATTGGATACAATTTATATCCATATATGCCTTTGGAAGATGAGTTTCCCCCATCAGACTGTATTAATAATAGAATATTCCGAAGTTCTCACACATACAGCACATAGAAACTTAATGCTAAATGATAATGCTTAACCTCTTGTTCTGACATATTACCACTACTACAGCTAGGCACATTCATTAGCATCAGACAAATTAAAATTACTATCTGATTCTTCAACATCAACTATTTCTTGAACTTGCTGTTCAGTAAGCAGCTTTTTAAGTGGCAAATCCCTAGATGGACCACGCCTACCTTCTATTATAAACAAGAAAAGCAGTGAATTTCAAAAAACTCTTCAACTTGTTTTTGTTTTCGCGAACTCTGGAAAACAGATCTAGCAGTAAGAAATATATTGAGAAATCATGCTAGTTAATTTCTGGTATTGTTAAAATACGAATTACCCAAACAGAAACTAAATAAATACATTTTTATTCTTCTTCTTCTTCTGCGTACACAGTCAGACAGTAACCATTATTTTTTCGAAAAAAGCGGCAGTCATCCTGAGGCTCTCGCCACTGCCATAGAGCTTGTCTTGCAGTTCCACTGGTAATGGCCACATCTGCTCTCTCTGATCCTCGTATGTCGGGCAGTT
Source organism: Ariolimax columbianus (assembly GCA_036924085.1). NCBI lineage: Eukaryota > Metazoa > Mollusca > Gastropoda > Stylommatophora > Arionidae > Ariolimax > Ariolimax columbianus. The sequence continues at coordinate 9,440,924 of JAVGWX010000002.1, forward strand.
CTGCAGCAGATGTTCAGTGGTCATTTTACCAGTACCGCACGGGCATTCGTCGGTACACCCTATCTTCAATTTGTTGAATAGGTGGTACCTCAGTCTGTTGTGGCCAGTGCGAAGTCTGAAGACAACGACCTGCTCTCTTCGGTTCAACTGGTAATAGGCATTGTTTTTGGTGTAACCAGTATGTTCGGTTTCCCATTTGGTCATGTATCTGGCTTTGATAAGCCGTTTTGACTCTTCGTACGTCATACTGGTATCTGTTTGTGGTAGTCTTGCACCTTCTTTTGCCAGTCTGTCTGCCTCCTCGTTGCCTTGGATGTTGCAGTGTGACAGGACCCACTGTACCACTACCCTTTTTGGTGCAGACTGCTGGCACAGTTTGCAGAGTGCTGCTCTTAGGTCATTAAGCTCAGTGTTTTTCTGGCTTTTTAGCGCTGTGACTACTTCGAGAGCATCTGTCAGCAGAACTATATGGCTCTCATTTTCACTGTGTGTCACCATTTCTTCCACTGCCGCCCTCAGTGCCTCTGCCTCCGCTCTGAAATTGCTTGTGTACTTACCAGTAGCGAATGACAGTGTTATTTGTCTGCCATTTGGAAGGTTCAGGAATGCTCCTGCCCCTCCGTTCTGTGTAGTGTTTGTTACAGAACCGTCGGTGTATGCATGGGTCCAGTCCATGCTTGGGTAGCTTTTCGTTATGAAGCTTAGGGTAGTGTCTCTCCTTTCTTTTTCAGTCTGGCAGTTTTTATTTGCAATACCTGGTATATTTTCTACCACCTCTGGAAATATATCCTGCCTCCAGGTAGGTTTTCGTACAGTAGTGATGGGTTTTGGTGTTGTTAGTGCGTTTATGGGATCTTCGTGCATCTTTGCTTTGGCTATTTCTGCAAAGTTTCTCCGCTTTAGTTTCCCATTTCCCAAATTGTTTAGTCTCTGGTACATTGGATGGTCCGTCAGTCTTCTGAGTTTCTCTGACTGCAGCTGGGCTCTGCAGTCTCTTCTGTCGGTCATGGATTGCAGTTTTGTAATCTTTTCAAGTTCTACAATTGGCGTTGACTTCATGCCACCTGTTATAATTCTCATGGCTTGGTTTTGAAGTTTGTTAACTTTATCGAAGTTCGCCTTCGCTGCTGTTGTCCATGCCGCAATGCCATACTCGAGAACTGGTCTCACTCTTCCAGTGTACAGTTTCTTTAGTATGCCTTCGTCTGCTCCCCAGCTTGTGCCAGCAAGTTTCCTCATGATTGCCATTCTTTCTCTGGCTTTCATTCGGTTTCTCTCAATCTGACTTTTCCATGTCATGCGCCGGTCAAATGTGACTCCCAGATAGGTTGGGTTGTCGTTTGGCTGCAGGATTTTGCCATTTAGGCTTAATTTGGTACTTTGGGGTTTTAATGAAAGCGAGAATATTGTGCACGTGGTTTTCTCCTCGTTTATTTTGACCAGCCATGAGTTCGCCCACTCTTCCAGCGATGTTAGGGCCGTCTGCATCCGATTTCTTGCTATGGTGAGATTCTTTTCAGAGGTCCACATAGCCAGATCGTCTGCAAACATTGAGCTATGGACTCTTCTTGGTATATTCTCTGTAATATCGTTTATATATACCAGGAAGAGTGTGGGTGACAATACTCCCCCTTGGGGTACTCCCTGCTCGAGTGTCACCTTTTTGCTCATCTGCCCTTGTACTTGGACTCTGGCCGTTCTTTGTTTGAGGTAGTGGTTGATCCACTTGTACATCTTCCCACAGACATCACTTCTTCTTAGCTTGACTCTAAGTCCGTCCTTCCAGACTTTGTCAAATGCCTTTTCCAGATCCACCCAAACAGCTACTGTGTGTTTCTGTGCCTGGTAGGCATCTTCTATCTCCTGGGCTATGAGGATGACCTGGTCCTCAGTGGATCTGTGCTGTCTAAAGCCGGCTTGCTGTGGAATTAGTATTCGTTTTTCTTCCAGATGCCACATCAGTCTGGTGTTTATCATCCGTTCCATCAGCTTGCCGACACAGCTCAGTAGGCTGATGGGCCTGTATCCATTTGGATCTGTTTTATCCTTTCCTGTTTTTGGTACTGGTACCAGTATTGCATCTGTCCATGCCTGGGGTACAATACCCCTTTTCCAGCTTTGGTTCAGGACTGATAGTAGTTTCCTCTTCGCTGTTTGGCCCAGCCCCATCAGCATTTCGTTTGTTATCCCGTCTTTTCCGGGAGATTTCCTTTTCTTTAGTGTTCTCATAGCCTCTTCCATTTCGCGCATTGTTAGTTTGGCCATCATGTGCTCTTCGGGAGCCGTATTTATGTTTTCGTGTCCCTTTAGCTCTTCGCTAATGTCTGTATGCTTATCTGCAGGGACCTCGATGTGGTTTGCTCTGGCATAGTGATCGACAAAGGCGTTTGCGGCTTTCTTGCCTGTGATCAAGTTCTCGCCCTGCTTGATAGTAATTTGTTTATTTGACGGGGTTTCGTCGTTCATGGCTCTGACTAGCTTCCATAGCTTGTTCCCTTCTTTGTCCAGGTTTAGACTTTCCGTTTTATTTTTCCAGCTTTCTCTTGCTGTTTGCTTGAGAGTGTGTTTGTACTTCGCCGCGGCGGCTTTGAGGGCGATGTTTGCCTCCATGGATTTTTCTCGTTCTGCCATGTTCCTAGCATTTGTTACTGCATCTTCCACTTTCTGCAACTTATCATTCCAGTAGGGCTTATAGTTTTTCCTAGCTCCTCTTGGGATGGTTTCAGTGGCGGCTTGCATTATTGCCTTGCTTAGGCTCTCTACCATGGGCTTCCTTTTGGTGTTTCGTGTGTTGATGGTTTCACACAGCCCATCTGTCAGGATTGCAAATCTGTCCCAGTCGGCTCGTTTGTAATTCCAACGTGGGAGCGGTTTTGTTTCCTGTGGGCCTACTTCCATGTCAATGGTTAGCCTGATCGGTCTGTGGTCGCTACCTGCCAGTTGGTTTAGCACCTGGCGGTCTATTTTATAGTGTATGTCCTGTGTGGAGAAGGCCAAATCTGGAGTCGAGGTGGTATGCCATGTTCTTGAATAGAAGCTAGGGCTATCCTCCGGCCTATTGATTAGGGAGAGATTTGCATCTATCTCCCAATCTTCCACTTCGTCACCTCTGCTGTCTGTGTCAGAGTATCCCCATCTCTCCGAGTGGCTGTTGAAATCTCCAACTACTATGCAGTTGGAGTCTCTGACCTCCATACTCGAGAGCGATAGGTCTCTGTTTGGTGGTCCGTACAGATTGAAAATGCGGAGCTTCGTCTCTTGAGCCATTATGTCAACTCCTACAATTTCTGCTTGTCCGGTGTGATTGACAGGTACCGCACTACTCGGTATGCTGTTTCTGGTCAGTATCAGGACCCCTCCTTTGTGGCCTTCTCTATCTAGACGGAAGGTCTGATATCCTCTGATTGAGAATTTATGGTTATTGTTGAGGTGCGTTTCCTCATTTTTATTCAAATGATGGGATTGTTCCTCCAGCGTGAGCCATTAAAAAAAAAAGAAAACGATCCCATCGTCTCTCTGGAGTTAACAGGTTCAGGAAGAAAATGGGGCTGGATAGGACATTCACTGCGGACATCCAACATAGCCAGACAGGCTCTTACATGGAATCCTCAAGGAAAAGAGAGAAAAAGAGAGTGTGTGTGTGTGAGAGAGAGAGACCCAAAAATACATGGAGATGTTATATATCTTGATTTTGCTCTTTGATAGAGTACCTCATTAAAGATTATTTAGAAAGTTAAAATCAGATGGATAGGTGGGGAAGTTGCCAAATGGATTGAAAATTGGTTAACCGGAAAAAGGCAGAGAGTGGGCATAAATTAGGAGTACTCTAAGTGGTGTAAAGTAAAGAGTAGAGTGTCAAAGGGCTCAGTTTTGGGACCAATCTTGATATAAATAAACGATTTGGACATTGATTTCGGATCCATGATTGCAAAATTCGCTGATGACACAAAACTATGCAGTAGTGTCTCATCTGAAGCAGAATTGGATATATTGAGGTCAGATTTCGATAACAATTTGAGAATGGTCTGCAAGCTGGCAAATGGAGTTTAATGTAGATAAATGTAGTCATCCACATGGATAGATCAAATATGGAACATATTTACAGAATGGGCGAGAACAATATTAGAATGATAGAAAAGGAAAGGGACCTAGGGATTATAACAGAGCATACAGGTAAAGTGAGTGAGCAAGTCCAGGTAGTAGTGCAAAAGGCAAATGCAATGTTATGCATGATAAAAAGAAATATAAAACATAGAAGCAAGGAAGTGATAGTCAAACTGTATAAAGCATTAGTTAGACCTAGATTTGAGTACTGTGTACAGGTGTGGAGTCCTCATTGTAGAGGGGATATAAAAATGCTGGAAACAAAAGAGTATACAAAAAAGAGCGACAAAGATGATAGTGGGATTCCAGAATTACAGTTACGAGGAAAGACTCAGAAAAACTAGCCTGCAGTGACTAGAAAAGGAGAAGAATTCAAGGTGACTTAATACAGGTTTATAAGATAATCAAAGGAATGGATACATTAGACTATAGCAAATGTGTCAATATACAAACACCTACAAGAACAAGAGGGCATAGCTACAAATTAACTAAAGAAAGGTCCAGATTAGATATTAGGAAATATTTTTTAGTCAGAAAGTGGTGAAATACTTGGAATGCATTGAATCAGGAAGTAGTGGAGGCAGGGACAATTAATGCATTTAAGAATAGATTGAATGCATATAGCTTTTAGAGCAAGGAAATGTAAACGAAACTGGTTGTTTACAGACTGCATAGTCTTCTAAACCAGTATAAAAATGTTAAGAGAATGTGAGAAGGAACTGAGATCAAATGACTACACCTGGAGAGAGGCAAACTGAGGAGCCCAGGGCTATGCATGCTGGCAGGATGTTGTCAATGGCCTATGCACTGAGAGGAGCGTTCAGCTTTGATTGACTGATTGATACAGCAAAGGACAAGCACTGTACCTATATTTCTATAACTGAGACATCATATATTTGATCATGTCCACCATATCTTCTTCTTCTTCTTCTTATGCTGTCAGACGTCAACTTGAATTTGTTCGAAGAAAGAAGCTGTCATCCTGAGGCTGTCGACACTGCCATAGAGCTTGTCTAGTGTTGGCACTGGTGATGGCCGCATGTGCTTTCTCTGGTCCTTGTATGTCTGGCAATTTTGCAGCAGATGTTCAGCAGTCATTTTCCTGTGCATTCGTCAGACCACGACCTGCTCTCTTCTGTTCAACTGGTAATAGGCATCATTTTTTGTGTAGCCAGTATGCTCTGTTTCCCATTTGGCCATGTATCTGGCCCTAATAAACCTTTTGGACTCTTCGTAGGTCACATTAGAATCTGGTTGGACCACAATGATTTGATCGATATTTCATTAATTTTTTTAAAATTGTAAATTTATCATTTTCTTTTCGATTATGAAGATATAAAACATATAGAATTACTGTATTCTGGGACAATAGTAATCACTTACCTATGAAAGCATCATTCATCATATAGTGTCATAAAATAATCAATAATCGGTCACAATACCCATAAATTGACCCTTTGGACATGAGGGCTGAGCAGGCCTAACAAACTGCTATCGCAAAAATGGTTTACTGCCACCACTGCCTTGTGGTATACCTGTTCACAGGAAAAGCTTCTGAGTAAACCCTGAGGAAAAATCAGTGAGCTGTGTGTCCTAAGGCAGTCCATTGGTGGTTTCATCGCTAGTCTGGCAACTCCTTAAATGTCGCTGATTCCAGACTATCAGTTATTGCTTCCCTGGATCAATTAGTTACGCTGAGAGGAGGACCTGCTGCACATGCAACAGCTTTGTTCTCCATAGAAAGATGCCCGAGCTTATTACCTGGAGACTACTTTCAGTTTCACCCATGCTGTGTCTACAAGACACATGCATCAGCAGTTAATCTGGTATGTTGGAATATCCGTAGCATGCCGACTGGACTGTTCGAAAACCTGCTTGATGTAAGCGATGCCAGAAAGATGAGTAATTAATGACAAACTGAAAAGACTGAATGTGGACAATGAAGCACTTTGAGAAACTCGCTTAGCTGGCCCAGGTTCAATGAGCTATACAAAATTAGTAATCTACTGGCAAGGGAAAGACCCTAATGAAAAGAGAGCATGGTGTAAGCTTTGCAGTGAAAAAGTCCAAAACATATTTGGTTGAACAAGGCAAAAATGGTTCAGAGTGCCTGCTTATACTTAGGCTTCATATCACAGAAGTTTCCATCATCCATGTCAGTACATATACACCTACACCTTGTGCTCCAAACCTGAAGCCAAAGATAAGTTCTATGAGGATTTATCAGCAGTCATTAGTATGCATAGTCACAAGAACAGCTTGTTCTACTAGGTGACTTCAATGCTAGAGTAGGTGCTGATCCCAACTGATGGCCTCCATGTTTTGGCACGTTTCTAGTTGGCAAAATGAATGGAAATGGCCAACGGCTCTTAGAGTTCTGTGTCTACCATAAGCTCTGTGTGACCAACTATTTTCAGATCTAACGTCAACATAAGGTATAATGGGTGCACCCATGATCAACGCACTGGCATCAGCTGGGTCTAATTCTTATCAGAAGATCTTAAATATGTGCTCCTGACGCACTCTTCCCATAGTGCCAACTGCAACACCGATCATTCATTGGTTCGCTGTAAAATCAAATTGCAAATCAAAGTTCCACCACACCAGAAGCAAAGGCAGTCATGCATCGACACAAGTAGAATGTCAAACCCTACACTGATCAAGAGATTTTACAATGCTTTTGAGGAAACTCAATATCCCACATCATGTCACCACTGTTACAGAGACATGGAAACATTTCAGAAATGACATCCATAGCAATGCACTTGCTACTTTTGAAAAAAGAACCGTTAAATCAGATGACTGGTTTCAAACTACTTGGGCATCACATTTGATCGGCGCATGACATGGAAAAGTCAGATCGAGAGAAACTGAATGAGAGCCAGACAAAGAATGGCAATCATGAGGAAACTTGCTGGCACAAGCTGGGGAGCAGACGAAAGAATACTAAAGAAACTGTACACTGGAAGAGTGAGACCAGTTCTCGAGTATGACATTGCGGCATGGACAACAGGAGCAAAGGCAAACTTTGATAAAATTAGCAAACTTCAAAACCAAGCCATGAGAGTTATAACAGGAGTCACGAAGTCAACGCCAATTGTAGAACTTGAAAAGATTACAAATCTGCAATCCATGACCGACAGAAGAGACTGCAGAGCCCAGCAGCAAGCAGAGAAACTGAGAAGACTGACAGACGATCCAATGCATCAGAGACTAAATAGATTTGGAAATGGGAAACTAAAGCAGAGAAACTTTACAGAAATAGCCAAAGCAAAGATGAGCGAAGTCCCTATGAACACCGTAACAACACCAAAGCCCATCCCTACTGTACGGAAACCCACATGGAAGCATCATATCATTCCTGAGGTGGTAGAAAATATGCCAGGTATTGGAAACAAGAACAGCCAGACTGAAAAAGAAAGAAGAGACATAACTCTGAGGTACACAGCGGGAAAACTACCCAAGCATGGACTGGACCCATGCATACACCGACGGTTCTGTAACAAACACAACACGGAATGGAGGGGCAGGGGTATTCCTGAGCCTAACAAATGGTAGAAAAATAACACTGTCAGTGGCAACTGGAAAATACTCAAGCAATTTCAGAGCGGAGGTAGAGGCACTGAAGGCTGCAGTAAAAGCAATGCTGACAGGCGAAAGCAATGAAAGCCAGATAGTTCTGTTTACAGATGCCCTGGGCATAGCTACAGCACTAAAAAAGCCAGAAAAATAATGAACTTAAATGATCTAAGAGCAGTACTCTGTCAACTATGCCAGCAGTCCGCACCAAAAAGAGTAGTGGTACAGTGGGCTCAATCCCACTGTAACATTCAGGCAACGAGGAGGCAGACAGACTGACAATGGAAGGTGCAAGACTACCACAACCAGATTCTAGTGTGACCTACGAAGAGTCCAAAAGGTTTATTAAGGCCAGATACATGGCCAAATGGGAAACAGAACATACTGGCTACACAAAAAATGATGCCTATTACCAGTTGAATAGAAGAGAGCAGGTCGTGGTCTTCAGACTCCGCACAGGCCACAAAAGACTGAGGTACCACCTATTCAAAAAACTGAAGATAGGTGGCACTGACGAATGCACCTGTGGTACAGGGAAAATGACCGCTGAACATCTGCTGCAAAATTGCCAGACATACAAGGACCAGAGAAAGCACATGTGGCCATCACCAGTGGCAACACTAGACAAGCTCTATGGCAGTGTCGACAGCCTCAGGATGACAGCTGCTTTCTTCGAACAAATTCAAGTTGATGTCTGACAGCGTACGAAGAAGATGACTCGTTTAAAGTGAAGGATATGACACCCGTCATTGAGTTCTAGCGTGCTATTTTGATTAAATACAAGCAGCTTCCAAATGCAGGTATTCTACACACCTTAAAGTTCACAAGAAGCCAGACAGCTCATCATTGTTAGAATGAGTATTGGCTACAGCTATGTGAAAACATCCAGACTGCAGCACAAACAGGGAACATTAGGCAAATGAGCCGATGGTATAAAGAAAGCTATTGGTCCTGCAAGTAGTAAAACTGCACCACTCAAATCCATCACTGGCAAGAAAATAAAAGAAAGCAGATGGGGCGATGAGCCAAGCACTGACAATATAGTCATTCCCACAGCCTTTGACACTATCAAAAGCTATCCCAGTATGCACAAGCAGGAGAGTAAACCATTTATAGAAGATCTGAATAAAGTTATTGACAACATTACCCCGGGCAAAGCACCAGACAGTGACGGGATCCCACCTGATTTGATCAAGCACTGTAAGGATACACTCTTGCTACCTCTGAGCTGATGTTATGTCAGTGCAGGAAAAAGGCAATTATACTTCACAATATGAGATATGCACAGATTGTAACATTATATAAAAGCAAAGGTGATAGAAGTGACTAATAACTATTGATGTGTCCCTCTGCATAGTGTTATTGGCAAAGTTTTCGCCAAGTAATTTTATTATGGCTACAAAAATTGACCGAGCGTTTGCATACAAAGTCACAGTGTGGATTCAGGTCTGGAAGATCATCGACTGACATTTTTTTCTCTTCAGCAACTTCTGAAAAAGTCACATTAGTAAAATCAGCTCTTTTATATCACCTTTATTGACCTGACAAAAGGCATTTAATTTGGTTGGATGGGGATGGACTTTAAAATACTCTCTAAAAAAGGCCACACAAGCAAACTGCCACGACTAATAACAACATTCTATGAAGACAAGAAAGGAACAGTCCAATTTGATGGTAGCATATCGCAACCATTTGGTATTCGAAGTGGTGTTAAGCAGAGCTGCGTTCTAGCCCCGACACTGTTCGGAATCTTCTTTGCTCTATTACGAAAGCATGCATTTGGTAAAGTAATTGAAGGAATAGATCGGATGGTCGGCTGTTTAATCTTGCAAGGCTCAAGGTCAAAACAAAGATCAGGGAGATCATCATACGGAACTTGCTTATCTCAGATGATGTTGCAATTGTCACGCACAGTCAGCAGAAACTTAAGACGAGGTTAATATATCACTTCTCCCATGCTTGCAAAGATTTTGGTCTCGCAATAAATCTTTAACCTTTAGCATGCCCCGGTAACACGCTAGCGGACCAACTCGGCCTACAAAAACGGTATGCGGAAATATTTTTTGTTTGTTTGAACGGAGACACTCCCAACAGCCATTTTTTGAACACAATATTTTGCCGCTAAAAGTATCGTATGTTAGATTATAAATGGCTTTTGAACAATTTTAATTTTGTATATACATTTTGGAGCAAGTCGACTTTTTGCGAAAGGTGTAGGTTGTTGGAACGATCTTTATCGAGTAGATCTGTTTATTTTGTTTGTTTAGATGAAAGAACTACGTTTAAATTGGAAACTAACAGTTCTGTCGATATTGTAAACACAGTATCAATACATTGTTGTGGTTTCCATGGTTTTCTATCGGAGCAACTAGGCCTAGTGGCCGAGTCCAAATTTGTTGCAAAGATTTTCATAAATTTTCAAATTCATCTTTTGGTATCTCAGAAACTAACAAACACACAACAAAAACAATAACACCCACATGTTCGTTATTCAATTATGTCTCTACACACAAGAAAATCATATTTATTGACAAACAGAAAAGTTACAAATTTTGAAAGTCGACTACCATAGTAAGAAATTCAGTTAGTTAATTAGGTCAATTTTTCGCAATTAAAAAAACGTGGCATGCTAAAGGTTAACAAAACAAATGTGCCGGGACAGGAAGGAGATGCAAATTAATGACAAGCTCTCTCTAGACCGAGAAATAGTCACCTTGGCAAAGCTGCTGCTATGTCTGCTTGTCTCAGAACGCATGTTTGGAAAAACCAGAAAATGACACTTAATAACAAAGATAATAACCCTCTACTTACTTGATTGTCACAGTGCGTTCTGCAGCTCCCTTGGATTTTTCCACCTCAACATGAGCTCCTGATGATTCACGAATGGCATTGATATTGCATCCACCCTTACCTATCAGACGGGATATGACATTTCCTGGCACTGACAGCTTTTTAGAACTGAGAAGAAAAAAGAAATTATGTTTTAACTTGTCAAATATTTGTTGCTCGTTATTTAGTCTACATAAAAGGTTTTATGTAACATTGAGTCGACAATTCAGTTAGCGATGAAGTGGTAAGACTAATGTTCAACCCCTCTAGGGTGGGGAACTGAGATGATCGACAGTCAGGAACAACATACTGACCAGGGTGTCGTGTCAGGGTAAGACACAAAACATTGACCAAGACCACATTCTCTTTTCCATGTAGCTCCCTGGAAACAGGCTGTTTTCAAGGCAGCCTGTCTGACGAGATGTGGATCGATGTGATCCCTGTAGTAGTGAGCACCACTCAGATGAAGCCAAGCATAGCACAACCGCCTGGAGGACCGCAGTCCACCTTCATCTGCATGCTTGAAATGTGAGGAAAGTTACTACAACTCGTCACTTAACGTCCTTTTCAGGGCGTACAGAAGAGTAAACTTACTCATTGTGGGTATTAAACAACAACTCCTCTGGGGTCGACCCGAACTAACACACATCAAGTTTGTCCTTCACTCTTATCTTCAGCATCTGCCAAATGTGTTTTTGGATGGTCTCTATGACTCTTGCCTTTTGGGTTTCAGAACAGTGTCTGTCTCGTGATGCCATTCGTCTTATAAGGTTAGGCTCTCCAAATTATAGTTCTGCACACCTTACATTTCACATAAGCCAAAAGTCTGTGGAGTAGTCTTCTGGTTTGTCAGAATGATCTAGAATATGATAACCCCATATGATCTCATTTCCTAGAGCATCAGAGGAAAACACTTCATTGATCTCAGCTTTTGTGAGACAGGGACAATCATTTACCCTTTCTTGCCGCCATGCCTTCACTAACTCTACAGTGCCCAGTACATATTAATAGCTAGATTGACTTGAGTGTCTATTTTATGATCATATGCAAGCACACTAACCTCTCTGCCACATCGAAACTCAAGGTTATAGTGTTTAATTTAATTTTAAATCTTAAGATATCCATTTTCTAACAATAATTCAGAATGGAAGATGCGAAATTGAAGTCAAGAAGAGAAAAGGGATGGCCAAAGTTGTTATCTCCAACATGGGTCACATATTCAAACAGGCAACTTACAAATTAAAAATGAGTGATCAGGTGTGTTATGTATAATCATCATTACATGTATGGCAAGTGGAACACGAACAATGAGCACATAGAGAAGAGAATTTATGCCTTTGAAATGTGAATATATATAGAAGAAAGTGGGGGAAAAAAAATAGGTAGTCTTAAAGAAATTAGGCGTGCAAAAAATAAATGATGAATGTAATTGGGAGTCCAACAGATGAGTGTGCGCGCGCACATGTAAGCACAAACACAAAACTAGCACGCTATAGGAACCATTAGTGTCAATAGGAACCATTAGTGTCAATAGGAACCATTAGTGTAAAACACACACATACATCCTTTGCACAAGCATGCATGTCCACATGCACATACACACACACAGAGAGAGACAGCGAGAGAGAGAGAGAGACCGCGAGAGCGAGAAAGAGAGAGAGAGAGAGAGAGAGGAGAAAAGAGAAGAGAGAAAAGAGACAGAAGAGAGAAAAGAGAAAGAGCACATATGTTATGGCTCTGCCCAACGTTTAGGTATTTTGATGCTCTGTAACATAACATAACTTATTAAAAGAAATAAGAATTATGTACATACACATTTTTCCTGATCACTTCCTTCCAGCCTTCTTCCTTCTTCTGACCTTTCCTTGGACTAGGAGCTGAGGAAGTCAGCCTGTTGACCATGTTGGGCAGACTTTTCTCAAAATACCTGTACTCATCTATCCAGTCCTTTTTGTTGCTGTCGCTGATAAGGATGATAGGGTAATCAGTTAGAATGGAGGACACAGTCTTGCTTGCTTAATAAAGACGCACACTTTAACATTCTCTAATTGACAACTGCATGTCAAAGACATACCTAGCTAACAACAATAATGGAAGGAAAGATAGTGCCAGACAACAATGTTATAAATGAAAAGAGAACATGACAAAATGGATAGGGAAAGTGACAAGATGGATAGGGAAAGTGACAAGATGGATAGGGAAAGTGACAAGATGGATAGGGAAAGTGACAAGATGGATAGGGAAAGTGACAAGATGGATAGGGAAAGTGACAAGATGGATAGGGAAAGTGACAAGATGGATAGGGAAAGTGACAAGATGGATAGGGAAAGTGACAAGATGGATAGGGAAAGTGACAAGATGGATAGGGAAAGGTCTGGCAGATTTGCACAATCAAGACAAGAGACAAAATGTCACAGAAACATTGCAGTCAGCCATCAATGTGGAGATGGCACATGAACTGAACTGAATTTACAACTGCACAGAAATTACAAGTTGTTCAGAAAGCCTTGCATAGGTTTTATTTTATTTTCACGTGTAATCAGTGAAATAAACAGACTATAGAACACTTAGACAAAATGATGATCACACCAGAGCAAAGAATATTTATTGGGGCACAATACATTAAAAGTCAAAGATAAGAAACCTGACAATAAGAATTAGAAGAGAAGTAAGTCATCGAAATATGTTGGAGTACCAAACGTCAGTACCATAAGTTCAATGAAACTTAAAATGTTGATAAGCCGAGAAGTGGAATAGGGCATCTGCTAACATGATTGCAGTGTAGATCTGTGAAATTGACAGCAGATGTTAAACAAACCATGATTTGCTGTGTAGATCTGTGAAATGGACTGGTGTTATAAAACAGACCAAGATTTGTGTGTAGATCTGTGAAATGGACAGCAGGTGTTATAAAACAGACCAAAATTTGAGTGTAGATCTGTGAAATGGCCATTTTCAGCAGTTGCTATAAAACAGACCATGGTTGTAGATCTGTGAAGTGAAATAGACACTACAGTTGTTATAAAACATTTGTCACTTTTGGGTTGCTACATTTTCTAAACATGTTTTTAATTTTAACTATAAAAAAAACCAGGTAGTCAGACATATATAACAATTAATGACTCTAGGAGCCCACAACACTAGATCCAAGCCAGTATAATTAGCCAATCTCTGTCCACGGAACCTACAGGAAAAAAAGAGGCAAAGGAAGGCGAACAACACCTGGAGAAGAAATGTAGAGGTCAATACAAGAAAAACATAGAGAAGATGGAAAGAACTAGAGAAAATAGCACAGGGCCAGTTTGGAGAATTTTAGTTGATGGCATATGCACCCCAAGGTGATAAGAACGAAGAAGACAAAATTAGGTCACATAAAAAGAAATAGATATAAAGACAACAAAGCAAGGTAATATATAAGTATGCAAACTTAGATGCCACCAATTACAGACTTTATTTTGGGCTTACTTTAACTTTTTTGTGCCGGGTGTTGTTCCATTGATCTTGTCAAAAGTCTTGAGAACATTGCCTGGTATCACTCCAAAGTCATCCAAATCCCCAATACCTTGAGCAAATACAATCAATACGTTAATGGCTTTACAGGTCATCTCATGGCAAATCCTAACAAGCACAATGGACAAAATCTGATAATATAAACTATAACATCTATCCTCTTCTACCCCGGATGGTGTAGAGGTACATTATTGTATGTCCTTGCAATCGAGTGTGTAGACAAACAGGTGATTGACCTGTTGTGTCTTTGCATGATGGAGGAGCGCCTACGTTTTGCCTCCTTGTAGGCCACTTTTGGGTAGGAATTTTGTTACCTTAATTTTTGCCTAGGCAGCAGCTAATAGCCTGTGCTTTTTCATTGTCTTTGGCAAGAGTTCTATTACGTGTAAAGCGTGTACACTGGAGTTTATAGTTCGTCTATAGGATTAAGAGCAAACATCCTTTGAGACGAGGGGACACTTGAAATTTGATTTATTCTCTCCTCTTCTACTTTGGGGTGTAAAAGTCTTATGTTTTTTTTGTGACAGTTATGACAGGATGGAGTAGCCGGCTACATGACCAAACCTACGTAGTTGCCCGACAGGTGAGTGTTACTACTCTTTACTCCCATTTCAGACCCTGGTAACACACAGACAAGTTCAGTGGTTGTAAAGCAACGAATAAAACCTAAAAGAAAAACTTCCATTGCAATGTTTGTTTCCATAACTGGGGTACACCACTATGGTCTGAGAAACAAAGGCTGCAGCCACCACAGTCTTCACACATAGGTTTCTATTTTATTCCAGATAGTGAGAAAAACCTATAGATATGGAGGTTATGAACCTGCATCCACTTGCTCTGAAAGCTGATATCCTCACCACTTGGTCATGCACTAATTAACCTTTTCCTGAATAGCGTTGTGAAATTGCGACGAGTACCATGGTCGAAATTTTGCACCAGCTCTAGGGTCATCGCTTTATCATATATAAACTACCGGGTTAATGCCATACAAACAGCTGAACATGCTGCTCTTTTGATTGCAGAGAGTTCCAACTTCCGCCCTGTATGGTTAGATATAAACAATTGCTATTTTGAAATTTGTTTTAGATTTTTGGAAAGGACTTCTGCTTTTCACTTGGATTTGAAGATTCACACATTATTGAGATTGGGGGAGTTAAGTTTTTGTAACAAATTTGTCTGAGGTAGATTTATTTAGTTTGTTTATGTAGATACAATAATTATGTTTATAGTCGAAGTCACAGATATAACCATTACGGTAAACATAGATAGTAATAATAGTACGTTTTCTGCAATTTTTTCTTCTTTCCTAACCAAGAGACTTCTGGGTGAGAGTATATGCTTATGCTATTTTTCACCACTGTTACCTTCATCTTCTTGTATCTCAGAAACTAACACACATAACAACACCAACAAGTTCTTTATTAATATATGTCTCTAGACACACACACAAATTATAAATAAAAATAAAATAAAGATTAGAGGTTTTCAATATCAACAATCATGCTGTGACCTAACGTGCTGAATGATAAATCAGAAGGAAGAAGACGTAATTTTGTAATCTGTGTGGTAAAGGTTAAACTGTAATAACCAAATATGACTGCAGAATTTGTTTTCCTGCGCAAAACTCCCATATTTATCCTATTTACTTTAACATGTCATTAAGATGTTTCATTAACATGTCACACATTACATTCTAAAATATTCACAACTGAATGACAAATAGAATGTAATCAAGAAATCTGATATTTGTTAATGTGAATTTGTGTCAAAGAGATTATGGTGGCATTTATCAACAAAAAAAAACAGGTTGACGTCTGACAGCGTACGAAGAAGAACCAAAAATAACTTAAAATATTTTTACTCACAACTCAATAATTCAGTTCTATATCCATACATGAACAAAACATTGGCTTTCTATCAAAGATAACATATGTGGAAAGATGTTCTGAAAGTTGTTTGATATTAGGTGAAACAATTGTCACAATTATTCATTTTTCATGTGAAGTTGAAAATGCAAATATTTTTCAACAAAATCACTAGTTTCGACATATTTTTTTTAAGAACATACACTGTTACCGCAAAACCTCTTAGCTACAAATATAAATGGTTGCACAATATCTATAAGTTTTTAAAAACTTGTAATCGAAAAACTGGTGAATTTTTTACACAAATGGTCTGTCGGATCAGGGAAATTTTTCCAGAGTACAGTTCTAGTTCTTTTAAAGTGCACAAAAGACGAATGGAGGTCTAATTTTTGTTAAAACCTACCAGTTTTACAGCTCTGTTTCATGATATCACTCGATTTCTTGCCGTAAGATCGGCTCCCTCCTCCATTGACGACAACATTTGTGGAACTATTTTTATGACTGGTACTGCCCGCTTGAGAAGGTTGTGGTGGTATTACAGAGTTGGGATTCACATCTATGTCAGGCTTCAATCCACTGGATGCCTGAGTGCCTTGGCCAATGCTAGGTACCACCTGTACAGTTGTAGTTGTGGTGGGACGACAAGCAACGGCTGTGACTGCAACAAGTGATTCTGTAACTGTGCTAACTTTCGCTACCGAGACTTGTGGACTTGGTGAAAATTCTGACTTAATTAAGTCCACCTTGACATTTCTTAATCCACTGTCCTGGTCACTGCCTTCGCATCGGCTCTCACGAGCAGCCTTCTGCTGCTTCCTTCGAGCATCTCGACAGGCTCGGGCTGTAGCAGACGTGGGCCCATTTATGGCTTTCATGGCAGATGTAGAAGTAGATGCAGCTACCGGAGTCATATTAGGTGGAATTCTGGCGGGCTGTTGATTATCTGGTGGAGACTGGCTCTTGCTTAATGGTGCATTCCTATTCTTCAGTTTCAGACCATTATTGGTTGCTTCATTCTTTACAACAGCAACTAAAGACAAATAGTACAAAAGCAGTTAAGCAATGAATATAATACCAACATGTTAATGTAAGTCTTTTCTTGTCTCCATTTTACCCTGAGAGTCTGCAGAAATTAATTTACATGAAGACTGATTGGTGGTTTCCATACCAAATTTATTTATATGGTTTGCTAGTTATATGCACAATCCTCTTTAGTCACTTTTTATGACATGTTTGGCAGGATGAAGTGGCCCTATTTTTTTCTCTCGATGCGTGCAATGTTGGATGTACTTTCGTGTCAACTGAACTAGTTTATCACTACTCATTTACAACCAACCACATTTTTGTTGTATTATGTCTAAGACATGGAAACATGAGTGAACTTTGCACAAAAGTGAACATATTCTTTTTCTTGCAGACACACATAAAAGACTAATAAATTCATACTATCACATGTTATGTCTGCAATACTGTTCACTGACATGTGTTGTGTGTGCAATACTGTTCACTGATATGTGTTATGTGTGCAAGTGTTCACCGACCTGTTAATGTGTGCAATAATGTTCACTGGCATATTAAATTGTATTCTATTCAACAATTAATCCCTAGCATTCACAACTGTACTTATCAGGGGCAAGTGGTTCCAGGGCACAGAGTCCACTGTTTCCTTCCTCGCATGTTGTAAGAGGCAACTGAAGAAGGTTGTGGAGCTGACTACCTCACCATGTAAAAACCACTATGAAACTGCACTGCTATTGACTGATCCAGCTTTCCTAAAATCTGCCTAGGGCAAGTCAAATGCAGTGTTGGACCTATGCTTCAACGAACAGCTACAGAATTG
Source organism: Ariolimax columbianus (assembly GCA_036924085.1). Lineage (NCBI taxonomy): Eukaryota > Metazoa > Mollusca > Gastropoda > Stylommatophora > Arionidae > Ariolimax > Ariolimax columbianus. The sequence goes on from JAVGWX010000002.1 coordinate 9,458,651, forward strand.
TTTTGATTGATTCATTAACAACACTTAGTAAATTTTATTTCTTTCAACAATTTATCCCTAGCATTCACATTGAGTGGATCCATCTCAGAGGCTCCTTACTGAAGAGAAAAGATTAGAACCACTGTGCTTCCATGCATGTCGTAAAAGATGACCAAAAAAAGTTGTTCATGGGGCTAGCAACCTCATTGTGTAAAACAAATTGTTACAGAACCACCACTGCAAAAGCAAGTAAACTGGTGTAATCTAAAAGAGATCTACTCTAGCTGTGGTCCTATATTCTGGCAGAAATGAGCAAGAAAAATAATTCACAACTGTACTTAGCAAATGTGAAACTATTATATTTGTCTTCATTCTTGCAACAGCTCAATGGAGCACAGCTTAACAATTGTCATTTTAAATATTTCAGTTCAGTTCAAGTTCCATCTCCACATCAAAGGTCATCTGCAATGGATCTCAAACATCCTGTCTCTTGCCTTGATGGCGCAATCTGATAATCTTTTCCCAACCATCTGTTGATGTTATCCACCTACTTATGTTTATATCTGGCAAGCTTGTCCTATACTTTTACTTCCTGTATTGTTTTCAGCAAATTATCTAAACTGTTGGACTATGTACTGATTCATCAAGTCTCATTCCACACCATTTCTCTAAAAAATGTGCAATTGTTTTCTTTTCTTTCCAAGAGATGCACTTCATTCTATATATTCACATTTCAAAGGCATCAATTCTCTTTTCCAATCATTTGTTCATTGTCCACATTTCTACATTATACAGTAAAGACAAATATACACACCTGGTCATCCTTTTTTATTTTTCAGTTACTTGTTCAGATGTCAATAAATAGTTCATGTTGGTGAAAATAGATTTGACTCTCCAAATTTTTCATGATTTCTATTTCACATCTTCTACCCTCCGATATATTTTTATGATATAAGCTCCTGACCTATTTTATTGTTTGATCTATTCTTTTCTGTGGAGCACATTTCTTGTCTACTTTGCTAATTCCCATTATTTATCACTATAAAAAATAAATGTACATGTGCAGCTATTTATTCCACTCAACCCAAACCAGCTGTTAGCACACAATTATTACAACTAAAGAGGTGTACAACTGGCATACATTTACATTTTGTCCAATGGTTCAGCAGTGGAGAGTGAGAAGATAAGTGGAGATGGATAGAACATACCATAAGGAAGACACACCAATATCTTCTTCTGTCTTCAGACTTCAACTTCAATGCTTCAAATGAAACAGAGACAGCAATCAATTTGTAGCTCTGTGCACTTCCATACAATAAAACTAGATATGTGCAGGAATGTAGCCTACAGGAGAAGAGAAGAGTGGGAAGGCCAAAGTACACCTTATGGATCAATGAAAGAGAGATCAAAGTCAGAGTGAACAAGATGAACAGTAGTCAGCAGATCATAGCTGACTGCTTGCTTCAGGGTCAACAAACCAGTCTGTCCAAGATACTATTCCACTTCCAAGTGGCGGCCCTGAAAACATGCACCTGTGCAGTCTGGCTGAGAGAGTAGAGATTGATGAGGGAAGGCAACCAGTCCTAAAAATGTACCGTGCTGAAACTAATGTATCTTTCTGAAAAGTGCAGATATTGCAGACTCGCTAGGAACTACAACACAACATAAAACATCCTGAAACAATACAACACATAATTGGGCAGTAATTCCTTAAAAGATAGTGTCTGCCAGATGGGTCATCTGTTCAGTAGCTAACCAACAAAATACATGCTGGCATATCTGCAGCCATCAATCAAACAAAGCCCTAGAACATACCTGGAGTTGCTGGAGGTTCTGAATTACTGTCATCTTCCTCGTCTTCATCTTCCTCTTCCTCATCTTTCTTACTGTCGTTTGATTCACCATCCGGCTCAGGTGATGAATTCTTACCACTGAAATACAGTAGTACATAATTATCTTTTTCTGTGTAGATTACCAATCTCTAATATAATACAATACTACAGAGCAACAATAAAATCATTCAATGCAAAACTTGGTGTGGTAAACATACAAGAGGATGAATAACAAAACTGGGTGTGGTAAACACACAAGAGGATGAATAACAAAACTTGGTGTGGTAAACATACACGATGATGAATAACAAAACTGGGTGTGGTAAACATACAAGATGATGAATAACAAAACTGGGTGTGGTAAACATACAAGAGGATGAATAACAAAACTGGGTGTGGTAAACATACAAGATGATGAATAACAAAACGGTGTGGTAAACATACACGATGATGAATAACAAAACTGGGTGTGGTACACACACAAGGATGAATAACAAAACTGGGTGTGGCAAATACACAACAAGAAGATGAATAACAAAACTGGGTGTGGTAAACATACAAGAGGATGAATAACAAAACTGGGTGTGGTAAACATACAAGAGGATGAATAACAAAACTGGGTGTGGTAAATTAACAACAAGAAGATGAATAACAAAACTGGGTGTGGTAAACATAAAAGAGGATGAATAACAAAACTGGGTGTGGTAAACATAAAAGAGAATGAATAACAAAACTGGGTGTGGTAAATATACAACAAGAAGATGAATAACAAAACTGGGTGTGGTAAACATACAAGAGGATGAATAACAAAACTGTGTGTAGTGAATAGACAACAAGAGGACTGTGGTAGAGCTGCTTGACTGCTTATAGAAGGCTACAACATTGAACACCGGACGATAAGACTTCCTCACATGGTCAAACACTAAAACCTCAGTTAAACATAAAATCAGATATTTATTTATTACAAAAAGAGTAATTGATACACATTAATAAAAACCTAACTTACTAAACAATTATGAATCTAACTAACTCAGGGAATATTAGTATGAACTAGATGGAATCCCTAAAACTATAAAACCCAGTTCTGTAGTCTAATCTAATATACATGTGAGATTCTATCCAAATCACTTCCTATCTACTTAAATACTCTCGTCTGCAATCTAGTGTGCCCGTCCTTGCAGTTGGGGCTGGTCTCTAGTGGTCGCCGGTTCTGCGTCATGTGATGACAGCTTCCCACAATATTAGTGCGTGTGCTCCCTGAGGAGTCTTAAGATACATTTCTCTCTATATCTGCATGCGCATGTTCTCTTACCTTTCATCCCCACAGATCAGAGTGTTCACTGTGGAGACTATATATATGTACTCTTTATCAGTGTATGCGTGCATTCTCTCTTATCTCTCATCCCCACCGTTCATCTTCTTCGTACGCTGTCAAACGTCAACCTCCCACCGTTCATTAGTAACCACGTTGCCTCTCACTGTTCTCAACTCCCAGCCACTTTGAATGGCATTGTTTTAATCCTAGTTTTCCCAAACTTTGCGGGAACAAACTGTTGATTCTACCATCTGCTTTTCCTGGTCAGTGTCCTGTTATACACTCCCTGATACATAACACTGTTATAGGATGAATAACAAAACTCTGGTAAATACACAACAAGAGGATGAATAACAAAACTGGGTAAGGTAAATAACAAGGAGATGAATAACAAAACAAAAACCGTGAGGGTAAGACAAAATAAAACTCACAAATCAATATTGAAAAAAGTTTTGGTATTCTAGAACATTATTTGCATTTTTGCTCTAAGTGAAGCATAGAGTCTCCACTACATCTAGCCCCTAAACATGAAGCCTGTAACGGAATATTTGCAGCGGTGTTTGTAAGTTTTAATCGTTTACATGATGAGGTTGCTAGTCTCATGCAACCCCCTTAGTCATGACATGCTAGGAAGGTTGCAGTGGCCCTAGCACTGTTGAGATAAAAATAATATGGACTGCATCATAACTTCTGTTCTGTTATCACCATCACTGCACTCTGGGCAGACACACTGGTGCATAGTCCCTCTCAACAAATGAAGAAATGTGCAAATACTGATCGTTCCGTTTCTTCAGCTTGCTGATTGTACATACTCATGCTTTGTCCTATATCACCCCTTTCTGCTGGACCCGTGTCAAATCACACAATCTGTGCATTTCTGGTACATCGGCTGCAGTGTCATCATATAAAAGGTGGCTGCTGCTCAACTGAAAAATGTTTTACTGCAAATTATTACTGTAAAATTCACTGCAAAGATGATTCACTGTCAATGTTTTCCCCCTATATTTTACTGTAAAAATGATCCACTGTCAATACTCTTCCCTTTATTTTGCTGCTAAAAGTATCCAACTACAGTGGGTATATTTCATTATAAAAATGATCAAAACTTGTACTGTCATTTTTCTCCTCCGTTTTCCTATCACTGTTGTGAATTTGATAGCCTAGAGAGACTGCCACTGTTCTCCCTGCCAAAATTACCCAACTCACCTGTCCTTGTCTTTCTCATTTTTCTCATCCCTCTGTTTTCCTTTCCTCTTTCGCTCTCGTCTTCTTTCTCTCCTCTTGTTAGCCAGTTCAGCTTTCAGAGCTGCTTGTTCCTTTTCTTGTTTGATCTCCTCTAGAAGACTGTCAGCATTCTTGTTAGCCTCAGCAGCCTGACGTTCTTTAGCTGCTACGATGATGTCTGCGCACTGGTTGCACTTCTTCTGTAGCTCCTAAATCAAGAAACAGAAAAGTGAACGTTAGGTGAAATAAACAAGACAAAGTTAGTATATGAGACTTTCCGGACGAGACAGGTAGGCTCATCATTTTTACAAATGATGTTTCGATTGCCCTTAATGAGTAATTTTACTATTTTGTGGACCCTGAAAAGGACATTGAAGTGGCGGGTTGCGGTAGCTTTTCTAACATCCCGAGTGTGCTGATTAAGGTGGACTGGGGTCCTCCAGGCGGTTGTGCTATGCTTGGCTTCACCTTGTCATTCACTACTACAAGGATCACGTTTGATACCTCATCCCGTTATCCAGGCTGCCATGAAAACAAGGAGCGTTTTCCAGGGACGACTACTAGGAAGCCGAGGTGAGGGTCTTGGCCAATACATTTTGCCTGACCCTGACCAGTCTTCCTCCCCATTACAAATAAGATATTCACACTTGAAGTGAAATAGGATTAGATGATGTAGCAGTGAATGAGCTGACAGCAGCCAGTGACTCTTAGCTTTATTTTGTGTCTAAAGCAGAGTATTGAATGTCTACGTGTAATCCAGATGCATGATCAAATCAGACATTTCTTGGATCTTGCAGTCCATCTGGCAGAAAGTGGCAAGTTTTAAATTGTACCAGAAATGTAAAAACCAACACAACAGAAATAACTCTTCATTAAACAAAAACTGCACATGAACCACAAACTGCACATGAACCACAAATTTCACCATTTCTAAACACGCAAATGTCACCTGCTAAGCAAAAGGCAAAAACATGTTAGATGTTGGTTTGAATCAAACTGGAGTGTAAGCAATGTTTTCCCTGCCATCAATTTCAATCAGATGGAACTGTATAGAGGTAACACTGACTTCTGTTGGCTGTTTTCATACATGCTGTTTTAGGTTATTCAGTCATAGCTGAAGGTTTATTTCGGTACTATTCTCATGTAAATTTGTATGTTAACCGTGTTTGTATTTACGCTTGTGTGTAACTGGCATCTAAATGAGCAAATAACAACACTGCAACTTGCCAAGTTATCAGAGATGACTAAGGAGGGCTGTACATGGGGCAGGCTACCCCATCATGTACAAACTATAAACCATAAGGAAAAGAAGACCAATACCTCAGCTCATGGTAGAAAACGGACAAATAAGTCAAATATCCTGATTTAAGATAAAAATTTACAAAATTTCTCAATTCTATGGTGAAAGGAAAGACCTACCTTGTCTGTAATCGTGGCAATATATCTCTTAATTTCATTCTCTGATGGAAACTGTGTAACTTTTTTGACCATCCATTTGACAACCTTGATGTGTCCTCGCCGGAAAGCAGCCATCAGGCATGAAACCTTGCGGTTGTCTTGACTATCGATGTCAGCATCTGCCTGGACTAACAACGACACCACATCACTGTGTCCTCCTATGAACAAAGGTAATGAATAAAATGTCCAGTGCTCATAATGGATAAGCTACATCAATTCATTGAATATAATATGGGTTAAGATAATCACAAACGAAGCACTGCTGTCAGGAATGAAGTGTTAAAGAATTAATTATACTAGACACTATCGGACAGGAAAGGCTTGATAGCTTTCCTAGGAAAGAGAGCAAACAAATTCTGATTTGCAGGTAGTTTGGGGGCAGCCAAAGACTAGAAAAAACAAACAGAAATGCCTGCTGAAATCGTATGCTCTGGGCCACAGGTTTAAAGAAACATTGCAACATAATTTTAACTTTGAGGATTCAACGAATAAAGAGAAGCATGGTGCTCATCCCATAGCCCCAACAGGGAGTGAAAATCCAGGGCCTCCCGTCTTGATGGAGTTCCCCCCAATGCTACTGGTGAACAAAGAAAGTACATATATCTGTAGTTCCGTCGCTAGGACGGAGTCCCCAGTCCTCTCCAGGTCCGAGTGGCAGCCCAACAGCTTCTGCGTCATCTCGGCTGCCTCTGCAAGGTTTGGCATCGTAGGTCTCTGTATATTGGGCAGTCCTGTAGGATGTGTTCAGGTGTCTGGACTCTGGTTCCACATATGCAGTCACCTGTGTGTGTGATATCTTGAACTGATGTAGGTGACACTTTAGCCTGTTCTCAGGCGAAAGATGGTTTGTTGGTGTCTGTGGAGCTGGTGGATTGGGACATGTCTATTGCTCACTTCCATTTTGAGTTGTACTGATTGTGGATGATTATTTTTGCATTGGTAAGACACTGAATAAGTTGTTCATATTGCCAGCTGCTTTGGGCAGGGCATCTCTCGTTCTGTTATTTCACAATGGCAGGGTAGCCACTGAAGAGCAACTGTTGAGGTTTAATAAATTTTGTTGAGCATTACCCACAGCATTTGTTCACCTCTGATGCTTTGTATTGCTTCTAGTAGTGATCTGCAAAGAATACAATCTGAGTTGGAAGGTGTTTATCTTATCTAGTGAATATTCTTAGCACCTGTAGGAGCATCATAGACTCTGCCCTAAGGCTAGAAGATATCTTCCCTATCGACTATTTTCCCATTATTGGATCTTAAAAAGATGCCTCCTTCACCATCCTTAACTGCATCCTCTGCAGATCCATTTGTGTATATGCGAGTCCAGTTCTTAGGACTGTATATTCCATCTGAGCTAGACCTTTTAGGTTAATAGCCGGGCAAATTTTCCATTTTTTATTCCTGGGATCTCCAGTGGTTTTTATAGTTTCATGGCTCCTCATAGTCAGTCATCTCTTTTGTTCATCTCACTGTCCACAATATCCATATCTAATTCAGGCATTCCATCCCCATCTGGATCAAATAATAAGCAATATCTTGAATATTGAAGCAAAATTTCAGCGCCTGGAAAGCCATAGCTGCAAAAATGGCCAACAAAAATGTGTTTATCCACCTCTGAAAAAAATGACAGATGAGGCCAAAGTTAAAAGATACTTAAGAGCTTAACATCAGGGGATTGAAGAACATACACAACAAAATTGATAGACAGCACTAGGACAGGAAGTTGTGAGATTATTTATTGAGCATGTCTCATGGAGATGTTTATACTACAAGCTTGAAGTAATAACGCACATCTAATAAACTTACCATTACATCAATTTCTTACAAACTTACCATTGCATTGATTTCTAACTAACTTACCACTGCAAGCAGCATTTGTAACTAACTTATCTCTCACTACTTACTATTGCACACAACATATATTACAAACTTACCATTGCATGCTAGCCAGAGTGGTGAGTTGCCTTTCTTGTTTTTCACATCTACTGCTGCACCCCTGTCAAAAATGGAAAAGTTCATTTCATTAATCTCCCAATCTTCAATGTTTATGAACAGGCCAAAACAGCTGATTCATGACTCGTTATGTTATATCTAACTTTCTTCCTATTGGAGTATACACTAGCTACCATTCTTCCTCTGTCTTATTCTATGCAAACCAACATATATTCTAGGTCTTTCTTTTTTGAGTTTGCTCTCTCAATATGGTTGCTCTCAAGCACTGCTTTTCCTCCTTAAATTCAACACAGAGGACTAAACCTGACGATCGTGACGGGTGGCGTGAAGCCTTGAGCAGAGAGAGAATTGGAGATTCTCACTTTAGACATACATTCTGGCATCAGACTAAATCTGGTTGACAATGCCTCACCTTTGCAATGTTTTATCTCCTTGCTGACTGAGCCATTTGTTGACAATCTCATTACAAATGTCAATGACTATGCCAAGCAAAAACAGGATATAAATACACCTGCTCGTAAACATTCAGCTTTCACCAAATGGACACCACTAGATCGTAATGATTTTTTTAGTTTCTGCCATGGGTTTGAATCCAAAGCAGTCAATAAAAGACTATTGGTCCACCAAATCCCACAGAAATAGTTCCTGGTTCAGGTCAATATTCAGCAGAACAAGATTCTTATTGATATATCAATCAATGATTCATGTATCTGTTGAAGATGCAAAAGGAAAAAGCGAAATTGAGCCATTCATCAATGCACTCATCAGTTTTCAGGAAGCCTTCTACCCATTTGAGAATATCTGCATCGATGAAATGGTCATAGGTCACAAGGGGTGATGGTGTAAACAGTACAATGCTAGTAAGCCCCAAAAATATATAAAATCATATGGACTCAATGACTCCATCACTGAATGTGTTTTCAATCTCCGAGTATATTTTGGTGCTGACACAGCTTACAGACCTGAAACTGATCCTAATTCATCTCATGATGTTGAAGTTTTTGCTGGAAGGCATCACCATTTGTTTATTGACAGGTATTTTTCTTCTCTACCTCTTGTCCACTTTTTTGGACAAACCACTACTACACCGGAACACTCAATTCAAACAGACGAGGACCAAGAAGATATTTGTGAACAAGGCAAAGTGGTTCATAAATGATGAGGAGCAGGTCATGTGTCAGCTGGAGAGATAAATCCAAAAACCTTGCCAGCTAGTGCCACCACGTGGAAGTGCCCCATATGAGGTCAGAGTGGAGGGTAGGAGCAAAGTAATGAAACCTTCACCTATCCATAGCTACCTTTCAATGAATGGAGGTGACAGAGTGGATCAGATGATATACTATTGTGGGAATCATAAAAGAAAAACAGTCAAGCGGTGGAAGAAAGTATTTATGTAGGTGATAGAAATCACACAACTGAATACCCACATATTATACACACTGAACCACCCTGACACGGAAAAGCCTGTGCACTTGCAGACTTCAAGGACATGCTAATAGATGAACTCTGTCAGATAGTAGGAGCTGATGTACCGAACAGCCTTCAGATTGTTTTATTGTCCAAGCCAGGCAGAGAGTCAGTGAACATGGAACTGGAGAGATACCAGGGTGCTACCATATAATTGATTGTTATGGGAAAGACTTGCAGTGCGTTCATTGTGCTGCTCGGAAGATTATACAAGGGAGTAGCTTTTACTGCACAGGCTGTTCACATAAGCCACATCTGTATGCTAACGCATGCTTTAGGCAGTACCCCACAGCATAAGTTTAGCTGTGCACATAAGCCACATCTGTATGCTAACGCATGCTTTAGGCAGTACCCCACAGCATAAGTTTAGCTGTGCACATAAGCCACATCTGTATGCTAAAGCATGCTTTAGGCAGTACCCCACAGCATAAGTTTAGCTGTGCACAAAATCAATTTGTAAATAATGAAGTTGTGACTTGACCTACATTTTTTCATATTTGAAATTGATTCTGAAGTCATTGAGAAAAATGTTCATAGGTTCATTGTTTATGGACATAAATGTATCTAATAAACTGTGTTTTGAAGAACTGTGGATACTTTTGTGTACAATTACCAGAAAAATGTATGGTAACAATTCAAACCATTGAACAATTTAGATGAGTTAAGATATTTTGAATTTAAAATTATCTGCCCTTGAACATTTTTTATTTTTTACATATTTATTTCTTTAAATGATCAAATATGAACAATTTACAGATATTTTCATTTTATGTAACTTCTATATTTAACTGTACTATGGTGTGAAGCAGAACAATGAAAAAGCATAGGGTGACTTTTTTTCTAAAACTGAAATTTAATTGGTCCAAACCTTAAAAAAAAAAAAAAAGCCCTGAAAGCGTTAACATTGCAGTTTCATCAAAGTCAAACATCATACACATATTTGCATGAATTTTGATGCAATGTATTTGAGAAACTTTAAAAGTTTAAATATAATTTTTTTAAAGAACTGTTAACAAGGGAACTAGTTCGACTAATTACTTTAATGTTTGTTTTATTGATATACATGTTTGTTCTTTTAAACATAATTAGTTCTTCTAACCTATGCAAGAGTAACTCAACAAATCTATAATGTCCCTTGTCAGCAGCAATGGTTAGAGCTGTGTCCCTGGATGATGGCACAGGAGGAGCATTCACATCAGCACCTTTGTCCAAGAGAACTCTGCCAACTTCCACATAACCACCTGAGGCAGCTTCCATCAGAGGAGTCAGACCAGTCTGTTGTAAAATTTAAAGGTGGATTAGATTCTGTCTTCAGGATAAATGTTGCATCGGTAATGTCTAGAAAGACAAAAGTAAAGTGACCCAGCTTCTGGTTGCTCACAAAAGATCTTTATAAACAACTTAATTCGTTAGTACAATGGACATGTGTGCTTGTGGTACTAGTCCTATATCAGCAAAACACTTATTGCAGACATCAACAACACCCCCTAATATAAGTCACAGAATCTATTACCTTGTATTAGAAGCTGTTGGTCATGTTAGAAAATTCTGAGAGGGCTACTACTTTTGTAGAATCATTAGTGTGGAAGACAGCAGCAAGCAAGGAAATGTAATGTGAAAACTTTAAAATCCCAAATGTTATTCTGAAATGTACGTAGAACCCAATAACTGACACCTCATAATGGCTCTTCCCACATGCCAAAGACTTCCGTAATCAATTATTTGTCAAGAACAGCTAGTCTTTGCAGATGATGTAGTAAACTACCACTTTACCCATTGCTGAGCATTTACAGGGCTGAGAAATAAAGGCTGCTTGCTCCTGTAGTTGTCACGCAGGTACAGACTAGGGTTGTTTTGTTTTTTTAAACATACAATAACAAAATCTATGTCTTACTGAGGAATTGAATGCATGTCCTCGTAGTCAAAAAAGACTTCCAAACCGTTCGGCAAGTAAACTATATATAACTAATTCTTGAATGTAATAATTATGCTTCAAAGTATGCTAGTAGTATCACCAATAGTAAGAGCGAGTTTTTTGTACTCTGCAAACACATACACCAACAACAGACAAGTAAGTGATGCAATAAAGAGGGGGGGGGGGGGGGCGTGCGCCTCAAAGGTGAAATGAACAAGATGACAGCAGTCTCGTGCGCCCCAAAGGTGAAATGAACAAGATGACAGCAGTCTGTGACTCATAGCTGGCTGCTTCTTGCATCAAAGTTAGTGAACCAGAGCTGTCCAAAACAAGCAGCGGCACAGGAAACAGGCTGCATCCATGTCGCCTAGCTGAGAGAGTAAGGATCAAGGGAGAAAGGCAAGTCTGGTCTAAAAAATGTACTATGCTGAAATTGGATGTGTTGGGCCAAAAGGTGCAGATACTGGTCTTGCTGTAAACTAAGCCACAGTCTAACAAAATGTCCTTTTGAGGACAAACAATGAAGACGGTACTTAAGAATTGAACCCCTTTCTCCAAGTGATGAAAACAACGTGTATATATATATATATATACACACACACGTGTATATATATATATATATATATATATATATTAGTTGCCCATCGCAAGCAATGATGGCCACATCAACAGACGGTTTTGTCTTGACGATGTAACTTACACTGTATTTGGATTATAGCGCTTGTCATTGACCTCACTCTCTGGTCCCGAGCTATCTTGAACCAGTGGCAAGACATGAGTCAAGACGGCTGGAGGCAACTCAGGATGCAGGCACTCTGGTCCCACCTCCCGTGAGACCAGGAGTCACTATGATACTTGTGGGATTCGAAAGTCCACCGTTCATGTTCACCGCTTTGGGAGGCAAGTGTCTGACCTCTTGACCACAGCGACCCCAAAAGAGTCTGTAGACAGCCAGTGTTACATTCAAGTCGTGTATTTTGGCCCAAAAGGGACCAGCGGACGATTCATGCCCACAATGATTTTCATAGATTTAGTAGATTCCCTTCATATCTGCATGAGAACAGATTGTGTAGAGAAAATGCTTGTAATGTTGACGACAAGACGATAGTTGACTAGGTCTCAGTAGCCTACAGCAAGGTATACGACCAGCTGAACACCTCCAAAAAGGAGATGTTGCCTCTGGCCTAGTCTTTCTCCTGACTACTTTCATCTAATCTTTTTATGATACAGCATAACTATACATAGCCTTAATGTCTGTTTCTGCTTCAAGTTTTGTGTGTTCACTGTTGTCAGCAAATCAAAATTGGAAAAGAACTAGCCAGGTTATTTTATAAATGACCCCAATTAGCTTTGTCTGCCATTATTTCGAGTGACCAGTTTCATGTTACGCATTGGACAATAGATTGGGGCGTCATCTTCCCAGAAGTTGTGATTGGTGCGACTGATACTCATGGTCACACAACAGCTGAACATTTGTTGCAGACCTGTCCAATATTCATAGGTGAAAGCAGAGGCATGTGACCGCAATATGTATCCCAGCATTAGAAGCTGAATGACAATGCTAGTGGCCTTGAGCTGACTACTTCTGTTATGTTAGTCTGTGTAGATGACTGGTCAACAAGGAAGAAACTCTTTAAGGAAGCCTGTCCCAAAGCATTTATTTCTTCATGTGGTAGTGGTTTCTGTAACACTTTTAACATGAGCTTGCAAGCCCCATGCACAACCTGCTTCATATTTGCCATTTACCATATTCAAAGTAGTTTTGAGCATCTTAGTAGTGAGAATGTTGGCTTCTAAAGGTAGAGGTAGACGGTTTACTCCCTGGTAACATATATGTTACAGACTAGCCAGCTGTAAGTGGCACCTGACTTACTCATAGAGAAGACAAGTCAGCTAGGAAGAGAACTGGTCACCTCACCTACAAAAAAAAAGTTTTAAGACCTAACCTCATCCCTGATGGCAGTGCCTGCTATCGAGCTACTATGACAATTTTTTTTTACAGCAGTGCTCCTATTCTCATCCTACACTTCCAATAATTGGTCCAAGGACCAAGATGGAAGAAGATGTGCATCACCAACAATTAAAACTCAACCATGTGACATTCTTTCCAGAGCGTAGTCTCTATTGATGTTCATTTATCACATGTGATGAAGACCACTTTCTCTATTCAGCCGTGTGGACAATCTTTTCTCTTGCTGTATCCACTGAAATGGGTGACTTGCGCTTTGATTTGGATTAAAGTGAGGAAGAAACTGTGCCTTTTGCCAACCTCACTCTCTGGTCCTGACCTACCCTTGGCCAGTGGCAAGATATTTATCGAGACGACTGGAGATAGCACAGGATGCAGATTTTTCCCTCAAGGTTTACTCCTGAAGTCTTTCACATAAACAGGTATCCCGCAAGGCAGCGGTCATAGTACCAATGAACACATTGCGGTTTCGGATAGGTCAGCCCATGTCATAAAAGGACACCTTCAAACTGTCAGTATTGGCATGATATAATCGGATTCTGGGTCACCCTCTTCCCGAGAACCTCTTCCACTATCAGACTCTCCAAACCAGTGTCTTCTCATATGACCAAAATATTTTAGTTTCTTTCTTGGGATGTTTATAAGTAACTTTTTTTTTATACTCTGTGATTACAGGGGGTGATTGCTGCTCGAGCAAAATTCAACTTAAAAATCTACTCAAATTATTCTAGGGATTCTCGCCCCACAGAGAATGTGTCGCAAAAAGGTGACTGTGTGGCTATAACATCAGGTCTTGGTTATGTGGTTAGCAGAGCGGTATAGATGGCGCCTGACAGGCTGCGGGTCTACCTTGCTCTAATTTAAACTTCCACCACCACCAGTCTCAAAATAGGCGATCGTATATTCCAAGGGCTAACAGATACTGGGATTGACCTGGCAAGTCACCAGCGGATTTTCGCCGTCCAAAAATATATGAAACAAAGGAGGTCACACCTCCCCACAATGTCTTACGACCCAAGTGAATTGACAATAGATATATTACAGACTATCTGTTTACTTGTCTGTCCTCGACATTTTCAGCATCCTTCTAATAGCGCTTAATTTAGAAAATGTATCTTTTTTGTGATTGTTTTGTTGAAGTCTATAATACCTCATATGTTGTCACAGAGAAAATCCATGTCCTGATCAGTTAGATATCGTCTTCTTGCTTGTGCCACACTATTTTTCATCTGCGTTAGTTTGTGTAAGGCAAATGCAAGTCTTTTATTTCATGAAAAATTAAACAAATAAAAAGTACATGTCAATATATGAACTCACCTTAGCTCGATGCTCAATGTTAGCCTTCCGATCGACAAGTAAGCTAACTACTTCGTGCCGACCCTGAAAGCAAGCCAGGGTCAGAGCTGTGTTGCGGTTTGTCTCAATCTGTGCATTGATGTCACTGCCCTGGTCCAGGAGGAGCTTCACAGCTGCTGTATGTCCATTCATGGCTGCAAGCATCAGCGGGGATATGCCCAACTTACTACCTGTCCTGTTAAAGGCATTAAAAGGTTAAGATATTAGAACATCAGAGAGGATATGTTCAACTTACTACCTGTCCTGCTAAAGGCATTAAAAGGTTAAGATATTAGAACATCAGAGAGGATATGTTCAACTTACTACCTGTCCTGTTAAAGGCATTTAAAGGTTAAGATATTAGAACATCAGAGAGGATAAGTCCAACTTACTACCTGTCCTTTTAAAGGCATTAAAAGGTTAAGATATTAGAACATCAGAGATGATATGTCCAACTTACTACCTGTCCTGTTAAAGGCATTAAAAGGTTAAGATATTAGAACATTAGAGATGATATGTCCAACTTACTACCTGTCCTGTTAAAGGCATTAAAAGGTTAAGATATTAGAACATCAGAGATGATATGTCCAACTTACTACCTGTCCTGTTAAAGGCATTAAAAGGTTAAGATATTAGAACATCAGAGAGGATAAGTCCAACTTACTACCTGTCCTGTTAAAGGCATTAAAAGGTTAAGATATTAGAACATCAGAGAGGATATGTCCAACTAGCTTCAACTGTCTGTGTCTACCATACACTTCTTCAGGCTAGCATCAGCTGTGTCTACCATACACTTCTTCGGGCTAAACTTAACTGTCTGTGCCAGACTACACTGACCTTGAACAAATTTCTAATGATTATTATGTTGTACTCTGTCAGAACATTAAACTACCATTTTGTTTTTAGTTCCATTTGGTCAGTTTTTGAAGAATGACTCATTTTCAATCGAAATAGTCCTATACAAACTTGGTATTTCTCTTGATTACAGACCATCACAGTAAAGCAAACTTGATATTTCTCATTACTCTAGATTACAGACCATCACAGTAAAGCAAACTTCATATTTCTTTTCACACTTGAGTACAGACCATCACAACATAAACTTTGTATTTCAGAAATTCTCCCTCATTTCCATCCAATGGATAAATCATCCTTATAAAGTGAGATTCTTTATACTGTGGTCTCCAGTGCACCTTCTGACACAGTATCGCCTCTTTAGCACTCCGTCACTCCCGGCCCCAACTGGCTGGATGAAAATAATTTCACCTGAAGCTTGTCCATTGTCCCCTGTATGGCCAGTAGGGAGGGGAGGAGGGCACACTAGACTGGCAATTCAACACTGGACTCGATGTGCTAGCTTAAGAGAAGCTCCAAACAATGATCAAAATCAAGTTCATCACGAAAACCTATCTGACGGTTTAAACATCAAATCCGCTATCGCAAAAAAGAATAATCCAATTAATCGTACCCCATTTCAATCCAACAAATTCTGCCTATTTCAACAGAAAAAAGTCTCAAATTTCAATCCAAGGAATCCTTTTCCATTTTAATCTAATACTATTTCAACCAGAGTGACTTGCTCTCATTTCAATCCATGTGATTCTAATTTCAATCCAAGATATCTACAGAGAGCTGAAATATGAAGATGTTCTCTAAATAATATAAACTGTCTTGATGTACTCACCTGGAGTTAATTTCAGCATTATGGTTGAGCAATAACCTGATGATGTTAACATATCCCCCAGAGGCAGCCAGGCTGAGAGGAGTATAGTCTGACACATTACGGTGCTCCTTGTTCGCACCTCTATTCAGCAATAGATCTACAACCTGAGAACAGATAAAGTCTATTCAGCAATAGGTCTCACTCGTGTGGATCACAGAAGCAAAGAATAGGTCTGCTGAGTATATTGTAACAGAAGGTGAATTGCTCCAGAAACAACTGCCACAAGATCACACAAATTGTATTTGAAAGGCCTTCTGTACCTAACAGACAAACGGCAGAGGTGGAACTGTGATTGATAAGAAACCCAATGAAGACAAGAACAAATAAATCCACAACCTGAGGACAAATGTCTGTTCATATTAAAATATACATACAAACATCCATACAAACACACACACACAACCTGAGGACAGATAAGCCTATTTACAAATAGATATACAACGAGGACAGATATCTTTCCAGAAAGAATGTTATGAAGATAGGACCAGTGACAAGACAATCATGACTTTTACCACCATTTTCAATAACTCCTTGCAGGATATGACCGAAAGACCAAATAGTGATCCAAATGCAGTACTGATGAGGAGAAGAAGCTGAAACAGCATACATGCCTTTGAGAATGAAATTACAACATGGAAGTCTTTGTTGGTAGAAATAGTGATCAATGATGGAGAATAGGAATTAACTACTGACAATAAAACAATTTGATTTTAATAGTAATACCAGAAGCAATACATCCTAAATACATATCAAATTTTTGTTTTTAAACTATCCACTATAGATGCACACAACAAAAAAAAAGAAACTGATGAAAATGCTTAAATTAAAGATGGTTATGGAAGGAAATGACTTCTGTTTCACAACACTTGATGATGGTTCATTACATTTAAATTACAAACAATTCTTAATACCTCATATCTACCGCCTGAACAAGCCAGAGACAGAGGGGTATCCTTAGTTCTTTCAGACTGTGCCTCAATATCTGCACTCTGGTCCAAGAGGATCTCCACCACATCCACATGACCTGCTGTTGCCGCCAGTATCAGTGGAGTAAAGCCTGGGAAGACAATGACAGAGGTGGGAACAACTTGGACAGAAGTGATGTATATTGTGAAGGTCTGCACAATCAAGTGTGAAGAGAAATACCAAGTTTGCTTTAATGTGATTGTAATTAAAAGAGGTGAAATATCAAGTGTTGCAGTGATTGTCTGTACTTAAATGTAAAGAGAAATACCAAGTCTGCTTTACTGTAACAGTACGTAATCAAAAAGTGAATATATTGGCTTGGCTTCGTTCGTTCTCAATCTCCCGCTACCAAGCCCTGAAAGGGCTTAAGTAGCAAAATGTAGTCCAGAGAACGGAATGCGTTGTGTAGTAGTTTACAGCTTGACTGTGATATTTGCACCTTTCAGTCCAACACATCTGACTTCAGCAAGCATTTTTTGAATACCGGGTTAGCATTCCCTCTTCGATCCCTTCTCCTTAGCCAGTCTGCCCTGCTGCAGCCTGTTATCCAGGATCACCGCGTGGAGGTGTAGAAGGGTCTTGGCAGCTCTGGTTCGCAGACCCTGACGCTAGCATTCAGCTATGGGTCGCTGACCACTGCAGCTCATGCACTGCTCCGCATCTTGATCCCAAGTGGATATATTGGGTCGCATTTTGATAAAATTTGAGAGTGGTCTGTAATCTGGCAAATGGAGTTTAATGTAGATAAATGTACAGTCATCCACATGGGTAGATCCAATATAAAACATAATTACAGAATGGCCGAGAACAATATTAGAAAGATAGATTAAGGAAATGGACCTAGGGATTATAATAGATCATACACGTAAGGTGAGTGAGCAAGATCAGGTAGCAGTGAAAAAGGCAAATGCAATGTTAGGTATGATAAAAAGAAATATTAAACATAGAAGCACGGAAGTGATAGTCAAACTGTATAAAGCATTAGTTAGACCTAGATTGGAATACTGTGTACAGGTGTGGAGTCCTTATCACAGAGAGGATATAAACATGCTGGAAAGAATACAAAAAAGAGCAACAAAGCTGATAGTGAGATTCCAGAATTAGTTATGAGGAAAGATTCAGAAAAACCGGCTTATAGTGTCTAGAAGAGAGAAGAATTCGTAGTGACTTGATACAGGTTTACAAGATGATCAGAGGAATGGATAAATTAGACCATAACAATTTTTTACAAATTACAGCCACCCACAAGAACAAGAGGGAATGGCTACAAATTAACTAAAGAGAGGTCCAGATTAGATATAAGGAAATTTTTTTTTTAAATCAGAGAGTGGTGAATGCTTGGAATGCATTGCCATGGGAGGTAGTGAAGGCCGGGACAGTTAATGCATTTAAGAATAAATTGGATGCGCATAGCTTTTAGAGCAAGGTGATGTAAATGAAACTGGTTGTATACAGACTCTACAGTCTTCTAAACCAGTATAAAGACATTAAGTTATGAGAGGAGAAATAACAAGTTTACTTTACTGTAATGGTCTGTAATCAAGAGAGGAGAAATAACAAGCTTCTGTTGATGTAAAAGTCAGCATTCAATGTTGAAGAGAAATATCAAATATGAGTTACTGTGATGATGGTTTGTACTCAAATATGAAGATAACTATCAAGTTTGTGTTGATGTGATCATCTATACTCTCAACTGTGAAGAAAAATAGTATAAAATTCTGTGGTGAATGACTTTATCTATCAATCCTGAAAATATTGTTTGTACTGATGTGAAAGTCTGTACTAAATCGTGAGGAGAAATATCAAGTTTGTTTTATCATAATGAACTATCGTCAAGCGTAAGAGAAATGCCAACTTTGTGCTGACAATGAATATTTATTGGAGAGAGGAGACTTAACCCTACCAGACCGCTGTTCCCATTTTTTTGAAATTTCCAAATCTGCCGCTATACCGCTGGACCTAATTTTTGGTACTTTGGGTAATACGTGAAAAAATGCATCACAATCTAAAAATAATCAACCAATCGTGGTCAAACTTCATGGTTAGCCATTGCAAATGTGTGCCTCCATGTTTGAATTGACTGTGTGGTTTAACGTGAAAAAAATCTTAAAATTCACAATGAAACGAGCGGCTGATGAACCAAGCACTTCAACAGGAAAGCGAAATAGGTCTAGGCTTATGGCAGTCCAACATGTGATCGATACTTTGGTTGATGAGTCAGAATTTCATCAAGAATACGTTTCCAGTTGACACAGATGAGAGCTCGAGTGATGAGGAGAATCTTGAACCTTGTAGATATAGAGCTAGATCGATAGTAAGAGAAGGTGGGCGTGTCCCTTAAACAGCTGATGGAGATCTAGGTGGTGATGAAGGTTCATCCTGCTGGGTGGTTTGGCACATAAAGGTGGAATATTGGTGCTAGACGAAAGGTAGACCTATTTTCTACAATGTCTCCAAGTTCCATCTTATTCTAACCACTTGTTTGCATGTAACTAACATTTTTCTATTTCATGTTAGTTTTTTCTCTTTAATGCTCAGGAGCCCAGGTATAGGGGACAATTAGGTTCAGGGCCTCAGGTCTGGTAGGGTTAATGTCTGGTCAGACAAAACATTCTGACCAGATTATGCTAGTTAGGGTCAGGTAAAACATACTGATCAAGACCCCACCTCATTTCAGAGCAGTTCTCCCTGGAAACAAGATGCTTCATCATAGCCTAGTATACAAAGTGGGGATTGACACTGCAATTGCCATAGCGTTGAGTTAATCGAGAAGCTTTGCATTGCACTACAGCCAGGTGGACCCCAGACCACCTTCTCAAGTATGCCTCAAGAGCTGCTAAGTTTGTTTAACAATTGCCCTTGTACCGTGTTCAAGTATTTTTGCATACATTTTTCCTGTATGATTTTGTAATGATTTGACTCTGTATGTGTCAATTCCTTTTACTGCTATTTTTCTATTTTTCCCTTGATTATTCTATGGTGGTTTTGATTAGTTGTTTGGTTTTTAGTCTTGCAATTTGATAAGTAATATAATCTTGGATGTTAGTCACATCTAGCAAACATTTTTTTAAAAAGTGAAACATTGTGCAAGTTAAAGTGCCAAAGGAACAACCTCTTAAAGACACACAAATGCCTTGATATAGGCTTCCTGTGAGGAAGTCAACAGTAATGGGTGGCCTCATGTTTCTGCTGGAGTTGAACAGGACTTTTGATAACGCTGGAGAATGAGACATGAGGGTCAAACCATGTCCATTTGCCAGAACAAACAAGAACTCAAAGAGCTATAACCTTGAGATGCCCACAAAGTATCCAATGCAAATGCTTACCCTT
Organism: Ariolimax columbianus; assembly: GCA_036924085.1. Lineage (NCBI taxonomy): Eukaryota > Metazoa > Mollusca > Gastropoda > Stylommatophora > Arionidae > Ariolimax > Ariolimax columbianus. The sequence goes on from JAVGWX010000002.1 coordinate 9,479,117, forward strand.
CTTATCTTTATGTTCCATATCAGCACCCTTTGACAATAGAAGACTAACTAACTCAGCATGTCCCCCAGCACAAGCAAGTGTCAGAGCTGTATCATGATTGCTCTCTGTCTGCGAGTCCACATCCACAGAGGAATACAAAGAATTCATGGTATTGCCCAGTACACCATTGGGAGGAAATGAGCCATCCACATTTACTATGGAGTTCTGCTGGATGAGAGTCTGCTGAGTCGTCTGGGCCACTCTCTGCTGTTTACGAACCTAGTAAAGAACAAAGTCAAACATATTAAAGTCAGCATTCTCATTGTCCTCACACTTTCCCTGGGTGTGATCTTTATTGTTACTCCTCCCATCCTTTCCAAGTGGGACATGCTGGGTTTTATGTCAAGAAATCTTATCCCTCCTTGTGACTTGATTAGGGCTAGGACTTGCCATATGACTACTTATCCCAGGAACCTTTAAGTGGCATATCAAAATGTCAATAATTTTCACAATTTTTATGTCAGTAGTACATTGGCCTCAGTACCATTTCATTTTTCACCCCTCCTGTGATGTCAAGTCTAAAAATAACTGCAAACCAACACTAATAGAAGTTTCCGTTTGAACAGCCTTGTTTCACAAATTCAGGTCAAAGGGAAGTTCTTGATGTCATGGGAGCAATGAACCAATGAATTGGTATTGCATATTTTCAAAAATATATCAATCTTTGAAAGAAATAAACTTCTGTTATCAAACAACTTTTAAAAATGTGTTGAATATATTTCAGCTTTTGATTTACTTCTGGCACTGATTATTCCTATTTTGATGTAACAAAAATGGGGTGAGCTATTGTTACCAGGCCTTTCTTCCAAACCCTAAACACTCCACACACAGGAGGATTTTGGCGCGTGTGAATGACGAACAGTACAAAACCATAAAATGGATTCTTCTACCTAACCTGCAGCCCGCCTATGGTATATAATTATGACCACAAAATTACGTTAATATCAAACCCCATAGCATAAAACCGTCCCGAAATTGAACCTAGTATGGTAATCACCTGGGTCAATTCCATGGAAACGGATGGGAAACACTTCACGCATGCGTATTTGAGCTGGAAAAAGGATAAGCTTCCTTTCTGTGTTTTCACTATGCCCAGGAAGTTCGTTTTGGATTTTTTTAGAGAATTTCTAAGTCGATTTTTTACTTTTCCAGCGACATGGAACATTTTTGAAGAATTGCATATGGTTAGTGACTCTTTGGACCTTTCTGATGCAGTTTTGTTTAGTTTATTTATTACTGCAGATGTGATAATGATAGGGGATAATGATATGTGAATATGTGACATGAAAAAAATCTAATTCTGCTAGAACTGAAGTGATTTTGAGCCACAGGTGCGAGTTCCTTCTGTCATGGCTGGCTATGAAACTTCACTGAAGTTGATAGATCTAGTGTAGTTTTGTACCTCTCTGAGGCAGTTATATTTAGTTTATTTATTACTGCAAATGTGATATGTGATAATGATAGGGGATATGATAATGACATCAACGAGAGGGTGAGTATCTATGTTTGTGATTTGTTATTATTTTCTGAGCCTATATGTTTATCTCTAAAACTAACAGACATACAACAAAAAGAACAACACATACACGATCACAATTTATTTATTTCCCTACACACACAAAGTCATATCTATATACTATATAAATAAAAATGTTATATGCTTTTAAATTATGCAACCCTAGAAAAACCTGCCAAAAAATAATTTTGTGCACAAATTATTTGGCTGCGCTTAGATTGCGTAATAATTTTTAATTTGGTGTGGTAAAGGCTAAGAGAGGTTAGAGTGCACCTGTAGTCAATTATTATAACATATTTTTAGTGTCTGGTCCTATTCTCCTCTCTGTTACAGAGTGATCCCAAGAACCGCTTGGGCATGTTCTTAATTGAACCTGCATTTTGGTATTTTTCAACAACACCTTCCAGTTTAACTGCAGTATTTTTCAACATTAAATGTATGTTGTTCTTTCATTCGCTTGAAAACATAATGTCTGTATCTGTAATTTTATCTCTTGTATAAACTTCACTGTATTTTGTAGTTTACATATAGGTTCATAAAGTTTCTCTTCAAGGTTGTTTCTGTGAACCAGTTGGTTTGCCTCAGGATATCATATTCGGGGCAGTTCTGTAGCATATGATCTGCAGTCTGGAGTGTACATGTGGATGAGTTGCCAAACTTAAATTTTTTTGTATTCGTGGCTGCGGAGTCAGTTGTATCCTGTTCTGAGGTGCAACAATAGTTTGCTCGTCTGTTTATACTATGGTAATAATGTATGTTGTAAAAGATACTTGTACTGAGCTTCTCACGTGTGACAAATTTTCTCTGGCAACGGGTTTTCAGTAGGTCTTCTTACATTCAGGGATATACTGAAGAAGATGGACCTGGGTCCTCAAAGTTGTAATGCAATGCAATGATTTTCAATAGGTTCACCACTACAGGGACACAGTATTGATCTACACTTTGTTGACCAGGCTGCTGTAACAGTCTGTTTCCAGGTGCACAGTGTGGACATATGAGGTAGTGGTCTCGTAAGTATGTTGTACCTGAATGCTAACCATAGCATCCTACTCCTCAAATGTTAACTGAAAGGACTGTCCCACACACCGTTCTAGCGAGGGAGTATTATTGTGGATGAGCACTCATGGAGTGGAATGTTTCAGGGTTAGGTGAAACCCCACCTCACGTCCCCATTCGTGCTCTGGAAACATGCTGTGTTATAGCAGTCTTGTCAACGAGGTGGGGATCCATACTGTAATTACCATTATGGTGAGCTTAACAACGAACCTTGATTGCACTACAGCTAGGAGTATCCCAGTCCATCTTCTCAAGTATATGAATGGATGTAAGATGAGCCAGTGTAACCCATTTAAAATAAATGTCAAAAGTTAATGCAGCACAAGTAGCTTCGAACAAGGAACAGAGGAGCTTTCAGGGAGTGTCTGATTAGCATAGTTGTAGAGCACTCACATTTCACGTATGGGGTTCAATTATCTGCAGCTCCTGATGACAGATCTGTAAATGGGAACCTGCCTTACTGTTCGAGAGTGAAAGGCAATGAAGAAGGGTACTGGTCACACCAGCTCATAAACAAGTTGTGGCCTAGTGCAATGATCAAGTCATCCCCAACAACTGTGTCTGCTATTAGACTATCTTTACTTTTTATTTCAGGGAGTGGAACTGAAGACAAACTCAACTATAATGAAATTCCATATATATTCATAGACATCAAAAACATCATCACCGAAGGGATGAGGTACGAATTTCTGGCATTCTAAAAACCAGAATGCCATGAGTAGACTAAGCCATCTTGTCTAGAAAGTCCAATATATTCTTAAGAGAACAAAGGCCTCACCTGAGACTTGTTTAAAGCTATGTTGTGATTGTCTGACAAGATGGGTGGCTTCAGCTGCTGCTGTAAGACCTGCTGCGACAACTGTGACGTATAAGCAGCCGTCACTTGGGAGCTGGCCCCACCTTGCAGGTACTGCTGACCACACTGCACCTGTTGACAGAAAATTGTATGCCACTTAAAAAATGTATGAAACCTCCAAGAGGATGTGTGGGTGAATGGGTAGTTGGGATAATGACCTCTTAGTCGGTAGGTTACCATAAGAGGTCTTCCTCTTCTTCCTGTTATTATTCTACATATGGAAGTCTGTACTCTGGCTAAAGGTTGCCGAGATGGGAAGTTCCCAAGGCTCCCAAATAGCTTTGTGTGAAAGTTTGTTTCCATACTCAGTTGTATAAGCACATAAGTCTTGTAGGATATATTCTGCTTTCTGTGCTGCTTTGTAAAGGCAATTTTAGTCGAGAAGTGGTTCTCATGCGGAACAAAATTACCTGCTCCCCTCGATCAAGGTAGTGACAGTTCTCTCTCATTTGGTTTACTATTATTTGGTTTGGATAAAGGGCCTTTTCCTGGAAATGGATTGTTTCTTCTTTTTGTTCTTATGTTACTTTCTCTTTTGCTAATGTGTCTGCTCTCTTGTTTCCTAGTATGCCACAGTGCGATGCCAATATCAGCAAATTTTATTCCTTACTGCTGCAATGTCAGTTCTGGAAGTCCTCAATGATAAACTGTAAAAAAGTCTTTGCAGTGAACTATAAGACAAAAGAGAAAATTAAAACATATCCTGCACACTGCATAGCTGCTACCAGGATAAGTGGTCTTTATTTCTCAGCCATGTAAATCCATCTGGTGAATCTAGCAGATACCCATGTGTAGTCCACCAGATGTAGTATACCAGCCAAAGTCACAAGTAGTCCAGCAGACATCCACAAGTAGTCTAGCAGACATCCACACGTAGTCTAGCAGACATCAACAATTAGTCTAGCAGACATCCACACGTAGTCTAGCAGACATCCACAAGTAGTCTAGCAGACATCCACATATAGTCTAGCAGACATCCTTAAGTAGTCTACCAACCCCACCCACAAGTAGTCTAGCAAACACCCACAAGTAGTCTAGCCAACACCCACAAGTAGTCTAGCAGACACCCAAAAGCAGTCTAGCAGACACCCACACATAGTCTAGCAGACACCCAAACGTAGTCTAACAGACACCCACAAGTAGTATACCAACCCCACCCACAAGTAGTCTAGCAGACATCCAAAAGTAGTCTAGCAGACACCCACACATAGTCTAGCAGACATCCAAACGTAGTCTAACAGACACCCACAAGTAGTATACCAACCCCACCCACAAGTAGTCTAGCAGGCATCCACAAGTAGTCTACCAACGCCACCCACAAGTAGTCTAGCAGACACCCATAAGTAGTCTAGCAGACACCCATAAGTAGTCTAGCAGACACCAACACTTAGTCTAGCAGAGACACACACAAGAAGTCTAGCAAGACACCCAAAAGTAATCTAGCAGACACCCACACGTAGTCTAGCAGACGTCCATAAGTAGTCTACCAACGCCACCCACAAGTAGTCTAGCAGACACCAACACTAGTCTACCAACACCACCCACAAGTAGTCTAGCAGACACCCATAAGTAGTCTAGCAGACATCCATAAGTAGTCTAGCAGACATCCATAAGTAGTCTACCAACCTCACCTACAAGTAGTCTACCAACCTCATCTACAAGTAGTCTACCAACCCCACCCACAAGTCTACCAACCCCACTCCCACGTAGTCTAGCAGACATGCCCACAAGTAGACTAGCAGACACTCACACGTAGTCTAGCAGACACGTCCACAAGCAGACTAGCAGAGACACCCACAAGCAGTCTAGCACACCCCCACACGTAGTCTAGCAGAGACACCCACAAGCTGTCTAGCAGACATGCCAACAAGTAGACTAGCAGAGACACCCACAAGCTGTCTAGCAGACACCCACCCGTAGTCTAGCAGACACCCACAAGCAGTCTAGCAGACCCCCACACATAGTCTAGCAGAGACACCCACAAGCTGTCTAGCAGACACCCACAAGTAGACTAGCAGAGATACCCACCTGCTGTAAGCCATGCTGTATCTGAAGCTGGTGCTGCAGGTTGGGCTGACTCAGCATCTGCTGTAACAGCTGCTCTTGCTGTTGCTGTGGTATGAGCTGAGGGTATGCTAACAGCTGTTGCTGTGTGGGCAGAGACAACATCTGCTGTTGCTGCAAGTGTACCTGCTGTGTGAGTGATGGGTGCTGGTGGCACTGGGATGTTTCCAGCATCACTTGGGAGGCTGATCCCAGAATCTGTGAGGCTTCAACTGACTGAGATGCTGGATACAGAAAAAAGGAAATGTGAATATATATAAATTTTCTAAAGTGGAGGAACAATATCAAGAACAAAACATGAGAAAAAAAATGATCTTCCACTGAAAACCGCCTAACTATATCTTATGGTAACACAAACCACACTGTTTTGAAACACTTTGAACACAATCTACTAACAACACCAAAACCCATCACTACTGTACGAAAACCTACTTGGAGGCAGGATATATTTCCAGAGGTGGTAGAAAATATACCAGGTATTGCAAACAAAAACTGCCAGACTGAAAAAGAAAGGAAAGACACTACCCTAAGCTTCATAACGAAAAGCTACCCAAGCATGGACTGGACCCATGCATACACCGACGGTTCTGTAACAAACACTACACAGAACGGAGGGGCAGGAGCATTCCTGAACCTACCAAATGGCAGAAAAATAACACTGTCATTCGCTACTGGTAAGTACACAAGCAATTTCAGAGCGGAGGCAGAGGCACTGAGGGCGGCAGTGGAAGAAATGGTAACACACAGTGAAAATGAGAGCCATATAGTCCTGCTGACAGATGCTCTCGCCGTAGTCACAGCGCTAAAAAGCCAGAAAAACACTGAGCTTAATGACTTAAGAGCAGCACTCTGCAAACTGTGCCAGCAGTCCGCACCAAAAAGGGTAGTGGTACAGTGGGTGCCGTCACACTGCAACATCCAAGGCAACGAGGAGGCAGACAGACTGGCAAAAGAAGGTGCAAGGCTACCACAAACAGATACCAGTATGACGTACGAAGAGTCAAACGGCTTATCAAAGCCAGATACATGACCAAATGGGAAACCGAACATACTGGTTACACCAAAAACGATGCCTATTACCAGTTGAACCGAAGAGAGCAGGTCGTTGTCTTCAGACTTCGCACTGGCCACAACAGACTGAGGTACCACCTATTCAACAAATTGAAGATAGGGTGTACCGACGAATGCCCGTGCGGTACTGGTAAAATGACCACTGAACATCTGCTGCAGAACTGCCCGACATACGAGGATCAGAGAGAGCAGATGTGGCCATTGCCAGTGGAACTGCAAGACAAGCTCTATGGTAGTGGCGAGAGTCTCAGGATGACCGCCGCTTTTTTCGAAAAAATAATGGTTACTGTCTGACTGTGTACGCAGAAGAAGAAGAAGAAGAACACAATCTGAGCGATAGTAATATTATTCAATCTGAACCTTTCAGCTCTATGACTTGAGATTTTCAAGAAATACAATCAGTCCTTCTGTCCTGGGCCATCCTTTCCATCTCTTCCCTGTTTCCTTTCTTTATCTCAGGCCCTCATACCCAGGTGTGTTTTGGTGTACTTCTACTTCTCTTGTGGATTCCAGAACAGAGACTGCTTTGTAATACTATTAGCTGGTTTCATTAATGTGTGTCCTATCCATCGCCTTCTCATGTTATATTCCAGTATCTATCTGGTTTCTGTCCAACACTGTATCTTCAACCATTATTCCATTTCCATCTCTCTATTCTGGGCAGACACTAATTTACCTTTTTCATAATATTTGCTGTTTCACATGTTTCAGAACCATTAAAAAGAACAGACTACATTAGAATTGAAGATTTTTATTTTTGTGTTAAACTTAATTTCTTATCGCATTCTAATATTTGCTCTTATCTCTGTGTTTTACGTGTCATACCATAAGGGCTGACACAATTCACTGGATTTTGTTGATGTCCTTCAGGACCTGCTAATTATTTTATACTGAAATTCATTTAGCTTAGTTCACGGTTTTAAGTCTGTGTTGTTATGGTTTGTTCAATCCTTGATAAAGACCTGTAAAGGCCAAAACATTGATTATCATCTTTTTTTCTTAACCTTGTTGGTATTCTGTTCACTACTGATATTGAGTTTGATTGCAAACTTTTAGCATAAGAAGTGTTGCCAACATTTTTATTGGACTAATAATTTTTGTAAAAGACACTATTCAAACTCACCATCGTTTATAGCTCTAAGATAACCAGTATTTCAAAAGTAAGATTTTCTTCTCATAGATGAGTTACTTATAAGCTAAAGGTTTTATCTACTCAAAGAATTATGGTTTTAGGGACTCACACCACACCCATTCTGCTGTCATATCTAAAAAAGGCCAGAAGTTAAGGCTTTTCTGTTCAACATTGTTACATCAGTCCTAATAATATGTTGATATCCAACAACACTAATGTTAAACCAGTCCTACAATATACCTCTGAAATGTGCAACATTAGTTGGACTACAACCAGGCTGTAGTGCTGTGTTGAAACCAGATGGGTTGGCCAGATTCCATAGCCTTGCTGTAAACTACCATAGAAAGTAATAAAACTGGAGAAACGTAGAAGACTACCAGATGTCTACATCAAATACTTTCTATCAGATGTCATTACAGACAGCTATTGTCATATTGGTTTGTAGTACTTTCTCACGCTGCACAAAAGTTTCAACCAGGATGGCAACCATCTATTTAAGATTCACATGCCCTGATATAACCTTCTTCTTCATCGTACGCAGTCAGACAGCAACCATTATTTTTTCGAAAAAAGCAGCGGTCATCCTGAGGCTGTCGACACTGCCATAGAGCTTGTCTAGTGTTGCCACTGGTGATGACCACATCTGCTCTCTCTGATCCTCGTATGTCGGGCAGTTTTGCAGCAAATGCGCAGCGGTCCTTTTCCCGGTACCACACAGGCATTTGTCAGTGCCACCTATCTTCAATTTGTTGAATAGTTGGTACCTCAGTCTATTGTGGCTAGTGTGAAGTCTGAAGACCACGACCTGCTCTCTTCTGTTCAACTGGTAATAGGCATAGTTTTTTGTGTAGCCAGTATGTTCAGTTTCCCATTTGGTCAAGTATCTAGCTCTAATAAGCCGTTTTGACTCTTCGTATTTCATACTAGTATCTGGTTGTGGTAGTTTTGCACCTTCTTTTGCCAGTCTGTCTGCCTCCTCGTTGCCTTGGATGTTGCAGTGGGATGGAACCCACTGCACCACTACCCTTTTTGGTGCGGACTGCTGGCATAGTTGACAGAGTACTGCTCAAAAAATTAATTTAATTTAAACAGCAAACTATTCCTACCTCCATGATGATCTGAATGAAAAACCATGGGCTGCGCTTGGTTGACGGCCTGTTGAGTGCCTAGCGGAAGCAGGATTGGACCCTTGGCAGAATGGACAACAGACAGTGGTGGTGGTGGTGGAGGTGGTGGAGGCGATGTTTGCTGTAAAGACTGAGCGTTCTTGGGCATCCGAGCCTGCATGTTAGATCCTTTTCTTTTGTTGCCCTGAATTTTCCCTCCACCACCAACACGGCTCTCTGGTGTTGGGCTAGCACCAGGTGGTGTGGGCACCATGGTAGCTGTCAGGGGTGGAGGGGGTGGGACAGACCTCTGCAGTGCCTGACCTTGCTGTTGGTGCTGCAGTAAATGAGCTTGAACCTGTAGTAAGTCAAGATAAATGCTAAATACAGACGTGAGAAAATACAGAATGAATATTTTAAAAAAACAACATCAATATTAACAGAACATGAATGAAAATTAAAAGTGCAAAAAAAATCAATATAAACAAAACAAAAATAGTAATAATAAACAAAAAAGTTAATCTGTATAGCAGAAAGACAATATGAACACAAATTAATAATAAAAAGATAAAAATCTATATTTAAAAAGGGTATTTGTTTACTTCTTGGGATCTACCGTCCAATTTGCCTGTTATTGATAATATAACAAGATATTCACTGGAGTCATTGCCAGCAGAATCAACAGGCAACTCAATAAATATCAACCTCAAGAACACGTGTCGGATTCAGGAAAAGGTTCTCCACTGTTGGCCACCTCAGCACGATCAGTCAACTGAAGGACAGAGCACATGAACTGCACATACCCTTGTGATCTCAATTTTGTTATTACAAGAAAGCCTTTGATAATATTGAGACCAATGCTGTGGTAAATGCTTTCAGAAACCAGGCCCTCTCTGAAACCTAAATTGATATTGGAAACCAACAAAGTCTGCAATTTGGCCAAACACTATATCACAGTCAGGTCTATGTTCTGATAGCAAGAGAGAGTCCTATAGGGTGACACTATCTCCCCAAAGCTATTTATGGCGGATCTTCAAGAGATTTTCCAATAATTAAATTGGATCGACAGAGGCATAAATGTAGATGTCGAGAGGCTCATCCATTTACAATTTGCAGATGACATCGTGCTCATCAGTCATACCCCTGATGAAGTCCAACAATCCTTAAACGACCAAAGTGGGGCCAGCAGAGCTTCTGGTCTGAAAATTGACCATAAAATCTCAGACGACTTGGCATTCCTTCAACTCCATTTAGCCAATACTTCAAGAGATGAAAGACCCCCCGGCAAGCGCACACACATTTAACTCAATGGTCATTCCAGTAATGATTTATGGAAGTGCAAAACATACGCTAAAAAAAATTGTGATAAGATCCAAAACTAAGAAACACAACATCAAATTTTGTTTCGAGACATTGTGGATGCAGAGAAATCACGCAAACAGATATCACACAAATATCACTGAGCCGGACATATAGTACGCATGTTCAACAGATGGGCAAGTAGAACAATGTTTTGGTGGCCATATGCCTGTTCATGTCTATGGTGCTGCCCACCTATGCGAAGGCGAGATGAGCTAACCAAAGACCTAGAACCGCATTGGTACAGCACTGCCAAAGATCGGTGCGCATACATAATATTGTTGGCTTCCTTGCATACGGCATATTTGTCGAACTGACACATGTAATGTGATAATTACA